>CM028911.1:7190884-8403384 GCA_016801845.1 Polydactylus sextarius | reverse complement strand
ACAAACTGAGGGTTGGATGAGAATGTGGCTGTAACACATTTTTAAAAAGGAGTCATTCTTCATATGAAGTAGTGTAACAACTTTTCGTTCAGATATATACATGATTTCTCTTTTACCGGCGTGATTGCGGCAGCCACCAGCAGTGGAGCCGACCCTCCACATCCCTTCAAACTGGTAGTAGTTCCAGTGGCCAACACTATCACTTGTGAGAGTGTCTGGGGTTAAGTTGCAGATCTCCAGACGGGAGAACTGCTTCATGAAGTCTGAGAAGGACATCCTGAAAACAGCAACACATTTTTAAATCCAAAACAACAGTGTATTTCTCTAACCATCAACTTCAGTTATATTTATTGTGATGTAAACAAAAGTTTGGACTAAGGACTAAGTGGATTTACCAAAACTCTCCATCTTCAGCCACATGATTCAAGTTTAATTTCTCATCTTCACTGATGTGGTCCCATTCCCTGGATCTAATTGTCACAAACAATTAAGGTTTTAAGAAAATCCTGGAATTAATAAATGGTTGCTGAGGGTTTATGGATAATTATTTACCCGTCACTCCAAGCCCCAGTCCACTCCACCTGCCCCCATGGGTTCCTGATGCGGACCAGTTGAACAGGTTTGCCCCTATAATGAACCTGACAAAGCAAGAATTGGTGGCTTAATTTGAATACAGTAAAATGAAAAGAAAAATGAAAGTAAAGCTCTTACCTCTTCTGCACCAGTGACAGAGTATGCATGTCCTTTGACAAGTTTGAGAGCTGTAACTGCCTCAGTCTCATACGCACTGGTTATCTACAAGCACCAAGAACAAAAGTTTCAGTCTAATGCTGTCACTACTATATAATTGCTGATGTGTTTGTTCACAGATCTCCATGCAAATCAATGGGAAAATAAGACTTACATCAATAGAGCAGCCCAGCAGTGATCCCAGGTGCAGGGCCCTCTGTATGATTTGGAAGAGGTTTGGTGGAGCCTTGTTTAAAGGGTAAATTTCTGAGATTCCTCCAGTGAAATCCTCAAAACCCTCAATAGTGTTTCCACCTGCCAAGGCCTCATAACACCCATTTACCCTGTAGACACAGAGAGATGTGAGTAAACTAATGTTTTAGTGAAGGAAAGATTTGACAGGAGTGATACATACTTAGCATAAGCCTTCTCCAGCAGGGCACTCCAAAACTCAGAGCCCTCTGCTGAGTGAACAAACAGCAGCTTGCCATCTCTGGTGGGCAGACGGTCATCGATCACCACATCCACCCACTCACCAAACTGCCAGAACTGAAAAAAAAATTCTGCCATCAGTAAACTCAACCACAAATATTTTCTAAACAGACAAGTTTAATGTCTTTGTCTTGCCTGGAAGTGGAATATCCCGGCATAATCATCAGTGAAACTCTGTCCAGGAGGCACCACACGAGCTAGGATCCTGTCGTCTAGAGTCAGAGATGCTATTGCAGCCAGAAGCCAGCAGTCACCTGTACAATAAAAGTAGATACATGCTCTAAGATTACATAACATGCGGTGCTTACCACAGTGCAATAGTGTTTTAAACAGTATGTGCCAACAAACGTCTTTCTTTTGCAAGTGTAATAGTGACTGGGTGGAGGGTTAATTCCATAACTATTTGTGGTTTGCTTCTAAAAACCAAAAAACAACACCATTGATCAACCGTCTTCGCCCTCACTTACCTAGAGCTCCTTGGCAAATATCTGTCCTGGTGGCTCCATCATCAATGAACTTTGGGTTGGAACAAAGCTCCTACAAAGTCCAACAATGACAAAAGTTTGAATTGTTGATAGAAGTTTTGGCAAAAGATTCTTTTAATATCACAAGAATAATGATCCTTGATCAAATACTGTTGGTGTTGGTTAACGCTCATTAACTATTTTAGACAATGAATTACAAAAAACAGGACAATGGAAGGAAATGGAAGGAGGAAGTGCCATTTGCTAATTCAGTCCTTTTCAAAAATATTTTTACACACACAAGAGAATTACCAATCCATCTAATTCACTACCATTCTCTATCTGTTTGAGCATTAACATTCAGTTACACAGATTATGTAAAAGAACTTTGAGGAAAAAACTGTGAGGCTCCAATAGCTGTTTTTATGAAAACAAGGTGTTGGGGCTAATCTTTATAAATGCATAAATTCATGTTTTTCGTAATTCTTGTTTGGACACGTAAGTAAAGAGTAAAAAGTTACCGAATACACAATAGCAAATCGTGTTTACCAAGCACACTATAATAATACAACACAAACTAGACCACTTTTTGATTCCCTTGCTGTGTTTTTGTTTTTAGTTGCTTCCTACCGTTGGTCTCTTCCACACCACACCCCTGGTCTTGGATGAGTATGGTCCCAGTTCATTGTAGCCCAGGGATTTCCTATCAGCTGGAAAGCAGTTGTCCTCAAACAAACATCCACTCTGCAGACACTGCTTTCTCAAAGTTTCATAATCCTGGTCGGAGAACTTCACCGCATGCTGGTTGGTGCCAAAGCCCTCTTCCCTTTTCTTCTCATGGGCCAGTCGATCTGCCGTGGACGTCATCCTCAGTTCTCACTTGTACAGTATATAGACTCTCTGGATGGTGAGACTGGATTTCTCTTTGTGTGACCTGATCTTCCACCAGCTGAATACAACGCATAGTTTCTTTGTCCTACTTTTATTCATAGCTGCCGGAGATGATTGGGTGGGATCACAGATGAGGAGGGGCCTCCTGTGGACAGGTGAGACAGACAGAGCAGCAGACAGTAGAAACCATAGGCAAATCAGCAACCAGATGGCTGTGGTCACAGCTGAAATACAAACAGGGACACACCTAAAGGAAACTTACAGCAGCCCATCAGGTTATTTTGAGTGAGCATGTTGGTTGTGGGTGATGTATTAATTATTGCACTATAAAAGAAAATTATGAAACTGTTTCTTCTATTTGTATGTCCTTTAAGTAGCAATTTGTTCAAAAGATAGATTACAAAAATAAAAAGGCAAGTTACTCAAAGGTATTAGATCCAGCACACACAGGTGAGTGTTGAGAAAGGGAAGATTAAATGAATGTAATGAAGTAGCTGATAAATTGAGCAAGACTAAGAATGGGCTATTAATGATATTGCAACAGTAACCCTGGAGGATGTCTCCATCCAGTTAGCTTTGGAACAGCTGCAAGTTTGATCTCGTATCCTTATTCTGTGCTTACATCCTATGTGTAAAGTAAAGACAAACTAATCCTTTGTCAAACAATTCCAAAGTCAATTTAAGCATAGGGTAGAGAGTAGTGGCTGTTCAATGCAACACTGAAATAACAATGTCATGTTTAAGCTTAAGTACTGCAAACACTTATGTTAAATATCAATATGCATATAATACAGTGAATAGCAATGTATCCACCCTTATTTAAATTCTTATTTGAAGAGCCGACCATCTCATGAGGTATATATTTTTCAATACCAGCGTCCCACACCCAGAAGACATTTGCAATATTATTTCTGAGGTTATCCACAGTGCATCCAAAGTTTGTGTTAGGAAGGTGGAAGAAGGGTGGGACATAAACCACTGAATGTTGTGTGTTCACAATATTGTTTGTGAATATTCAGTGACAAATATGTGCCTATATTAACCATACATGCTCTCCAGGTTTAATTACAGTTCAATTGTGGTGATTTTCACAATAAGTATACATCAATGCATTGTGACCAATGCTTAATATGAGTGGTGCTTATTTAAAGCAATAGAAACCACTGTGAGTGATGACATATGTATGCATGAAACACACAAAAAGGACCTGGTTTCATTTATACAAACACAAATAACTTTGTTCTTAAATCTAGACATTCTGTCTTGCTGATTTTCTTGATTATTGATCTTTTGATGCACTTTGTTGCCACCATCACTACTCAGTAATTGATTAGCATTAACACACTAATAATACTCTACTGAAAGAATAATGTGTAATGAATTGCAATGTCACGTCTTATTAATGTGTCCTCTTCTATTAGTAACTTGATCATAGCGGCTATACCTCAGTATCGATAGAATACATTATATTAGTGGACCTGTACGTCATTGGAAATTATTAATAATACATATCCTATTGTTTTTACCCATTCTCATTATGTAATCAAAAGCTAACCTTGGCCTGAGTACATCTACTGTAACTGCTGCCTTTATATTTAGCAAATGTGAATGTCTGTAGAAAACTGTCCAACCACATAAAAAAAAAAAAAAAAAAAAAAAAGAATGATTGGCTGATAATAAAAAGAGGCTGTATCACCTGATCTGCAAAAGTTTTCAGAGCTGCATGTACACTCATTTATCAATGACAGGTGTTAGTGTATGAGAAGTATACATACTCTCATAAGGTTTAAATAAATAGAGTTTGAAATGGGATTTAAATTACTACAGGGGGATGTGGAATAAGGAGTCATTTTTTTATTAGTAATTTTTTTAACTTAACTACATTATGTTGAATATCATTGCATTTAGATAATTAAAAGGGTGCCCCCTACTGACCAGCTGTGACTGGAGTTTACATAAACTTTTATGTTGTTAATATTTTCCTCCTTTGTCTTGATGATGAGAAATACGGGATGAACTAAAACTGTTAACTTTCAAAACCAAAACATGCTAAAATTGTCGTATTCAGGCTATTTTGTCCATGATTGAATAGATTGATTAGAGCAGCTTTAAATCCTCTGAAATCTTCACATCTTCTATATTACTTTGAAAATTCATCTGTAAACAAGCAACAAAATAAGATTAAAAACAAAAAAAAATCTATGTAGCCTATATTGATTATAGTTTGAACATTAAAAAAACTTTGCTCTGTAAATCTGCTTTATCAGGACTGTGTGGGTGTTATAGCTTGATGACTGGCAGAGATTTAACAATGCACCAACTGTTATCTGATTTCCCTTCAGTGCCTTTAAATAATGTAAGGCTTGCAGGCTAAAATCTACAAGCATATACACCAGCAGATACTTTTTTTATTGATAGCTTTAATCCTATGAAACAGTTTTGTCTCATTTTTGGTATTGTTCTTTGTGACTTGTGAGAAAAAGGATTTGGAGAAACCTGTTTATTTGTGCAGTTTAGTAAATTAGTCTCAGCTCCAAACACTTTGAGATAAAGACGACAGTAGGACTGTCACTTTCCTTCTGATTCAATCAACTTATACACTCACTACACAAACTCTTGGCTACATTATAACCTAATAAGGTCAATAAGGTGTGTATCTAGCTTGGTCTCTCAGCCTGATAGATATGGTGGCCTGGAGATCTTTAACCTTTGCAGTCATTTATGACAATGTGTCTCTTAGATGACTCACAACTGTTTCAGTTTGAGTTTGCTGGAAGTAACAGTTACATGTGAGGAAAGATTCCAGCTGTTACTGCTGCGACATAAGTAAGGAACCAGTGTTTATTTAATGGGTTTTTATTAATATTATGTCAATATATGTAGAGCTAAAACACACAATATTAGTTTACATGTAGATAAAAATAATTCCATTCGTGGTTTTAAGCTTTGTGGTTGACATTGTATTATTTGTATTTGTTGATTTGTATTGAATGGATATATCACTATATGCAACATTACTGTAAAATAATGTGTATTATTCAGATTTAAATTTACTGTATTCTTTTAAAATCTGTTGAGCCCCCCTAGTGGAAGTGTTTGTGACAGCAGTGGCTCCACCTCCTCCTGGTGTGTGTGTGTGTGATGGTTTGTGTGTGTGCGGTGAGGAGGGTTGGACTTGCTCTCCTGGCCTAACCACTGCCCCCCCTCCTCTTTGCTATCCCCCGGATTTACACGATTATCACCATCTGACTGATTTTGAAGGAGCTGGAAGTTGCCATTGAAACGGTGGTGAGTGTTTTTGTCCTGTGTGTTTAATATTAGTCAATGTGTTAATGTAACCGGCTGCAGGTTAACGGTGCCTCGTGGTTTTATTGTAGTGTAGGCCTCCAGTGCGCTGTCTTTGATTCAACATATACTGCAGCACTAATAATAGTCGGCGCACTAACAGCTGTCATTCGGATTTATTTCACCTATGTGATCGGTTTGTCTTTGAATGAGCGTATTCGTGTTGTCAAATGTTTGTTATTGTCTGAAATCTGTCCAGCTGAATCTCTACAGGCCAGTGCGCATAAACGGCCAGGCCCACTTTTACTTAACAGGTGCTGTGAACAAATCTGCGCCTGGATTACAGTCGCCTGACACTACTGTGACTTCTTGATAGTAACATGTCTGTCCAGGCAGACACTGATTAGTCAATGCGCAGTTACCATTAGATTTTTAGGAGGAGACCAGATTCTGTGCAATATTTTGACTCAGAGGGTAGCTGCTTATTTGGTTTGGGAGTATTGTTGAAGTGCAATGACATGGTCATCCTGGTGCTGCATAGATCAGCTCTTCTTTGACCATCGGGGAAAAAAAGAGAGATCCCTCTGGTGATTGTCCAGCAGTAGCCTCTATGTATATGTGGAGCTGAGGGACATTCCTGCAGACTTTACAGGCATGTGGGGGCCTCAGTTTGAGGGGGGTTGCTCCTATAAACAATGTCCCGGTCTGCAGAAATGTCTTTGTCACAGGCATAGGCTGTGTGTGTATGTGTGTGTGTGTGTGTGTGTGTGTGTGTGTTTTTTTTTTTCTTTTGATTTGTTTTCAAACTCCATATTATTTGTCTCATATCTTTCCCAGTCCTTCAGCTACATCCAAGTTTTCCCTTTGTTACTGTGAATATCTGGACTGTTTACTGAACTCAGCTCATTAAGATTCCTGCTGAGTGGAATAGAGTGACAGAAATGCCCCAGTTTGCCCAGCACTGATTCAGATGATTTTAAATCTAATTGTGAGCTTCTGGACATATTTGGTTCATCTTAACTCCTAGTTGCCCCACAAAGCTTTTATGTCTTCCCTGGAGGCTTGACCGACAGTTGTGAACCTCTCCAACGTTGAAAAGCAAATGCATTCAGCAAAAAGGAAAAACATTATGTGTCCATTAAGGCCTGCGTTTCTTAGTGTCATTAAGCCGGGCCAATCTAAATGATTTTAAAGAAAAGAGTTTTTGTTTATAAGTGCTAAAACATAATGGAATGACGTTTCTTTCTCTTTTTTTTGTCTCATTCTCCCTCTCAGCCTACCTACCCACACAGCCAAGGTATCATATTCCTAACTTTTGTTATTCTGGCTTTGCTGTGTTTAAGGTGGTGCTGTGTTGTTCTTTCTTAGTAACCACTTTCCTCTGCTCATGCTCTTAAAATTTCTGTTAGGCTTTTACAAATGGTAAAATATTGTCTAACTGAGGTTTGCATAGCTGCACATTTCTTGTGATTTTTATATTTCACCATTCACCATTACTCTCCGATCACCATCATTCAGGCCTAAATTATTGCTGTGCTTCAGAATTTAACTTTTTAAGGTACATGACCAGGATTTTGTGAAATACTTAAGGTAATGAATCCCACCAATGAACCCCAATCACTTTCAGAAACTTTAAAACCCTCAGTCAGCAGTTAAATTATACTTTAAAAGAATTCTCCTTGTGCAGGTTTTGAAAGTCAAGAGAGAAATACCTAATAAAGGCCTAACAGTTTTCAAATTAAACATACTGAGTCTCAAAGCAATGAATCACCTTGTGATGTATTATCATGTTGTTATGTGCCTGTTTTTCATAGTAAAATATAAAGTAAGTATTTAATATGTTCTGTTATGCTAAGACCAGTTGTAGAGTGTATGTAGAGTCCATATAAAGTCAGTGTAATTAGTCAAAGGCAGTTTCAACCCATTCAGCAGAAAAAGAAATCAGTCAGTTTTGCTAGTATACACACTGTTTTCCTGTACACACTCTCACATTTGATTGGTTTGCTGTAACTCTTAGACAAGAGCGTGCCACTGATTAGCTTTTTGCTATTTAAAGACTGCATTGCCCACTCATGCATACCCATCCACCAGTGTCATTATTTTTATCTTTCGCCAGTATGGACCCAGCTGGAGGGATATCTGCAACAATATACGCCAACAGGCTCCGGGCAGAGGGTATGGGGTCCAAAGAGCAGGCTGTGCACTTCGCCAACCAGGACTATGAGGCACTGAAACAAGAGTGTGTGGAGTCGGGCTGCCTGTTTGAAGACTCCTGCTTCCCAGCTGAGCCTCCATCGCTGGGCTTTAAGGAGCTTGCCCCTTATTCCTCCAAAACTAGAGATGTGGAGTGGCTTAGACCCACGGTGAGTTAATTATTAACATATTTTATTAATATGTTAAACTGTTATATTTAATTTTGTGCCAAGAAATATGTCACTTATTATTCTGTAGAATTCCCCTTATAAGATTTAACAACTGTAAATTTGTCGCTGCTGATGACTGAGCAGAATACTGTATGTAAACAAATGCATCAGTGACACCATCATATTTGCTGTCTGCAAACTCAGACAGGTTATCGACAAGTATGGACAGGAACTCTTACAGACCACTGTCTGCAGCTGTTGGCATCCTATGGCATTCTCTGACCACTCCCTGTCGTGACATGTGTTTACAGCGCCTCATTAACACACATGATGTTGATGATGCAAGAATAGAAGCATTTTGAAACACGTGTTGCCTAAAAGCAGTTGCTAAAACATGTCGGCTGGACTGACCTGTGAATTGATTCATCTGTGAATGTACTCCTGAACTGTGAATGTTTTATTAATAATAATAATAACAATAATAATAACTTGCATTTGTATAGTGCCCAAGGCGCTTTACATGAGCAGAGCAGGGTTTATAAAACAAATTAAGGGGAGAGGGGGGCAAACACTAAACAGACAAAGGAAAAGGCTGAACAACAGATATGTAATTTCAATGTAATTTCTCCATAGGAACTTATAGATGATCCTCAGTTTATTGTGGGTGGTGCCACCAGGACAGACATCTGTCAGGGAGCACTGGGTGAGTCCTTGTTGGATAAGTCATTGTCATGAAAAACAAATAGCTGGAAGACATAAACGGATAGAAATTCCCTAAATGCTTTTTTTTCGCTTGCAGGTGATTGCTGGCTCTTGGCAGCCATCGCCTCCCTCACTCTGAATGAAAACCTTCTTCATCGGGTCGTCCCACACGGGCAATCCTTTCAAGATGACTATGCTGGAATCTTCCACTTTCAGGTACATCATGTTTGGGTTTTTGCCCTTTTTACCAAGAGCAAGAAAAGCAATTTCAATTGATGGAGTTCTTGATTATTGCTCTCTGTTGCAGTTCTGGCAGTTTGGCGAATGGGTTGATGTTGTGATTGATGACAGATTGCCTGTCAAAGATGGGGAGCTTATGTTTGTCCATTCGGCTGAGGGCAATGAATTCTGGAGTGCACTTCTGGAGAAAGCTTACGCTAAGTGGGTATTAAGAGAGCATATACAGTTGTTAAATTATTCAGTTTGAGTGTATTTAGTTGGAAGCTGTAGGTCATACCCTGAGATACTGTTGTTGGTGCTCATCAAACTGAAATATGTGTTTTTAACTTTGAATCAGGCTGAATGGCTCCTATGAGGCTCTGTCAGGAGGAAGCACCACGGAGGGTTTCGAGGACTTCACCGGTGGTGTGTCTGAGATGTATGAGCTCCGCAAGGCTCCCAGAGATCTCTACAGGATCATTGGCAAAGCTCTGGAGAGAGGCTCTCTGCTGGGCTGTTCTATTGATGTAAGTGCAGAACACACTGGCATCACCTCAAGATCAATTTTGCACCAACTTGTGAAAACTCATTACATTAAAAGCAATTCTGTTTATTTCCCAACACAATTTATAGTCAGTTGCAGTTATCATGCTTTTATATTAATACAGATCACCAGTGCCTTCGACATGGAGGCTGTTACATTCAAGAAGCTCGTGAAGGGCCACGCCTACTCAGTCACTGGACTGAAGGAGGTCTGTCTGTCAATAATCATTGTCTTTAAGAGGTTAACATTATGAATGACAGTTGTGGTTCTAAGTTTCCCATCTTTCTGGTTTAATGTAGGTTGATTTCCGTGGCAACATGGAGCGGCTCATCCGAGTACGTAACCCTTGGGGTCAGGTGGAGTGGACTGGTGCCTGGAGTGACAAGTGAGTCCGCCAGGGCATAAATGTTCCTAATGTACTGAGAATTTTCATTTTATTTTTTGTCTCACAATTAGTATAAATTCTTGTATCTTTGTCTCGTCGTAGTTCGCCTGAATGGGATGAGATTGACCCTTCGCAACGAGAGGACTTGCATCTTCAAATGGAGGATGGAGAGTTTTGGTAGGATGTCTCAGTAGCTTAATTGATTATTTGCTTCTTTGCCAAGATTTAGACTGATTCAACTCAGGACTGTTTGCTAAATGTCAAAATACAGCCAGGAGATGGGTTAGCTTAATACAAAAGTGGTCTGGTGATGTCTGTGGGTAATTAAATCCACCGATTAGCACTAAACACTCACTAGCTCACTAGTTAACAATATTTTTGTGTTTGTTTTAGTCATATAAATATACAAAAAGTGTTTTTGTGGTGTTCTGTATGGGACCAGAAAGTTCCAAACAGGTTTTTGACTCCAAAACTATATTTAATCTTCCAGGATGTCCTTCAGCGAATTCTTGAGGCAGTTTTCTCGGCTAGAGATCTGTAACTTGACCCCTGACGTTCTGAGTGATGACAGTGTCAGCCACTGGAACACCATAAAGTTCTACGGCACGTGGAGGAGAGGCAGCACTGCTGGAGGCTGCAGGAATCATCCTAGTGAGTGGAAACAAGGAAAAAATGCATTTTATGCATATGTATACCCACTGACATCAACAATATATAAAGTGATTAGGTAGTGACATTTCATGCAAATAGCAAAACAAATAGGTCCTGTAATGTTACAAATGTACCATCTGCGTAGACACGTTCTGGATCAACCCCCAGTATAAGATCACTTTGCTGGAGGAGGATGATGACCCAGAGGATGATGAGGTGGCGTGCAGTTTTTTAGTAGCTCTCATGCAGAAGGACCGCCGGAGATATCGCCGCCATGGTCAGGACATGCACACAATTGGGTTTGCTCTCTATGAGGTGAGAAAAGTGATCAAAAGTCACTATTATCTCCTTGCACTTCTTGTGGCATATTTACCTGTTTGTTAAAGATTCCCCTTAGCTTATACATGTCCATTGTGTTTTGTTTTTTTTTTTTTTTTTGTAGATCCCGGAAGAGGTAAGTTGAGTTTATCTATGTCAGCAGCACACTGATGATTTGGCATGGGCTTACCCATTTACTGCAGTTTATTTACAGTGCTGCATGTAAAAATAAACTGTGATGCAGTATAATGTGAAACGTGAAACAAATGCATCTCAACAAGTGTATTATTTCATACTGCTGTCAGTTCAGAGGCTGCCAGAATGTCCACTTGAAGAAAAATTTCTTTTTGAGCCATTCATCATGCGCCCGCTCAGAGACTTTCATTAATCTGAGAGAGGTGAGCACACGACTGCGTCTGCCCCCTGGAGAGTACCTTATCGTCCCCTCCACCTTTGAGCCTGGTAGAGAGGCTGACTTCGTCCTCAGAGTCTTCACTGAGAAGCAATCAGAAACAGAGTATGTGCCTTTTGTATGTCTTGTTAATGTTAGTTTTGAGATATTGTATTGTGGGAAATCTCAATGGAAATGTCATATCTATATGTTTTGTCCATTGCAGAGAACTGGATGATGAAATTTCTGCTGATTTGGGAGACGATGTATGTATAAGTGACACATGATAAAATATGAAAGAATATGAATGAATATTCTGAGATTATTAGGACTTGGGTTATAAATTACTGTTTTCTTTGCTACTTTGTCAGGAGGAAATTACTGAAGATGATATCGATGACTCCTTTAAGTCCATGTTCGCCCAACTGGCAGGAGATGTAAGTTCTAAATAACATGCTTTACTGTTTTGAATCTGTATTTGCATTTGTGCTTGGTCACACTTCTTAAATAACTTTATACACCGTAGTGATAATAGCAGTCATATGGTTGTGTGATATTTAGAGAATATCTGAAGCCTAAAAGAAACATAATACTATCACCTTTCTTATGGAAAGAAATTAAATCAATAAAGCTCCTTTTACTTGTACTGAAAGTATGCAATATCTCTTTGTTTTCCAGGATATGGAGATTTCCATTCGTGAGCTCAGGACCATTCTAAACAGAGTTGTCTCCCGGCGTGAGTTTTATTTTTAGTTAACACTTCATAGATGCTGGAAACTTGACATATTAGTTATAAATCTACCATTACTGTATTAGATTCCACTCTACAGAGTGTACACTGATAATTTCCAGAAGTCATTGTTGATCAGACTGCTTCAGATGAGTGTTTCTGCTGTTTCTAGACAAAGATCTGAAGACTGATGGCTTCAGTATGGAGTCATGTCGGACCATGGTCAACCTGATGGATGTATCCTCTGAAGTTAACAGGAGTGTTTTGATTGTAATATCAATTAACTGATTTTATAAGAAACACAAAATCATGAATTCAGAATGCTAGTGTTTACACATAGTTTGTGTGGAGTTTCACCCCTTGACATCATGTGTATTAGAGAGATGGCAGTGCCCGTTTAGGACTGGTGGAATTTCAGATTCTCTGGAACAAGATCAGAAAGTGGCTGGTAAAAATGAGTGAAATAGTTACAATGTCAATTGAATATTATGCTTTGACTCTGTGTATTTCATTGTCCAGTTCTGTCATTGTCTTCCAGGTCATTTTTAGACAGTTTGACCTCGACAAGTCAGGAGCCATGAGCTCATATGAGATGCGTCTTGCTGTGGAAGCAGCAGGTATGACACTCCTTCATTCCTCATTATTATTTCAGTATTAAAACACAGTACACTTACTTACAGATGAGAAATAAACTACTTTGTTTTTTGTTGTTGTGTTACTTTGTAGGTTTTAAACTGAATAACAGACTGAACCAGGTTTTGGTAGCCCGGTATGCAGAGAATGAAATGATTGACTTTGATAACTTCATTTGCTGCTTAGTCAAGCTTGAAGCCATGTTCAGTGAGTACTACCGCAGTAGATGTCATTATTAATATTTACACTGTTCACGGTAAGATTAACTTACAAACTATAAAACAAACCTCTGTCTACAGGGTCTTTCCAGCAGTGTGACAAAGAAGGATCAGGAGTCGCTGAGTTGACTCTTCCAGAGGTAAGTGCAATTAATAAGAAAAACTCAATGTATTTTTGTCATTCTTTCCTGTTTGTCTGACTTAATTTCCCTCATTGCTAGTGGCTTTACCTGACAATGTGTGGTTGAAGAGGAGTCTTACTACTGGAGAATGTTATAGACTAACGGTACAAACAACTAACCAGGAGCCCTGAAGACCCCTCAAGCCTTTGTGACCCTATGATCATTAAACACATCCCACCTGAGCACCTCAAGTAGCAAGATCTGTATATTGGAAAACCAAAGTCAAACAAAGACAATGACTTTAAGAAACTATGCAAACTTACAATATGAAGCAGTCACTGTGTCACATTAATCTATCATCTCTGTAAAAAAGAGCATGAGTTTGTGCATGGCAAAAATCACTAGCTGTAATGTGAAATGTCACACTTGATTTTATACTTTTACATTTTAATTTCTTGCGGTCTCCTTTTTTAATCTTAATGACATCTTATTCTAAGCTTTCTCATAAAGAGTAATATAAATTAGATGAATTGTTCAAGTTGTTAAGGCAGTTACTGTAGTGCTTTAAAAAGTGAAGTCTTACTTGATTTTGTCACTGAAATACAGTGTCTAAAATAGGAAGTCATCACGTCGCTGTTAAGGTGGAGGGTTTTTCTTGCACCTGTAGGTGGCAGCACAGGTCTAATATGGTGTAATGAAGAATGCGTTATTAGTTATTTCTTTTCCACCTTTCATACCTACCTTTAAATCAACCAGCTGATATTGATCATCTTTATTTTGCACTAGGATTATAGTTTTTAAAAGCTGTTAGTAAAGTTGCCTCATTTAGGGAGAAATTCTGCTTTAGTTTTAGTTCACTCTTGTGATGTTTGCAGGGATAACATAATACTGAATGCCTTATAAATGACACCCATGTTGTCAGAAACTGCTGTTAAAAATGTGCCAGTTATGTTTTGTGTTGTGAATGTATGTTGTGCCTTCAATAAATATTTCCCTCATGGTTTGTCCATTGTGTTCATAACATGAACTTGCTGTCAACCAAGTTGACTGCCCTGAGTGCAACAAGAACTATGCTTTCCAAGTGAAGGTTGTATTTATTGTAAACATAGAGAGGCCCCAGTAAAGGCCAAACATGCTGACAAAGACTACATTACATACATTAAGTGAGAATGAAATACTGTAAGGATCAAAAATTATTTGGACAATAATTGTGACACCAATTATGCTGCTTTTAAGGTTTACTAAAGAAAAACAAAATGTTCATGTACACCCCAGCAGTGGTTACATATACCCAGTACATTTTTTTTTGACAAAAATCACATCACAATGATACAGTTATTAAACAAATGAACTAGCAATTGCTAACACTTTTGAGTAGTCTCCTTCCAGTTTCCGTAGATGTGTAGGTAAAGGAACTCTAATCCGTGTCCCTGTTGGGTTCCCATTCTCTTCAATCAGAACAACATTGTTTGAATCAAACCGTGGACTCATGCGATCTCCAGGCATTTTATGTCCAACAATTAGTGCTTTCTTCTTCTGTCCTTTGATGGCAAGCAAAACTTTGTCACCAACTTTCCCTACACCATTCTTGGTGTAGACATGGATGACTCTTGGTGCGCGGTGATATGGTGTATTTCCAAGAGAGCTGTTGTCCACTACACGGACTCTTGTCATTTTCTGAATGGCTGCTGCAACAGCAGACACACTGGCAAGACAAAAAAATAAACAAATAGATCATCTTCAGCATCTCCTCCAGATATCACAGATCATGCAAATGATTTCACAGACACCTTTCCTATGGAGCAAAGTTTAAAACAAAAATTCACCTTGTGACATAAATCTAAGGTGAGTAAATGTTGCAACTTATCGCCAACTATTCTTTGATCAACTTTGCACAGCTCTGTCCTGAGAACTGGGACAAACATGAAAACAGACAACACCCATGATGACTTCACTGAGAAATGGGGAAAATGATCCAAGATTTAAAGCGATCAGAGTTGCTGTTGCCATGGTATGTCAATATACAAAGCCAAGCTCCACCTTACAGTGAAAACACGTAGAAACAACAAAAAATTCCATTTACCATCAGATTTCTATTATCTACGGAAAGCAAGCCACGAACCCCACTGACCCCATCGGCATGACATGCTAGTTTAAGATTTACACAAAATACCAAATAATCTTACCTAAAACTCCTCTGATGAATTATGGATGATGTGCCAACGAGGAGACCAGTGAGTGATCTTGACAGCTGGGTGAGAGCCATAACTACAGCGAGTGAGTGTTTAACTATAGGGAGTAAAAGACAGAGTTAGCTGCTAACAAGCTAAACGGTGTGCTAATGACAGCTATAGCATCAACTTAAAAAAAAAATCACAACACCTGAAAACAGGGCCTGATGGCTTTGCATTTACTTTTTAAAAAAATCTGAATAATGATTCAAATACAAGGAACGAACTGCACCAAAGTCCAGGTTAAAAACATTTAAAACGTGTCAAGTTAGCATTACCTTTCTCTCACGCTTCATGCCAATGTCAAAGCTGTGACGTCAGCAACAGGCGACCGGCTGCCTTTAGTCGAGCGAGACAATAAACACAAAGGTAATTGACATATTATAAAAAAAAAACAAATATTCCTTATTGAAAACAAAAGTGTTCAACTTGTTTTAACAGTTGTTACTTAATGTCAACCAAGTGTGCACCTATAAACAAGAGCACTTAAAAAATAAACACAAAAGCGACTACCAGCCCACGTTAGCTTGTTTGTTACTTTATTTACGTCATACAAACGCGCCAGGGATACATAGAAATAAATGCGCATAGAAGCAACCCAACGAAGACTTCCCGAAGATTTGTCTGTCATAGCGTGTCTATGTACGTCAAGCTAGACTTGACTCGCCTGTAGTCGGACTGGTTGGGTTATCGAGAGTTGTTAAACCGGCTGGGACGCAGAAAAAAGCAGCGGTGTTTTGGCTGTCATTACTAAAACTTTGACCGCTTGGCTTAGTTGTTCCAACTGGTTAGCTTAAGTGTTGTGCCAGAAGAGGTTCAACGAAATCTAATTTAGTGCGGGAATTAGCCACCAGTCGTTAGTTAACCCTCCACCTGTTATTTGCTACATCTAGGGGCTAAGTTAGCTAACGCCAACGTTACGGTTGACTGCTAGCTCACATTAGCTAATTGTGACAGTTTCTGCCCCTGCTGCGTATCATAGCAAGGTAAGTTGTTGTTTTCATTTATCAACTTTGTTTTTGTTAGTGTTAAACAATGGGTGTGTTTCTACATTACGGCAAATAGATGCGTGTTACTTCATTAATAGTACTTACTAATTACTGTCAGAACAATAAACGAGTAAACATCTCGTTGCCATTAGCGGTAAGCTAACAGAGAAAGACAACCAGTCATAGAAACAGTAGTGTGAGCTCGTTTTTATTACCGACTTAATAAACAGGTTTGTGAATAGAGCGGATTGTAGTCATGTTTTAAAGTAGGTGACCATGACATTCATGATTATTTTATTATTCGCCACCCTCGAGCCACAAGCCCCAGATTAAGTTCGCGAGCTGGTCCTCATGAGACACGAGGATGTTTTATGTATTGTCACTGATCGTCTTCTGCTCGTCATAACCTAAAACAAATGTTAAACTGTTTTTCAAGTAATTTCGAAAAACTGTGCGGACCTACTCAGCGCTCGACTATCTGATTAGTGCTGCTAGTATTTGGTCATTTGGACAGAGGAGATATTAGGCAATCCAGCCGCAGTAATACAGTCTTGCTTGTTTAGCTGTTGCGATGAGGTCAGTACTTTCACATTCCTATAGATAACCAGTGGAAGAACAGTCATTTCTAATCTATCTCAGCTATTTACCTAACTCTAGCTGTTGAGCAATGTTGTCTTGGGAGAATGTCTTGACAGTAACAGGTTGAACTATGCTGGATTCACTGACATGGGCTCCAGTATAGATGAGCAACAGCCTGGCTGTGCAGTTAATGCTTTAAGTGTTTCATTGTGCGTAGCCTAAAAAGGGATCAACATGAGCTGGCTATTTTGTTCATCAGCCATTCAGTGGCTAAGGAACATTGATAAATATTCATGGAAAACCTGTCTACATCAGACTGACAGATTTAATGCAAAACAAACGAATAATCTCACTAGTTTGACTCCTTCCCAAATGTTAAATATATATATGCATTCCCTACACAAATAATGCTTTGTAACGTCATTGTGGTAACCGAATAGTTGTTGTAAAGTGATGCTGTGAAAATGCTTTATAAAATTGAACAGGTGCGTAAGTCTTGAATTAGAAACATGAAATGGTGACATGGTTAACAGAGATTAGCTCTTCACATTACGTTAAGCCTCGCGTTCATAAGACTGCAACCACAGAGTGCGTGGTTCAAATCATTAAAACAATTCATTGATTGAGTAGCAGCTGCTACTTGTGGTATTTTAGACTTAAATAGCTGCAGGTACTGCTTTAAAAAATCAAAAGATGATATGGAAATTCATTCACACTTGGACATTTACTGTTACAGAGAAAACACAATTCATTGCATCTAAACAACAATCAGTAATGACCTATGTTTTTTTTTACTTTTGTTCACTGTAGTCAGTGTGTCTTATCATATAACATCGATTTTAGTTTGATGTTCATCTAAGTTTAATGGTGCAATGCTCCTCTGTGTTGTTGAATTTATTAGTTATACATTCTGTCACATGATTATGAAACTGTCCTGACATAATCACAATGTGTAATTATCACAACGTAGCTGCTGAACTGCAGTCAATGATTTACAAGCTAATAGCCACGAGTCAAATCTACATTATCAGCTACAAAATGAGCAGGGATCCTAAACAAATCCATTAAAATACATTTTCATACACTGCTAATATGTTGACATGCAAGCACAGTATGATTGTATTTGAATGAATATTACATTGACTATAAGTTTATCACCATCTCTTAAAACATAATGGTAAAGACAAGTGATGCTGCAGATTTATAGATAATGGCTTATCAAGGTTAAGTATTTCATATTGCAGAAGAAATGTACTTATGATGTGTGTTTGGAAAAGAATGCATAATTATATAATCTGTTGGTTTTTAAGTTGTTTTTTGTTGTTGCTGGAAGTGCAAGTGAACATCCTAGAAGAAGTGTCAGTAGAGGTGGAACTTTAATAGAAATCTCCTAGGGGGAGCGCACACATTTTTCCACTTGAAGGGAGTGGCTGCCTCGACTTATCCAACCTCACAATCATAAGTAAGATATTTCTTTGAAGGTTCCAGGTCATTATCATAACCAGTTAAATGTTCTGGTTGCACTTAGTGTATGTTGCATGTGTATTTGGTTTTATTTAGTTGTGTAAGTATGGTAGAGGATTTTAATTTATCGTTGCTTGAATGCTGCAAACATAATTCATATCCCATTGTTAACACTGGACAAAGGCCTTTTAAATATTTATCCATGAAGATTAAAAGAATAATGACTCAACGGTCCAAGGTCAAAGGCACAAAGTCATCAATATATGTGCAGTTGCTAATTCTGGATAGAGAGCTTGAGTTTTGTACAGAGCCAGTTTTAGTTTGTTCTCACTTTAGAATGAGTTTCAAAAAAACAAACACTGGATTTGCTTCCTCAGTGCTTTTATCCCCTTTATGTTTATTTGTATTTTTATGTGTGCTAGTCTGATGGTGCCATAGCAACTAGCATCAGGTGGAGAGGTGGCGCAGTATTTCTATGCCGCTGAGTCATGCTCTAATCACACAGTGCTGTTACAAATGATTTTAGATGCAGCAATTATAATAAAATCAAAAGAGGTACAGTATAAGACTTTTTCTGTAGTATTAACTGTGACACTAAAGTTAATAAAGAACATTGAATAGGGTTAAAATCTGGTTATATAACAGCTGAAGTTATGGCATTAAAATAGAAATCGGCTTGAGTTTGCAAAATACACAAAAACACACCTATTGTTTCATCAGAATATAACGTAATCATTTAACAAATATTTGATTAATATTTGTTGGTTCATTTTAAAGATATAGCCTAGTTACATGCTTTTTTAAAACATTGTCAATCCACCCAGAATTTAGTTTTTTTTTTTTGTTTGTTTTTTTTTTACCAAAAATATCAGCAGTTAAAGGTAGATTAGTAGTAGTGTTAGACCAAAAAATACATTCAAAGTATTTTAGTGATATACTGAGATTTGTTCAAAGGAATTCCCCATACGGGAGCAATATAATGCAATCATGTCATAAATAAAAAAACAAATTGTTGACTCAGCACTATTCTGCCAGTTATAAGATAGGAGGCTTTTATTGCAGTGCTGTTGTGTTGTATTGTCAGGTGCTTGTGATTCATTGTATACATCTTAAAAGTAACTGTAGCGCTGAAAGAAACATAGACTTACTACTTGACATGTTTTGATACCTCCCTGACACTGACACTAGAGTTGAGCTCACTGTACGATGAGTAATATCTTATTTATGAGCTGTTCTTGTCCTTTTTAAAATGTTGGTGATGAATTTTAAACAGCTGGAACTGTGGCGATGGGTCCAGGATGTGCAGCAGTGTTGCTGAAGGCATAGGGGGGTATGTTGTGTCCTCCTTGGGTTGAGACCGGTCCATTTGAACCCTGTGGTCTCTATCGGCTTATTGTTCAGCTCTGGCTGCGTCCTTCTTCACTGATGTCACAGCATTCCAGGGAGCGGATAAATGAGTTAGTGTTAGGGCAGATGAGCAGCATCGTGAATGCTGCTGGTAATAGTGGGTCGAAGGGCACAAGTATAGCAGGGCAACTGTGCAAACATACTCGCCAGCACTCTCTACAACACCTACGTGTCCTCTGTCCAATCTGTGTGAAATATGACACCTTTGATAGCCTGTAGATCAGGAAAGGTCCTGTTTTTAGGCCATAGAGATGGTGCTTTAGTTTTCAGATTAGTAGTTTTGGTTCAGTTTGTTTCTGTTCTTCAATCGGTAGGAGTTTTCTCATGTTTTGCTTCCACAGAGCTGTTGCACAGAGTGTTTTTATGTTGTTGACATCAGATGACAACATATTGATTGGATGACTTGTGTTGAGCAGTAGTTTTGAAAGATAGTGTTACCCTGCTCCTCATATTTGCTCTGAAATTGATTGATTAAAGTTGTAGGGCCCAATTGGCCCATAATGGTCGATAAAACGGATATATTGTTATCAGCATTTATGCACTGTATGTTGAACAGTGCATGTTTTTATAGAACATAGTGCAAAAAAAATGCTATCATTGTTTGTCTAGCACGGAGTGTGAATATATTGTATTTACTGGGTATAAAATGTTTTTAGTCCCTGCGCATTTGAATAGAAACAATAATCACACAGAACAAAACCAGTTCTGTGTCCACTACAGACTGACTAACAACAAGTAAAGAATAAAAATACGTGACTCCTTAATCTCAGTATCAGTGTCATCCCCAAAAACCCAGTATCTGTCAGGCTCTAATAAACTGAATCCTCCTTGAAAGGGTTTATTTGCATTGTCATGCTTTTATATGATCTTTATGTTATTATGGTGAAATGAGCTTGATAATAATAGTGCTTGTTCCCAACAGGCCACATCTATTAGGTCTGACTTGTCAGGATTAGAAAGGCTCTACTCCCAGACCTGCATTAATAATTAAATAAGCCAATGTAATGTGAATGGATTTCCCCAAACTTTCATTAGCTGTGTGGCTTTTAGCTCACCGCCTTGGTCCTATGACTCAAATATAGACTGAGATATCAGACCTCGGCACAGGAATATACGCAGCACAGTGATCGGCAAACAAGCAGAGGCAAGCAAGGTATCATGTCTGCTGGAGGCAAAAGGAAAGACGTGATGTTCCAAGCAAGATGGACAAGCTAAAGTCTTTCATATTTTTAATTTAATTTAGAACTTGCATCGTCAGAATGAATATTACACTTGAAATTATAAATAGGCAAGAGACATATCTCCAACTTGTTGCTCTTTAGCTGTTAAGCAGGAACCGGAATTACTGGTTGTTAGAGTGGCAACTTAAATCTTGTGACTCCTAGGTTTTCAGAAATTAAATTTTCTGTTTCTTTTTACTACTGCTAATTTTTTTTTTAATCCAGAACAGGGTTTACTTTGTGTCATTGGCACAAATAGTGACCACGGATAAGGAACAGAAAGCGTACAGTTGTCAAGCTTGCCTGTGGTCAAAAGCAACGGCAGAACATGTGATTTATGACAAGACAGATACGTTGGCTTCAAGATTTACTTATTTCCATCTTCTCTTTGTTTCTGTCTATGTGCCAGAATTTACTCTGTCCAGAAACAACACAGCTCTGTTGGAATAGTAATAATATAGATAATACATTTTTAAAAAATCTTTTGCCTCTTTTTCTTTGTAGGTTGTCATCATGCTGCAGTGAGTGATGCACCGAGTTTTGATATTAATGATGGTCATCCAGGGGATGGAAGGATGTACCAATTCAGAGAGCTGCACGACGTTGCCACCCAACAGCTCCACCAAGGAATTCTGTTACTCAGCTCGAATCCGAAGTACAGTACTCCAGGGCTTGCCTTTCGGAGGGGTACCGACTGTCCTAGCCCTCGATTTTATGTGCTTCTTGGTGAGTTCCTTTATTTGTCGTATGTAGTCCCCATTTACTACAGCAGTGAATGTATCTTTACACCATTTAATGATATATTCTTATCATGATGCTGTGGTAGCCCTGTAGTTTTTGTGTTTCTCCCATTATTCACCGAAATTAAGTCAAATACTTCCTGTAATGTTTTTCTAACTGATAAACACCCTCAAGCAGTTATGTAACTTTTGTTGAGTAGCGTTTTGTAATGTAAATAAAAGGGACCAAACATGTTGACAGACACTGTTTGTTTTGTACTTGTAGGGGCTGCTGTTTGTGTTCTCCTTCTTGAGAAAAGTTGCGTGGGACTATGGGCGCCTCGCTTTGGTGACTGATGCCGACAGGTAATTGGACACTGGTCCGGTACTGAGCACTGAGTCGTTCTGGCTGAATTGTTATGAGTCATGGAAAACCATAACATTTTGGCCAACAGACACTGACACATCCAACAAAGGTTGTAAATTGATATGGCAACATTAATTGTTAATATTTTTAATACCATTCTCCTAAGTTAATTGATTGGCACATCGACCATGAGATGCAAGCAAAAATAACTTTCACTTCCAGAAATGTTTTTTTTAATTTATTATACATTTTTACTAGAAAATAGAAAATGTCAATTTTGGTGCTGAATTTTAACTGAAACTCAAAACTTAACTTTAATAGAATTAATCTTGAGAGATTAGAGCAGAGAATTTAACAAACGCGCTTGGATTGTCATGTGATGTCGGGCTAGTTACACACAGTCTCAGAAGAAATAACGATCTAACATTTGGCAGCGTTTAGACAGGACTCTCTATAGAGCCAGTGTAACAGGCAACAAGTCAGGAGCGTGCTTGATACTGAGCCTTTGTTAGGCGTTGATGTGATTTTCCTATAGTAAGAAAGTGTATGGCTGAAACTTGGTAGCTGTTCATTCTGGATATTAGTCGAGACTAAAAAATCCCATTTTTGTGTACTAAGTCACAAATTGGGTAGTTTTTCACCAGAAGCAGACATTACAAGGAGGGCTTTCTAGACAGGAAGTTAGTGTCAGCAGTTTTCCTTTTAATGGCAAAAAACTGACAGACATTGTCATACTTTGTCGCTTGTTTGATCGTAACCTTTGACATACAAAGGCCAGACTGCTGTTGGAACAATCTTGAAATGGAGGAAGAAACAAATGCTCAGTAACTATTAACAATTTCCTTTAGATCCATTTCCCAGACCACTTTAAAACCACCGTCTGTGTCTAAGTTTCATGTACTTCAATTTTGCATTATTACATAATGATATCCTGCCAGATTTAGTGGGGTAAATTGGAATTGATGTCGACGCACTGATCGAATAAAATGGATACTTGTTGAAGCAGCCAGAGACAATTACACAAGATTACCCTGCTTCTTATAAACTGCTACAACCCGAGATAAAACAAAAGAACCGATCAAAATTGATAGAGGGAGATCAGCATAACTACAGATCTATTTGACTGTGAACCCTGGAAAGTACATGACACAGTGATCCATCACCCACATCCCTCTGCTGTGTTTGTGTGATGTTGCAGCTACATTATTTTTGCAGCTGCATGTGAGCAGAGAATGGGGTTGCAGCATGGTGGGAGGATGAGAGGGGGGTGGCAGCATGAGACACTTTTGTAACAGACAGGAAATATAGTTTGTTGTCTCATGGCCCCGTGCTGATTGTCTGTCTTAAATAGTCTCTTCCAGTTAAATAAGCAATGATTCTACACTAAAATCAACCATAGCGTTATTAGCAAACTATTGGCATTGGCAATGCATTTATATGGGCCTATAGCAGAATTAACAGAAACCTTCATTGGTATGCCTGTCATGTTATACACTTCCCCAGATTTTTTTTTAATCTGCACTCACACTGGCCAACAGGGCCATTACTTCGTAACTAAGTTGGATGGTTTTGTTTTCCTTCTCTTTTCACCAGACGAACAGATCAACGATACAGTCGCCTCGATGATCGGGAATAGTATGTTATTTCTTTATATTGTTTACTCACTGCCTCTCTCTCTCCTTTCCTCTCTCTGTAGTTAACCTAACTTGTAACTCTTGTCCATTCTGCCCAGGCTGCTGGGGGCTTCAGTCTGTTTTTCACTCTTAATGGTTTAGTTTTTTTCTTCCTTCTCCAGGCGTTTCCAAGTGCCAGGCTCCTAATTATTCTCCCTCTCCTCGTCACTCTTGTACTTCTGCTGTTGGGTGTACCTGTCCTCTCTCACCATCCTAATCAGATCTGTGTGTGCTAATCTGTGTATTGACCTCTTTATGAAGCATGGACTTCGTCTGTGTGAAGACAGTGCATGAGCCACACAGACAAGATGCTTACAGGGAGAGGTAATGCTTCTCTGATCTGTGGTTGCTCATAGACAGGCCCTAACATGGTGTACGTACAGTCTATCCTTTCTACTAGAGCTTAGTCGAGCCCTTCCTTCTCGTCACAGGAATGTGGGAGGAGAAGACTGATGATGGATTACAGCCACAGGCTCTCTCCTTATTCCATTAGAGATCTCTTAGAGACCTGGGTGATATCATCCTTTTATATAGTATTCAACACTGAACCACAATGGGTTTTCCAGCAGAGCATGGTCCCTCCTCATATTTTGAACTCACATCTTCTCCCTTGGGAGTGCAATCCAGTTTGTGCAGTAAACAATAAGTCCATGATGCTGTGTTATGTCCAGAAGAACCTATGGCTCTGCTGGACAAACACCATAAACCTGCCTCTTAATGACCACTAGGTTTATGTTTGTTTCTTGTTGAACACGCTTTTTTCTAGAGCTTTGTCTTCTGTCCTTTTAATGGCAACCTTTCCTCTGACAGCAATGGTTTACTCTACCTGGGTAAAGTAGGCTCTGTGCTCTTAACGCTGTATGAAATGTGGCTGCAGAGATTGTTCCTGTGGTTAACTGGTTTACCAACCTTAATCCGGTGTGCATCCCACACAGGTTAAACAGGGGTGACTCTCTTCAGTCCATTTCAGAGCATGTGTTTGGTTGTACATGTTTTGTGTTGTCAACTTTTCCCTAATGATAGTAATCCCACTGTCCTAAGGCTCAAAGAACTAACATCTTGTGTAATATGCTCACGTTTTGTAATTGTGTAAGATCATGTAAATACCATGTTTTGTGTTTTCTGAATGCAGTGTGGCCTCTGCTATGACATCAGACACACCTGAGCGCTATGAACGGCTCACCTCAGTTTCTAGTTCTGTCGACATTGATCAAAAAGACAACGTAAGTGTTAAAGTTATTATGGGATGTACATCCATGTGGGACATCCTGTAGGTTACATTTGTTACACTGCAAAGTGTGACAGTTCTCTGCTCTCTTCTTTTTTAGGGTTTCTGCTCCTGGCTAACTTGTATCTTCCGCATCAAGTGAGTCAGCTTATTTGCCTATTTGTATTGTAATTGTTTACTGCATTGTATTCTAATTGCTCTAACAGTGATTGAATCAAATTGGTTTTACATTTTTGTCTTATTTGAATTGCTGTTAAGTAGCCAACTTTGTGTTGTGCTCTCTCTTCCCTCTCTATGTAGGGATGAGGAGATACGGGAGAAGTGTGGTGAGGATGCAGTGCATTACTTGTCTTTTCAGCGCCATATCATCGGCCTGCTGGTTGTAGTGGGCGTTCTCTCCGTGGGTATCATCTTGCCCGTTAATTTCTCTGGAAACTTACTTGGTGAGTTGACTGCACTGACCAACTGCCAGAGGATCCTTTTTTTTGGTTGTTGTTGATCTAATCAAGCTTCTATTGGGTTCTCTTATATCCTTTTTTAAAAACCATTATTAATAAAAACACACAAAGTAAATATGTTAAAAGAACTTGGATTCTTACAAATGTGACAATTTACACACACACACATATATGTATATAGCTAGATAGCCTCTTAAATTCACAGTCTTTGCAGCACATTACCCAGACATACCCACAGATATATTGTCAAAACTGTTATTTGCTCAGATTCTGTTGATAATATTTGTTAAGATTCTTGCATATTATACCTTTAACAGGACTTTCATCCTCTATGTTGTTCAGAATAGTACGGTATAATACTTTTTATTTGTTATCTACAGAAAACAACGCATACAGTTTTGGACGAACCACTATAGCAAATTTGAATGCTGAGTAAGTAGTTGTTATATCTTCTCTTTATTTAGCATATACACTAATTTGAATGTTTGATAGCGCACTGATATAGTTTCTAATGTTCTTACCAAGTCCTTTTTTACCCTTTATTTCCCCAGTAATGCACTACTTTGGCTGCACACCATCTTTGCATTTCTCTATCTGTTACTCACGGTGTACAGCATGAGACGACACACCTCCAAGATGCACTACAAGGAGGATGATCTGGTAGGTTGTACGTTTTTAGAAAATCCTCCTTTAAGACATAAATATGTCAGTTGGTAATCACTTCCCTGTGTTTATTTCCATGCAGGTCAAACGCACTTTATTTGTCAATGGAATCTCTAAATATGCAGAGGAGTCTGAGTTAAAGCAACACTTTGAGTAAGCACTTCTCAAGACTTTTGTCATTGATGTCCTGGCTCTGCTCTTAATATCTGACAATGCTTAAATATGTCTGCCTATTTAAAAAGTACACCACACTGTCGTCATGGGTTTAAGGCAGAATGTAACTGTATTAAGGTGTATGAGAGCCATGCCTTTTCCTGTTAAAAGCAGCTGTTTTGTCCTTGTCCTTATGGCTGGGATCAGACAATGACAGGCCTATATGTGTAATTGTCCATAATCGAAGCCAGATGAGCAAGATTATGCAAGTCATGTGTCAAGACTGAGGAGGGGTAGTTTTGAGTTTCTACTCACCCAAGTAGTATTAACCAAAATTGTATGATTCTCCTGTGCTGAAAAAAGCACCTGGAGTGAAACCCCTCACCTCCAAGGAAAATACTTATTGTATTATAACGTGAACGAGCGGCGTATTGCCAACAACGTATAAATGTAACACAGTGTGTACATTTGTGCTTCAGTCTTTCATTTTCTCCCTCCTTGTTCTTTCATAGGCAGGCGTATGATAACTGTCAGGTTCTGGAAGCTCGAATCTGTTACAATGTGGCCAGGCTGATGTATCTTAACTCTGAAAGGTAACAATGTTTGAACCATAAGTGTTTGCTTGTGTGTGTGTGTTTTGGGCTCGAGTGTGTTCACTAAAATGGTTCTTCTTAAGTCTAATGCAGCTTTTTTTTTCATATACAGGAAAAAAGCAGAACGCAGCAAGAGATTCTACGTTGATCTGCTGAACAAGGAGCATATTACCAGCATGATCAACCCAAAGCCCTGCGGACATCTTTGCTGTTGCGTTATCAAAGGCTGTGAGCAGGTCAGACTTGCATACCACAACTTAACGTTAAAATAACGCACTCCTCCAACTTGTTTACATACTGATGTTGGCAGCATTTTTAAAAGAAGATAAGGAAGATTTCTCTGATTTTTGGATTGTGAAGTAATGGAGCTAAGCAGGACCAACACACACACATGGGCAGAGTGCAACATTGTATCTCAAACATGAGATTTTATGCCAGGCAGTTGTTGGTTTATATTTAGCTTTAAGACATGTGACACGGGAAATGGTCAAATCAAATTATTGTAAGTTTAATGACTACAATGAAGGATATTGAGGAATAGTATACCTTTTGTATACCTTTTTAAAATTTTGATTTAATTAGATTTTATTTTGTCAATTTATTGAGTACATGAGCCTCAAAATGTTAAATGAGAAGATTTCATCAAAACACAAATAATGTGTGTAAAAAAATAAAATAAAATGAATGTTATGTTAAGGGAAACTAATTCATTCAAGTGATAAAACTAAGACTTGTTCTAATCACTTTTGGATTAAGTAATTTATAATCTGATTTCAGATTGGCATTGAGTGCCAAATGGATAAAACCGTTACCACGTTACTTACAACATTTAGCGTTACAGTGAAATAAAAACAAACATCACAGGCTATGACAAATACTTATGTGCTTCGCAGGAAGAGGCAGTGCATTACTACACTAAGTTGGAGCAACAGCTAAAAGATGACTACAAGAAGGAAAGAGAGAAAATCAACAGGAAACCATTAGGAATGGCCTTCGTCACCTTTCAGAATGAATCCATGACTGCCGTGTAAGAACATTAACCCAAAGAGAAATAAGTCTGTCATCATCTGTGTTTTTGAATTGACACAGCTCTCGACTGCAACGTCTGTCCTTTGTTTGATCTCAGAATTTTGAAGGACTTCAATGCTTGCAAGTGTCAGGGCTGTCATTGCCGTCGGGAGCCCAGGAGCTCTCAGTTCAGCAGCAAGCTGCACACTCAGAACTGGACTGTCAGCTACGCCCCTGATCCACAAAATGTCTACTGGTAAGAACATTTTCCCAAGTCCCATATTCTCAAATGTGCTCCTAATATATCATTTCACTTAAGTTCACTTTGACGACATTTTCTCACACTTGATGATAAACTAGTTCTCGAGCTGCAGTATCAGTTTACTGGCCAGCTGTGTCCATAACGGTGGGTCGTCGCCCAGTGTCAGTCTAACTGCTACATAACCTTTGTCCCACAGGGAGCATCTGTCAGTGGGAGGATTGGTTTGGTGGATTCGCTGCTTCTTCATCAACTGTGTCCTCTTCCTCCTTTTATTCTTCCTCACCACCCCGGCCATCATCATCTCCACTATGGACAAATTTAACGTCACCAAACCTGTGGAGTACCTGAATGTGAGTGTCAAACGTTCAGTTCAGGCATTTAGGTCATTACCATACTGAAATAGAGGAGTCATTGTAAGAGAGGCTGGAAGAGGAGGAAGAATAAGCCTTTAATGTATTTAAGTCGGAGCCGTCACAAGTCTGTATCCTGTTATCTACTATTTTTTGATGCAACATGTCCGTATCTCTCTGATCTCTCCTCCAGAATCCAATTATCACGCAGTTCTTCCCCACCCTTCTTTTGTGGTCCTTCTCTGCCTTACTTCCTACAATTGTTTACTACTCTGCCTTCTTCGAAGCCCACTGGACCCGGTATGATTCTGTCTTTCTACCGTCATCATATCCTCATGATGTCTTTATTCTTATATGAAGTTTGGTTTGCTTTAGTGTGTTGTTTCTGTGTTTAATATGTGCAAACATTTAACTCGGCCTTATAGCTCAGGAGAGAACAGGACAACGATGCACAAGTGCTACACTTTCTTGATCTTCATGGTCCTCTTACTGCCCTCTCTAGGACTCAGCAGGTATAGCATTTCTTTTTCTTCATTTATTCACAATACAATTAAATGTCAAGTCATATGTTCTTCCGAGCATTTTAATTGATGCCCTTTTTTTTCTTGTATTTGTGCAGTTTGGATCTTTTCTTCCGTTGGCTTTTTGACAAAAGATTCTTGGCAGATGCTAAAGTTAGGTTTGAGTAAGTATCGTGATTTTATGGATGTTTGAATAAAACAGAACAGGATAAACAGGCTCTAATTATATATTTATAACAGTCTAGTTTGTTAGATACCATAATTACTTTGAATACATTTAGAAAAAAATGTAATAATTAATTCAGTTACTTAGTTATACTCTAACTAGGTTTCATATAGTTAAATCAATTTGAAGTTAAATTCTGATCTGCAATAATCCATTTTAGCCTTTAGTGACAACTTTTGCCTTTGCCTTTTAGGTGTGTGTTCCTTCCTGACAATGGAGCCTTCTTCGTAAACTATGTCATTGCGTCTGCATTCATTGGAAATGCCATGGACCTGCTGAGGATCCCTGGTCTACTTATGTATATGATCCGCCTCTGCATGGCTCGCTCTGCAGCTGAGCGGAGGAATGTGAAACGGGTTAGTCTTTGCCATAATTACTGAGTTTAAATTATTTATCCAAGTGAGAAATTTTAAGTCCATCTAACTGGACTAAAGTCATCTTTTAGATGAACAAACCAGTTAAGCCATTACAAACCAGGAAGCTAAGACTTTGTTGTCACTGTCATAAAATGAGAATGTCTGCTATGATTTAAAATTAGACATATTTTTATTATTGAAATAATCTGCATGTGATGTATATATTGAATATATGTGTAATTTCTTTTAATTTTCTTTAATATGCTGTTACTATATCTCCATAGCACCAAGCTTATGAGTTCCAGTTTGGAGCAGCTTATGCCTGGATGATGTGCGTCTTCACTGTGGTCATGACCTACAGCATCACCTGCCCAATCATCGTCCCATTTGGTGAGTGTTACCTTTTAGTGTCCCTCCTGGGTTTCTGTTGTTTCACATCATGTAATTTAAATGACTGCAGGCAAAACATACAGAGTACAGGCAGTGTACAGTGGTTCTGGTTTTCGTACAGAAGCTTATCAACAGACCTAATTGGATTACTTCAACTGATTGTCATGTCTGCCTTCTCTGTGCAGGGCTGATGTACATGCTACTAAAACACCTTGCAGACAGGTACAACATGTACTATGCTTATCTTCCATCCAAACTGGACAAGAAGATTCACTCTGGAGCTGTCAATCAAGTTGTGGCTGCTCCCATTCTTTGCCTTTTTTGGCTTCTGTTCTTCTCCTACGTTCGATCTGGTAAGAGCAGTGCACCATCTGCAGGCCACTCGATGTCCTAACACATACCACTGTCACTTGGAAGCACAAGCCACTGTCTAACGAATATCCCTCCGCTCTCTTTCTTACAGGGTTTTCATCTCCAACGTCCAAGTTCACCTTTGCAGTTTTGATCATCACAATCATTATCTGTCTCTCTCATGTCTGCTTTGGGCATTTTAAATATCTCAGTGCTCACAACTATAAGGTAACAAAAGAGTCGTTCAGTCTTTTTTTTATACCTTTTTCCATTTTTTTAAAATCTAAATCCTACATGCCAGTATTTCAGACCAGCTCTATACTTAGTTGCTCATATTTTTCATTCCAGATTGACACACAGGATGTTGATGGAGTAGTGAGTGGACGTTCATTGTGCACTACTGCTAACCACAGGGCAACGGTATGTCCAGAGTCATTTATATATGCTCATAAGCATTTTATTATTGATAGACAGAAAATAAAAGGTGCAAAAATAGAAACAACAATTAGAGATAACTTTTCACTGTTCTTCTAAAATATGAACCAACATTTAGATTTTGATATTTAACTTCATTTCCTTTTCTCCCCTATAGCAAATGTACATTGCTCAGGTACTTCAGGACCCAAACTCAGAGGAGGCTGGATCAGGCAGTGGCGAGGATGACGGCCAGGGATCCTCGCAGGACGAGGAAATAATCAATGTTGAAAATGGCCTGAATGAGGATTTTCAGTCTGGTGAGGACAGCCTCATTGATAATGAAGTGCGGCACTGATACTGCCTGGAACAGAAAGAAATCCCCTAAGTTAACTTGAGGAGTGCACTGAATATGTGAATTTAACTAGAAACTGAACCAACAGTTCTCCAAAGCATCTCAACCTCCATCGAGGGACTTAACACTAACATAAGCACACTGTCTACTAAGGATTATATGGATTGTTGCTCAAGGACTCTCATGTTTCCTTCACTGGGTCTCACCAACCACTTCTGTACCTGCAGAGGGAATGTACACTGACATTGTAAGGGCAGTAACATCTTTCTGCCCCGATGTAGCTGAGGCACACCCTGAACACACTGCACATGGACCCATGAAAGAAAGACACTAATGCACAAAAGAAGATGTTTTTGCCTTGTCTTGTATGGGGAGTGATTTTCTGTCTGTATTTCCTTAATATTATTGCACTTCAAAGAGAGGACCTGTTCTAAAAAACTGAAGAGTTTCACTGAGGTACTGTAGTACAGCATTGCCTTCAAGTTCAAAGGATAGAGGGATTTTCCCACAATCCTTTGCCAGTGTATCTAATTGTCTGCACTACATGCTTCCCCTGAGTAAGTAGCTTATGTGACAGGTGTTTTCCATGCCAGCAGATGTGGCCTGTGCAGATGTGGTGGTCTCAAAATGGTTCTTCCAAAATTCCAAAGAAGCCTTTCAAAAAAAAAAAAAAAAAAAAAAAAAGAAAAAAAAAAAAAAACATCAGTGCTACTGACACTCCACAATGCTTTGACACTGTTAACCTATGAAACTGTTTGTTAAATACCTTTTTTTTTTTTTTTTTTTTTTTTTTGAGATGGTATTTATTTGTAGGTATGGAATTTTAAATTCTGTTAAGCTTGATACACCCTAAACTGTGGAGGAAGATAATTCAGATATGATACACTACACTGATAATTATCTTTTTGGTGTTAAGCCCCTTAGCCTTTTTGGTATCACTGTTAGACTGCTGCTACTGATGCTACCCCCACTGGGGGACAATCCTTGCACGGCTGCTGCAGGAGGTCTGGAGGCCAAGAGCCTGCTGATCCTTTTGAGTGGCTCAGAGAGTGGAGAGGAAGGTTTTGGGGTTTTTCTGGGTCAGTTTTAGATGATTTTTTTTTTTTTTTTTTTTGGGACTAGTTCTCTATCTGTTGTTATCATTGTTATCTTTTTTTCCATACGTTTACGTACGTGTATAGAACTTTTTTTTTTTTTTTTTTTTTTTCAAATTAGTATTCAGTTTAGGTAGCTATGAAGAAAGCTATGAAGCAATTCATATCTCATTTCTCAGCCCTGTCAGATCTAAGTCATTATTTAATCTATACATTTCATCATGTAGGTAACATATTGTAATTTCCAGTAGTTATTAAGCATTGTTACGGTTTCCCATTTTACATATTCTTGCCGAGTTTAGATTATTTAACTCAAACTGTGCAGTTTTGATGACATAACATATCAAATCTTGGGCTAGACCACACAAGAGTCTATTAGTTACACTAGTGGATGAGGTCCACTTGTACTTATCATTATAGTCATTTTCAAATCTTAATTTCAAGCTACTGAATACTGTTCTGACCCCGATCCCAGTCACCCATGGATTATCATTATAAGTATTAGCGCCCTCCCTCCCCGTACCCCCTCCACACACACATACACGCACAAATGTACATTCCAGTTGAGTATCCAATTACCTGCTTTGTAAAGCCTCTGACAGAACAATAATGTAAACGCATACTACAGCCTCACACCTGATCATGAAACACTCACTAAATTACAGTTTTCCTGATCTGCCTCAGCCATATGAAGGAGCCTTTCTTTCAGATTCAGGAACACTCAGACAAAAAAAAAATACTTCAACAAAACAAACACCAAGTAACAAATTCTCATGTGCAGTTATGACTTTACTCAGGATTAAAGAAGCCTCTATCTTTCGGTACACTATGAGCAGCAGGGATCCCATTTAACATAAAGGATTGTTTGGTACAGCAAGACGAAGTGCTGCAGACAAAGTACCACTACAGTCTGTCACTATGGACCACTCATAATATTGGACCATAATATATATAAAAAAATGTATTATCCAGCTGCTCAGAGAACCTTTGTGGGAAATCTGCACTAATCTTACTCTCACTTTATATGATTGACAGAGAAGGGCATGCCCTGTATGGGTGTGATGACAACAATGGTGAACCTAAACTGTTTCCATAATTTGATCATGGGTATATTTGAGCCACAGATGGCTTTATTATTATGGTAATTACCAGAGAATTGTTTGACACTATTGAGTCTTGTGCTCTCTTAGTCATGATAAGGTGATTTTATTTTTTATACCTCTTCATTTTTATACCTCTGAGATGTCTTGAAATCTCTGAATGTGTCCTGTTAGAAATAACACATACTGCCCAGCTCATCTTGTCTAACAACCTCAGTTTTTAAACACTGAATGTAATTCGACAAATTGTGCTAAGTTGAGAGTGGCTAAGATAACGATGTGATCGCTGTATTTAAACGGCTTCAAAAGTACAGTTCACTAGCTAACCAGAAACTGGAAGTTTTATACTACAACAAAACTTTACTACTGTCCAGTCCCATGTCACAGCATTGTATTTGAGCACAGATTCATATTCGTCAGCCTGAACGTTGCAACGATTTCCAGTAGTCTTTTGCTAATTGTCAAGCCGAGGCTCCTCATGGTGAATTGTGTTATCATAGGTTATCTTTATGAGATCAGTACAAACAACAAGGCTCACTAGAAACAAATGTGTTGTCTTTGTCTACAACAGTCAAACGCTCTCCAGTAGAATTTCTCAGCTTGTTACTACAACGTCTTGTCATGGGCAGTAAAATGTCTCTACTGTGCACAATTAGAATGTGTTTTTCTGTGCTTTGCCTTTTTTTTAGTTTTACATTTTTCTAGATAGGAAAAGTAACAGTAGATCTTTGCATTTGACTGTTTCATGTCATTTTCTGTCTAAAGGGCCGTCTGTACAAATATATATATATATATATATATATATACACACACTGTATATATCTACATCCCAACCCACCTACTCTTTCTGCAAAAAAATAAACCTGTATTTAATCAATTTTGTTGTCAGCAGAAGTTTCTGTTTGACCTGTGACAATATGCAACATGGAAAAGTACGAAAAAGCTTCAGCCATTTTAATCACATATTGCAATGGTCACTTTACTGTGACTGTTGTTAAAAGAAATAATAAAAGTAGTTATTTTTTGGCTTGTGAGATATATATATATATATTAAGCTTGGAACAAATATTAAATACCTACTAATACAACAATAAGTGATATATTGGTAAAACACAAATAAACAAGCAACATGACTGAAACACATGGGACTTCTAGTATCAGTCATATTGCGACTATAATGTCACTGCCAATTTGGAAATTCATAATATTCTGGAAGCCTGAGGAAGTAAGTTTAAGAGTTCATTAGAAATAAAAAGATGTTGCAGGAATACTAAGATAGTGATGTTGACTAGAGGTTGGATGTTGGCGGTGCAGTTCACAGTGTCAGACACTGGGTGCTGCTGGGAGGGAAGTTGCGGTGCGCAGAACCCGAGGAGCGACGTGGAAAGACAGGACGGTATTTATGTCTCCTGTGATCCAACATCTGAGAACCGGACACTCCGTAAACACAGAGATCTGTCAACGGAACATGAGATTAAAATGTAGCGCATCGATAATCTGAGTCACCGTGTGTGTTAAAAGCAACAAGTCGTCAACATGGACGGAGGGTTGACTATTACTTTTATATCGGTTGCGATGTTTGTAGGCTGTTTTTTACTTGGATTCATCCCACTGTTGTTCAGACTCTCCGAGGTAAGAGGTGTTTTCTTTTCTTTTTCTCACTGTACTTGAAATAACAGCCCTCAGATTGTATAGTCACGATGACACAGTGACTGTAAAGTAATCGACTTGTATTTTATTCTGCAGTTTTATTTGTGCGCGCATTTACTTGGCTGCGTTTCAGTTTTTATCTTTCATAACTTTATATGAATGGGAGTCATTTGCTTGCGATCGTAAAAATCTGAGAAACTTCTCCATCTGATTGGACTCCTCTAATAATCTTAATCGCTCACACAATATGAGGAGGAATCACATCTGAAATCATGTGTTGTTTCTGCAGAAAAGTCTCCAGTTTGTCTCCATCCTTGGGGCAGGACTCCTGTGTGGGACTGCACTGGCTATCACCATCCCAGAGGGAGTGGGTTTACTGGAAGAGTCAGGGAAAGGTAAGCGCCCCAAACACACACGTACACAAAATTCAAAGATAAAAAACGAGTGTGTAGTCTCTTGTCTTGGTCGCCTTGCCAACAGAGCCGTGATGCACACCGTCAACCACCAAATTTACATCTGTTTGTATAATCACACACAGATGGGTTAGAATACCCTTTGAAAGAAGCAATGAAGCACAAAGGGATAAAAGTGTCTTGGTAATTGAAATTCATGCCTTGTAGTCTTTTATTTGGGCGTCATCAAAAGCTCTTCACGTCCTTCATCTTCTCCCTGCAGCATCCTCCATCTCTGATGTGCCATCCGGTCTGAACGACAGTGACAAAAATACGACTTCCGCAGAGAGAGGCCCTCCATCTCGTTTCTTCATCGGCGTGGCTTTAACGTTCGGGTTCACCTTTATGTTTGTGGTGGATCAGATTGGACTTTGCATTTCCATGCGAGGCAAGTTGGCAGAAGTCTCGCACCAGCTTCGTTTTACAGACTTTTTTTTCCTTATTTTTTATTCATCACACTTTGTGCAATATCTCGTTTCAGATCAAACTACTCGTTTAACCAACAGTGTTGGCGTCACGGCCACTTTGGGGCTGGTTATTCATGCTGCAGGTATTTCCAGTAACTGCACAATATTTACTGACTTTGTGTTTGTCCAAAGAACACAAGATATTTAAAGCACAGAAAAAAATTTCCAACAAAACCCTCTGGGGTGTTGAGGTCGTCATATGACTTCAACATGTGATCTCTTCTGTTTCTTTGTCTTATGTTCTGAGTTCTGGGTTTAAAGTTTTAGCTTGGAGGATTCAGCTTTGTAGCTAAATCAAGCACAGCAAACCAAACTCATTGATCAGTATAAACCATTAGATTGTTGTGGCCAATAACGCGATTTTTGTTTGCATACAGCTGATGGATTTGCACTTGGTGCTGCTGTGGCCACAGGTCAGGTGACAGTGCAAGTTGTTGTATTTTTTGCTGTTATTCTACACAAGGTGAGGTTTCTCCACAGAACATTTCAGTGAAATAACCAACAGCACTGTTCACAAAGAAAATCTAATGGACCAGACCATCCTTCTCTCCCGTCTCATAGGCGCCTGCAGCTTTTGGTTTGGTCTCCTTTCTGATGCATACAGGCCTTGAAAAGAAGTACATTCAGGGACATTTGCTGGCCTTTTCAGCTGCATCACCTATAGTTGCCATCAGCACATACTTCATATTACATGCAGTAAGAATAATCATATCTCACTCTTTAAGAGTTTCGATCAGTAGTTTGGTATTATTTGATTTAATGTGTTTGTGTCTGCAGTCTGGTAATTCGTCTCAGAACCAGCTCAGTGCCACAGGTGTGGGGATGCTCTTCTCGGCTGGGACTTTCCTCTATGTGGCCACAGTGCACGTTCTCCCACAGATCAGCAGCAGCAGTGGTCGAACAGACCAGCTCTCCTCTGACCTCCGGGAACCGACAGGAGTAGAGATCCACCAGCATCGCTACCTGGGACTCCTCGAAAGCCTCACTCTTATTCTTGGAATCGGGCTCCCAATGGTGCTGGCTCTTGGGCTGCAAGATGATTGAGAAAAGATAGCACAAGGGCAAATAAGTTTAGTGAAAAGGGCAAGGTGCAGCCACACCTCTAAGGACAACTATACATTTGTTTTATACTGTATACACAGTGTAAACCACCTGTGTGGCACAATAATGGAGTAGATCAAATTTGCCTTGGGAGAGAGTTTACCTTGGTGTGTTCTTGTGGCGTATTACAGGGAAAGTAGAGTCCACTTGAGTTCAGCTATTTTTTTTTAGTATGAAAAGAGCTTAACAGGTGGCATAGAGAATGTGATATCTAATATCATCCAGACAGTTTCCATTCAAGAAAATAAAAAAGGTTACAAGGCTCTCTGAGAACATGGCATGCTCAGAGGTAAAATCCCAGAGATTGGATAGATTTACAGGAGCAACCACATAACTTGATACTGGCTGTTACCCAGACAATAAGAGATTTAGGTCATTTATTTTTATTTCTTCTTAGTTTGTTTGTGTACTTAGGATTTTGAGGGCAGACCCGGTGGAATAGATCAAATAACTAAGACAAGGTATGTGAATATTTTTTGTGACACTTTATACAGTTTTATTATGTTTTATAGTTTTGAAGGTGTGAATGAACGTCCAGCAGCTCTTCATATCTGTTAGATGATACTTCAGACACAGGTGGGTGATAGTTGAAACTGAGCACAACTGGGTTATCAAGTGGCATCTTCTAGTCGCAGATGTCTCACTGGATTTTATGTCAATGGGTTTTCAAGAATTAGGGTTATCTACATCGTGACAATTCCTCCTCTGTCACTGTTTATATGAAATAAAAACATGTCCACTTTAATTGTTAATCTGTCTGTTAGACTGTTTGCTTGCACATCTTGCTGTTTTTGTTTGTTTTAATACAGACGTAAACTATTTGTGCTGCTGTCTGATAATTCATCTTTAAATATCAAAGTGCCTTTTATGAACTGACTAACTAGAGAGCTGGATGTAGAACAAACATATCAGTACCAAGGAAGGAAATAAAACATCAAGATTAAGGCATTTTGCTGTTTAAAATATAGTTTATTTATTAAGATATAATGAAACATCTAAATTCTATAAAGGTTTAAGAAAATGACATACAAATCACAGTCCAGTCTACACATCATATTACTAATAGCTAAATTAATTTCACTCTGTTGAAACATGATCCATAGTTAATATTTTCTATTTGCTCATCTCTCTCTTTATAACATTGGCTCAGCTTTAATACTGTAATTTAATTAAAAGGTGCTGTTCAAAGCCGCGAATGAAACATGGTGATATGATCAGACACTGATACTCTAGAGAGTCAGAAAAGCAATAAAACAACAGTGAGCTAATCATTGACATTAAGCAGTAGTCTGGCCTCATCCAGTGCTGTAGCTTGGCTCGTCCCACAACCGCCCTTCTCTTATCTGCACTCTGCTGGCTGCTAATGGCTGCTTCCATCAAATTCAAAACACTGATGTAAGTCTTCAAGTATCCTGCATCACGGTTTAACCCGTCACTCTCTGGTCTGTGTTATTCACGTACACGGTTCAACTTAACACAGGCTGAAAAACTCAGCACCGTCTCCTCCCAACATCCTGTTGATCTAACCCTCTATCACTAGAGTGGTATCTCATATTGCATTATTCAGTAAACAGATCACACTGCACTGCTGTGTTTACTGTCCTGATGGGAGGTCACCACGAGGTCAAACTGAACTCCAGTTTCATTTTACACATTTATCATTGCGAACTTATAAAAAAGATAATTATTTGGCTTCTGAACTCTTAGACTGTAGATTTATATCAAACTGCACTGTGACTTAGTCTCTCGTTGAGCTAGAAGTTGTGAACACTGTGAAAACAGCTTAGCCCCGTTATAACACATTCACATCCTTGTATGGCACGTCCTCTGCATTTTTAGATCGCTGAGATGAAGGATGTTTTTCTTCTGTAGTGTTCGCAGCTGGATGAGTGTGTCAGTTACTTTCTGAGGTCAGGATGTGCGTAAATCATTTCTTTCATAATTTCATGTGGTTCATGGAAGCAGTCAGCTGAGCCTCCAGAGCCATCTGATTAAAGGTTCGACTGTGTATCTGCTCTCTCACTCTCTCCCTCAAGTGAAAGGAGGCCCGAGTGAGAGCCTGTGCCTCCTCTTGTATTTGCTCTCGCTGTCTCTGCAGCCTCTCCCTCTTCCACTCCTTCATGGAGACATAGCTCTCTCTGACCTTCATCATTGCCTCCTCCTCTCTCTGTACCCTCTCTCTGAGCCTCTGGTGGCAGAGCTGCCTGTGTTTGTTGTGCTGCTGCGTCTGATGAGCTCTGTTCCTGTGCTGGGCTGAGGCGTGCAGGGCGGCTTTCTCCATGCGACGCTGGCTCAGCTGCGCCAGGATCTTTTTGTGTGTGAGCTGTTGTGTTCTCAGCTGCTTGGCTCTCAGCTGTGCTCTCTGAATCTGCTCCTCTTCCCGGGCTGCCCGCTCCCGCAGCTCCCTCTGCCTTGCCTCTACAACCTGGGCACGTTTCTCGGAGGAGTGTTGCAGCTTCCTCTCAATGTTGCTCCTCATCTGCGCCTCCTCTTCCTTCAGCTGCCACTCTATCTGCTGCTTGAGCAGGATGTGTCGTAGCAGCTCCTTATGATTCTCCTCCTGGAGCCTTCTCCTCTCCATCATCTCCTGCTGCAATTTGGTCCTCCTGGCCTTCTGCTCCTTCTCCACTGCTACTTGTCTCTCCTTCTGTAGCTCCTTTTTCTTCACCTCCTGCTTCTCACTCAGTAGCTTCTCCTGGTAGCGTTTGCGGCTCTTTGCCTCTTTCTGTGCAGACTCCATCTTTTCTTTGCGTTGTATCTCCACCTCCTCTTTCAACCTCCTCCAGCGATCTTCCTGTAGCAGTAACTCCTGCTCCAGTTGTCCTATTTTCTCCTTCTCCTGACACTCTCTTAGCCTCCTGCGGGCCTCCAGCTCCTCATGCCAACGTTGCATACTCTGCCTCAGTTTCTTCTTCCTCTTTTTCTCCTCCTGAGCCTGCCGGGCCTCTTCCTGCCTGCGGGCCTCCTCTCGCTCCTGCTCGTCTTGCTGACTGAGCTTGAGGCGAGCTTGCTCCTCCTGATGTTTCACCAACATAAGAGCTGCTATCTTGCGATCTTTCTCTGGAACTGTGATGCACATCTCTTTTTTGATATCCTTGGTAATCTTCTTCAGTTTCATCTCAGTGGCTGGGGAGTGTCTGAGGTCTCCAAGACTGAAGGTGCTGATAGTGGTCTTGTCTGGGTCTTTGTACTCAGCTGCAGAACAGGAGGACCTGCTCACAGATTTCCCTCTAAGACAGAGGTCTGCATATGGGATGGACTGTCTCTGTGATGAGTGATCCTGTCCTGAGACTGTCTCAGTGCAGCCTGGCCACCTGTCTCCAGTCGCATGGATAATCCTCTCCCTCTCTTCTCTGCACATTTGCAAAAGCCTCGTTCTCTCCTTTTCGTAGGATTCATGCATGAATTTGACCGCCTCAAACGGAGCGTCATTCTGCTCAGCAATCACCTCGTTCAGCGATTTAATGAGAAGTTCAACAGGTTTGACGCCGAGGCGAGCACAGGACTGTAGCGAGCGAGGGCTGGTCAACACGTAGCGGCTCCTCTCTGCTTCGGGCAAATTGAAGTTGTTCAAATCCAGACGAGTAGTTGTGGTGGACCCCAGCTCCATGTTAAAATAACTGTTAAATCACCTGCATGCGACGTTCGCTCAGGTGCTCAACACTGAAGACTCACTGCGTGTGTCTGCACTTTGTCAGATCTGCAGCACAGAGAGGTCATCGAGGGATTATAGCTGCGTGTCTACCTCAGCTGCAACAAATCACAAACAGACACTTGAAATGTTTCCTTTAAATATTTAAAGATATGTTTATTTAGACAAAAATAGCGACAGGGAAGCTAAAAGTTGCACAGAATTGACAACTGGTTAATTAATTCTTCTTATTTATTTATTTATTTGTAGATAAATATGGCTAAAATTGCTGTAAATGTTACAATATATCATTACGTAATACATTTAATTTTCCACCACAACGACACTTTGTATATGGCGCATTATAATGAGTAAAATAATACAAGCTGCATGTAAATTAAACCATAACATAATGATAAACAGGATGTGGAGCGGCTCTTTAACGCCTTAAAATTAAACTTTTATGCATTTTTAAGCTAAAACAAATCTCAAATCGGTACATAAATTTGAAAAACGTGTTATAATCTAAAGTAAATTAAAGTAAATGAATTGAGAAACAAAGAAAACAAAATAACACCAACCAGTTTAAACGTGCGCCTTCGTAATGAAACCATGGTTTAAAACATAACAAAACATAACAAAGCTAATAACAAGCGGCTGCAAGTGACAGGGAGGACGCGTCAGGTTACTATGACGACGAAACAACGAGTCGCGAGCGGCTCTGTGACGTCAGAGACGTTCAGACAGTTGTTATCGCGCCACCTACAGGTGCTGGGATGAACCAGAGCTGTTTATCGAGAGTGAAGTTGGTTCCGCCTTCGTCAAATGTTGGCGATTTGATTTCAGATGAGAAATTTTTTATTCATCTTACTATTACTATTTTTTTTTTTTTTAAAGAAGTAAGTGTCGGCTCTTATATGTACAACAGGCAACATTACAAGGCTAAAATATGTAGTTTTTATTTATTTATTTACATAACAACACACTAAAAGTAAACATAAGACAAAACATATTTCACATCCTGTGGTAGTTTAATTGGTTCGTGGTTAAATAAACTGACTAGTAAACGTTTTTCTTTATTTCCTGTTTCTTCATATGTATATGTTCTATTCTTTCCCGTTTCAATATGTTTACATTTATTTCATGTATGCGTTTTTTTTAAAGGCTTTATTACTTTGCTATTTTAAAATATAAGTTCAATAATTACTGTAGGTTTGCTTTCCGTACTAATGCACCAATACAAATCTAACTTCATGTTCAAAAAGGACGAAATACTCCTGGCGCGCCCTGTATCTTCGTGCCAAACAGGTACGTTGAAGTTATTAAAATAAAAATAAGTTGACCTAGAAGAACAGCAACTGGATCGCACAGTGAGAGGACTTTTTAGCCGAGGTTTTGCAAGGACAAGAGGATTAAATGTCGCAATGTTCGGCTACATTATCAATCCAACTGATTTTGCTAGCAAACACCTGCTAACGTTAGCTACCACCAAAGGAACAACCGACAAACACAAGATACGTAACTGTTCAGTACTTCCGCTTTGTATTCAGCCGCTAGCCCGGTAGAAGTTTGCCTCCTTTTTAGTCATGTTGTGATTACGATTAAGTTCTTTGTTTCTGTATTTTAACTGCTCGGGAATATTTTTTAAACGTTTATTAATCCATTTGCTTTAACTCTGAAGCTGTGTTTCGCTGAGATTTTAATGTATTGCAAGCGGAAGATTCAACACTTGCTAGGAGGCGACAATATTTTGTCGTATCTGGCGATAACTGGGTAGCTCACAGTTTGCTCATATGCAGCTGTGCACCGTTAAGTCTAATGTAACATATTAGTCGGTTCACTTTACGCAGTTTTTACTTAATCTGGCATTTATGCCATTTTGCACTCGCCCCGCCTCGTAAAGGAAATAGAGTAGCGGATTTTTATCTTTACTTTTCGAGCGTCTTTGGCTAAACTTTAGGAAAACCGGCTGTTCGTGTTACACACCGCAAAATAACGTTCAACAGTTTGGCAGCTACGACAAGAGTCTGGTAGTTTCTGTTGTCTCTCTTGGAGGATTATTGTCAGATTGTACTTAATTAGCTATAATACCCGTAATCAGAAACACGGCTTGTTTATTTTGGAGCTGTTTCACGTCAACGTGTTTCCCTCTGACAACAACTCAGAGCTCGTCCATTCACTGACTGAAGATGAAGAGAGGAAGAGGCGGCGGTGACGAGGAAGGTTCCCGGCAAAATGGCTCAACTGGCCGCAGGAAATCAGACCAACTTCACAGTGATGCGGACGATGGCGACTCTGGGTTTGCCCCAGCTGACCTGCAAGACGACGACAATGACCCGGGGCTCAGGAGAGAAATACGCAGCAAGTACAGAGACCTCATCAACTCTGTTCAACGTGAGTGAGACGAACAGAAAAATGGTGAGATCGTTGTTGTTGTTGTTGATTTATTTAGTCCCTGACGCATGTTATCTATGTGTGTTTATTCCAGAGAACAGAGAAGATATGCTGAGTCCCTCCAACAATAAACTCACAGAAGTTTTGGAACAAGCAAACAAACTTTTTAAAGATGGTATGTATGATGCAACCAAACACTTATAATTATTCTCTTACCAGCTCCTCCACTGCAATCTATAAGCCAATGTGGAGAAGCAAGTGATTAATTCTCTCCCTATAGATGCTCTAGTTAAACATGATCACATATCATCATCATCATCATTGTCAACGAACATTATAGAGCGTTTGGTTTGATTTCACTGTGTTCCTCTGCAGTGCGGCAGGCGAGAGAAGCAGCGCTGGATGCTCAGCTCCTTGTTGTGGCCACAGACCTGGGGAAAGAGAAAGCCAGTCAACTGTTTGCCGAGGGTACGGCTTTCGATCCCACTGCTTTTGCAGAGCATCTTGTGAGTATAACAATACTGCATATACATATACACAGTCTGACTATTTTCTATTTAGATGTCACAAGAGCTGCAGATGTGCAAGATATCTTCTTAAGATATTTTATTTCTTTTTCTTTTTTTAAGTTAAAAAGAGAAAAAAACAAGATGAACAATACTGAGCTGAAAGCAAGGTTTATTTACAGTATGCAAATATGCAGCGTAACACGTCAACCATAACAGTTTCATCGGAGTATAAAATCCAAACCAACATCAAATTACAGTGATATTATTATAGTGTTGATGATGTGTCTGTTGCAACTAGTTTCCTGTATTTTATCTAAACCAGTGGTTCTGTGACAAGAACTTTTGATGAACAAAGATGCAGCGTTTGCATTTTTGTTGGTGTTTTTAAGTATTTTCATTTTGAGTGCATGTCAACAGATTAGAGCAGGTGCACCAGCAGCGTAACGTGTGCGCTACGTGCAGCTCAAACCACAATGAACCCGCAAGGCTTCCCAAAAATAGAAATGAGGTCTATGTTTCATGTGGGAAGTACATGGCTTGAGCGGTTTTCAGCCAAAATTTTATAAGAAGATAACATACATATTATGTTTCTATTATAAACTAGCAAAATTATATATTGAAAAGAATAGCGTCAACTCACACATATTTAACAGTCTCCAGGCTGTGTCCAAAATACAACATTTTCTTTTCTCCCCAAAAATTAACAAATGCATGCAACGACAGGTAGAAAACCATAAACACTTATGTATATATACTTATGTATAACATTCATATAACACGTAAGGTTAAGAAAAAACAACTCCAGATGTTTAAAAACAACTTTTTTGTTACTGGATACCTTATCCCCCCTTTTTTTTATTTCACTGAAATATCAGTTCTCTGAATAATTACCTTGTAGTACAGCTTTGTATCATAGTAATTGTATTTCTTAAAGGAGTGATTTTTATTAGCTGTGTATTTGTCCTGTTGGTGTTAAAATGTCTCCCCTAAGACTAGACAGCAGAAAGCAGCATCATGAGTTTTCTCTTCGCTTTTCCGGCAGTTGTCCTTCATGGGTTTAAACCGACTAGAAGATGGGGAGGACGAGCAGAACGGAGGAGTTGATGGCTACCTGCCCCAGGACGCCTGGCACAGACTGACAAGGAGAGCAGAGTGCTGCTTCAGGACAGCACCTTCCTTCCACTACATGTGAGTCCTTCAACATGTTGCACACAACCACAGATAATGGGAAACTCACAATGATCTATAACATCTCTAAAGAAACTATACTGTTGTTAATCAAAATCTGTAGTTGACAGGAACAAGTTCACATCAGGCCTTAAATTAAAAGCTATGAATTAAAACAGGTTTATTATCAGTGTTGTTATTTTCTCTGCCGTTACTTAACAGTGTTTTCTGTCTCAAACTTAAGTTGTTCTGTGTCTCCTTTAATCAGGATGGGCTCGTTCCATGCAGAGCCGCCTCCTCCAAAACCAAAGATAGGACGGCAAAGCAAAGCACCCAGCAAGGAAGCTAAAAGGATAATGCCCACTCAGGTAACTGAACTTACTCCCCCACAGCCCCAGTTATTTACATGCATGAGGCTGCAGCTTTATAAACACGTATAAGCGATGTTCCCCTCACTACTTCTTACTATTCATGTTCATGTTGTGTTTTAGCTCAAAAAAATGGAAGAGTCCCATCAAGAAGCAACAGAGAAAGAGGTGGAAAGGATCCTAGGATATCTGAAAAGTTATTACCAAGATGATCGTGAGTATCAAATATTGACCTCACGGATTCCATCAGCTCATCATGGTGTGATTGTTTTTGCTCATGTACCCCTGTTTCTTCTTCAGCAACATCGCCGATATCGTATTACGAGTTTGTCATTGACCCCAACTCCTTTTCTCGGACAGTAGAGAACATTTTCCACACTTCTTTTCTCATCAGGGTGAGTTTCTTGAGCTAAAAAATCTGTGTAAAGAGAGTTTTTCTGCCCTCTAGTGGTTGTTAGCGGGTTTGACAAAGCTGTCTGTGTTTCAGGATGGTTTGGCGCGGATGTATCTGGATAGTGCCAAATTGCCTTGTATAGGTGAGAGGATGTCGCATTTAGCAGTATTACTGCAGCTGATGTGACTCTGTGGGTAAACTGTTGTGTGTTCTTGTGTCTCAGCGCCTGTGGAGGAGGGTGAGGTGGAGGCCGGAGGCCCATGTCCCCGTAAACAGTGCATCATCTCAATCAGCCAAAAGATGTGGAAGGTAAGCGAGTTTTGTCATCAGTACAGAAGATTTAATCTAGCGGGGATACGTGACCTATTATATGTATTTGTCTTTTTAGCCCTTAGTCATAAATATATTGACATAACTGTTTGTTGTCTTCTAGGAGCTCATAGAGGCCTTCGACATCAGGGATACCATGATTCAGCCTCCTAGCACAGAATGATGAGCCAGAACTGAGGATGCATCATTTTGTTGTAGCTTTTAGGTGTGTTGCCATTTTTTATTTTTTTTTTTCATTTTAAAAAAAAATGTTTTTAAAAGTTTATAAAATGAATGAAAAAAGAAAGAATGTTGTTTTTTTTATATTTATTTTACATATACCTAAATATATTTGAATGATTAGTCTCAATGTAATAAACTGCACATTAGAACAAGAGATGATTAATAAACACTTTGAGTCTTTTCAGAAATCTCAGTCCAGTACAAATGTTCTTTATTTGGTCATTAGATATAATTTAAATTGCACACATCTTTATATTATTTAGTCAGATAATTCAGAATAATTTTGATATTTTTCTGGGATTACATGATTTCCTTTTTTATCTCTTTGGATTTCTAAAATGTGTCATTTTCATGTTATTATTATTTTTTTATTCAGTATAATTTTCTTTGCTGTAATTTTCCTCCTGCTCTATTTTGACTGAGTGAACTTTAACCAATGATCAGATTTATCTTGATGGATGAACACTTGCATCTTCGTGTGTTCTCATGATGATGTACCACCATTACTGCTCACTCCTGGGTTTTTTAAAGGCACAGGCGCCCTTTATGCTGCCTCTCGTCTTTTCCTCATTCCCTCTCGGAGCATTTTTTTCCCTCCAAAGCAGAGCTGCGGTCTGCTCACCCGTGCAGTGGTCTGAGCCTAAGCAGCATATGAGGCTGGGGAGAGTATCCTCCTTTTTCTCATCTGATTGGTTTGGATTTCGTTATGTAATGTAGATTTTTTTCTTCTTTTATATATAAGAATGCCTTGAAAATATATGTCACAGGCGCATGACTGGCAATGCAGTACAGAGCATTTGTTAGTCACTGAGGCACAGACACAGAGGCGTGCACACACTCACTCTGTAGCTGCAGCAGAGATCTGACTGCTTTGGCAATGCTGAGTCTGACTGATAACGATGCAGTTCTGCAGGAAGGTGCTCTGCCAGCCGTGTAGTGCCAGGGTCACTTCACCAGAGGAGGACATGGAATACAAGATGGGGAGCTGCATTGGAATCTCACGCAGCCAGGTAAAATCAGGGAGTGTACCGTCTGCAGTTTAGCATCGATGCTTGTGTGACTGAGGAGGGAGAGCATGTGAGAAGAAGCAGTGTAGATTTTACGGTGCTTTTAGTGCTGAGTCTTCACCCAGCCAAACGCAGCGAGAGCGAGAGAGGGATGTACTCAAGTGTTGGAGGAGGGGCGACGTCACTACGGAAAGAAGCTGTGAAGACTGGGATGAGTCGGTGAGGAAGAGAGGAGCTGGGTGGAAAGGGTGATGATGATACTGATTGTGGTGGAGGGTGATGAGAAACAGGTTGACAAATGTAAAAATAAAGAGTGGTTGATGTATATGTTTTAGATTTATTTAGAGTAAAGCCTGAGTCAGAGCTGAGAGTGAGATGAGAAACGTGCAATGCAAAACAGGAGAGATGTCAGAGTGAGAGTGTGCAGTTATGTCTGTCAGAAACAAAGCTGATCAAATCGGTGTTATTTATAGGGATGATAAGCCTGCTCACTCCATGGACCTGGCACTGAGCTGCAGATGGCCTGTGATGATGGCAGATAACAGAGGATCCAAAACACATCCAACACAACACAGATTTGTGCATTTTGTTGTTCTGTTCTTCTTTGTTACAGCAGATTATCATTGTGTGAGTGTGTTTCAGCTGCTTCCCTTTGCATGTTAATAAAGAAGAGAGAACAGGCAAATAAATGATGAATGCATGAAAAAGGTTTGAAGAGGAGAGATATGAAGCAAAGCTACAGGTGGGTTTAAGATTGGAACGTGCACATGATCAGTCAAGGAGCCAGGATACCTGACGCTTCGTCCTCATGTCCGTCTAATGTCCCTGTTTGTTTATAGTGTTGCCTTAGAACTCGTGTCCCCGCCAGCTGACTGACAGGCCTCCTGAGTCTGTCAGACGAGGTAACCCCCCTCCCCTTCACTATCATCAGACATGGCTCCCCCAGCTCCAGTTTGGTCTCCTCCCCTCGGTCCAGTCCTAACTTCTGTTCCTGTCCTGTGTCCACCCTTCGTCCTCTCCTCCCACTCAACTTTGCAAATGCAAAAATAGCAACAGAGGGACCGGGGCTCCTCAGAAGAGCGGACAGACACAAACATTGGCCTTGAGTTCAGCAGTAAACAAATTGGCAGTGGGGTTTTTAAAAGCTTGAGGTGGACACTTTGTGTGTGTGTGGAACGGTCTCTTTTATAAAGTGGTGAGTAGTTTATAAATTGCACCTCTGGTACAGATTTTGTTTGTTTTTGTTTTGTAGCAGTCCTTCAGATGGAATAGACAATATGTGAAAATGGAGGGTGAAAGGGGGACGGGTGGGGAGCTGCTGAACCTTATATTAAGAATTTTATAACTGTGTTTTGCTTTTATTGACATAGTATATGATGTAGTCTGACACTTTCTGTGTATTAACTATTTTCCTGTTCCAGATGAATGAGCGTGGTTAAAATCACAGCTTCATATACTGTGTCTTACTTGGATATATTCTAAGTTATTATATTATTTTATATGAGACACACTTTACTCTATGTTATAATAATTATATTACAGAGAAATTATACAGCATTCAATTAAGTTTGAGGTTTGTTTTCCCGTTGGGTTTTGTGCCAACATCTGAGGTCAGATTCAGGGCAGGAAACAGTAACCTCATACTGCAGGTGTCTAAGCGAAGACACACAGTGGTCATAGTTAAAAGATGTCTCATGTTGACTGATGAACTGGCTGATGATGAGGTGAGAGGGGATCTGGCAGCAGTTTAATCATATGATTTGTCTTAGTGCTTTTGGTGTTGCCAGGAAGCCCTGAAAAACTGCTGCCAGGTAAAGTGCACGCGCCTCCACAGTATGCGGGTTGAAATTACACCCCATTCACACAAATAGCAAGTAAGCAAGCAGGCAGGCATGGGTAATGAGTTGCCACATTGCAGAATGTAAGAGGTATAACATATATTTACTTCATCACAGCATTATCACTGACAGTCAACTAGAGCATACAGCATTGACATTTGTTTGGAAATGTAGAGCAATTGAAAAATTGTGCATAAAACTGGAATAAAGTCTAACAACAGTGGACAGGAGAGATCTCTATTTATAAAGTCTTACATATTCAGGTCAGTGCTTTCTGACTAAACAGTCCCTACAGTCATATGAGGAATGCACAAACAGCCTCTCAATGGCACGGTATGGCTTAATGCTCATCTACAATACATACAATGAAGAAATGTTGTCTTGAGAGGTGGACAGATGACTGTCACAGACAGGGTCATGAACACAGATACACTGATGTGTAAAGGGTTAAATTCAAAGATATATCCCAGATATAGTTTTTGTATATAGATGAGAAATTGGATTATTAAAAATCCCAGATAATTTCAATCGTCTTGATCCTATCTCGTATTCAGTGAAAGTCAAGGCTGCTAGAAGAGCGGCTACAATCTGTCATTTAACCCATGAGGATTATTTTACGGGATTGCCCATCCTCAGTCACAATGTCAGTATGCTTCAGTCACTCAGTCACATCACATGCACAAGCACAAAGTCACTGACACATATATGACACATGCAGTCAGACCAGAGGAGGCTGTGGCTCATGGTAGTCTACTGCAGCATGAACTGAATGTGTCTGATGGGCTCTTAAAGTAAGCTGTGTAATACACTTTTATAATGACATGATAGTTAATCATTAGCCATGATTAGCTAAGTCAAGGTGGAGTACTTCCTGCTTATAAACTCACACCTGCTGAGGTGAAGTATGTACTTTGGTCCCGTAGAGGAGGTCTGACATTCACAGGTTTTTAATCTCCACATCAACACATGCACTTTCATTCACTCTCTCCTGCTAGTTCAGGCACATACCAAAGACTTTTAATCCTGTTGAGCATGAGTGTGTGACCAGTGAGGAACCACTGCTCCTCTATTCACTCAGTCCATCTTCCCGAGTCTCTCTTTGTTGAACCTGTGGACGGCTGAATGCTGATGGTCCTTCTGTGTTAGTGTCTTTCAGCCAGCTGATGTGAGGGGGCCGTTGGTTTGGGCAGTTGTGGCCCCGCAGCTGGCACAGCCATGGGAAATGAGAACAGCACAACTGACGCGGTGGTAAGGCCAAACTTGCTGGCACTGAATCGCTGGCACTGCTTCTTGTTGCCTCTCATGCTGCTGCTCTTTCATGCAATTATGACTAACACAACTAACACTTAACATGTTTACAGACTGTTGGTGTTAGTAAAACAGGAGTCCATGTAGCAGAGTTGTGGACTTTATATACACTCCTACGCTTAATTGAGGCTTATTTAAAATGCATTTTAGGTAACATAATAGATCACATTTTATTTTGTGGTTAACCTGTTCAGCACAGATTTCAATACTCAATGTTCATGGCATGATTCGTAAAATGTGCTATGATCTATGTTTACTGGTACTTCTGAGTCTGCTTTGTTGTAAATCTGTAAATGTTCGAAATCCATCATTTTTATGATGGCTGGTCATGTTGTATGCCTCAGTTATTGCAGCAATTAACTTGTTTAAAAACATTTTTTGTAACAGAAAATACAAAAAAGGCAGTTACAGAAAAACAGTCATTTCCACATGTGACTGGTGGACCTCAGCAGTGGAATTCAGGATTATCATAATCGGATTAATTTAAACATTTGTATTCTGAGCTATAGACTCAGTTCACCGGATTTTAATGCAAATTGGGGTTTAACGTTAGTTTTACTTTTTACTCAATAAAACAATGGTGACTTTTTTTTCAATACAGTATAGCACACCACAGTATATTGAACTACATACTAAATTTCTCAGTATGAATCTATTGAACTCTTTCATTCCCTATTGCAGCCAGAAGAGGGCGCTCCAGAAAATGTTATTCTGTTTCCACCACAGGAAACTCACAATGATTCCTCACAGGTACAATATTTGTGTATGAAAGCGTGAGTGAATATTAGCTTGTGTGCACTGGTTGGTGAGATATTTAATGCATGTTTTTAGTAAACGTGAAACTACTAAATATAATTGATTATTGTGAAAACTCAAACATGCACTGACAAAGTGTTTTTTCAGCCAAAATGAACAGATTTCAAACTTTCTATGCCTTCCACACCACATGTGTTTGACTGGATGAGTGTGCTGCAATGAAGCAGTTGTTTGCTGTTTAATTTTATTCACTTTGACATCATGGTTAAATGTGAAAGAAAGTGGAAAATTCACCTTTGAGGCTTGTTACCCTTGTCTGGTAGGATGAGAGAGGACTTTTATGATACGGGGAGATGTTGAGTGTCTCTGCCAGCATGTACCCATGTGTGCATGTAACCAAAGCTCTTCTGAGTGTAACTTGATCCGCCTTGAGGGAGGGTCACTGCAGGTCCGACCCTTGGCCTAATTCTCAGTTCACCTGCAGAGGCACTGTCTGCCAGTCAGTGCAACCAGCCAGTGGACACAGCAGCAAGGGAAGTGAAGAGGACTGGAGCAGAGGTGGATAGAGACAGAGTGAAGGAAGAAAAGAGGGAAGGGAGATAGAGGAGGAGGAGGAGGAGGGATAGAAAGGGAGCTGAGTGGAAAGAGTTTACAGTAGAGGGGGGAGGAGAATTGTCAGCACTTCCCTGTGGCCAGCCCAGTCAAGTCATTCAGTCTCAGCAGCAAGCTCTGTGTTAGGCAGTGCATGCAGTGTAGTGTTTCTAGACCCTACACACACGCGCACACACACACACACTGCAAAAAACAGAGGAGGCTCATGGAAATTTAACAGGGGCAGCAGCAGCAGCAGCAGCAGCAAGAGGACAGGACAGGAGAGGAGGAGGAGGAGGCTTGCTGAGTCAGTACAGGAGAGAAGAGGGAGCGTCAGCAGCATGTGTTGCAGCATGTTTGTGTCGTCGTCTGCCCCCTTCAAAACACAGGGCCCTACAGAGGCTGCCTGTACACTGAACAAGGTAGAGGGGTAGCAAAAGGAGCTGCATTGCACTGCACTGCACTGTAGAGTCACCTTCAACACACTGCTGGGTAAGTGCAACACAGACACGGTCTGCTGGGATGAAACTTGTAGGGTTTGTGATCAAAGCAGAGATATGTGTTATTTTACACAGGCCAGAGAGAGAGAACTAGTAGAACTGTTTCTGTTTATGCAGGCGCCTGCTCCTGCTTAGCACTGTCTTCTCTGTGTTTACACAGTCATGTGTTAAGCATTTAAGTCTTGTTAGCACATGGACACTGACACGTTCAATTAACAGTGAGTATATCTTACTGACTGTAAGAGAAGCAGCAGTTTCCAGGCAACCTCAGCTTGCTTTCTGTTTTTGTTCTGGCGGGTTAATTAATGACAGGCAGTGCTTTGAGTATGGGTCAATGTAACTGAAACAAGGCCTGAGCTTTTCCACCTCATTGACCTTCTACAAAGTGTTACAATGACCCCCATTAATGACCTTTTAAAGGGCCGGTAAAATGGTTGTTTAAGTGTTAGCTGTAAACTTGGACAAGCTTTGTTCACTCATGCTGTTCCCTAATAATTTTGTTGTAAACTTTTCTGAGCTGATATCAGAGGACAAGTTAGTCTGTTGTCTGTCATATACTGACATGTTTCACTCTGACAAGATGATATTTGTGGCAGGAAACAGGAAACCAGACACATGTCGACCTACAGCCATCTTATGAAAAAAAGGTTCATCTCTGCATGTGTAACTGTTGAGGTGTTGAAGGATTATTATTATCTATGTAACATGAATAGAGACAGTTACAGAGATGATACAAACTCAGTGAGAGTTTTTTTGATCTCAGATCTTTTTCTCTGTAGCTCTCTGTGGTGTTTTATTTTTTCTCCATCAGAATGTGTCACTAGGTTTCTTAAAAGGCAGTAGTCTAAAATTGTACTTTTAAAAATATCTTTATATGGCTTTAGTTCTGCGTATACAGATGTGAGGAGAAAGCAGTTTTAGGGAAAATCAGTCCTAAAGGCGTAGCATAGTCACGATGTGAAGTATTTATTGTTCTTCATGTGTTTGTGTCAGAAACAGTCATGTTTATGAGAAACCAATGAGGTCTTCCATCTGTGCCGAATGTGTCACACAGAGGAAGCTCTTTAAAGTGGTGACACAGGTGAGGCCAGTGACTCACAGCCTCCCCACCAAACACACACACACACACACACACACATGCACCCACACACACATACACACAGGGAGAGAGAGAGAGAGAGAGCTTTACTTGTTAATCAGACTCCAGTTACTGCATCTGGTAAGTATACCACTAAGGTGAAACTAAAGAAAGAGGTGACATTTTGTGTCTTGAAAGAGAAAAACAAAAACAAAAAACAATATAGAGCAAGTAAAGCTTGAATATCTTCTGCTGCAACAACAACAATAATAATAATAATAATAATAATAATAGTAATAATTAACGCAGATTAAAACATATATTTATATATTTCAAAGACAGCAAATGATATATAAAATCTACATGTATATAATGGATGCATATTTGTTTAATCTTATTTTGCACTTGATATTAGCGCTGTCTGTTGTCCGATAGTCTGTTTGTGTGCAGCCATGCTGTCTACTATTGGTTCATATATAATGAATGAATGGATTCAGTCCTGAATCTCAGCATGTCTTTAGTGGGCAACACTACCACCGCTGGGCTTTATCTGTCTGTACTCACTCTTTTCTAATCAACTCATACCCTAATTCACTAAAACTGAATTGTCAAGTGGCTGCGTTACACCTGCATGTTTGCACCTGTACCAGTGTACCTGCACCTGCACACATCAGTTTATAACTGAATGTGTTAGGGTGAAATGAGGGGAAACTTTCCACCTATGTAAACCGAGGCTGCCTATGGAAGTTGGGAGGTGTGTGGGGGAATTCCATCACACAGTGGGTCCACAGATGAGTGTTGAGTGTTGTGGGGGCAGCTTTGCTGCAACGTGATGCCACAGCGTTGCCACAGTGTTGTGGTGTGTGGCTGGAGTCTGTCGCTTTATTTTTAGTAAGAGAGACAGAAAGAAAGTTGTATTTTGAGTGTGTTCTTTTCAAGGTGTTTAGTAAAGTGACATCTTAGTTATTTACTCAAGATAAAGGCAAGGATTCTAGACCAAAGATTTCATCAAAGACCTGTGACAATTATTAAACCACATATTTGATCATACTTGTCACAGTCCAGTAGGACTGGTTTGTCTTTAATAATAATTTTTACCTGCTGACTAACAATGTTTGTTGACACCCTGAGAGCACACTTCCTTGTTAAGTGTCTCTAGGTAGACAACACCAAACATTTGATGTAATTGGCTGCTTTTCAGAATAGCACTTACATGATTAGAGATTAGTCACTTACCATGGGCCTGACGTAACTTTTATAATGCTGGAAATAATCCTTTAATTTCATATATAGCACAAAGAATAACACGATGAGAGACAAAGATGAGGTGTTTGGAAGGGGCTTATATGACTTATGCATCACTATACAAACAGCACTTTACTTAATAGCTTAACATGTGGGTGGAGTGTTTGTTCATGGTGTTTGGCTTTGAGCCGTCTTCCTATGTTTGCCTGTAACATGCTCACACTTGTTTCACCACACACACTATCATGATTATTAAAGCACAGAGTCAGTGTGTCGCTTACTACAGTTACGTTTCACTGTCCCGCAGACTGAAGCTGAGAGCCAGAGGGACGACAGAGCGCTGTTACCTGAAGCTTCGACCAGCCAGCAGAACCTGCCGTCTCAACCAGTGCTCCCAGACGTCCCAGTTATCACTGGAGTGGAGGAGAGCAGAAGTACAGCTGGAGACCAGGATGACAAGGAGGAGCTTGAGTTTCCTCATGATTTGCTTCCCAGTTTAGACTTCAGCAGTGAGTTGAACATCTGGGAGTCTTCGCTAGGGTAAGTTGAAAGGTTACACATAACCACACTCACTCACATACGCATGAGCACACAGTTGGGCAAGAAATGACTAATACCATTTTCTTCAAGATAAAACCACATGTTATTATAACAGAAAGAAGAAGGACAAGTTACTGCTTGGCTTTTGGTTGTTGTTACTGCTCTGAAGAAGCGTAAATCGTTAAATAACTAAGGTTGTTTGCATTCCTTGTCTTCTTCCTATGAAAAAAAACAGTGCAGAGAGTAAAACCAGAGTGTGTTTTTGTCGTCTTCGTGTAGCACGACTAGTTTTAAAAAGCCTTGAATACCAATGTTTTTAATCAGCTTCTTATATAAGCAGTGAAGTTCAACATCAGCTGATGATTTTCTACTGAGGCTCAGTAGGGAAGAAGGTGACATTTAATATTGCTATGTACTGTTCAAAATGAGAATGCCATGTTCTAGGATTATTAGTTTTTTGAGGACTAAACTCAACAGTGATATTTTTAACAGAGCTTTGTTTAATTTGTAAAATAATATAACTGTTAATAGAAAAATACTCCACATAAACCACAAGCTTGTGTTAATCAGTACTATATACATCTATATATTCCCATTGAAGGTAATGTTGGGATTGAAGCCTATCATGGCATATACTGGGTAAAAAACACAGAAAAACCCCAGACAGAGCATTGATACATTGTAAGTTTAACACATAGGCACAAAGATACAGTGTAATTGTAGCTTTGAAATAACATTCATGAATATATTCCTTTATATGACCAACTTGGCTATTTAAGTAGATACACCACCTTTCAGTATAATATTAAAGTATCATTATTGAATTACTGTATAATGATGTATTTAGGACTGTAGAAAGAAAATCACAAGGGGAAAAATCTTAATGTTGCTAAATTAACTAAATCAATGATTGAACACTAAGTGCTTTCTACATGGCTGCCTTATTGGCCTAAATAAATTATACATAACTATAAAAACCTATAGCATTTGCAGCATATGAAATCATTTTAACCTAATTATTAGATCATATTATAATACATATTAGAATATTCCAATTCTCATTATGTTCAGATTGAAAAGTTGTTGGAACATAGATTATATTTCATATGCTGTGATGAATGCAATTTGCTGTAAGCAAAGTTTGCCCATGAATTTTTTTAGTCATCTGTTTTAACAGAATGCAGCCATACTGACTCTTAAAAAAAAGACCCTGTAGCTTCCAGCAGATGGGGCAAGTTCAAAGTGGTGCTGAAAATTTTGAACGTGAGTAACTTCATCAATCCACCAGCTGACCAGGAGACGTCAAGTTATATATTTATTTTTCTTCTTTTTGTGACTCTAAGAGAACAGGTTTGACCAGTTACTCAGTTGAACTGAATGTTATATCTGATATTGATTTGTTACATTTGTAAATGTGTCCAGACCTCAGACTAGATCAGGTGAGAGGAAAAGTGAGCAGGTGAACCCCCTGCTGGCGGGTCTGCAGCATCACATGGAAGTCAGTCAACCACTGGTGGCTCTTGATACGAGGTACTGCAGAAAGTCAGCATGACGGGTGATTTCTTGCCGTCTGCTGTGGAAGTGAGATTGGCAGTAGACTGCATGAAAAAGATTAAAATGTCTGAGCATGGAGTGGTACAAAATCACAACAGGGTGATCGAGTGTTTCTTACTTCCATTTTGAGTGTGACAGATATCAAAATTTGGGTGTTGTCTCTGAGCAGTCTTGGCTTGAGGTGTGGTCATTTGTGTTGCTGCACTGGGTGAATTACCTTTTTGTGCTGCCTCAAGTGTTGCCAGGCTTTCTGCTTTTGTTTGAGTGATGAGGTTGATTGCACTAATTTGTTTACAGCCTGAATGTGTTCTGACAGAATGACTCACTGCAGAAGTGTAACTATTTTTTCTCATTGTGTGGAAATAAATATTGCGAACACTTTTACACCTTTGACATTAAAATCCTAAACCTGCAGAAAAGACAAAATAAAAAGTTAAATTCCAAACACTGCAAAAACCAGAACATCACGCAAGCTTAAAATACAATACAGCTGCACACAGTTGAATCTATTTCTCTGCTCCACCCTGCAGCAGGGAGTGCCGAGTGAATCAGGCTGAATGCTAGGTTAGTGAGGTGATGTTGTCAGGGCAGTGGCTGTACTTGCAAGCTTGTATGAAGCAATCACATGAGTCTGTATTAACCAATTACGTGTAGCATTGTGACTTTTGTCACAGTGCCTGCTGCATGTATGAGAAAGACAGATAAGGAGCTGTAGATTTTTTAAAATCAGCTGATGACATGAGGAGCAGTGTAGGTCTTCTTATACCTAAATAATAATGATGGATCAATACCCTTAATGAGACTTAATGATAATGATCCCATACCATCTTCCTTTCCTGTATGGTAAGCTAATGGTTTAGCAGTGACTCAGCTGTTACAGCTGAAAGGGATAAAAGCTAGTCTGATTATTGAAGGCATTTATTCCAAGCACTCACATTCAGCATTATGATGCTAGCTGTGTGCTTTTGAAGCATTTAGCAGTGCAATGCCACTGCTTTGATATCTGAATTATGAAGCAGCATTTGTATAAGAGCATGTGTAAGGTTTTTCCCTTTTTTTCTCAAGGGACCGACTAAGGCTGTAACTTTTTACATGACATGGTTCATGTAGCATTCACGGTTACAGTTTAATCACTATCTTTATGGTATTTTAGAATAAAAACAAAAAAAGCTGATTCATTACTGGGACCAGAACAACCATATTACTATGAATACACATCAGCCTCAGGGACAAAGACTATTCATAGTACAATCATTTTTTAAAACCAGTTTTACTGTTAATCTTTTGGATCAGTCACATGCAAATAGAAAAGTTTTCTCTGTGTAAATCTGCTTAGGTGCTATTTAACCTAATGTGTTTGGGTGTGTATGAGCACACTAGCATGTTCATAAATATATGCTTAGGAACAGCTGTTGTTATTTCTTGTAGGGGACTGCACATCTCAGAATAGGTGATCTGAATGCATTTGTGTGTGCATACAGTCATGTGCAGTGTCTGAGCATGGGCTTGTGCTCTGCCAATAGCGACACTGTGTGGCATCGTGGAATGACCAGCTGTCCGCCTGCCAGCCCTAACTCCTTCACTCTGTCACCCTACCCTCGTCTCAGGCTTCATGACAGCGACCCAGTTCTCACAGATGCCCGGCCCTCACCTCGGCCCACTGCCACACCTTACCCCGGTGTCTGCCCCCAGACCCCTCCCCCATCCACGCTCATAGACTTGGAGCTCCAAGAGGCCTTCCAGGAATGTGAGGAGCAAATGGCCTCACTGGGCATGCTTACGCCCACAGAACACATCAGCATCACGCAAGAGACAATTCGTGATGAGGGGAAGGAAACTGGAGAGGTGATGGTTAATAAGTCCAGTGAGTCATCGTCACTGCCTCCAACCATAGTCCAGCCAGGACATAGCAACGGGGGCCATGGAAACAAGAGTACACATGGAAAGAGTGAGGCAGCAAACAGTCAGAAGGATACACTTGTGTTTAGTTTCAGGGACTACATACTGGGTACTGAGAAGAGCAGTGCAGCAGAGACTGAGAGTGAAATAAAAGCAACACAGTGCCAGGATGAATGTCCAAAGACTGAGCCAGAAAAAGAAACACAGCTCGATGAGCAGAAGGAAACACCCCCGCATACACATTTAGAAATCACAGCAAACACGCATTCATTTAAAGAAACCCCAAAAGGTGTTGCGATCACTGAGCAGAGAGACAATTTGAGAGAAGAGGGTGTTGTTCCTAATGCTGCTACTGAGGAAAATGGCAGTTTAGACAGTAAGACAGTGATTAGAGACAAAGGCACAGAGGCAATAACAGACAATGCTAACATAAAGGAAGAAAATCATAGTGATGAACATAAAATTAATGTTTCAGTAGCTGAAACTGAAAAGAAAGATGATTCAATTAATGAAATATCAGATTGCATTAAGCTTCTTTTAAAGGATAAAGATGCATCGTCAGAATTGCAGTCTAAAGCGCAAACAGGAACGGGCGAGCACAATGAGGAGAATCAGTCAAAGTCAGAACCAGACAAACAGACAGATTCAGTGAGTGACAGACAGGCTGGACTGTACAAAGAGGCAAAGAAGAAAGAAAAGAAACAAAGGAAAAAGAAAAAGATGGGCAAGAGCACAGAGGCTGAACAGGAAGTAAAGACAATAGTACACAATGATTTACAGTCTGAGTCACTCATAAATGCAGGCATTCATGCAGATTCAGAGGAAAATGTACAATCAGTGTCACAGGCAGACACTCAGGCTGTGATTTGTGGGGAACAGCCTAATAATGGCTTTGATTACAAGCAGCAGCTGAGTCCTGCGGGAAAGCTCAGCTCTAGCCCCCCACTAACATCCTTTCATAGCAGACAGGATCATCTTACTGACTCTGCCTGTTCACCTGCATCTGACCAGGCTCTTGCTCAGAGGCCTCATCAATCAGATAACCACAACCATACACACGCCCCATGTGACATGAATCAGAGCCCAGACGTGAACCCACAACGGAAGCAACATGCAACTGGAGATGTCATCGACAACCAAAATACACCGATGACAAATGTCCAAACTACACTTATCAATCCATTTGCCTCCGCTGATATGAGATTGGATGTACAAACACAGGAGGCTATAGTTACAACAGAACTGGTAATACTCACACAAGAGAATCAGAGCCCACTCACCAACAGCCAAACTTGTGTGGGAGAGAGTTGCGTGGAAAGTGCCCTGGAAGAGGCTTTAGCGGTGGTTTCTGCGTTGCCATTGACAACACCCACGATGCCAGAAGTGATAGAAAGCAGCAGAGAGGGAGAGAGCGTGGGGAGTGATTCATTGGATGGAGTAGGTACTGTAGCAAATGCAGAGTGCAAGGAAACAGCAGGAGAGAAGGGTTTGGGAGAAATAGAAAAGTGCCTCGGCTCTGCAGACGGAGAGAGAGGAGGACTCCTGGACAGCCTTCCTCAGCTCTCATTAATCTGTTCACAGGGAAAATGCTCACTTGCGTTCTCAGCCAAAGAGGGACAGGCTGCGTCTCAGAAAAGCTGCAGCAGCGAAATGCCACACAACTCGGCTGAAACTGTACAGAAAGGATCTAGAGAGACGACTTTTCACAGTGCAGATGCAGAAATCGCACCAGCTGAAGAGAGAGACAGAGAAAAGGAAGCACTTTGCTCAGAAGGATATATCAATACTTCCCTCCTTGGACTAATCACTGGTCCTGACTGTCAAGCTCACAGTGCCGTGGGATTGGAGGGAGCTGGAGAGGGAGGAGGAGGAGGAGGAGGAGAGGAGGCTGGAGAGAAAGGAGGGCTGGCTAGAGAGCACAGTTCATTCAGCCAGCCAGAAGGCTCTGTTAGTGGGGTGTCATCAGCTGAGACGGAGACGTGTCCGCCCACCGATGTTGCCGAGTCACAGCTGAAGTCACAGAGCTGGAGTGAGTCGATTTCTACCTTCACTGAGAGCATCTGCACCGAACAGGACCGTCTCTCTCACCCCTGCCAGGAGCAGCATGGCGCAGCAATTTCACCTCTCCCCACTCCGACTGAGCAGAACTCCAGCATTACAAGTGGTGGGGTAAGGGCTGATCTCAAACAGAATTTGATTTTAGAGGAAGCGCCGTCTTCGGAGCAGTCATCCATCACAGAGACGGAGAGAAACTACGGCCAACTCTTGACATCTTTAATCAAACCACAGGCTTTGACTACTTCACAACAAGTCCCAGTCGTGCAGCAAGCGAGCAGCAATCAACAGGTCCAACCTGAAAGTAGCACAATAGAAGCCAGGACAACCGACGAAAGTGCAGCTCAGTTCCAAGTGCAACCTCAGGCCCAGAGCAATAGTAGTAGCCCTGCTATGTCTGGAGTGGATGTTTATGTATGTGGCAGCAGTCGAGGCAACAACAGAGTTCATTTTACAGACACTGTGAAACAGGACTCCAGTTCCTCTGTGGATCTCAAAAACATGCCGGTGTCGGCGATGGACTGCGCCTCTTTGCCGCCGCTGACTGTACATGAGAGTTTGCATCATCCTGTTATTGAAGCCAGCTACATTTTCCCAGACTTCCTCAGCTTGAAAAGACCAGAAATCCCCACAAATGAAGCTCTTATCAAGGGTGAACCAGCAAAACAGACTTCAGCTGACTTTCCAGTGCCACCGAAAGATGCCCAATTGGATAAAGCAAGTTCGGAAATTAAAGACACCAACAACAGCATTGCCATAGATCAGTCAGCTAACAAAAACTTGGTGACAAACACTGTGGATTCACAGCTGGTGACTAAGGCCAGCACGAAACAGCTTCCATGTCCTACAGAGAACAATCAGACTGGTAATGAAGAATGTTTTAATGTTTTGCAACCAGGAGGTGATGTCTCCACGGCTGATTTTGCAACAGTCGGAGAGGTGACAACAACGGCGATAAAGCAAAAAGAGACAGAAAATATAAATCTGTGTTTGTCAACAGAGGAAGAGATAACAAATAAGAAAGATCCTGAACATACAGGTTCAGTCAAACTTGAACAGCCTCAGGAGTTGCCTTTACTAAGTGATGTTACAGTCATTCCTGAAGAAAAAGAAGGTAACCAGCATCCTCCCACTTCACATCCTGTGCTTCCAGCTGATGATTGTACCATCAAGCCCTTTAATGACATCTCCACTGAGTTTCCTGTTGAGCTGCCCTCTGCTGACCATGACTCAAGTGCAAAACCTGAAACTGTCGCTTTGACCTGCACAACTTCTCTTCAGCCACAGCCCAGTCACCCCAGTTATCAGCTTCCAACCCAGTTAGATCAAACACCTCCTTGTGGATTAGTTATCCCGGAACCCATAAAAACTAGTGAGGAGCCTCAGGCCACGACTCACTCTGCTGACTTGACAAAGGATGAATTGGTGACTTCACAAGTGACAGGGTCTGACCAGTCGATTCCTGTTATCGAGCAATGTGCCAGTAATCCTGCTTTTGTGCTGAAACCTCCCGGCCCAATGTTGAGTCACTTGGAGTTTATTACTGACTGTGATATCTTTCTTCCTGAGCAAACAGATAAGCGCAGTGCTGATGGTGACAACATTAAAGTCTCCGGAGAGGTGGATGGCAAGAGCAGCAGGGAAATGACACAAGTGTCTTTAGTGCAGGATCTTAAGCTCGATGATGTCAGCATTAAAGCCGGAGAAACTTCAAAACTGGAGGACAGAGATTATGTTATGAAGTCTGTAGTTGGGCATAACAAATCTGCGATGAATAATGTAAATATTCCATTTTCACGGGATGAAAATCTGTCTCTTCCTGTTCATCCTCCTGGTGCAGTTGATTTACTGTCAAAGGATGAATCTGATAATGTAATTTCTCTATCTAAAACTGAGCCAGACTCTATTGCCATTAAACCTGTTTTTTGTGAAGCATCCATTAGGGATAGCCTCATAAACGTTTACTGCCCACTCAGCTCTGACCTACCTACAGATGAGGCTTGTGATGAAATTAAAAATGACAAGATAAAAGAGAAAGACAAAAGAAAAGAGCAGCCCTTCGCACTGTTTGAAGAAGACAAGGGACAAGACACAGAAGCAACAATGGATAATCAACAGGAAACAGCAATCAGCACCAAGCTGCAGACAGCAATGACAGGCACGACACCACAGCAGAGTAATGGACCAGATAAAGAGGCAATTGGAGACCTGCAACCACCACATGACCATAAAGTAGAAACTAGTGAATCACCAGTAAAGGTTGGAAGGGAGGAAGAAAGTAAGAGTGGGATCGTATCTAAAAGTAAGATGGAGCCTTCTTCCTTATCTGATGACAGACCTGCAGGGTCATCTGAGGACATGTTGAGCACTGAGGTAGAGTCTGGTAGTGAAACTCAGACTGTTTATAGTTTGCGCCAAACTCCGACAGCAACGCTGGAATCCATCTCTGACAGCAGCACGGCAACAGATTTGAAAACAGCTTTCGGCCAATCACTGTCCAAACCAGATCCAAACTGTTTTGCTCAGCAACAGGAGCAACAGCAGCAGCAGCGTCTGGAATCCAGACATCCCACAGAGGAATTGTCAGGTAGCTGTCTAGAAGGGGTAGAAAAGACTAATAGTCAGTTCAGGCAGACCCAAGCATCAGTTCTCAGGGTAAAAGGGGTAAAAGAGGAGGGAGACAGCTCTATTGTGAGTTTGTGTCAGTCGGGAAGCAGGGATGAGTTGACACGTGATGACAGCAGGGGCAATGAACAAGTGATAGGGCTAGAGAAAGGAGAGACAGAGGGAGCCAGAGCCATAAAAGGGGTTGATGGGGTTTATGTGCCGTCTCACTCTGGCAGTGATTTAAATGCGAGTGGAAGGGCTGCTGGGGAAAATGTCTCAGCTGACATTGTGATAGTAGCAGCTCGCTCACATGAAGGTGAGACCAGACTCACGATGGGTGAGAATAAAAGCCTCAGGTTAGGCATTGTCGGTTCGGATGCAGATTTAATGTCTGATGCTGCATTTGTGAGTGATATTGGTTGTAAAGGTCAGCAAAAAAGTAATCTGTCAGCTTCATGTCAAGACCTACATGGAAAAGCTGAGACCTCAGTAAACACTGCTGTATCTGTTGAGTCTACATCACAGGAACATGAGACCTCACCTTTCCAAATCTGTGTTTCATCAAAGGTCAGCGCAGATAGTCAAGACATTCAGACAGAAGTTAGTCCATGTGCAAGCCAGGCTGTAGATATTCATACAAAAATATTGAGTGCCTTGCCAGATGCTGCTGGGCAACCAGAGACTGTGGAAAAGTATTCTAGTGCTGCCACGCCTGTGGAAGGCAGCAGTAGGGAAACAGGAAAGTGTGAAATTCAGGGTACAGTGATTGAGCCTCTTGAGCTGCAAAGCCGCAATAAAATCTCAGCTACTCAGTGCAGCACAGTGGTACAAACAGCCATAAAAGGCCCTGATGTGGAGGAGATCACAGAGAAAGATAAAGCAGCCCAGGGTGAAGAGAAAGCTAGCAGCCAGGGGAGGGGACAAAAAGAAATAAACAGTGAAGCGACAGAAAAACAGGAGGTCATAAATCAAACTCTCAGTGATGAAGATGGTGGCTCAGAATCTATTAAAGCTTCGAACATCTGCGATAGTGACGTGTCGCATAGCACCGCTGAAACTGCTGTTTGTCATTCTGAGCGGAGCATTTCTCTCCCTAATGCGACAGAAAATGAGAGTGATATAGCAGATAAAATAGTTTTAGATGTTATCACAGTCCCATCAGTTGTTCCATCAAAGGGTATGGAAGATTTTGCTCCACTACATCTTGCAGCTCTCACACAGCCGGAGAAACCACATGATCTGGCAGGTTATGGTGCCATAAACCTCATTGTTGCTGCTTTGGAGAGTGAAGGGAAATCACTTGATGAAGTTCCTGCCTACGTCACTTCTGGTGAACAAGTGTCTGTGAATACAGAAGCTGCTGTATGTACAGAGGATGCGCCAGAGAAGTCTGATTCTGTATTAGCGGCGCAAGAGTCAGACACAAACTGGATAAAAGCTCTAAGAGAGGCTGCAGCCCATTCTGAACATGTGAACACAGTGGAAACCTCAAGGTAAACACACAAGCATGTGGTTACATTTTTTGAATGAGATTAGAGGAGCAGACTCACAACAAACCTCAGTGTGATACAGCTATGTTAATGGAAAATAAATGCCTTGCATCTGCGTCTAAAAGGTCAATGGAGGTCATCACGGGCCCCTCACTTTAATGTGTTTCATGAAGTAGCGTGTTAGAAAGCTGTCACATATCATCTGCTCATGTACATCACACAAAGAAAACCACTTGTGTAGTCTGTGTTTGTGCCACCAGCCACTGCAGTAAAAAACTTGATTAAGTAGTAATGAAATGTGTGGATGAATATATTCATTTTCATTTACATTTCGACAGTTTGTAGATTTGTGATCTTCCACCTATTAAGCAGTCGTTTAGTATTTGTGGATTTCTGCAGTTTTTTTTTTTTTTTTTTTTTTTTTTTTACAACTTAACATTCCAGTGACACCATGTTCAGGGCCTGTTTGGAGTGACATTAGAGAGAGCAGTGTGACAATGAATATGAATGAGGAGGTAAACACAGAGCTGTACTTTGTATTGACTCGAGCTCGGGTCAGATGACACTGCCTGTTAAAGGCTGATGGAAGTAATGCAGCCCTTTATAGTCAAAAGGATGACATCAGCTGTGACATCGTCCCTGCTCTCCAGAGCAAGAAGGAGCCTTTTCTTACACAAAACACACTGCTCAACACAGTAAACAAAAACACAAACACACACATACCTACAGTATTTCTATGGGCACACACAAACACACACAAATGCCCTTTTATGGGGTCTAAATCCCCCATATACACAGTAACACGTACATTTGTTATTTGTGATTCATTCCTCATGCATATGCTGCTGCTGTTAAACTAAACAACAAATCTCCCAACCCCCTCCTCTCTTGTATTGTTTTCCCAGAACCCTCCCACCTCTTGAGTCTCCTCAACAAGAGTTTCTTACTCCAACTGAAGAGGTAACTGCTCCTCTGAGACAAGAGGAGATCCCACCAGTGGAGCAGGCAGCAGAGAAGACAGCAGAGATCCCACCTCTACATGTTTTGAAAAAGCCAGTGGATTTTCCTGAACCTCTGAAGACTTCAGCAGAGCTCCTAGGACCAACACAACAGAGAGCCAAGCTTTCTGAACCAACACAGAGCACAAAAGACAAGTCCCCAGAACCACCCAAAATAGAAGAAGAGCCTCCAGAGGAGCTTCCAGAACCGAAAGTTGAACCAGCTGAACAGCCACAACTATTTAGCACAAAACAGATCCCAGAACCAACTAAAAATGAAGACCCAAAACCGTCAAAGGTGACAACAGAGCCTGTAGAACCAGAGGAGAGGTTGATCAGTGAGCTGCCACAGGACGTGGAGGAAAAACCTGCACAGACCCCACCTGAGGAGACATTCAATGTGCCAGCTGACGAAACTGCAGTGATAGAAAAAGTCCAGGATCCTGCGGAGGACCTACAGGACAGCAGGTGAGCATCATACAGTCATATAATTAACACCATTAACCAATAAGTAAGTGTTTTCACAGTGAGGTTTGTTAATCTTTACATCTGATAATCTTGTTTTTATGATTATGATCTATGAAGTACTAAAAAAGACCAGGTTCTACTCATTGTTGTAGTTCTTTTGCTGACTTTTTGCAACTCGTTGTTGTAGTTCTTTTGCTGAGTAATGCCCTTGATTAATCACTTGTCAATGTCTTATGGATACAGTTATGAATTTATATCTAGTAAAAGCCCATTTTATCTTTTTGAGTAAAGTGATGTTCTTATATGAGCCAAGTGTGAAGGGTCTGATATCTCTCAGAGCACAGACAGCACAGAGTCTGGATTAATAAAACATGTCCTTTTAATCCTCAATCAACGCAAATCTAAGGATTACAGCCTTTTACCATTAAGAACAACAGGTTTACAGAGAGACTGGTAATTTTGTGGTCAGCTGGTTTTCCAACAGGAAACCAGATATCAGAATGATTTGTATATGACCTTTAATACCTGATAGTTTCCTAAAACCTATCATAACATTTCCATTACAGTGATCCATCAAAGGGATTTTTATCGCTGCTAACTTATTTGTAAAAGGGGGTGGGGGGCATGTGTTTTACAGCTTAGCAGCTCACACACTGTGCTGCCTGATACACATTTAAAATGGGATTTTCTTGCACTTAGAAAGCCCCCTTGGTGGCTTTTCTGGCCTTTCAGGAACCTCAAGGGCGTCTGGAAGGTTTGTTGTTGTCTACAGTGCTTTAACAGTGTCTGATTGGATGAATCATGCAGATTTGCACCAGTTGATGTAATGCCACTGAACCCTTAATGTTGTTAAAACTCTTGACTTAGCTAAATACACATAGTAAACCAGTGTGCTGTTCAGTTCAACCTCCATGTGGGCATTTGGTATTTATTTAAGCTTTTTAACAGCTCTAGCAATACTAACTTTCCATGTATGTCAGTCTTTTACTGAAAATGAACTGTACATACAATTTACTGAAATCTCATATGTTACTGGAGTGCTCATTGTGCATTGAAGGATGTGTTGTGAAAGTGCAGTGAGTGTCTCCTGACTCTCCTGCCGTCTGCTTCGTGCCCAGGAGTCATCCCACATACCGAAGTAGCACTTGCTGCCTGTCAATCACAACACTTGTCTCATCACTGCTGTTGGGGATATAAAGGTTTGTTCAGAGTCAGAGAGAGGAGGAGTGACAGTGCTATTTCCACTATAGGTTTCATCAGGAGATAAAGTTACACTTGCATACATGTGGCAGAGACGGAAATGTGACTGCATGGTCAGTTTATGTCTGCGGGTGTGTGTGTGTGTGTGTGCGCGTGTGTGTACATGTGTTTTTTTCCCTGCCCCCCCCAGGGGCTGTCCTAGCTGTCAGTCCTGTTCAGTCTGTGCAGCTTTGTGAACTGAAGCCCGTAGTGGGAGGAATTTGGGCAGGCACTCAGCCCCACTGAAGTCATTTTGTACAGACCAGACAGAGTGGAACAAAAGCCAGAGTTCAGAGAAACACTTGAGCATGTGTTGCGGTGTGAGCGTGTATGACAGAGTCAGTCACAGTCACAAACAGAGGAGAGGAGGACCAGGACGTACAGTTACTGGCTCTGATGTTTTGTGCCGGCATTCAGCAGAAGTCATTTTCATCATTCATTGTATGATGGTTTCCTCTGTGGCTGATATCTGGGTGAGTTGGCAAGTAGCTACCCTATATTTTTTTTCTAGCGTGTTTATCTAGAGTGGGTGTCTGTGTTTAAATCTGTCCAGGTGGATGCAGCAGATGGTCTGTAGGTAACTAGTGCTAATTACGCTCTGCCTGTTTCTGACCTCACCAGATGGGCGGAGGGAAGGGATACACAGGAGGTACACACAGACGAAGGGACAGAAGGTGGAAAAGAAAAAACAGAAGTTGCGAACTTTGTGAACAGAGAACCTTAAAAAATGTAACAGGTTACGACATGTTTTGTTCCCTCCCCTATCTTATTGACAGTTGGCAAGGAATCTCCTCAGCATTAGTAAAACAAATGTTTAACCTTCATGTGTGAGTTTCTCAAAAATCTTGAACTTAAAAATGAGAATCTGAACCATGCACACAGCAGGAAATGTAAAGGTCCACTGACTTACTCCCTGCATAACATATGGCCTTAATGTGGCATGAAAATATTTTTTTGATAGTATTGCACAGCTTGTTTTAATACGAAACATCTTTTGTAAAGCTATTTTTACACATGAAACATTATGGTTGTTGGCTGTGACTCTTTAGCTTGGTATGTAGGATATTTCTTATCCACGTTTTTGGAGTAAAACATGAGGTAGGATGTGCTTTAGCCTGCATTTTACTGTAAATAGACTAGTTGCCATAGTGATTTTAGTTTTATGTGCCTTTACTGGCACAAAAGAAGTAGATTATGCAATAGCTCTCATTTATTTAATCACAGTTGACTGTCTTTAGATAATAGTTTGATGTCAGTAGTGGCAGAAATAAATAAATGGATAATTAATGATGTCTGTTAGTAATATATACAGTTGTGTTCCTGAATGTGCACCTCATTCACAGTATGTGTGTCAGTGGGTGTCATGACAGTATGAGCAAGCTGCTGGCTGCAAGACAGAAATGTTCCTTCCGTCATTACAGTGTTTAGAAAAAAACACTCCTCTGAGTATGTTCAGATGGTTTTATTTACAGCTCTTGTTTATCATTAAACACCCTGCCTGGACATTCTGTCGTTTCCATCCAGCTGTTTCCTGGAGATTACACTAATAGAGCCTCTGCTAGTGCGTGTGTGCGCGGCTTGAAACAGTTCTGGTAAAGTCATTCTTGTTTACTTAAAAGTCATGAAAGTGAAGATTTGAGAATCAGGTCTGTCATCTGGACCATTGTAGAAAATTACTACTGTTTATCTGTGGGCTGGTCTTGTAAAATCTGGATTTGCTCTCTCATAAATTTCTTGTGAGATTCCCATAAGTTGTGACATACAACTTATGGGAGCCTGAATTGCCAACTGCAAGAATCTGAACTGGACGGCCTCCAGGTGTTAATCCCAGTGGTAAAACTACACTGACGTGAAGAGGTGTGTTGCTGAAAAAGAGCACATGTGCTCACTGCTCAGTGTGTTCATTCTGTTATGGTAACATAACCGCTGTTAGTTCATACACATTATATCTGGCAGCAAATTAGAAAGCTCCAGTTGGTAACCTAAGTGGGTCAGATGACATTTTCACACATAAAAGCAACTGAACCAGTAAATACTCTACACTCCCCTAGTGTCCAGGGTAATCTTATTTTCTGGTAATTGTCTCTTCTTCTCTAGCTTGTTTTTTTTTTTTTTTTGTTTTTTGTGGACAGCAGTGAGTCTTATGACAGTTTGCTCAGACCACGTTGTGACTCGGGTATTTCTATTTTCAGGCTGCATGTGCCAAGTTGGCCACAGATGCTGACAAATGTATAGCTGGTTTAAAACACTCCCTGAGGATTTGTAATGAGAGGAATGGAGGCAAATAAAATATGGTATTGTAGATTTTTTTGTCTACATCCTACATCTATTTAAAATTCTTTACTTTTAAAATGGAATGATTGGAACCAGACCTGTGTTAGATGTAAAGTGTAACTTGTTACACCCTCAAGAAAAGCACACACCCTCATTAAATGTTATTAAGTTCTGACTTTACTGGTGAGAATGAGGTGGAGAATAACAGAGCTGAGTTTCAGTATGAAATGAGCTGGAAAAGATGTTAAGAGAGCTAAGCTCAGCCAACATTTAACCTGATGCTTGAGTAGTGTAAATGTTCTTTAGTTAAGGCATTGTTGAACCTCTATTCTGCAGAAGAGGCTGTTGGGGGGTATTTTTAGATCTAAACATGAGGCATGCCCCAAGTGTGGAACAGCTGCATGGGCGTCCATCGTGTTGCTTGTCAGATTAGAGAGCCTACCACTCCTGATAAGACTGGCCTGGATTGGGGTCAAATCCACTCCAACCAGGTGGCCGATGATGACAGAGCCAGACGCCCTCAGACAGGCTACTTCACTTCATAGGATCAAGTAGAGCAAGCAGGAGGAACATGGGCTATCATGTAAGAGAACAGAACAGAAACAGTTTCAGTTTCATGTTATTTACAGAATAAAGCATTCTTAGGATGGTAGAAGTGAGTATTTTATTTTTCAAATCACTGCTAGGTTTAGGCACAGAGAGTGATTCAGCGTTCTCTGATCTGAGGTAAGTTTCTCTCATGGTTCATTTATATTGAGGGGAAATGGAGTGTGACCTCAGAAGGCTTTCCAGACCTCCATCCATGGCTGCCTGTTGATGTTTTTGCATTCCCTCCCCCGCAGGTCTTCTCTTGCCGCACAAGCGGAGAGCAGTGACCATCCCTCTGCTTCTCCTTTACCTCCTACGCCCGAACATCACTTCCTCCCTGCTCCTCTTCCTCACATCCACGACAGCGCGGAGTTCCCCACTCCTCCTCCTACACCCCCGGAGAGACACGCACCTGAAGTCCTTCCAACCCCACCTGCATCCCCCCACTTCCTCCTCCTCCTCCTCCTCCTGCACCTGTCTCCCCTCCTGTACCTTCTACTCACCAGTGTGAGGACCACCACCCTGCCTCTGCACCCTGTCTCCCTAACTTGAGGTATGAACACAACCTTTGTCCTGAACTTGTCCTTGGGACACTTCTTATTTCACTGCACAGGATACGAGATACGAATCATCATATCTTTAAAAAATGTGACACGAATGTGCGTTTTCTTGCATACCGCTGCTCTACTTCATTCCTAATACCTCACAGTTGATTTATCCAAGGCTGACACTAGTCCTTTTAGCCTTCTTGATGAAAAGAAGCCATGTCATTATCCCATCAACCCCCGGTCAGGTCAAAATACAGCATTAAATCTACATCTGGTATGCTGAATTATCTTGTTAGTGTTGATTTTTCAGTGTTCCTGAACAGAAAGAAACCATAAACATAGTCATCCATGCTGTTTCTTATTCTAACCTAGAGTAAGAGAAATGTGCTCTTTTGTCTCTCTCTCTCTCTCTCAAGAGTCACATGAGAATATTGGTGCCGCTCTCATGCCTACACGGTACATTTGTAATTTAGCTTAGCAAGCTAGGGTAAGCTAAGGAAACAGCTAGTCTGGTTCTGTTCAAAGCTAATGAACTCTTTGAACCTGCACCTCTTCAGCCCTCAACCGTTATTTTTGACATGAGAGTATTAACAGTCTGCTGTTTTTATCTCTCAACAGGATCTATTGTTTTTCTTATGAGCACATCTAATGTTAAATTATTCCTTATTCTTAATTATGACATATAATTCTCACAGTACATCACGTTCAGCATTATTGCCACAGTGAAGTCCAGAGAAACTGTCACATCAGCAACCCTTCCTATTACCCCACTCACAAAATTACAGATTAGCATTGTAAGTCTACCACATGAAGTCAAAGGAAACAGAGTTTGCTAATGTATGAACTGTGGTCATGGAAACTCAAATGTATACTATATAATTGTGGCTTGTTAATGGTGGATATAGCAAAAGCATGAGGGTCAAATGTTTATGTGGATCTTTTAAAGGAGGAAGTAGAGCTTTTTCACAATCAGCACAATCTGACCTATCATAACCACAAGACTTAATGCAGCTGGTTTCTTACCAATTAAGCTGGTTGTGTAGCACCCTGGTAATGGCACACAGCTACTGTTCCAGCCCCAAAACACAATCGCCTTCATTCACAACACTAATGATGATTACATTTAAATGTTGCTCATTATTTTTGTGACCAGCACACTTTACACACTTATAATAATAATCATTCCTCTGCAGTGTCGCTTGGCCTTGCAATTTATTTCACAGACTTTATTTTATTGGAGGGAATGACTCAGCCACTTTAACAGTGCAGTGTTATGTACAACCAGCAGAGGGAGTTTTCCCCCCATGCAGAGCCCATGCTCATGTTTCACTGCCAGACCCTGTCTGCTCCCTGCTGTCTGAATGCTGCAGTCGCCTTAAATGAATGAACACGGAGAGACACAGCCGCTCATGTATCTAACTATTCATTTAAGTGTAACTGATGAAGACTCTATTGTTGTCTATGTAAATTCATACATATATTGTTATGACTTAATGCTATTTTATACTTCTTCCCTCCTTGTTTGCTCAGGGAAGACCAGAATTTTGACAAGGCTTGGCAAGCACAGCGTTATATTATTTATGATATTTCATGAGAACTGACTTGACTTGACTTGTTAGATTGTGGGGGAGGGGAGATTTTCTTGTTTGCCTGCAGAAACACAGAGGCGTGACTGTGCCAAAATATATGCAGGTAACAACTGTACTTTTAATAACGTACATACAAGAACAGTAATCCTTACCAATGATAGAGTGATAATGTTGGTATAAAGCAACTCCTGTGAAGGTTTTAGAAGGTTTTATTTATTATGTTGCTCAAAGGCACTTCAGGCGAACAAGTGCTTGCGAGAGTAAGATCTTGAACGTACCTCCACCGACTGATAATTGGCCTCTTAGTCATCCAAAAGCAAACATATTTTATGTCCTTTTTCCTGAATGATTCACTGAGCGCTGCATGAGTAATAATTGAATCCTTGTGTGGAAAATAACAAGATGGCTTTTTCATTAGATATTTTTAAATAAATAATTATTCAAAATAATTAATTTGTCATCCACTCCCACACAGCTTTTACATATGCTTTCTGTCATGAAGTGTATTTAATCTCTTTGATTTTTTTTTTTAAAGTCCCATAAAAAAACCAATCCAATCAGCTCCTCCCTGTCTACTTTATTTGTAATGAAGCCAAACAACACTCTCTTTCTATTGAAACCACAGCAGAGCCTGCAATACACTTTACAAACTGCAGCATTTGAAAAGCTAAGAATTCTCCTTTACTTGTGTTTGTGACAAATGTCTCCTCCCTGTTTTCCTATGCGACTACAACGCCCGTCTACAGCTGACATAATGTGACGATGGGTATCTGAGTTTTTGTTCCCAGATTACTCCACTTCTTCGATGTTACAATGAGAAGAGATTCCCAAATCTCTAGATTTAGATTCACTAGATTTTTTGACGATGTATTGTATATGCAGGGCCAGAGAGTCTGAAATTAGATATATTGTAGACACTGTTTCAGGAAATTGATTCCATGAGTGAGTGATTACTGGAGTAGTGCAGCTTCTTCTTGGCAGAGCAATAAGCAAAACTCCTGTGTGATCAGCAGCTGTTCAGCAGAATGATCAGAGGATCAGCACAGATCTCTGTAACCAAAACATGTCTTCTGCTGCTTGTCGGTTGCAGAGCTGATTTATTCTTTATACTCTTAATATTTTCATATTTCACTGACTCAACATTGTGTTTTAGATTTGTTCAGCACAACTGAAACCCATGTTACAGGCACAAAGAGGTTATAACTTTTCCATTGCTGTGATCTTAAGTATTCCTCCAGGCTCCACATATGTGGATTGTAGTGACCCTGATTCCTCTTGTGCGCCGTTATGAATCTTTCAGAAAAAACTGCCACAGCCATATCTCTCTGTGCTTGAGTCAACTGAATTTTTCATCTCTTCATTTCTTCAGCCTGCAGTTGACACAGCAGTGCAAGGCCACTAAGCTGCAACAAAGAGAGGATGTTTATGTCAGACATTCAATAGAATAGGCACACATAGTGAACATGCTTTTCCTGCCCTAGATACATATTTAAGCTGGTATGGTATGGGGGACTGGGTGGCAGCAGCAATCAATATACTTCCTTTAGTTGGGGTGTGATGAGTGGGCAGCGTTTTTACTTGTCCCCTCGGGCTGCCAAACATTGACTAACATACTCGTCCGAGACTAGAATCACATCGATAATCTTTGGGAGCATCAGTTAATGGACCTCATGTTTACATGCAAACACTCCCCCCATTTTTAAATGTGGTGGTGGGTTGGACTTGGACACTGGCTTTTGTGTTTTACACTGTGTAGAGCATCTACATTTCTGTCTTTTTAGTCCTTGTAGGCAGAGGTGCGACACCCGAACCCTGTATACAGCCAGTTTGTGCAATGACAGTTGCTGCAGGCTTGAGCTCCTATTGTAGTGAGCCCTCATTTCCTCGCTTTCCCATGAGTGTACAATAGATTTATACGTCTCATGTTTCCAGTTAGTCACTTTCCCATTGCTCTTTGACAATCAATGGGAATTTTGTAGAAGCTGGTTCCTGCTCTTATTTCCATCCCACAGGACAAATTCTCTGTGTATATCACACACCCTAAAAACAGTGAAACTGGAAGACACAGCTTGACATAGTGTCATTTTATATCTTCTTTGTCTTTGATGCAAATCAAGGATTGATTAGAATGCCAGTGACGAAACAAAAGTATTTAGAGATGAAATTTGTTTTAGATATGTAGACGATCATATGTCAGGAAGTCCATGTCCATGTCTGAGTCTGGTAACAAGTGTGATTTTTGTCCATTTTTTCACTCTCATGAAGCCTGATTTGTTAATGTGTGCAAGCATGGAATTTGGGCTGGAATGGCTTGAATGAAAGTGAATATAATAGGGTCAAAGTTCATACACATACATACTAGTTTCTCAGAGTCTTTTGTTTACTTCAAGCAACGCTCTGGTTGGTCACGCTCAATGCTGGAAGCTTCCATTGTGGGAAAAAGAAGGAGGCACAAAAATAAGATTTTCTCTCTGTAACATAGAAAGGAAGAGATGAAAACGCTGGTAGGACAAATGCAAAGTCAAGCAGTGTACAGTCACTGTAGAAAGGAGGAAGAAGACTGACAGACTGAAAGAGAAAACGTCTAATAATCAATGTGGTTTAGGGGGTCTGCTATTGTTTGGCTCCCCTGCATAGTCGCGGTAGCAGACGAGAAAAAGCTGCTTGTCTTTTTAAAGGCACAGGAGGCTGGTAACAGGGGAGAGAGTGGAGGAAGGAGGGGGGAGGAGGCACCGAGAGCAGCAACACAGCTCAGCGCTATCAGCAACCAAACAGAGAGGAAGGACCTCAGACATTCATGCAAGACAGCAAGAAGGCAGGATTATTATTTCAGCCCATTTGTTGTGGATTATTCTTTCTTTGCTCTTGGAGTTTTTTTTATTGCCCAGGGTATTGCATCATATCATCACCAGATGAGATGCAGGAATATTCACAGTCTGTAGGGGAGCAGAGGATCGGTGATGCTGTGCATAAAGTGAGGAGCCCTTAATCATCCACAGCTTTGCCCCTGATGCAAGAAGGACTCGCATCCCTCCTCTGCACTGCAGCACAGTGAGCTCAGCCAGTGCTCTCAGTCCTCTGACACACTGCTTTCCTCTGAAGGGATCAGAGCGAAAGAGGAGCAGGATCCTTTATTTTTGGTGGGGGGTTGCAGGTGGATGTGGAGGGTGGCTGGAGAGCAGGAGCAGGCAGAGGGGGCGGGAGGGGGGGCAGAGCTAGCTGAGAATGGGAGCCAACGAGTCCATGGAACAAGGACAGAGCCCCTGTCCCTCTCAAGAACACATGTGAGTTTGTCTTAAACTGTGTTCCTGCTCATTGTTATGTCTGGAAATGTTCAGAGGTGTGATCAAGCAGCAACAACAAAGCAGAAGAAAAAGACCCAAACGCTGAAGGTCTTTAGAGCAGCTCCATCTGCTTCTGCGTTGCTGTTGTATGTAGTCTTTTATTTATTCATGGATTCCAATTGGCATCCCATGCAACATAAATGTTAGTTGTAGCTGCAGGTTAATTTATTATGCAGCATGTAATCACCGGTGAGTAGCATTACAGGTGTATGCCAATTGTGATTTCACAAACGTTTCCAAACGAAGCCTCACAAACATCTCTGTGAGTCACTGTGTTCTGATACCTTCTTAAGCTTTTGATGCATTTTCCTTTCTCTTTCTGAATACCATCATAAAACCTTTTCAGCTTATAGAATCCAACATAGCCAGCATCATCACTGCTGTTTGCTTTTGTAATGTAAATATGGATGAGAGGATCGCAGCACGTGCACAGGCACATGTTCCTCGGTGTGCCTCGACTACAGTACTACACGTATAGTTGAAACACAATAGTGCTTCAGGGAGCCTGTGGGAATCAGAATTAGGCAATGAGTACAGTAGGTGCCGATGGGAGGCTGGTGGGGTGATGTTTTGTTCTGTTTGAAGGAGGACGCGACTGCCTCGCTGGGAGCCAGAGCTGATGACAGTGTTGAAATAGAACACGCTGTGTGAGAGATGGTAGGAAGAGGATAACTAAAGAGTAACAGTCGCTACCGGAGAGTCAGAGTTAGAGAGGGGGAAGAGATGGAGCAAGAGTGCCCCACTTTGCTGTGTTTTATTTATATCTCAGACACACACGAGAGGAATAAGAGAAATGGGATGAATGCGTGTGTATGTGCCCAACTTAATGCAAAAATGAATGATTTATAGCACGACACAGTCATTTTTCTTCTCTAAGCTCCATTAAAATCTGACTTTAGAGAACTTATTAAGACTTATATTTATAAAAATGCCAGTGATATACAGAGCACAGGCTCTTGCTGCAGGAAGATTTAGTTAGTAGCTGCTTTATACAGGTGTGCAGAATGTAGGCAATGTGACAACCATCCCAACCATTATTAATATGCCTTTTACTCAGTTTACAGTTGTGTAATGCTGTGAACTAGGCACTAGGTACTTACAATACATAAAGCACTTAAGTGTTAGGTAATAGACTAAAATTCTGTTTATTTTTTCATTCCTAATTCATTATAAAACCTAAAACATGTCCAGTTTTTGTTGTTGTCTTTATCCATGTGTGTTGGATGATACTCGTATGCCTTTCCTGCAGTGATTTAAGTGAATCTATCATCTGATCTCATTATCAGAATGGGAAAATATCTTAACCCCCACTCTGCTGGTGCACTGACACACGGACCTAGCCTGTTGTTGTTTAATGTGCCATCTGCTTGAGTCAAAGTCTCAGATTAGGGTAGATGAGGTATTACACACAGAGATTATCTTAGTCTGACACTCTTTTGTCTGTGTCAGTGGCTTCTTTGTTTTGGTGCTGGATTGAGTGTATTTCTTTGGACAAAGGGATACCAGACTCCAGCAGAGGAGGAGGGGAGGTAAGAGGGGTTCTCTCTGATCGATCTTGACATCAGTCTGGATGAAGATGAGACACAGACACTATAAAAAAATCTGCACTTTGAAGAAAAAAAAACCCACTTTTTTTACAGGTTCTGTTTATGTGACATTTGGAAAGTGCAGAGTGATTCTCCATAAGATTTCATTTCCTGAAATTTAAGAGTCATTTGCAGAAGACAGAGCTCCTTTGTGTTCTTGTCCCATTACAAAGCCTCTACCTACCAGTCGCTCCGTGCTCAACACATCACATCTGTGTAGAAACTGGAGAGGCTCTTGTAAAATCATAATAGGCTGTTGTGGTGCTTCATAGGGTGCACAGGGGCTATGATGTAATACTTAAATCCAGACACTCATTCGTCAGGGGAATAAAAGCACAGCAGCTCCCTCTGTTGGTCTCTACCTTAAAGGAGACCAAAGACTGTCTACAGTGTGATGAAGAACAGCTACACTGTATCTGCTTTCCATCTTAATTAATCCTCAAAAACATGTATTTATTAATGCAAAGCATATGATACAGTCTCTATGGCACCCCTCTCCCCCTTTATGTTTGTCAGTCAGTAGATTATTTAATGTTAATGGAAATGATAGTGAAGGAAAAGATATGGATTTTAAAGTGAAGGGGAACTGCAATAGATAGATGGATAGACAGTAGGTACCCAGGAGGACAAGAGCGTTTAAAAGTGTTTAACAGAGTAGAGACGACAGAGTGAGCGTGTGGCAGATAATCCATTGAGGCTAATTACGCAGCTGCTTGGTGACCAGTGACGGAGTGGTAAGCTGGAAATTGGGAAGATGCCAGAGCGGCCACGAATTTTCATGAGCCGGCCAACAAATCACAGGGTCCATGCGGCCCCATGTTTTAAATAGCAACTCATTTTATTCAGCTATCTAATGGTCAGTCATCTCCAGGTCCTTCTTATCTATTATCATTGTAATCTCATCACTATTTCAAGTACATATTGATTCTCTACATCACGCCCATGGTTACTCTCTACAGTCAACAACTTTTACACCAGTCTGCATTGTTATGTCATGTCATGCCTTATTCTTTATTCATTCAAAACATGCATGGTTTGAAATAAAACAAATATATCTACATTTTTTATTTGATTATTTGTTTGCAAAAGTTACAAGACACAAGGAGGGAGTGGAGAAAAAGAGTGATAAATCTAAGCGAGCACTGTTGGCTGACGCCAAAAAAATAAAAAATAAAAAAAATAAAATGTGGCAAATTGACTGATTTATTTTTTAAATCAAATGCAACTTCAGCTAGCATTAGCGCTAACACTGCTAGCAGTAATGTTAGCAACACATAAGGACCCGATTGTCACAGGATAATTTGGAGGCTCTAATGCTGATGGCAACAGAAAAATAGGTCCTGATGAACTTAGCTTCAGATGACATCATGGACAGGGTTGCGGAGAAAATCAAACTCCTTTGTATGCTGTTAACTGCATGAAGATAAGACATGTTTTTATTATGGAGCGCCACCTTGCGCCCACACTGATAGGCCGCTGGTAGGTGTGAATGCCAGGGCCATTTTCTAATCCCAGTCCGTCACTGTTAGTAACCCACAGCCAGCCGCCATTAATCCATCCCTTCAGTGTTTTTTCCATCAGCTAATTGCTGTTGCCTCCATATTGCTCTCTAGTGGTGACATCATTTCTTTGATAGAACTGATTATTTTGGATTTTGTTTATACGAACACATACGTACAGTATACATCTTATATGTATATATAGGACAGACAGGTGGCATTGGGTTTATGTCAGTGTAGCTCAGTTTCCCCCTGTTCCCTGGGGTTGGCAATGGCTCTCCCTGCAGTGCTGTGAAAGCTGTTTAGACAGGCCGGGTTGGATTCGGCTGTGGAAACAGAGGCATGTCTGGCTGTCTGAAATACAGTGTCTCCCTGCCTCATGCTGCAGAGTTCGTGTCTCTAGGCAGTCATCTCAGCCTGTGAAAAGCTGCTATTAACTGCTGCTCTCTTTGTTTCTATTCGCCCCCGAACCCTAATTGCTCACCCACACACTGCTTCCCATCTCTTTATGTTTCGTCCTCTACATGGTAACAGAAGAGCTCCTTAAGATGCAACTGCATTAACACACTAGGCACATTGATTTTTGCCACCATATTAATTTATTTCAATACTATTTTCAATTGCAACACTCCATTTAGTGTTTGATTTAACACATTAAGCATTTAAAAAACTGTTTGTTTTATTTCTCAACCCCTGGCATGTGGCCTCACCGTGAAGATGACTGATTTAGTGGGTTAAAAATGCAATGAACAAAAAATGTCTTTATATTTAAACCACTTTGCAAGATGCGAGTAGGATTATGCATCAGAAATTCAGTGTGCCTTTATTTACATTCTGAACCTTATTATACGCTGGTTAGTAAGGCAAGCCTCATTCATTCATGTGTGTGTATGTGTGTGTGTGTGTGTGTGTGTGTGTGTTGGACTGTGTGCATCCAGCCGTCTGTTTTTTTTCATCAGCCATAGAGGAGCATATGGCGGGGACAACCTCCAGTTACCATAGCAACACAGTGTTTTTACTTGCATGAGAAATGCCCTCTTGCCAGGATATAAATGCAGCATTAATATTATCAAGTGTTTCTATTTTACTGTTTCATGAATGAATTTGTTGCATAATTTTACTTTTTAACTCAGTGTAGCTGATGCCTATTTGGTCTTGGTCATATCACACTTTTATGTGGGTCATGTCTCTGGAGTAGCGTGTGTCACTGCTTGTTTTACCATCTGACAATATGATCCTGCTTCCTATTGACTGATGCAGATAGATCTCCAGGCAGACCAGGCGTATCCTGCTGGGACACAGAGATTACTGCTCTGGCATCCTTCTTAGCCATGTGCTGTCTCATCTTGCATCCCCCTGGAAGTAATGGTGCTGTGTTTTCGCCTTTTAATCTGAGGATCTATAAGACTTACTATGTTATACTATATTGTTGTCAAATATTTTTATGTAGCTTGATGAGTTGTTTAGATTTTTCTGGCATGCATATTACTGTGCAAGTAGACTATGTTTCTTCTATTGTTGACTGGGAAGAACCATTATCTCTGCTGTGATATGACCCCAGGGATTGTGGGCATATTGACCATGACAGCAAAAAAAATGTTTATTACCAGCCATCTCTATAAACACTAATGTCTCAGGTCTGAATTTTTGTTGCATTGGCCATATTATCTGTATTGATGGTCAGTTGTTTTTTCAGACTCAAACTTTTATTGGAATCATATTTTGCTTGTGTCTGTGACAGAGGAGTCCTTCAAGAAGCTGAATGGGCTCAGCAATGCCTCAGGGTGATAGAGTGGCTATAGAGTGGCTATAGAGTGGCTAGATCAATATAGTGTATAGACATGAAATCATATAACTGCAGGGTTCTACAATAATGGCAGCGCTTGCATTTTCCATCACATTTTTTATTGTCTACTGTAGAAGTCTCATTTAATTATATTGTCCAAGGGTGTGTTGAGAAGCCATCTCCTACACCTGCATACACTAATATCTTTTCAGGTTGTTTTTTTTTCCTCTCATTTTCTTAAAGAAAACAACACTATGGTGGGGTTTAACAGACAGGAAATATATATATCAGGTGCATTGGAGGTACATGTAAATATAATGAGCAAGCTCTGTTAGATGAGGTCTGGCTGGTGGGCAGTCTTTGAGAGAGAGAGAAAGGGAGGCAGAGGGAGGGAGAAAAGTAGAGAGAGAGGCTTGGAGAGAGAGAGTGAGGCAGAGTGTGTGCCAGAATACACAGTATGCAGGCAGTGGGCTTCTGCAGCCAGTCTCATTTAGAGTGGGAGACATCGTTTCCTACTGGTGACGAGTGGAGACACACTGATATGGATATAGATAACAAAAGAGAACCAAGAAGAATGGACTGCAGGCTGGAAAGAAACAAAGCTGGCTATTAGATTGTAGAAAAAGGCTGTGATTAGGTTAAATCTGGGGGTTTTAGTCATCATCTTAGGAAGAGGCGGTGGGCGTCTACCTGTGTCAGTCACTAGCATTTTGGTGCGGAGAGGTGCAGCCAGCCGGCAGCCATGGCAGTGAGTGCGTGGCAGGCTCTGTCTCCACTGCAGTGGGCTCGCTGGGGCTGGGACTCGCTGCTGGGAGGGGCAGGAGATGGGGACAGCCCGAGCTCGGATCCGACTCTTGGGCTCCTCAAGCGTCTCTCCTGGGGTTCACAACATGACAGCATGATCAAGATTGCCGGAGAGCCGGTCAGACAGAGGTGAGACAGGACGGAAGGCTGGGGCCAAATACTGTCAGATAATACACCAATCAATGGATCATGGAGCTTTGTAGTCAGAATGTGTGTTGAGCTTTATTACCATATAGATATGTGTGTCTCTGCTGTTGAGGAAGATCAATCGATATTGTCTTGCTTTAGATGGTAACAATGTATTTTTTATTTAATTTGAAGCCTGTTGTTACGTAGAAATCAGCCGTCTCTTCTTTTGTTGCTTGAGGCTATCCTCATTCGAACCTTGTCTATCTCTCAGCTGTGGCATCTTTGGATCTCATTGTAATCTTGTGTGTGGATGGCTGTTTAATGTGTGTGTGGATGTTACGAGGGATTGTGTCTCAGATGTGCTGTTATCTTTTACCTACTGCAGAGCTATTAAAATCCACCAGAAATGAAAAATGAACCACATAGTACAAGACAAAGATGTTGCTGCCATTCGTTCTTTAGGTGCTGTATATATAGAGCAAAATACTGAATTTGTATTATATTAATTTATTATAATGCAATAAAATGCCTTAGCCAATTATGTTTCCTCTGCTTATACAGGAAGTGAATGTGTTGTTCATGGTGATGTGGAACTTCCTTGATATCAGTGACGTCAGCTCAAGTGATGTCAGTGTGATGCACAGCAGCCTTTACATAGTGTTTCCTTTTCTTCTCTTAAAGGAGCTCAGACTCTGATGGAGCATTCGAGACCCCTGAATCCACAACTCCAGTAAAAGCTGTTTCTCCGACAGATTCCCAGACCCAGCAACTACCATCAGATAATAAAGGTACCTTTAAAAAATAGGTATATTATAATGGGTTTCTTTACCCAGTATGATACTTCTTTGTATTGTTACACCATCTAGTGGAATCAAGAAGCATTTCACATCTGGCTTTGTTTGCTGAGACAAGCACCTTCACCTCACAGAGCTGAGGCGTATCAAGGAAAGGCTGACCCATCAGTTCAGTCTCTCATATGCTTGATTTTCATGCCGTTCTGTCCAACTCAGAGATTCACTGAATTATTTATAGCACATTTGTCTCTATAATTGGATCTGTCAACAACCAGCTGCAGCTTTAGTCTTCATGCAGGTTTCTTGTTCACACCCAAACCCTCCCACAACAGTGAAAACATGATAATTCCAATTTTATTTTCAGTTTTATTCAAATGGTATATTTTGATTTGATCTCACCTTCTAAACAACAGACATCTTAACGTGTCTTATGTATCTCCATCTTTTGCAGTAGAAGACACCACAGTCAGTGAACCTGACTCTGACTTGACTTCAGCTGATCGACCCTGTCGTTCTCCATCCATTGCTTTTGATGAAAACAAGCCAATTGCAGCCAGTGGCACATACAACATTGACCTTTTTGCTGCAGATTCAGCAAGTCACACACTGACACGGTCCCTTAGCCTCCAGGGAGAAGAACTAGAAAGTCCTGGTCTATCAGAGGGATCCACAACAGCAGGTTTCCGACCACATTCTGAGTCCTTCAGCGTAGGCACTGAGAGTGCCCCAGGCACACTCCACAGGCCCAAGAAAGTCCGCCCTGGATCTGTGAAGAAGAAACCTGTCCTCAGACAGAACTCCAACCCAGAGAGTCCAAGGCCATCCTCATCCAGCAGCACCCCTGAAACAAAGAGGCGGGCAAAGCCTCGAACTGCCAGCCCTCTCCAAACTCAGGAGGAAGCAGAGGGAGGATCCGCAACCCCAACCCCAAGCCCTGGGGGAACCCTTCGAAAGACCCGGAAGAACCGTGTCGAAACTCCACCTCCTCTCCCAGAGGAAAACAGTCACACCAGCCAGGAGGAGAGTGTTGCCATCCCTGCCTTACCCTTGTGCCACGAGGAGACACCTCTCCCTGTTAGTACAACAGACAACGACGAATCCCCCATTCCCCCTAGTGCCTCCTATAAATGGGACCCAGATAATTTTGAGAACATCGACCCTTTCAAGACTGGAGGCAGTAAAATTGTCAACTCCCCAGTTCTGGGTCGTAAAGGTCCTATCTGTGACCCAATCGCTACCACAGCAGAGAGTCCACCTCCTGCCCCTAACGTAGAGCCACGTCAACCCAGTCCCCTGGCAGCTCCTGTTAATGAGCAAAGCACCAACCCTGAAGAGCAACCCATCATCCCCAAGCGTCAGTCAGTAAGGCTGGAGTTTGACTACTCTGAAGAGAGCAGTGAGGCATCACACCAGGCCTCTCCCCCACCCAAGAAAGTGGGCAAGAAGCCCGGTGCCAAGATGCCTCTGAGGAAACCAAAACTGGGCATTAAAAAGGCCCCTCCAGTACAGACAGAACAGCTGGATAACAACCCCCCAGCAACCCAGAATGGGAACGACGATGAAATCCCTGTTCCTAAAGGATCCTATGCCCTTGAAACTGACAAGTGGGATGATCCAAATTTCAATCCTTTTACTTCTAAGAAAGGAATCGCCAGTTCCCCTAAACTGTCCAGGCCTTCATATAGCTTTGATCCCAATAATTTTGATGACTCCATAGATCCATTCAAATCCTCCAATAAGATGGCCAACTCTCCTCCTAAGGCCTCTACCTCATTTGAACTGTCATCCAATGACTATGACAATGAAAATGACAATGACAACATTGGGGAACTGGAGGACCAAAATCAGAACAAACCTGCCAAGAAGAAGAAAACACCTATCAAATCGTAAGTTCACCTCCTGTTACCACAACACCACAAGTTTATAAAGTGTGGACCCACTTACAGGACATTGTATTCATGCGTAGGCATGTCTGAATCTCTGTCCATGTGTTAGGTTAGTCAGTGTGTTTGTGGTTCATTTGTCTACTATGCCAGTGTCCTCTGTCTGTCTCTCTGTCACCTGTGTCTGTGTATTCTCATATGTCACAGGAAGTCCAGGGGTGTGTCCTCTCTATGTTGTCTGTTGTAAGTACAGGGGCAACAAAACCATCCATCCTTAATGACCCCATAATTCCATTTGGCTCCTTTTCAGTCAGCATGTTGCCCCACTGTCCCTTTTTGTTATTGACCAAACCATCACAATCCCTTCTACTCACTATCAAACTAGCCCATTTAAACTTTTTTTCTCTAAATTCTTCCAATTTTAACAGCTGAACAGCTGTTTTCAGTTCTTAAAAAATCTGTATTATATTCAGTAAAATCCCATCTGTGAATGTGCCAAATGATTACTGATTACTGTAGCTTTATAATACCAAGGTATATTATCTCTTTAATTGCAGTAATAGTCATGAGTTTACACTGTTATGGGAAATATGGAGCCATCAGGTGAAACATTACATCATGGTTGAGTCCAGTGCAGAAGTGGGCAGTAAGATGCTGACGAAATTATAGAGGCAAACTTACCACATGGAGATGTGTTGTGTCTGTTGTGCTGCTGCCTTGAGTAGTCATGCTAAAAAGATTATAGTTTTCTACAAATGTTTTTATAGTATTAATTCAGTATTAATTCTGTTACATAGGAAAAAGTCTGAGAAACGTGTTCACTGATGTGCCCGTGTTTAACAAAGACAGTGTTTGTGCTCCCTCTTGTGTTCAGTGTTGGAACCATATAATGGTTGCATATAATGGTTACATTTTGTACATATAAAGACTGTTGTCTTACTTATATTAATTCAAGATGAATTCAACAATCATGAAATATTACCTTAACATTAATAGTTAATTTATAGTAACATATTATGTTTGCATCAATGTCCCAACTAACAACATGCAACATTACTAAATACATTTCTGTCTAGGCTCTTATTTGTCAGTATGAATGAAAAGTAAACACCAATGTTAATTCTTCTTCATCATTCAGTTACTAAACAGATAAAATTCTCTTCACAAACAATTACTGTTTCATCATTTCAGCAACACATAGACTACAGTAAGTAGATCTGTCACACAGATGATAAAGCTGCTCTAAGCAAATTATGTTGTAATTTTATGCGAAAGCATGGATGTTATTTAAAGATGTACCCAAACAGTTTCAGATTGTAGCTTTTGAGTTGGGCAGGGAATGTAGTACACTGACAACACTGAGTGACTCTAAATCTTGATCATTTTTCTTTTTTCAGTAATACTTTCAGAGTGAAGAGGTCGCCAAAGAAATCACCATTGTCTGACATATCCCAGGTGTGTAACTGCTACTTCATATTTGTATTTCATTTCACTCTGCCGATTGCCTTCAACCTGTGTTTCTCTGCCTCTGCTCCTACACCACCGTTGCCATCTCTTTTGTGTTGCAGGATCCTACGCCTGCAGATGAACCACCCTCCCTCCACCAACAGGACGACCACGCCACAGACGAGGAGAAGCTAGCTTCCTCCACCAGTCACAAGTGGACAACCCTACATGATGTGGATGCAGATTTGAATTCTGACGGACAAGACTTCCCTCAGCCATGTGACCTTACGTCCTTTGTAAATGAGAGCAACCTTCCTCATCAGACTTTAGGTAAGGCTTTTCTGTCTGACTCTTACAGATCCCTCTTTGTTCCCTCAGCTACCAGTGTTCAAACAATGTTGACGAAGATCAAAGCATACCACAAACAGGTGGTGCTGAAAGGAAATTCAAAGCTTATGTTTGAATAAACCCTCATGTACATTTTACTCTTATCCATTTAGGAACATTATTGAATTTTCACGTAGCCATGAAAAAGCCTGCTGGCCCAGTTCTTTATTGCCCTCTGACCTGCAGAAGAGCCACCTCTTCCCAGAGGCTGTCTGGCTCAACCCATCTGGGTCAGAGATGAAACAGAACAGACATCACTGCCTCGGCTCCTGATCCCATCAGTCCTGAGCTCAACAAAGGCTGAACTGTCACTTCATTTGGTCCTCTACATCTAAAACTTTTGTTTTGTCTTTCCATAACAGTGCAAGACTATGAAATTGAATACATGGAGAAGATTGGCTCTGCTTCCCCTGTGAGTATTTGATGTAATTGTAATTTAGTGTGTTTGTCTAATTTTACTACTTTGCTTATTTATGATTTATATGTAATATACTGACCACAAAAAAACAAAAAAGTAAAATGTGATTTATTTACAAGTTTTATTCTCTGCTGTTTCACAGCCACCATCTGTCAAGAAGCCGTCTCTGTACTTGAAACTGGATTCAGTGTCTGACAGCTTAACTAAGAATACGTGTGGACATGGATCTGAGCCCAGCTCTCCCTGCACAGGGTACAACCCATTTCACTAGAACTACTGGAATGAACCATGTTTTAGTTGTAAATTTGCATAAAAAGGTAGAAATGTATAGCATATCATGCGTTGTATGTTCACTCTATTCTTTTCTAAAAGAACAATTTCAGAACTTAATACATCTAGCTTGCTGAAAGCTAAAGTCTAAGCCACAATGATTTTGATTACACAATGCAAGCAGCTCTATTGCTCCAGCAATGTTTTTCATAAACACTCTCATCAATCATACACAGTATATCTCATGTCATGTGCCTCTTTTCCCCCCAACTCTCTCTCCCTCTTTCTCTCATTCTGTGCAGGAGTTTTGAGGAGATGGAGGCCCAGATAACAGCAGGCATGAAGACACCAGTGTTGAGCTCCCGTCCTGGTCCTGAGGGCTCTGCCGGGGACAAGGGCAGGAAGAGAGAGACCGAGTCTCTCAGCCGAACACAGAGCGCAGAGAGGGATGAGCAGGTGAGTCATACGCCTTTAAAAAGATTCAAAAACAAATTCCAGTTATCATGTGTCATTTCTGTGTCTAGTCACCATGTGAAGACAATCGATTTTGATTTTTTTGAACATATACACCATGTCATTGTTTAGTCACAAGGGGGAGACAGAGTGCAAAGCTACACATGCTGTATTGCAGGCCATGACTTGGCTCCAACATGAACACCATCAGTCATAACAATTCTCATTAAAACCATGTCACTGATGACAAATAGCCAGTTCGCCACATTAAGTTGGCAACTTGAACTCAGTGACTCAGCTCCCAATGCTGCCACTCAAACAAACACTCAGCGCTTGCTTTGCCATGCTGACCCCTGCCGTCCTCCCTGCCCTCTGCCTACTCCTCCTGGTGCCCTTGTAGTCCCCTTGCCAGGGCCCCATGGAGGCCCCTGCTCCTGGTCTGGCCATGCCCCCGTTAGACAGGCTGTCTGACAGTGACGACCCCCTGCAGTACCTGGAGCCTGACCTGGCTGAGACCAACCCCACTGCATTCGCCCAAAAACTACAGGTGTGTTGACAGATCACACATGACCTCTGTTGATAAACCTTATAGGTCGTGCCCTTGGTGACCTGTTTGCAGCCCTGACATGTGATAGTGTTTTTGTATAAACGTTTTTCCCATTGTGTCACCTTATTACATCCTGCGTGTTCATTTTCTCGTCCTTATTTTGCCCCTCCGAGTATTCTTAGTTCACTGTGTGAAATAAATTGACGGTGTGTAAAATTTAGACAGCAGCAAGTATGTGTGATCAACTCTCTATATGTTTTCCCTTTGCTTTCTCATCCTTGGGCCGCAATCTCCCTTCCCTTACCCCTGAAATTCATCATTTTCCCCCAACTCCCCATGTGTGCGGCCCAGGAGGAGCTGGTACTTGCTGCCCTGAGGATAGAGGCTCTGCAGGTAGCCAAAAACATCTCTCAGTGCCCCTCTCTCTCCACTGTAAACCCCCAGGTACTGCGCTGAGTCAGCCTGCACCTGCTGTATATGTGTGTGTGTGTCTGTGTGTGTGAGAGAGAGAAAGAACGAGAACAAGAGCAAGAGTGTGTGTTTGTGAAAGAGCAAAGATGCATCTTGAATGAGTGATTGCATAATAGCAGGTGTGTGTATAGGCAAATGTGCGTGACTACAGTGTGTGTGCATGGGTGTGTTTCAGCCTGCCTCCCCTTCTCCCTAAACACACTTCATTCTGAGTGTGACTGTGGACCCATGGCCTTATCAACATGGCGGCTGCACCACAACATCAGCAGTCCTGCCACATCTTCAACCCCTCACATATGAACTCTCTAACATGGCTTAACGCGTCCAGCTCACATTCTACAACTCGCAGCGAACTCTTCCAGGTTGACTCCTCAGGAACAGAGTGCTGTGCCTCCCTTTGTCCCTTTGCTTTTTTTTTAAATGCATGTTGTAGAACATCCTTGTTGTCTGTTCAGGGTTACATGAGCATGAATGTGACTGGGAATATCTTACACTGGACTGGACTTAATCACAGCAGCTGTGGAGTTATATTAATATAACTCACTCAGATGGATTTTATTGATGCTTTGCTGTCATCACCTCCAATCCCAGTCACATTCTTGTTTTGTGATTTGGACATTTTCCCAGACTAACAACACTAACAAAGAGCTACATCAGGTAGGTGCCAGTGTTCAGTTTGGCTGGAATTATAGATTGAACTTTTGCTTGTCATAGGGCATTGTGTTGAATCAGCACAGTCCCACCTATAGTAATAATAAGATTTTTTTTGTCCAGCTCAATGATCAGTGGTGAATCTGCAGTACATAATCAGTGGAAAACTCTCATATAAGTCAGAGATGGGCAGACACTTCCTAGTCCTCTCCCCCACCTTGTCTCTTACTATTGTCTCGCACGTTTTACAGTCTCGATTCAAGAAACCCAGCACTCGACGGTGGAATATCAATGGTTCACCCTTATTCAAAGTAAGCGTAACGTTCTACCCCTGTGATCTGTACAAGTTTTGATCTCACCACAGTGCAGTCTAAGCATTTGCTCATAAACATGCTTTTCATTTTTTCTGTCTCATTGCACAAACGCAATGGTTTTAAAATAACTACGAGGTTGAAGTGATGACTTTCAGCTTTAAAGGTGCTTGAAGGTATCTGCGTGGTTAAGAGTGCAAGGATCACAACACCTTAATATAGTACTACATAGTACCACCAATTTTGGTGCAGTGCAGTAAAGGATAGTTTCATTTCCTACACTATTTCCCCAATTTCAGTATAAGTGCCTTAAATTTAGAGCTGAAGTTCAGCACTTTACTTTATTTTAGAGCCAAAACGAATGTCCAAATGCCTGCAGACTGCACTGTATACTTTAGCTCCCGTAGATCCCAGAAGTACAAAACACACAGTCAGCGACCTTTATTTAATTTTTCCCTACATTTGCTGCCTATTATAACTCTACTTTGTCGCTTTGAGCGATTTTGTTCATTCCCTGTTGTGTCTCTTGCAGTTATATTTGGTATGTCTTTTACACTTTATCATCTAGTTCTGGTTTATTTTCTGTGTTTGTCGTAGTGTTTTTTGTCCTGTTGCTACACTAAGTGTCTTCAATTAGCATATATTTTGTTCACATTAGGCAGATTATCCTCAAGGCTGTGTGAGTTTTGTCTATAACTGTTTTGAAAATGAAGCCAACGTGATTCAGGATGGTTGTACAAGCTAAAGACCCTTGGGTTGTAGGTTGTGTGGCAATTATTTTGTGGTGCTTTCATTAATTCCAAAGTTACTTGGCATTATGTAACACCAAAGTACAGTTACACATTGCAAGTTACAATTTACTGAAATATTATTTCTTTTGAAATATCGCTGAAGTGATGGGGATAACACCTGACTAAACGTAAAAGAGCTCTGTGGTTTCAATATAAGTGCAGTAACCGAATAAGTACTCCAGTGAGACCAAACACTTCACTCTTTTTTCCAAATATTAGTGGATCTCAGTCTCCTTGTATCCGTGAGCCCTCCACCATTTCATCAAATCCTCCTGTAATCCAGCTCTCCCAAGGATGACTAAATCCCTTTAAGAGCAGAATTTCCGGGAATCAGAAATTGCACTTGAAGAAGGCTTGTTTTTTGCATTTTGGCACACTGTTTTGTCTGTGTTGTCTCTGTTGTTGTCAGTAGTCTTGTAATAATGTGCAAGTCATATGAATACTTGCAAATATACATTGGTTTGTGGTGTCTCTCAGTGAGAGACAGGCTCGCACTTTTTCACTACATTTAAAGTCTTTCTAATGATAAATCTTGTGAGTTTCCTGGTTCACCTCACTACATGATTCTAGCCACAGCAGGTAAGATCAGTTTAGTATGGTGCTGTATGCTTTAACATGAGACTAACATCTGTTTCCCATGCTGCCCAGTTCACTATGCTGTCCTCCCTTTCCTGTATATGATGCAGTCCTTGCTGTATCAGCTCTTGCCTCCTTCCCTTCCTCCTTGCCTGGATCCAATCACATTCAAACTACCACGATGAGGCGATCATGAACGCTCAGCTGGGGGCAGCATCAGCCAGTCATATGGCTAATACTGTGGCAATGAAGACTGTTTCATCCAATCATGTGGCGGCTGATCAAGTCTTCAGGAACATCACTACCCTGCCTCATTTACATATTAATTTGCTGTGTTTTACATTTTGATAGAGTTTGATGCTGCCTTGCTGTTTGGTTCAGGAATTCAGTTGAATGTGCGTGAGGGCCCAAGGGTGAGGGTTTTCCATCTGTACCTCGATCTGGTTTATAAGTGGTTATGTTTCCTTTCCTCTCCATCTTTTCCTTTGGTTCCTGGAAGCAGCACAGAGACATGTCATCTCCAGTGGAGAACGCTGTGTCCAAGAACTCGCTATACACCAGAGCCACCACCACCACCAGCTACATCGAAGGGGAGAGTCCACACCTGCCCAGAGAACTAGACCACTCGTTGGGAATCGCACGAGAGGAGGTGCCCCAAAAATGTTTCTTTTTATTTTATATCTCAGAAAAATCGAATATATATTTTAATTGAACACTGTGCAATGATTTTGCCACCCTCCTCAGATTGTGTCAAAAGAGAAAGAAGTTCTGGAGTGGCAGAGGAAGTATGAAGACAGCCGCCAGGAAGTGGTGGAGATGCGGTAAGAAGCAGCTCATTTACGTGACAGTGATGTCCCAAACAAATACAACAGCATGGATTTAACACCTCGTTGTGTTTCTGTTAAACAGCACAGTGTCATGGCACTTACTGTCTTTACCCATTACCACCATTTAACCTGCCAATTGGTTTATCATGCTTAAACTGACAAACAAGGCCATGGTTAACAGCAGAGCAGCGAGCCAGTCCTCTTATAATTAGTATTGGTATTAGTGATGAAGAACGGAGATATAGATGTGGAGGATTTCTGAAATGTTCTAGAGTTAGAAGATTAGATATCTATCAAAAAACATGTTAGAGGGCTTTATCTGCGGTCATTTGGATTACACACCACCAATGGCCTGACAGCAGCTCAAACTGGAATTAATTATGACTCATATTTACATCAACAAATGATTAATCTTTGTCTGACAAATGGCTGCTGGTTCAAGGAGATAGAGACAGGCATTACTGTGACCATGTTCTCTGTCAGCAGGTGGTCGGTGCAGGTCCAGCTGGCTACAGCTCAGTTAGTGTAGATAAGTCAGAGCTTACTTCATTTGACTGATTGGGCTCAGGATAAGGAGAGGCTAAGAGGCTAAGGGGGTGGCATGGCTAATCAATCCTCTTACCTCTGGAAACCTGTGTTTTCCAAAACATGGTTTCCTATTAGGCCCTGCTGGACCCTGGCTCAGAGGATGGGGAAAATTAAAACAAGATTGAAATGGAAACTGGAGACAAATACATGAAATAAAACAAACAAACTTAAAGGATATTTCTTCACTGAACTTGGACTTTCTAATATGAGATCTTGCCAACTGCATATAAGCGTCAAAAGTAGTATTTGTATTTGTACAAATTTCAACATTTTGGTTTTATTTTGAAATCTTTTAAATTGTTTTAAATATATACACACACACACACACACACACACACACACACACACACACACACACACATTTATTTACACACATCTTATTCATGTATTGATGATCTACAATTTCTCTTCCATAGGAGAATTGTTGCGGAGTATGAGAAGACAATTGCACAGATGATAGGTGAGTTCAATTTTAAATCAGTTATTTAGAAGGCCTCAAGACCCTCGGTCTTTTCAGTGCACATTGATTTGTTTTAAATCAATTAACTTTTGGTCTCCAGCCTCTGCCACTACTTTTTCTGCACTTGTTTATTTGCAAATTGAGCAAAAAGAAAAAAAAGTGTACTCATGTACTCTAATCCACTGCCACTGATAGCTAGCTAGCTAGCTTTGCTACTTGCTTGCTTTTATGTTCATTTGATATTAAACAAATTCTTATGTCATTTAAGGGGAGATGTATTCACCTTTACCTGGTGATGTCTAGCTTTTCTGGACTCCTTAAATTCCAGCCCAGACTGACTTTATTATTCTTGCCCTCACCTACATCTTCTTCGGCACCCCCTGAAGATTTTAATTTTCGCTGCTGTCTTATTTCATTTCCTATTCTCATGAAATCACTGTCACAAAAAAAGGAACAATCTGTCTCTGCTTGTGTCTAACACCTGGCTCTCTCACATGTCTTGCCCTCCCAGCTTGACTTAACACAGTCCCTTCTTTTCTGTTCTGCTCCCATCTTTGCCCCCTTACTATTTGATAATCCTGACAGGCATGCCAGGTGAGTAATGAGGACTCGTCCTTCACTTTGTTTTTTGTCAGCTCAAATCTCTCCATTCATCCGTCGGACAGGGGAGTAGATCTGCTCGCTTCCTTCATCTCATCCAGTGACATCTGTTTGTCCATTTTGTCACATTTCATCTAATATGTAAAGACATCGTGTTCATTCAGTGGGTCTTTATGTGATTTTGCAGTACAACATTGTACACATATTTACTCTGTAAACCTGTATATGCACATCTACACTTTTTTCTGTATAGATGGTGGCGTCATTCATGCAGAATTAGTGAGTTAAGCAGGCTGGGCTTCTAAGCCTGTGATATGAAAGGAAAGGGAAAGCTTGGAGGGGGTTGACAAACAGTTGGAGCTTTGTCATATAAAACCGAAGACTCTAGATGCTGCTGTGAACAAACCAGCCTCCAGATCTGTCTTTGTGGTTTGCAGATCTGTTTAATTTTCCCATTGTTCAGTGTTTTTGTTTGCATGCTACACTGGTTTACCAGAGATATTGATATAGTGTAGTGAAAGTGCTGTTATGTCATACTAATTCACTAATCCATTTTGATATAAAAAATAAAGTGTTTGTTTGTGCATACTATTTGTGTATTGTTGTAGGTCTTTAAACCACATATGTGCCAATTACAGCTGACTCTCCAGTCCATAGATTGATGATCTAATCTACAGCATATTTCTGTGTGTCCATCAGAGGATGACCAGAAGGAGAAATCTCTATCCCATCATACCATCCAGCAGCTGATCATGGAGAAAGACCAGGCTTTGGCCGACCTCAACTCCGTGGAGAAATCTCTGGCTGACCTCTTTCGACGTTACGAGAAGATGAAGGATGTGCTGGAGGGCTTCCGCAAGGTCACTAACACACAAATTATTCACAACTAATGAGTGTTTTCTGAATGGCCCAACCTTGTAAGTCATCTGACATGTAGCTGGACAGCCTTATGGCAAGCAATTAAAATTATTTTTCCGTCTGTTCAGAATGAAGAGGTTCTGAAGAAGTGCGCTCAGGAATATCTGTCCAGAGTTCGAAAGGAGGAACAGCGCTATCAAGCTCTGAAGATTCATGCGGAAGAGAAACTAGACAAGTGCGTCTATTCAAACTCTCATTATCTCATGTTCATTCTGCTGCGACGGTGTAGTCTTTCCCCAGAGGGAAATCACTACAATACACCAGCTAAACAATTGCTGGCTGAAATGCTGTATGTTTGGATACAGGCCAATGTAATTAGCTGTTTTGTATAGATTGTATATATTACATCTTTTTGAAATTTCTAAAGATTAATCTTGTGTTGCCTGTACAAATGTGATGTTGTGCTTAAATAAACCCTCAAAGCCCATAGGAGTTATAGTATTTAGAGGTGACTAGATTCTCATAGTATTACTTATGTTTTCAGGGCCAATGCAGAAATAGCTCAGGTACGAGCTAAGGCCAAGCAGGAGCAGGCTGCCTACCAGGCCAGTCTGAGGAAGGAGCAGATGAAAGTGGACTCTCTGGAGCGCACCTTGGAGCAAAAGGTCAGGGATGTAATGAAATAAGAAAACAGGTTCCATGCTAATAAGTATATAAATTCTAATTTTAACTATTGTTTTACAGAACAAAGAAATTGAAGAGTTGACAAAGATCTGCGATGAGCTAATTGCCAAGATGGGGAAAAGTTAGCAGCTGTATCGCACCCTCGCCAAATCTCAAAGAGAAGAGGACTTATTGTGGAAAGACTACTTGGAAAATGAAGCAGATCAAAGACATTTGTCACTCTTCCACAAACTGATGGACATCTAAGGCCAAAGAGGCCTTAGGATTTAATTTCCTACTGATGTTGTATACACAGGATCCACAGGAATGGCTTCCTCTTAATCACTCTGTACATTTTTGATGTGTCAGTGTATTGTACTGTATCAGGAGGTCTGGTTTAAAGTTTTAGAGATTTCACCATATCACAAATGAGAGTGTCTTTGTGTGTGTGGGTGTATGTATGATAATGAGAAAGTGAGAGCATCGTTTGTGAGTTAAATTATCTATAATGATGTTGCCATGACGGCCATTGAGGGAGAAGACTGTTTACCCACTTCTGTTGTCTCCTCTTTATACAAGAGGAAGATAGACTTTGAAAAAGAATACCACAGAGTCAGATCCATTCATAAAATGTTAATATGCCACTAAGAGAACACAAACTATCACAATAGCTTACTGCATGTAAGAGAGAAAGAAAAACTTGTAATGTTAATGTTTGTATATACTGTAGGAAATTCCAATTATCTGCATTTTTGATAGTTATTGTCATCCTCAGTCCGCTTCCCTCATCTAACCTTGTAGATATTTGTCATACCTGTCATAGCTTTCTCGATGAAATCGTGGGACTTTATTTTTTGGATTTTATTTTGATATAAAGCAAACTAATCGTGACTGTATGGAGTTGTGACCAGGAGTAATTTAATTTTGGATGGATATGTCCTAGTCCTGCTATGGTCGTTGTGTCACTATGGGGAAAAACTTCTCTGCACAGCTACTGTACAGCATCTGCTTACAAAGTGCAATAAAAGATGGTAATACAGCAAAGTAGATTTACTCTGTGCCTTTCCCTGCTTAAACATGTTAGTTATCCTGTCATGACTGCTAATAATTCAGGATCAAAATGTTGATATGTTTATTTAACAGTATCCTTCTGGTCACAAACAAAAGTGACATCACTAATCTGCAAATGTCGTACATTTCATACACTCATACATCAAACATTCCGTATTTTAGTTTTTGTTTTACATTTCTCTTACTTAAAATCAGTGTTTCTCAATGATGAGTACATGTGCAACTGAGGAGAACAGGAATTATGATGGTGTCAGATATTCATATTTATCCACATATTTTTGGTATTTAGAAGGATCACACACAACGCACAAATAGAATTACAAAGTGCTGTGAGGCAGATCCAGATTGCACAGTTTTATATGAAAAAGAAATATTGGAAACATTTTCAAATAACATTCAGTTTAAACTCATTGCAGCATATGTAGGACATGATGAATGGTGTTGCTGAGGGAGTGCACAACATTATCTAACGGGACTGTGAGGATACATCAACACATTAGGAACCAAAGCTTCAGATGACTGCAATGTTTTGACAAATACAGCAGCACTGTGTCTTGGCAGCAACTAGTACAAGATATTTAGAAAAGCAGCGTTATTTCAACAGATGACAGCAAACCTGAAATGATTTACTGCAATTCTTGAAATTGTAACACACAAACTCTGATTTGTAGCTGTGGATACAGATGTAATCTTTCCCATTGTCTAACTGAAGTAGCTGCAACATTTATAACAATAATAATACATCCCTGTGGAATAATGGAATAACCACAAAACCAGCAACAAAATGTTGCTGAGTCCAATTTATACCGATCTCACACAGACAACAATCATCTTGTGGGACATTAACTGAACTCTCACAGATCAGTTTTATGGTGCATGTAAGGGTTGGACCACATGGGGACAGGGACAAAACAGGGAAGAGCCAAGCTCAGGATGGGTGTGGCCTGTGTCCAATGCTAAGGTGAAAGGTGCTGGGTGAATCCTAGTCTGTGTCTTTTGCCCGTCCAGACTAAGGGAGCAACTACTGACACTTAACAAAGAGCAACTGGTAATCTCCTGGACGGGGCAGGTGGGGGTTATTAGCTCTTCTGATAACTCAGATTAAGCTCATAGAGCTTTAGGAGCAAACAACCTGCTTTTCATTGTGTGATCTGGACAACCAAGGACCGCCAGCGCCATGAGAGCTGTCCAGTATTGTCCACTGCTCCTGCTTCCCCTGGTCTTTCTAGCAACCAACAGTAAGTAACTGTCTTTTTTCTATATCCCTTCTTTTCTCATTTTCTCTTTATCCATTCCTCATATTGGATCATTGCTCAACCCTCTGTCCATCTGTCATTTGAACTTGGTTGGTGTCTCCTCTCAGGTGCTCTTTCCCTTGTCACTCTTGAATTTCCAAGAGTAGTTTATTATTAGTTTTCTGTACTTGAGTTTTTTCACAAGAGGCCTAAACCATATCGAGTCAGTAACTGTCCAAAATAGCTCTGATTTCAGACATCAAGACAGGAAATGTTGGACATATTAACATTACAGTTATTTGCTTCTTATAAAATGCCTGGTGTGGTTAATACATCTAATTAAGACTATTTTACACTGAAAGATTATGCTGACATATTATTTAGGCTAAGTTTGCTAATTGCTTTTAATTGCTCTAGTAATTCTTCTGCATTTTGCATCCCTTCAGACTGTCATCCTCCTCCATGCAATCCCAGCAGTTAATCTTTTAATAGGCCTCAAGGCTAATGCTTAAAGCATGCATGTGCTGTAGGGATAGCTTGGGGTTAAATGCAAACAGCAGGGGACCTTTATATGCCATGTCAACTCACAGAGGAACAAACTAGTGGCAAATAGAATAGTACAACTATAAGAATTTTATAGAAGAGGTCAAATATGTCTCAAGTATAACTGTGAGGGAACAACAGAATGTCTGACTCTATGTGACTCCCATAAATCCTGCTCTGTTAGCATTAAAAGCAGTATCCGAAGGGCCAATTGAAGAATTTAGGAGATGGATAGAGGTTTTCAAAAGGAAGCATTAAGATGATATTTTAAAGGTCAGCTAGTTCTTAAACAACCACTCCTTCTTGAGAGCTTTAGGAAGACATTTAAGTGTTTTATGTCCTGAAGTGAGCTCTAACTTTCAGTTGAAGGTTAGAAACAGGCCTTTTTAAATCAGTGGGTAGTTGTTTGAATTTTTGCTTTATCTTGAAAGACTTGCATGAAGAATATGACTTAATAGTGTACTTTTCTTCACTTAACTCTCACTGTGACGGTGTCACACATCAGAGACACCCAGGTGTGAATTTACCATGCCTGTGTGACCATGCTTCTCCAAGGATCCTGTGTAAAAAAGGATAAAAATATCCAGAGTTAGGGCTTTGAATTTGTGATAAACAAGACTGTGTTAGTTTGAGTGAAAAAACATACAGAGTTATACATACAGTCTTTACAATGCCCAAGCAGCAGCTGCAGAGTCAGAATTTAAATATGGGTTTGTTGAGGACACAGCAGCAGTAACATCAGGAGCATTAGATGAAAGAAGAAAGTAAAACACCTGACACATCATTAACAGGTTCCCACCACTTGAAGCAAATACATCATGTCAGGACAAGAATAGCATATGGCTTTATGTGGTTTTATGTGACTTATCTGGATTTTCTTCATCTTCAGTATGCATTTTTTAAATAAAAAGTTTCCACTAAAAATGTAATACTATGCTTTAGGTTTCTGTCAACATGCCATGACAGTTAATTGTACTGCATCAGTCAGTGTGCAGCATTTCTGCTTTCTGTTTCCACTAGGTGAAGCTCTGCAATGTTACACCTGTATGGGCTCCAATAATGACGACTGCAACAGACAAGGCTCCAAATCCTGTCCCAGCTACTCTGACGCCTGTGCTGTGGTAGTGGGCCATGACAGTGAGTCCAACACTGACAGTGTAGTAGCCTTTTTTTATTACTGATTTGTTTCTTTAGTAATACAAAAAACTCTTTTTGTATCAGTATGTCGGGTGTGTTTGTGTGTCTGTTTAACTGAAGATGTGCTGCTGTCTAGAGACACATCTCAGCCAGCAGGGGTCTGAGGCTTTTAAGAAAATGAAGAGCTTTGTTACTCCTACTTCATTAATATCCTTAATTAGGATGCCATGTGTTCATGGCACTGAGACAATTACTCTACACAGAATAAAGTTAACTTATTTTCCTAATTTAAATCTTCACATTGTAGGAGTTTTATGTAATTTTTTTTTAATGTAATCTAGCTTGTTGAAACTGGAGCAACGGCAGAAATCATGATCCTGTTGTGGTGCAAATTGACAAAATGAAATCTTTGACTGAATCTCTGTAGTTGAGGGCAGATTTACTGTAGGAGCAAATGTAATTAAATGTATATTGGTTCCTCCATGTCAGACAGCTGCTAAATCACTGTTACTGACTTCTGTTTTTGTCTTTTTGTCAGGTGGGGTGATGAAGTCCTGCTCCTACAAGTCTTTCTGCAGTCAGGCCAACAGCCAGGGCTACAGAGCCCCAGGTGTCAGAGTTCACTGCTGCTACAGTGATGACTGCAATGTGACAAGCTATGCCTCACAGCTGCCAAGACTGGACTATCTGCTGCTGTTTCTGCCCCTTTTGTTCCACTGCTTTTTCAAGTGAATGCTCATCTTCATCATGCCAACAAGTATCCACCTGCAACACAAATGCCAACACTGTTATAATCATTTACTGCAAAATTGCCAAATAACCCTGTCTACTTTGATACTGAATGCTGTACTTCTTTTTACCCTTCCACTCCTCTTTGATTTACAGGGTTTAAACTCAGACATGAAGGAGTTACTGTACATAAAAGAGCTTGAGGTGCTGCGTGTGGATTATATGCACCATGTTGGATTGAATCCATTAAGAAGTACTCAAGTAGATGCAACTTTCAGTGGATTTTACTAAGCCAATAAGTAGAGGACCCTAAGGGAAGTGCTGAAATAACAGACAGAGATAATATATATTTGCTTCCTACATTAAAGAGGAAGAGTTCTTAAGGTTCACCACCGTGGTTTGATTCTCAGCATACAGTTTGTGCAGTTACCGAACAATAGGATTAAGACTGTCTCTTTTAGTTCTTACTAATCACCTCTCAAGTTACATTTTATTTAATCTCTGCTGGTTTTTATCTACATACCTTTAGGGCTAAGTATTTCAGGAGAGCTCATAGAGAACTCGCAGGAGACGATACTGTGGCTGAGAGTTCGTTCAGCTGGTGTGTTGTTACATCATCATCTTTTTTTACCTGTCAATCACACATCTGACGAGCTGTGAGAGATAATTTGGAAGGTGACGAGAAAATGCTTCTCACACACTGCAAATCCACATAAGCCTTTTACATGGCGTGGTGCGTTTCCACTGATTAGGTTAATCCACTGCGTTTGAAGTCACTTAAAGAATTACTAAATTTATAAACACAGTCTGTTCACACCTCACTGGAGGATAACCTGCTGTATATACTGTACAAAATATCTACATAAAAATCTCCAGTGGCTCTTTCACAGTTTATTGTGTAATTTCTTTGTTTGGAACTCATTTTGTGATGTACATTACATCAATATCCATCAGCTTCTGGAGTCTTTATACATTTTAGGTCTATAATTTATGTAAATATATGTAAGTTAGAAGTATACTGTATTATAACATAGCATGTGTAAGCTGAAGTACACAATTAGATATTGTTTTGTTTTCATGTCTTAAAATGTTACATTCAAAATGTAATTTAAACTAAATTATAGGCAAGCCCATACTTTGTTCACTGTATATATATATAATATAGTAAAAAAAAATATATTCTACTACTGAATGGCACAATGGAGCCAGTGCTGGATGAAAACACTAATTCATCATAATGTTATGTTATAAACAGCCAATATAAAAGTCTTTTTATAAGCGGCTACTGTGTGAATGTGATTCTTTCCGTTCTCAAAAGCAAAACAAATTTTAAGTACCACAGTCTTTCTTTCTTTAGTTCTTCTTTAGTGTTGATTGTTTATAGAATTTATCACCATCGAGATTTTCAAAAAAGTGTTTTTATCCTGTTCATCTCATGTGGTGTTAAGTGGTCAATCAGACTAATCTTAACTTAGGTGATTATATTGCGTACATTTAATGTCTTTCTTTTTTTCATAAAATGCCTGACAACAATATGAAATGAAATGAATGTGACCAAGAACAAAATGAGTGCACATTTAAATTATTGTTCCTTATCAAGAAGATGCAGTTGTATTATCTGAAGTGGCTCCATATTATATATATATATATATATATATATATAAAGATATGTAACATTATACAGCAAATTTAAAATCATGAACCATGTAAAATGTTTGGTGTAAATGACAATAACATGAAAAGCAATTAGAATGTGTTATGTAAGATGTGATAGGGCCAAAACATGACAAAGTGAGTAAACCCAGTCAAACATGCCACGTTTGAAGCTGTGTGTGTGAAACGCTCCAGTGTAATATATCTACATGTATATTAGTGAACATGGAGCACTTATACATCATTTATATTTCTCTCGACATAATCCCAACATTTGCAAACCCAAGCATAACAGCTGGTTGCAGCAGCTGCTCACACGCTGAAACATAGTTGCATTTATATTTGTACTTAGTAAAGATTTAAGACCAACGACATTCTCTCGCGAGGTGGGTATAAAGATATTGTAAGTCTTGAAATGTGTAATAAACATAAATGTGAAGGATATTAACCGTACATAAAACATTTAAATAGCATATCAGTCGGCTCTCCAGACATTAATGTGTAAGTGAGTGTGTAAGACGATGTGAGCGTCCTCCATCCTGCTTTGAGGATAGTTCACACTGCCTCCACTAGAAGGCAGTCTAGCTACACTTTTGAACTCAATAGATGCAGTCAAATCTATAAAACTGTTGCAATTCATATTGACCAACCACGCCTCATGGGTACTGCTGAGATTGGCTCGAGTCAATAGTGATAATAATTGTACAGTTTTATTGCTGTCTGCTGGGGTCTGGGCTTTATTTAAAATATGAAAACTCTGTCTGCTTCTGTCTGCTTCACTCTCTCTCTCTCTCTCTCTCTCTCTCTCTCTCTCTCTCCTTTCCCTCTGTTCTCTCTGGTAAGGTCCTGCTGCTCTCTCCTTTGACAGACAGGTGTGAGAGTGTGAATGGACTGCCCTGGAGGGGGATATACACTGACCCCAAACCGTGAGTCTCCTTGTCTGTGCAGCCAGAGCTTGCTCTGGATGCTCACGTCCACAGACAACCAGGAGAGTCACCCCCCCCCTACCACCATGTCAGCCCTCATCAGCTTTTTTTTAAAGGCTTTTTTCACATTAATTAGGACGAGAGGAGAGGGTTTGCCTAAACTTGAATGGTGCATGAAGGGTTGATGGGTCAAGGTGCTGCTGAGGTGGAGGTGGGGGTGTCTAAAGTTTGTCTTTTGGGGCTCATAGTTCAATTCAGACTGTTCAACAATGTTATGGTCATGACTCACTGAAGTGGGACTGTTTGTGCACGGTGCAATTTCCCCGCTGCATGACTGCTGTGAGAAATGTCACCTGTACTTTTCACCAATAGACATATTCTGGGACAGCGTATATAATTTGATGGAGGATTTGAAAGTGCAATCATGGCCAAAACCCCGGTTGAATTAAAGCTTCTCTGGACAATAACACAAGTCATTGTACACCCCATGTGTACACCAACTGAGCTAAAACTGAAGGTCATCGCCATGGAAACTTTGCTGTTTAAATTGGAGTATGTTTAATCCCAATCCTCTGGCACCTGAAGACATTATCACCGCAAATCCTACTGTCAGTCATCAAAGGAATGAGCCGGCTGCCCTTTAAGAGAGGCTGCACGAAAGTAACAGGGCTGAAAAAAAAAGTGGTTTCTAAAGTAAACCAGACAGGTTTCAATCCTGGAGAATGCCACTGGGAGTGTTTCACACACCAACATATCTGAATTTTTTTTCTCCGTGTGGTTTTCTGCATGTATTATGCTGTTATCAGAGAGGATTTATCATCTGTTGAACATGTTTTTATTTGGTTGTACCCAAGAAAGATCGACGTCTTTCTGAGAAACTATCCTGCCATCACGAACAATCATGCTTCCATATTTGTTGCTGCGAGATTGCATTTTATTAATTACTATTTATTTGCTTAGTGTATTGATTCCACGACCTGTAATGGCAGCAGCCTGTAACAGAACTGATTAGACTGGTCAATATAATTGGTAAAAAGAAACTCAACTAACTCAAAGAAGGAAATTGTGTAAAGATCAATTTTTGCTTGTGTTCATTTCACATCTAGATAAACTTGGATGATGACACCAGGCAGATAATTCTGGTTGAGAGCTTGGAGGCTCCTTGCAAACAGGGATATGAACTTATGAACCATCAGTGGAATCCAGGTCTGGCCCACATAAGCAAACCTGTTCATCTAGGACAGTTGCCTCTCTGGAGAAAGAGCAGTTTTCAGTTGTCCCAGGACGGGTCAGACTGCTTTGGATGCAGTCCCTCAAAATAACCAACAGTGAGAGAAAAACAGCTTCATGTCTGTATGAGCTGTATGTCGATCGCAGCAATCTACCTTCAAATTACAGACTAGCTGCTCTGAGCCAGGCGACAGCCAATATCACTGACTTGGATGGACATGATGACCAATGGTTGCAACAAACAAACAAACAAACAAACAAACACATATGAGCTAAAAGAACACACACTGCTTAACATCAAATGCTTGTACTATTGTGGGGAGGGAACAAAAGCGCTCGGGGGGAATGAGAGCGTGTGAGACGATGGCTGTGTTTACAAGCGTCCAGGTCCTGACTGGTCGGCCCGGGTTCACCCAACGGTCACCGGTTCTGAGGTCTCCGGGTCTTGGGGTCTTTTTGAAAAAGATCCATGAAGCAGAATTAAAGTGATCTACCTCCGGACCCCGGACGGAGGACCGTGAGGGTTTCTGGTCTTTGAAACAAGGAAACAGGAGAGATACAGAGAGTGAGAGGGCGAGAGTGGGGCGACTAAAGAGGGAGCTGGGGGGGGGGAGAGGAGAAGAAGAATTATGTGTAATGAGTGTGTTCCCCTGCCTGAGCTACTTTGAAATGTGACTAAATGGCCCACCTTCTGTGAGGCCGGTCCCTGGCTTGAGGGCAATGAGGAGCCCACTGAGATAACCTAAAGTTGACAGCAAACACAGCCTATAGATTCCACAAAGTTTACAACACATTTAGACATTTCGATATTTGCTCTGACAAACCTTTTCAGCTAATGCAAAACAAAGTTATTAACACAGATGCTATTTTCTCTCTGTGAAACCGTTTTATTTATTTATCTATTTTTTTGTTTGTTTCGTTTTTGCCTTCAATTCCTGCAGTAATTAACTCATTGCTCATGCTGAACCACTGACTTTTAAAATGCCTAAAATGCAGACGACAGTTATATCCTTTAAATTACTTTTTAATCTAAATAAAAGCACTAACATGAAGAGCACCGCTCTGTGAACAGATTTCATGAGCAATCTGAGTAGTTTTCTTTATAACACAACATATTTCAGATGTCATGGCTATTCATTAGTGAATAAATTCCAAGTAAACATGCTTTGAGCCAATATATAGCATCAATCGACTTCACCATATGTTCTCTGTGGTTTTCACCTCCTTCCCCGTCTCCTCTCATGAGAAGACTGTGTTTGCACCACTTCTGTTTCAGCTATAACTGTGGTACAGGCTTGTCTATTTTTGTGATTCCCCACAGGATGAACAAAGGAGCAGGATAATATATAGAGAGGGCTCCTATGATGGGTTTATTGTAGAGTTACCACAGTTCTGCTAATGCTGTGTGTCTTACAGGAGCAGCAAGATCTGCTTCTACAGTAGATGAAGGGGCTCTTAGTTTAAACCAGAAAAATGAACAATATGCGCATGACAAGAGAAATGAAATGGGCTATGCAGAGACAGCAGGGTTGACTATGTCGAATGAGTGTAGAGGGAAAGGAGGACAACAAAAGAGAGACAAGGAAAGCAGACCTCGGAGCCAAAACCAAATCACATCAGTAACCGCTGTGTCCTGGGGTGAGGGCAGGCTCAGTCAGCCGTACCATGCAACTGGGATAATTAGTTTTGGAAAGGAATATCAACTGATATAATTGAGCATTCTCCACTAATGAAGATCCTCTGTGTTGTCATTGGTGAGGCGCTAATTGACGGGAGAGGGATGGGTGGTGGTGGGTGCAGGGAGGGGGTGAAGGGTTGTGCAGGATATGATGGTGGAAGTGCTGCCGACACTGGCAACAAAAAGTTGTTGGTTTTTTCTCTTTTTTCAGGTTTGTTGATTTTTATCAGACAGGTTTTCTTTAGTAGTCAGTGACTCACCACTTCACCACTGCTCTCATTCTCACAAATATCTGTCGGTGTATGTATGATGGTCTCACTCACCACCATTTGCTCTGTTCCCTCTAAAGGTTTGTCAGGAAATGAAAGGAAACTTGACAGATAAGAGTGGTACAGAGGAGGGTGGGATCTAATAAAAAAAAAATCACAGGAGTCCACAGGAGGGGGGTGCGGGGAGTTTAGGGGTTGCACAGGTCGTGTTGGGAGTTTCGATTGAGGGTAGCAGAGGGTGGAGGATTTGCGAAGGGGGGGCTGTGAGGAGGGGTCATGGTGAAATCAGTTGAGGGAATAATAGGAAAGCAAATTGGTTTTGACAAGTCTGGGGAGCTGGAAGTAATGCAGTCCTTTTAAAGGGGAGATGAGGGAATATCCAGCAAAACTATGAGATAATCAGGGGTACCATTCAGGAGCAGGGTGGGAGGGGAGGACCTGAGCCAGAACACGGGGCCTGATTCTGACCCTGAAGGGACCGTGGAACAGGGTCAATGCTCATTTGCAGCCCACAGGGGGCGACAGGATGGAAAAGTAAAAGTTATTTGTTAACTGACACAGTTGGTGTAAATCCTTAGGCCATATAAAAGTTTTTGATAACTTTCTCACAACCTCCAGTATTCCAAGAAACAGCCCTCAAAACATTTCAAGAGATGAAAATTGGTATTGATTAAGCATATTTTCAGTCATGAGTAAATCAATTAAAGAAAAGCTTGCCTAAATGATAATGACTTTTATCAATACGCTTAAGACATCCTTGGTAATTTAGATACCGACAGGCAGGCAGACGGGTGGAGAGACAGAGAAGAAGATGCACTGTTACAGACGCAAATATTCAGAGACAATACCAATCCACTATCTGCTATCGCACATCTCTGGAATCAGCCATGGTCCCCAACAGCAGGCTGCCTGCCAGGTTCAGCTTCACTGGCAGCCAGCAGACAGACTGTTCACAGCAGCCAGCGTGGAGACAGACTGACGCACAACAACCAGCTAAGGTGTTTGAACACAAACGAGGGATTAACAGAGTTCTGGGCACAGAGGTGACAGTAAATAAAACACCAAACAGGCCCACTCCACAGGACAATAGGTCCAAACAGACAAATGATTTCACACTCATTTCAAATTAATGTCAATGGATAATGGAGTCACACAGTTCAACTTTATGCAGTCCAATTTACTGGGTCTGATTTAATATGCAGAGCAGAAGAAGGAATGTAACCTGCTAGGGTTCAGCTTTAAAAAAGAAAAGAAAAATATCGTTCTTTCCACTGCTAGACAGGAAAGGCACAGACTGATCTTTTGTTGGGCTGAAATTGAAAATTCCTGATAGGGTCAACATAGAAGTAAACGGTAGAGATAAAGTTAGATATCCTCCCTGCGCCCGCTGACACCTGCATGGCTCTTTTTTTCAGATAACATCACATATATAGCAAGAGAAGAAGACACACGAGTCTGATGCAATACTGCTGCCTCAACCTTTTGATCCCTGAGTGTTTGAATTGGAATGCAATTTGCAGTCGATGTCAACTATGACGATTTCTGAATATAAAGAAAAGAAAAATGTGCCTGAACGCACATACACCCATACATCCTTAACGTCCAACTTCATCTTCTTCTAGATTCAATCAAATATTTTCCAAAAGTGCCATTGATTCAGGTTAGCCCCATCTATTCAACCTGCCAGAGGACTAAGAACAAAGGAGAGGAATTAGATGAAATTATTTGAGTCAGGTCAGCATCTCAGGCAGCATGTCATATATATATATATATATATATATATATATATATATATATATATATATATACACACACACACACACACACACACACACACACACACACACATATATTATAGATATAACAGGCACCACCTGGTTAAGTCTGAGCTATAGTTTCCATAGCTTTGTAGCTGGGAAATGTCATATTAATGAGCCTTGATATGTTGGCTCAGTAGTCAGGAGATGTTTGCTCCTCACTTTCAAGGCAACAGCTCCCGTCTCCGTGTTTTCCATGTGACTCCATATCCCCTCACATTAGTGCAGTCCGCCGCAAAGTAGCTGCAAGAATCAGCACGCGGTCAACTGTGGCAGGGAAAAAAGAAGGGAAGAAAGAGAAAATATTTAAGACCCTGCTCCCTCTGTCAGCTTTCACCTCCTTTCCCTCCTTGTTCTTGTTTTCACAGCCCTTAATCCTGGCGGCTCCAGTGCAGAGCAGTCACAGGTTTTGACAGCAGACTGTAATGACCTAAGCTGTTCTCCGCTGGGGGTGAGGAGGGTAGTTGGGGAGAGGGAGTATGAAGGGACAGAGGAATGTTTAATGAGGGGTTACTTGGCATTTAATATTAGATGCAATGCAGTTTCATGTATTGGGCACTAGGGGCAGAGCAGAAACATGTGTACTTGTTTGAATACTTGTTTGAACACAATGTGTGCGGGGCATAGACAAAGAAACCACAACACGTGTTTAATAAAGTACAAGTCATGATTTAATGTAAAGTCAACACCAGCGCCACACAATCGCCACACCACGTTGGTGTATATTTGCTGTGCAGTTGTTTGCTGGTTTGAATCTCGACCAAGTCAAACTTTTCTGCATGTCTCCCTGACTCTCCTCCCTGTTTCTTGTCTCTCTACACTGTCTCTATGATTAAAAGCAAAAAGTGCCCTTAAAAAATAATATTAAAAAAACAAAAGCCTATTACATGAGCATATACATTTTCCCATGACCCTTTTGTGTCACCTCCCTATAGTCTGTAAACAAAAGGTTAAAATGTCATACAGGAACATGTTATTATACCCATGCTGACTGACAAGTCTTTATAAATGGACTAATAACTGGCAAGACCAGTTGTTTACCAGCAGCTTGTGTTTTTTAACTTGACAGTACAAGTGACACAAGTACAGATGGATAAATGGATTAGATGTAATTTATTAAAGCTTCATGAGGTTAGTTAGGACCACTAGGGGGCAGGAAGACTGCCAAACAAATTCACAGAAGCACAGTGCGGATGGCAACACTGGCTGCAGTGACTACGCTGTTAGCAAATGCAACAATTGCCAACTAACACAGTTAGTAAACCACTGGCATCCTCAGAAGTCATGTATTTAGCCACCTGATTAACTGTAAGTCCAATATTCATTCACTTTTGAGCTGGGGTTTGATCCATTAACACTTCAGAACAAAAATCTTTACTAGGTACTTGTTTACTGTTTTCAGTGCTGTCTCAGTCTCTGAGTACGATCAAGTTATCCGACCTTATCTTCTAGAAAAACAAAGGTTTCATATAGGGAGCTGGTGAGATGCAACAGTAGTCTGTGTTTGTGAAAAAACAGTGAGTTGAAAAAGAAAAAAAGTGGTTTGGATCTTCAAAAGATAGGGGTTAATTTTTAGAATAACTCTTTGATACACAGACTGATTTGTCTCAGCCTGATTCAGACACTTGATAACCTTCTGATAACCTTCATTCTGCTAAGAAACTGTCTTTCCTTTTCATGAGATGGATTTTGTACTTAAGTACTTCTTCAGTCATGAATAAATCAGATAAAGACACAGCCTGCTAAATAAGCAATAGTTCTTATGAAGATGTTTAAAATGTCCTTGTTAACTCAGAGAACAACCTGCAGACAAGCAGACAAAAAGACAGACTGGCAGGCTGGTAAACACACAGCGGCAGGAATTTAATTCACCGTCAATATTAGAATAATGTTCGAATTTTCTGGTCAGTAATTCCTGCGTTGTTAAATGCAGTCAGCTGAAATATGCTCAAGATGTTCATTTTATATGCAAATATATCTGAAATTATTAGCTGAATTTAACTGAATTATTGCTATTATCTACTGTTAATATTATTTTGTTAAGAAAATGACTTTAACAACAAGTTCTACAAGTTTTGCTTTAACACAAATTACAGCACATGTACACTAAAGACTTTACAGAATTGGTATTTCCATTAATGAAAACGGTCATCATCAGTCTTCAGTTTTCAGCCTTCAGTCAAGTTGATCAGATATGGTATTCCCTGTTTCTTGCAGAGATGACAAAAAAGCCTTGAAATTAGTCAAATTAGTTTCCAATAAGACAGCTACAACATGAAAATACATTTTACTGGTTACAGTTTTGAGCCTGTAGGATACAAATTTGTCTTGCTCAATTGCAAGGTGACAGTGTGAATGTCAGTGGAAACCCTGACAGCTCAATGGGTCTACAGAGCACTTGGTTGCCACGCAACTGTTAGCTTATATAATGTGGAAGTATGGATAACACTGAAAAGGATAAAGAAATCAAGATTAAGTATATTGAAAAAAAAAAAAAAAGAAACAGAGAAGGACCCTCATCACAAATTACATAAAAGCAGACTGTCTTATAGATTATCATACAGAATGAAAAGCGTCTGATCTGATGATCTGTATTGTTTTCGAAATATACTGCATTTCAGTCTTCGCTGTAACAGCGGCTGTAATTGATAAAACACCTCCAACGAGTGGCCATTGAAGGAGTTTGTTTTTAAATTTCTACCCTAGAGAGAAATACAACATGTTTGTGTCCCTACAGGATTCAACATTGGTTTAACCTTTGAAGTTTAACCTTCAAATTACTTGCCATGAAAATGAGTCCCTCTTGGTGGGTGCAAGCTATATTTTTTTCCGCGATGTGACACAGATGAAATGTTGTGCTCAAAGTGGAGGCTGCAGTAAAGTGGTCAGATGAATCTAAAGTGACATTAAAAAGTAAGTGAACACTTCGTCTTCGGATTCTCTCACAAGTTGCAATTATGAACAAACACAGTGTAATTTAACAAACGATACTACGACACAAGTTCACTGGTCACAATGTAAATACCAAGTTTCTGGGCTTTAATATTACTGTTCCATCATTAGTGCACGTATACATCTGACTATAATTATGTTTGTGTTTTGCATTAAATTGCTGTGTTCCTTAAACATGTTTTTAGAGCATGTATGACAATTATTGCCTTATTCTCCCAGCTGCTGGGAGAATAAGGCAATAATTGAAAATAACATTGGATATACAATAGAAATTAAATATAATTGGAAGAGGTAATTTGGCTGTAAGTAATTTTGGCTGACTGTAAGTACAATGTTTTGTACAACATCAGTGTAAACACACACACACACACACACACACACACACACACACACACACACACACACACACACACACACACACATATATATATATATATATATATATATACAGGAGTACATGCCTGATGAGTAGCTCCCCTTCTGCTATAATGAGTCACTCATTCAAAAAACTTACCTGTAAGGTTAGACATGCAGTATAAGTAACCATGGTGATGTACCCCAGTATAACCACCATCGAAACCCTGATGACCCACAGTTAAATCTGCAGCTATCTTAGACATTTACTACAAAACAAGTTTAACATCTGCAGGTACTCTATTTTGTTATTATCTGGATTAATTTAACTGAAACACTGCTTTCATGTTAAGCGGTCACACAATGGTGGTTATCAACTGGCTCAGTTAACTCTGGGCTTCCTGTCCAGCTAAAAGCGCTTTTGAGTGAAAGAGACTAAGATGTTAATTACAATCAAAATCATCACACCCACATATAAACTGCCTAATGTGATATGAAAAGAAACTGCTGGTAAATTTGTTAACAACCTAAACTTATTAGGCCTGTTAAAACAGGTCAAATGAAAACAATATGATCAGATAACTAGAATAGCAAAGAAGAACTAGAAATGATTTATAATTATTAGAGTTCAAGGCTAAAGGCCAAAGATGCATTGCATATTGTTAAATTTCTTGTTAAGTGAGTATTTTTCTTCTTTTGTCTTTTTCTTTAATCTGACTGAAATGTTAATTTACAGTCATTGGAAATATTTATTGTGTGAAAAGTTTTTCTCATGAATATGATCTGCAGGGGTAGGCATTTAAAAAAAGCATTTAAGATGATGTATATGGAAAATAGAATACACCAATTACACTGCAGGAAGTCATAAATAGAACCATTATGCTGACTGATACATGTTTGCTTCTGCACTGAGTCATGGCCTGTAGCATCCTATAGTGTTGTTATGTTGTGTGACTGTCAACCCACAAGGAAAAATGACAGATGATGACTACTTAGCTATGGGATGGAATAGCACATTAATGGTTTGCATCAGATACTGGCTGGTGTTTTCGTATAACTGGCTAAGCCTATGTTTAAAATACAGACGATAAAGAACATAAGACAGACAGCTATATGTTTATGATCAAAAAATGAAAGGTCTCGCTGCCAAATGCTGACTGCATTAAGAGAGTAGAGAGATGAATAGAAGAGGAAGAACCGAGAAGACAGATGAGACACCAAAAGAGCTACTGGATAGGTGAGGAAGAGGAGACAGACCAAAAAAATAAATAAATAAACACACACACTGGCACAGTCAACACAGTTTGTCACAGTTCAAATTTGTCACAGTTCAGACAGAGTCTGTTTTTGCTGCCATTGTCACACAATAGAAGCAGGAGCTTTGAGGCCAGGGGTGGTCAATTTTATACCTGAACAAAGCACTGTCAAAATGCAATCCAGCATATAACCATATCATCAACGTCAAGGCTGCATTTTTTTTTCTTAGGGTTTTACACTTGCTGGCTAAAAATAAATACGATAACCAAGTTGAATGAGAGCACAGGAAGGACACATTTTGTTTATGCTTTATGTTTTAAAAGCCAGTCTACACACCTGATAGGAAACCTGCTGGTAGAGCACAATGTCTAACATCTTACATTTTACTCTGAAACATATATTTAAAAAAAGGTGCAAGTATCAAGAGAAAATCTAAAGATTAGACTGATCTAAGCCCCTAATGTTCTAAGATTTTAAAACCCCTGCTTAGAACCAAGAATTGTAGATTTTCATAAAGCTGGAAAAGGTTACAAGCCATCTAAAAGCGTTTATATATTCATCAGTTTAGTTAGTCTATAAATAGAGATGATTTAGCACTGTGGCAGCACAATGAGGAATGGTCAGAAAAGACAGCCCTAATGATTCCTTTAAGCTAAAGGCTTAAAAGAATCATTAGGTTGGTTAACATCTCTGTTAATGAATTTACCATCTGGAAGTCATGGTACATGGTTACCACCTTGACAATCCAGAAAGGTTGAATTGTTCAGGAAGAACGTGAGGCACTATGAATAGTGTACATGGATACCACCATGAAAACATCAACAATGCTGGAGGGAGCATCATTATGTGCAGCTGTTTTGCTGCCTCTGGACATGGACATCCCACCATCATCAAGGGCACAATTAATTCAACAGATCCTACAGGTTAACAACAGGGTGGGTTGTCCACCAGCTGAAGCTCAGTAGAAGTTGGGTGATTCAGCAGGACAACGATGAGCCTTTATGCAGAAAGAAGAGTCCACAATTCTTGAGGTTGCTTGATGTTACTGTCAGCTAGTGAAAACTAATGGAATTGTACCTTATCTTACCTCACCAGTTGTAGTGAAGTTTAATGTGTGTTCAATCAAGACAAGAAAAATTATAATTGTGCCTTTACTTGTAACTTAGATGAAGATCAAATCACATTTTATGACTTATTCAGAAAATGTTGCAACCCACTTTTTCTGGGAATTGCTTGAATGCAGTTTTTTGGTGCCTTTCAGCTCAAAGTTTTGGTTCTGCAGCTATATGGGGTTTTTTTTTTTTCACTGTCACTGGTCTCAGTGCTGCAGCACTCTGCCACAGCAGTGCAGCTGTTTTCCACTAAAAGGTACTGTCAAACCTGCTACACCAAACAAGACAATTAGAAACTAAAGCAGCAGATATTTCCCTCAAGGGTTAGTGGAAACTAAAATGAAGAAAGAAGGAGAGTATCTGCCAGGCTTAAATTTGTCATGATCACCAAAACACAACATCATATAAATGATAATGTTTCCCCAGTGACTGCTGGATGTGCAAACAAGCGAATGTCTGCTAACACCGCTAGCAATATCGACCTCAGGAAGTGACAATGTGAAAGTGTTGTGTTTCCATCTTCCCGCAAATTGTCAAAAACTCAGATAATACAGTTTTAAGGAACTTTTAATGTTGACTTCTAATCCTCTACCACCACTGACAAGCGAATCCCCTCATCTCTCTGCTGGTTTTGTTTCTTTTTTTGTTTATGCATTCAGTTTTACCTCCACTGATCGTCAGGCTATAGCTCAGATTGGAGCAGCAATGTTGCAGTCCAGTGCATCAATCCTGAGAAGCAAGCCAATAAGCAGTCTGTGACATCTGATGCATATTTCATAGTTATGCTAAAAGTTCTAAATGAAAAACAGCAACACACCCAAACTCCCAAGTGTTGAACAAATATTTCAATATTGAAATTCAGACTTGTTCACCTTCAAAAGATTTGTTCTTCACTGCTGTTAGTGTAATTGCTTTCTGCCCCCCAGCCACCGAAATAAAATGTCCAAGGTAATAAGACTTGTTTTTTCTTCTATAGTGTGCTAGTGTGAAGGTGCTGTGGTTCAGCTCCAGACAGATGCATTTTTGTATTATTTCATCCAATAGGTAAAAAGTGTGTGAATCTTTATCAGGTCTGAATTGCTCCATTTTGTTTATCATTTCCATTCCACCTTCTGTTCCTCGGTGCTATCTTTATTCCCTTCTCTGTTTCACAAACCTCATCTCATTAGTTTCTGTCCCTCCACAGGATGACTGGCTGTCTCACCTCCTTATTATTAAGCCTTTAGCTTACACGCCTATGCAAACTATAGCACTCAGCGGGCCTGATGTTCAATTTATAAAGACCTATTCCCGTGGGGCTGAAACCAGTCAAGTCCCCATATGAGATAGAGAATCACAGACTTAACCCTGTCCTTTCTTATATACCAATCAAGTAGATAAATAAAGGTTTAATTAAGAAATGCTCCTCTGTGGGGTTATTAGTCTTGGGGGGTGATGACTGATTTGGGAGGGGGATATGAAAGGCACTTAGGACATGAGAGCCAATACTTGAGCTTCACCTATAGAATAAAGCACAATAAAGGAATATTTATTAAATGTCTGGCAGCCCACAGGCTATTGAACATCACAGACATCATAGGCCATTCATAATGGAAAAAACTCCATTAAAAAAAGAAAACCATTACAGCGTGGTCATTATAAAAATATATAAAAGAATCAATCCAATTGTTTTGCATTTTATCACCTCTCCCAAAGAGCAGAATGCATCTTATAGGCATCAGCATCAAGATTAATTGCTGTGGAAATTAATTTGGAGAGTAATTCTCATCATAAACAAAATTACATTTTGCTTTATCAGGAAGAGTCAGAGCAGAAACGTTTGTTGTGCGGACGTCCTCTGTGCGCTGCCGCCACCACCAATGCCACCATCGCCGCCACTGCTACTGCTCTGTGGAGTGAAAGACTAGCACACAGAATCCAATCTGTTATAAGCTTGCTATTAATTTGAATGTTTTGAAATGCTTGGATGAAAAATTCATCTCATTCAATAAGTCAGTCATCCACATTTAATGAAAAATGCAAAAAAAAAACCAGCAAATGCATAAAAAAAAACAACTTGTGTTTACAAGCAGTGAAAAAAAAGAAGAAATGTATGTTAGAAACAAATCACTGACATGTTATTAATGTTTAATTTCCAACAAATGATTCCAACTTAGCCGGTTTCAAAAGTTTTACATGTTTAGTTAATGAATGAAGTGTATATAACATTACTTGATCAGATCGTCACATACTTTCCCCAAAAGCTGGTGTCAGAATGTCGGAGCTTATTGATTTATTTTCATTTCTTCATCTCCATATAGGTTAGCATGGCAACCATCTTATCAAAACTTAATGGTAGACCTCGCCAACCTCTCTGCCATTATTCTGCCAGTACTTTCCATAAGTAGAGGCTTTCTGCTCTATTGTGCTCGGTGATTACAGTGCCTGTGAAGTGATGTGCAATTGGAAAGCTGTAGTTCTTTTTTAACTGATACACTTAACTATTGACTACAACACCGAATTGCAACAGAAAAAAAATAAAAATGTTTTTGAAGTGTTGTGTTTTTCTCTGAGATTACAGTCCTACATCCTGAAATGAGAACACGTATGTCAGAAGTCTGATGTGTTATAGATCTACGTCTCTAAGGTGAGAATAACTTCCTCTTGCATCATCACACATCCGCATCCGTTTTCGCCTCTTTCCAATCTGTTAGTTATTGGATAATATACACCTACTGAGTGTTTGTCTCTCCTTCCATATCTCCAACACACACACACTCACACACATACATACACTGCAAAGCATTCAATCACTCAAATGAGTACGGTGTGGTCAGATCCCATTGCTGTGTGTCACGCAGTTTATGGGCCTGCTAGCTTTTAAGTGGCCTTTTAAGATGTTCTTCTGAGCCATTAGTAGCACTTCACCATAAAACTACATCATTTAGGGAGCTGACTCGCTGAGTTGCGCTTGTGCCCTTAAAGGCTGAGGTTACTAGTAAGACTAAAAGTAGGTCTGTCCTTTCTGAAGAAAGTTTGTGCCAGTGCATGCACACTTGTTTCTGCATTTATGTATATAGGTGCTGTGTGTGTCTGTGTTGTGAGTGTGCAAATGTGTAACAGAGACAGTGGGATACGTTTTATTTATATATTTAAGAGTAGAGGAAGTGAGCAAATGGCCCGGCCGGCCTTTGCCTGAGGTAACTATGGACCTCCATATGTAGCATGCCCATCTCCTGGCCCTTAGTCCCCGCATCATCTCCACCAGGGGCCCCTGGGGTCCAACTGACCCACCTCCATCCTCCATCCTCCGTCCCTCCATCTCCGTCCACAGCCACGCTACACGTAGCACACTCCTGCCCCAGGCCATGGCTGACTTTCTCTGCAGTTTGCCATGATGTAGCACGCGGTGCAGACAAGCCCTCTTCCTCCTTTCCTCCGTCCCCTCAGAGAGGGGTGTGTGCTAAGGTTGACCGATTTAACAGCTGCTGGGTAATACACAGAAAGTCATTTGTTAAAATCTAATTGATCGCTCCATTTCCACCTCTACACTCAGTGGATGTTCTATCCGCTGTATGAGCGTGGCTGAACAACAGATGCTGTCTGTTCTTTGGAGACAGAAAAAACAGAGCACAGTGGCGGTGGTAGGGAAGCACGACAAGATGAGGTGAGACACTGTGTACATTGTAATCCTACATGGCTTTATAACATCCACAGCTCATGAGTATGAAGTTGGTTTTATGAATTCAATGATAAAGCTGATGTTGCACAGCTTGCAATAAAGAGCTTGAAGAACTTAGTTTGTTAGATTATACAATAAAAAACAATAAAATAAAACAATAAAAACATCTTATGGTGATTGTACTCATCACTGAAGTTTGTTACCTTTACACACACTGTATTTTCTTGTAGCTCTTAATTTTATCTTATTTATGTACTAACTCTGTTTTTTAGTCTGTTCGCTGACATTGAAGGGACATTTCCTTAAGGGACCAAGGAAATGAACCTTGCTAACCTTTCCAAGAGAGACCTTTTCTCCCTGTTTCATTTTCACTTTCTTGCCAGGACCAGGCCCTTTTATCTGGAAGTATTACCTGGAGATGTAACCAGCAGCTGAGTTCTCACCTCACATAACACAAGTATGTACCAACAGCTACATTGACCCAGCAGCCTTCTGGACCCTCGGGACCCTCGGTATAGCCTAACATAAGCCTGGCTGACCATGTGACAACAAGACCAGGGCCATGCCTGTGGCCTGTGCACCTCAGAGCCACTTAAAACGAAATCATTTCGCATCAAAGCAATCAGCCACAAGCCCCAGGCACAATTCTCACCCACTGAGTGGTGAGACGGCAAGCGCTATCTACACACGACCGCGCAACCTGCCCACCTCCCTCTCTCACCTTGCTCCAGCCTGTCAGCGCAACCTCAGTCAACATATACCGCTGCACAACTACATATTATCATCAGCGGTGGGTTGAACATGTTGAGCTCCCCCCAGCCACACACACATAAGGAAGCTTTTGCTCCATGTACATTAGGAGCAGAGAGCAAGTAGCTAATTATAAAACCACTCTGGGTGCCTGGTTGTTCCTAAGCATCGCTGCTGTGCCGCTCCATGCAGAGTGGGGAAAATGAGCCTGTCAGCCTAGTCCCAAGTTGCTGTGATGAGTGCAAATGAGGTAAGGCCCTGGAAGCCTCCTGGGGAGCTCCATGAGAGGAGGTGGCGCTGCAGGGTGAGTAAATACACACACTCACACACACACACACACAGAACACATGGACTGATGGCTCTGATTTGTGAGCTGTCAGGCAAAGTGGGTCAGTATGTGACAAACAAGAGGGACTTTCAGATCCTCATGCCAGCCAGCACAGTGTGATCAACCAGCAGGTCTGTGGTATGCTTGGGTTGGGTTCAGACACCCAGACACCCACAGAACATCAAGTAGTTTTAGGCTGTAATGAGATATTGTCCCCTCTTCGTGTGAAATGTGTGATATTATGATCCCTGCTGAATGCCCCTTTGTGCTACTGTTGTTAAAAAAGAAAGACTTTGAGTGGACCCTGATGAAAAGGAGAAGAGCACTTTGTCTGTGCTCCTGTGTGAACAGTGCTATGTAATGATGGTCAGGTGCAGCGTGTCATTATGGCAACACACAAGGAGTCGCGACACTGTCCCAAGGAGACAAATGAGTGACAAGAGACATTGACGCGCCTCTGATGATGAGGAATGTCCTGGAACCCCAGCCCTTCCTGTCATTAACTTCTGTCTGTGTCTGGGCTCATTTCACATAGAGCGCCTACCATGATCACAGCCTCACATGTGCACAGGCTGACTGCCTTTGATTCCACATTGCTTTCATTTATCCTCTCCACACTTCCCTATTCCCTGACTCTCTTCATCTGCATTCCTCTGCTCTCTCCCTCTGGCGGAGTATTATTAGCGGCCATACAGAATTTTTTATTTCATTCTGGTGATTGACAACCAAGGTGATACCTTCCCCTCATTTGCATATTATGCCGTTTACTCTCTGTGCCAGCCACTAATGGTGGTGATTCCCAGACTGCCGTTCCTGAATTAGTATGCTCCAGCCTGGGAGTCAGGGCTGCTAATCAGAGGCTGTGGTGAGAAGAGAAGGACGGCTTCAAATTACATCCTTCACAGTCAACAGGAGGTGCACATGAAAGTGCGACGTCCCATCGTTTTCTCCGCGCTGAGGAAGTTTGCAGATCGACAGTGACAGCACCCCGCTTACCTCTGAGACACCCACGAGAGCATCTCCAATTAAAAGCCTCCTATGATTTCCTCTATTAATAATAAATGCCTCTGAGCTTGGCAGATCTGTGATTGCTATGTGTCTGTGAGGCTTTTTAATACATGTATACATTTATGTGAGTAGTATAATAAGTGTGCGCATGCCTTCTTTTTCTTGGGGAGCATCCTTGTGCTGTGGCTTTTCATGTACATTCGCTGTGGTGTTTTGTTTCATGTGGTCTCCACCTCCTGTCTGTGCTGGTGGTTACCTCATAATCACAACTGAAAAGCCATAACGTGCTGCTCTGGAAACTGAAGATGCCACATTGGATTTCAGCAGGAAATCCGAAGAGGTGTCTCTCTCTTCGCTGCTGAGGTAGATGCCGGGAAGCCAGAGACAGTTTTCCTGGAAAAATGTGTTGCTGCAAACACTGTCTGTCCCCGTGACTTCTGCACAAACATTGATCAGGTTCCTGAACACCTGGGGTGCTGTAGCTCTTTATTAAAGGCATGACTGTGCTACTGCAGATTATGAGCTTCACGACACCTCAGACTTAAATAAAAAGGTCTCCATGCACTAGGTGGAAGCCACTGATAGCCACTGCACACCACACTTCATCTTAATAACAACAACTGAAGAGACTCTGACATGTAAATTTGAGCCTTTTTTGAGGTGGGCAAAAAAAAAAAAGGCACAAGCCATTGAAGGGGATAGAAACTTCACACAGAGGACAATGAGGCTGTCTGTGTCTTCAAAATGATTCATTCACCTGGTTGCACCATTTCTCAGTTAACAAATGCTCGATCAGGGCGGTGTAACATAGCAACTCAGGCTGAAGCTAATGCATCCTGTTTGCTGGTTTATTTACATCTCCTATCACTAAAGCACAGCCCTTTGTATTCAGATGTCTTTAAATGTCTTTCACTCACTGTTGCAGCAGAGCTCAAACCACCTCTTCATTCTGCAGATTCAACTGATTTTGCTAATGCCTCCAGGACTTAATCAATATGCATGACTTAAGGTGTCAGTTATCAACACATGAGTGGTTTTTCAGGAAACATTATCTTTCTCCTTCCCCTGATTTGTACCTGAATAATGTCATCTATGGATCTGTGGTGAGTGCATGTGGCGGGTAATCAACACACATTCGCAAGGGCTGTCATCCTAAAGGAGAAATTCATCCCAGAGCACAGGGGCAAGATGCAAATTCCTGACCATAGTACGTTATAGGACATAGGGACGGCTGTGACAAACAGCAGTGATGAATGGAGAGGGTATGACCTTGGAGGAGGTCTTCCTGGTTTTGCGATTCTCCTTCATACTTTCATCCCTAACACAAGCAAATCTCTAACCCAGAAAAATGAGACTTCCTTTCTACTATCATTCACTCCTGGCCTTTTCTTGGAGATGTAATTTAAAAAAAAAAGTGACTTCAGACCTCAATTACAGGAGGATGTTCTGAGAGTAGGTGGATATAAGCAGATAATTGACAGAACTGCAGATCGAGCTATTGTTTGTGTTTGCCAGGCAGTGTATATAAAAACTGTGGACACGTTTAATCCTGAATGTCACTGTTGATCTGTGTTAACAGGAAAATGCTCTTAGCGCTGTGTTGCATCAGTCAGCTGGGATCTTCATCTGTATTGGGCCAGAACAGTCCGGTCAAACTGCCATATGTGGACACTAGACATAGTTGGATTACAAAATGAATGGAACAAAAACAGGACACTGAAGCAACATAAGGAATATAATTACTCTTTCCTTAGTAGACAAGCTCTAACTATACACATTAACATGTTTTCCAAAGATTTGAAAGAACTCAACATAATCAAATACAACTCTGTGGTTATGTTTAAGACAACATGACACACATCTCAGGTTAAACCATCATTACTGACAAGCGTTACTCCACAGGACCTCATTTTCACTGATGACAAATGTCTTACTGCTCCCGTCAATGATTTACTAATTATCCTCCACTTAAATCATTGGCTAGGGAAGTGAGCTTGAAGTCTCTATGTGTCACTGCTGGTGGTTGCAATGCGGGCAGGGAGGTCCAAAGCGCATGCACACACACACACACACACACACACACACACACACAGGCAGGCTCAGTTTACCCCACACTAAAGTAGATAATAAAGGAAGCAATGAAATTAGCATTTAGAGAATTAGATCAACGATTTCTGCAGCTACCACTCAGATACATGCAGGTCAAGTTTACTTAGTTAGGAATCTTCGAAAAAAAGACTATTTGACCACATGAACACAACCCTAGTAGTTTCTGAATCTAGCAGTTGCCAATGCACTCACAACATAGTCAACTTTAGATATACTGGGAGTTTTGGTAAAGGCTAACTACTGCCTCATACCACCAGTCCCAAAAAAACACATTGAGTCTGTTCTTCTGTTACACTGCAGCAAATAAGTCAATCATCAAGAATGTCTTAGTGACAGAGCCAGAAACTACTAACTATAATTACTGAATATCTGAATGTGTTTGTTTGTACTGCATTATATTAGGCAATAATCACAAAATACAACTAAGCACATCTTTCTTATTGCACTACTTTATTCAAGGCTCTTGCATTTTGTGGTTCACCTTCGAAAGCTGGACTGTATGATTGCATCATCTTGTTGATAACACTCGCACGCTTGGAGGTTGTGTTGTGTAGTTAACTCTATTTCAAAATCCACACATACACTATAACTCTGAACAGCTACTGAACAGCGCTTTTCTTAACTGGACATTTGTGGATGTTATCACATTATAATATTTCAAGAGGTTTCATGTTTAGATGACTGTGTGACTGAGTGAATAAAATCCATGCTAATTTTGCATTAATTTTTAACAATCATACAGAAAAAAAAGGTCAAAAAAATGTAGAAGCAGCACAGATACATTTCCTGTGCTGACAAAGCCTCAATAGACCAGAAACAGCAAACAGCCACTGGACATGAGTGAGGGCCACGGCCACACAGCTGCTCTTACTATGACCTACACCCACAGTATTCACGCTAAATGCATTAGGGTTCAAACTTTCCTTGTTGGGGGATTACTGAATACAAAATGTTAACACTAATCATAAAATATCTCCTAGAATGAACAAAACTTAAGAAAAGATATAGCAATTAAATATGACAGAGCTTATCTTTTTCCTGCACTGCACAATAGAGACAGACAAAAACATCACTGTTACAAAAATGCTTCTGGCATTTCTTTATAATTTTTTTTTTTATTAATGTAAAACACAAATCCATCACCACATATGTAGGCTTTATTTGCGTGTCTGAGCCTTCACAATGCTGCTGTACTCCCACAAGCCACAACAGATTAATAGTATTAATTTAATTTCTTAATTATCTCAATTTTTCTCCTTGCTCTTATACATCCATCAAATCCATCCATTAACTATACTACATGTGCTATTGGTAATTCTGTTAATTCCCTATTTATTAGTCACCTTTACATATGTACCCTAAACAACCACGGGCGATAAACATAAACACACATACATAGAAGTCCGACACCATTTTCATATTGTAGTGGGAATGGGAAATGCACAGATTTATAATTACTACGGTATTTGTGTGTGTGTGTGTGTGTGTGTGTGTGTGTGTGTATGCATGATATGCGTACATATAAATAATTCACTGTTTATTAGAAAATACATTAAAAAAAAAAATAATAAAATTCTCATTTCAACTCAAATACTTACAACTGCCTGAAGGATGCCATCTTTTTTGAACACCTTCAGCAAGTTTTCAATTTAAGAGTGTTTTGCAAAAACTCTTAGAAGGACAATTCCACTAAGGATGTTGAAAAAACAAATACAGTCTGAGCTGTGATTTTGTCATTATCTTTGAAAATTGGTAACCTCCTGTGTTCTCAGAAGATTTATTGTCACTTACAAGCAATAAAAAAGTAAATTGAAATCAAATTAAATAAGAAATAAAAAAAAATCCCAGCAGCTCTAAACAAGATGGTGCACCTGTATTAACACATTATCTTGCATTTGACAGGTTTTAACAGAACAAATATAGCAAGATCTATGTAATTCACTCCACTACACTATAAAAAATAATGATGAGATCAAAAGACACTGCTGTAGACTCGGTTATTTAGTGAAACACTGCGCCTGAATTCAGAGCTCAGGCTCCAACCCCAGTGACTTCAATCATTTCAATGGGTGTAGAACAAACCTTTATATCTGCAGAATTCAGTGAGGAGAGAGCTTGCTGTGAATTTGGTATGACAGCATGTAGTATAATAGAAGTGTCCGCTCTTGTGGCCCTTGTTAGATGAAGAATGGTCCCCTCCACACAGAGCCCTTGCCATCTTTTTGTCTGCAGGAGAGTAGTATGATGTGACCTTTAATGGCTGGCAGGCCAGAGGAGAGCACAGGACTTATAGGAAATGGCAGATCCGCAGCTGACCTTTAAAAAACCTCATATTGCATTAAGACCCTTTGATCACTTGGATTATCCACTGTTGTCTGGGACCTCACTGGATCATTTTGACCAGCCAGCTTCTGTCAAGGTGCTAAGAAAAAGACAATTACATGAATCTTAAAAAGGACACACATTTTTGTCTGGGTTTTTTTTATTGGGTAGACTGTGTATATGTTTCTGAGACTGTGTAAAAGTATTTTTTTTAAAACATTACTATTCATAATAGCCAAGATAGACGTTAGAAACATCAGCAATGACAATTAAAAAGCTTTAGTCAACTCTGAACATGGTTATTTCAAGGTGTTTTTTTTTTTTGTTTTTTTTTTTGGTTTGTGTCTTTTAAGTCAAGTGAAGTTGTGATGGTCGACAGATGATCCAATCTGATTGCATATTGCATATAAAAAATAGCTATAGAAGACTGTCAGAGCAGCTGAGAAGATAATAGTCTATTATGTAAAAACAAAGTTAAAGGCCAGACTCAATGACGTTTATGTCAGAGACTCTGCTTTCATGTAACTGAATCATTTAACGTGAAATCTGCCCAGTCTTCTTTTATTAGAAGGGAATATGTCAACCTTGTCAGATGGCTCCAGTTGCTTTACTGAAATTTATAGCATAGATTTTATTTGAAGACCCTTACAATTTCTTCTTCATGCACCGAAAAATGTAATGATTTAATCTCTTTGGAATTGGAAATGTCTTTTAAACTTTTAAACTTTTGAATTACATTTACAGCTAACTTCTTTAGATACCTGCCATCCCTGAGGTGTTGTCAAATCAAATGATGGATGATCACATTTTGGAATTACACTCTTCACATACTTTCTGAACATCCTAAAACGAATGAGATGTCACACCATCACATCCAAATGCAACATAATTCTGCAATCACCAACTTCTGAGCAATCTGTCACTTTAGCTGTTCCACTATATTCTCTAAATTTGTTGTCTAATGTTTGGTACTGAACAGCTGGTGTTTTTTTTTTTTTTTGTTTGTTTTTTTTTTTTTTTTTTTTTTTTTTTTTTTAAACAGCTGTCTTTTATTTCCAAAAATAAAACGATAACAGCTGCAACTATCAACAAAAGCAAAAGGTTGCAGACTGGAAGACCAAAACAATGAGCTGAAAAATGCTAAAAGAGTGTGCAGAGCCCAGTGATAAATCTTTGAATCTTTAAATGTTTATCATAACATGGGACTCCTTTCTCAGTGCGCTTATTATTATCAGTGTATCCTCATAAAGACATTAATTATAGCCATTTAAAATATTAATACAAATACATTTATCTCAGGTTTCTCACCTCTGGGGCTCTTTTCACAAACTGATCTCTGTTACCCAAATGAAAATTAATTCCACAGCATAAGAATATATATATTTAATAACATAAAGCAAAAGTGTTATTCTGCTGCCAAACATGCCAACTGTTTTGAGAATTGCTCTGATGTGAATCTAACGCTAATTATGAGAATCCCAGGAGATGTTAACAGTTCTTCTTGGACCAGATGCTCCATCTTCCGTCTCGTCTCAACCTGACTAGCGCTGCCAAAGCTATCAAAGCTATCGCAGCCAGCGCAGCTTCAAATCAGCTTCAGTCAGGTGTTCATAAGTATAGTCTTAAGGGACACAAGATAGCTTGGGGAGACCCCCTTTGATACAGCCCCTTCACTCCCAACTCTGTCCGTCTTTAATAGCTAAATCACTGTTGTCCCATATGGAAGAGGTAATTGACATGGTGATTTAAAGGCAACCTGACAACCTTCATTCTCTGCATGTGTCTTGGAAATAAAACATAAAAGGTTGTTCTGTTAATCTGTTCACAGACCTCTTCCCTCTCACTGTAGAGGTCCAGCGACCCGTCAGCAATTCTAGATTACTGTAATGTGAAAATCTTCCCATCTGCCATAATTACCATGTTACAAAGGGCTGTCTTAAATTACACCAGGAATAATGGCTTTGTGCAGTGGGAGTTACAGGCTCTGTCTGTTACCTGTCTGTGTGTGAACATGTGTATGTATGTGTGTGTGTGTGTGTGTGTGTGTGTGTGTGTGTGTGTGTGTGTGTGTGTGTGCTAAAATGGCTTTAAAATAATCGTTTGTTTTGTTGTTTCAATGTTTTTAAAAGACCAGAGGAATAGCATGTGGGGGATTTAATCACTGGTCTGTCGAGTTCATTGAGACAATTTGTGGAAATGTTTCTGAATAGTAAGTAAAAAAGAGAGCATGTAGTAGCACAGTAAGCAGATGTTATATTTAGCTTTTTGCCATTCTCAGTCTAATTATCACAGATTTGAAATGATGAAACACAGCAGAGAGTACTCTGTCTGAGAATTCGTCTGCATTTTTTGACACGTGTACAGACACACGAGCAGATTTTCTATCATGAGGGTCATTTTTGAAAACACCACTTGTCAAATAGCAGTTAATTGTATCCTCTTGCGAGGTTATTTTGATGGAGAGATAGACACACAGATGAACAGCAAGACACTTGAATTAAAGAAACGTCTGTACATTTCATTGATACTGAAACTACACCTTGTCACTGCAAAATAGTGTCATCTGCCACTCACATCAGTCTAATTTTATTAAAAATCAATTCTTCTGCACCTGAAGGCATGCGATTAGAAAGTCCCTGTCTGTCGTTCATCCTCCTCCAATGATTTATGTATTCCCTGTTTAATTGCAGGTTTGGGAAATACCCAATTGGCATATTCTGACCTGGACTGAAATTATAGCCATTCAAAAGCAATGAATTTCAATCACCTTTCTTGTCTGCTCTCGAGATTGGCTCTGTGTCAAACTGTCATTAGTCTCACCCAAACATTTCGCAAAATGTGGGTGATGACAGCACTCATGTGGACCCGATTAATCAATCATTTAACACGGGGTGAAACATGGGTAGAAGCATAGATATAAACACACGATTTTATACTGAGACACACACAAACGCGTACATGCATTTAATACGTTTGCATGTTGACGTGTTTTAATACAAGACAGGTGTTTCCACTGTCTCCTGAAACACCAGTTTTTTAAATGACAAAGTTTACATAATAATTTATAAATGATATGAAGCAGTGTGGTCTGAAATGTGTGTTCAAGAAAAAAAAAAGTCAACAAATGTAGAAATGTGTCTCCCCTGTCCCCTCCCCTCAGTTGGTGGTCTGAAGAAAATAAATTCAGTTATCTAAAACCCTAGAGACTCATAGACTCGTATATATGCAACAGTGGTCAAGAATCATAAAAGGAGTATCTGTTGTAAAAATGAAAGAATGATAGTTTCTTCACTTGACAGTTTAAAAAGATAAAACCACTGTGTAGCCACGACACATGCTGCGCTTTGATTTAGACGTCATTTCTTTTGCTTTACTCATGGCTTTGCCCTTAGTGTACACGCTTTATCATTACGGCCATCACTCTTTCATCATAAACATGCAGTAAATACTGCTGTCCTCTGAGGAACTCCACATCTGAGGATCATTTCCTAAAAGAAAGAAGACAATCTTGAGTTGTGACTTCAAATACAAGTATTTCCCTTTATTATGAAGTTGGAAATTTAGTAAAACATGCCCAGTAACTTTGTTGTAGTTGCATCGTATCTATTGTTTTTGAAAAAAAAAAAAAAAAAAAAAACAGTGAAGGATCCACAGTAACTGAGGACTCCTCGCAGGTTTAAATCTGTGTCCACTGTGCAACCACTCAGCTTGATGTCAAGCCTCAGGAAGAAAAGAGCGGTGTAGCATTTGCAAACTGTGTTGTTTATGCTGACCCCCCACCTGTGAGATTCTGCCAAACATGACAGAATAAAGCTCTTAATATATCTCCCTCCTGCTCACAGATATGTCTGGATAGAATGACCCTTGGTACACAGCGGGCAGCAAAGCCAGGAGGGAATCTCTGCCTTGACTGTTAATGACACTGCTTATGGACTTCAGTATTTTTCTCTTTTATTCTGCTATTCTGTGTTTCTCTGTCTCTCATCACTTTCTTTCACTCCCTTGCCTGATACCTTGCCCCTTGCCTACTTTGCATCTCACTACAGAAATGAGTTCAAACTGAAGATGTCCTGTTGACCCACGCTGTCCATTTTGCTGTTTGCAGTTACTTGCAATCACAGTGGGTCTGTCTCAGTCTCCAGACAAATCGAACAGACCAGCTTGTCTCTCTGACTGTGTGCAGTGTTGACCGATCGATGGGCATCACAGTTAATACCCTCTCTTGTTTTTGTCGAATTGTGGAATGTTTGCTGCTGACGGACACACCCATCGGCTGGTTTCTTCTCCACGCGATCAAGGCTTTGCTCCACTTGGGGATGGCTTGTCGATCCCAGGCTGTTGAATGTGATCAGAGTCACTGTCCACAAAATCAATAGGCTTCTCCCTTTCCCCCGCCTTTCTCGTTTACTATCTTCTTACAAGATTGGACAAAGTTTTCCTGTACGTCTTAATGTAAAGACCATTGGCTGCGTCAATAAATCAAATAATCAATGAACTCAAGGGAACAGGATAGAGTGCAAGGCACGAAGGGACTTCAGGCACGAAGTCAGATTCTCTGTTTGGACCGGAGTCAGCATGATACATCATCAACCACTAGATTATTACTGGCAGATGTTTGTGTGAGAATAATCTTATTTAAATAGGATTTATTTGTATTCCAAACACAAAACTTATTATTTAAAAGCAGCGAGTTCTATGATCCAGATTCATGTCAGTGATTAACAAATCATCTTCACAGGTTTATGATTAAATGTCAACTAGATAATTCATCAGATGTGTGTTGATGTATATGTATGTGAAGAATATGTGAGGCTATGATTATTGTGGAACAATTTATTCACATAAACACACAGTTATCTGTTTAGGTTTGCACCACAGAGGCTGTGCAGCAGGGAGAAATATAATGGCCCATACAAAAGTGATATGAAGCAGAAACAGGCAGAGGTGGTGTGACCTCTCCACTTCCCTTTGACCCGGCAGCAGGATTCAGCAGCAGTAGTCATATAAAAACCTTCACTACAAAGGTGTGAGTTCTCTCTAACACTATAAGTCAATTGTGCTGCACTTAAATCAAATTCTGTCCGCAGCCTGGGATGCTTGCAGAGGTCCACAAAGCTGATTGTGTTAAGAGTTTATTTGATATGTAACCTGTCGAAAAAAGTGTTTTGTTTGGTTTTCTAACTGACTTTAAATACAATGAATAGTGCACCAGTAAGGTGCCTTGTGCAGTGCATGTGTTGCACAGGAAGCAAAATGGGTTTATTGTGTTGTTTAGGAATAAGTATATACATTGCTGATCAAAACCAGTAACACCTTGTGTTAGCTTGTCATATGTTTAAAGGAATGGATTTGTTTAAATAAATTTATCATTTTATTTTTTATAAATGTATTATTATTATTTTATTTCAAATGAAACTCTTTGGTCTCTTTGGAATTAGCATCAAACACCTGTAGCCAACCAAATGGAAACCGATGCAACCACTGTCTGCATGTTTTTAACACAAAGGATTAACCAAGTGACCTTTTCAGAGTAACTACCTTTAATAAAGCACTAATAAAGAGCACCATTAGAAACAGAAAGCTTCCCAATCAATAGGTCCACACATTTAGGTCTTTGGTGAAACACTCAGCAGCTATCACGGGGTTGGGTGGTGGGGTGGGGGGTGACAACTCAGCAGAGAAAAGGCAAGCTATTTTTACGCAGAGGAAAGAAAGTATTGTCTTACATAGGAACTGCCAACAAACTTTAAGTATCCTTGGGCACTGCAGCTATCAAAAGGTATCTAGAAACTGGGGCGAACTCAGATCAAAAAAGGTCCTGCAGACCTACTGTATGTTTACAAGACTTAAGGTCTAAAGCAGCCAACACCGGCTGCAGTGTTTACTACACTATTACATTTTGAGTCATTGAAAGTTTAACAATAGGGTGACTAGAAACTACATATTGGAATTATCAAATTCAAAAAGTTCTCACTCAGAGAATCATAAAAAATGCTCAGTAATTTTTAGGCCAATTTTCCAATTAAAACTTAATATTTTTGGTCCGAGTGGAAATGACCTGTCTAGACAGTGATGCCAGAAAGTAAAAAGAGGTCCACAAACATCAAGAATTAACATATTGGGTTCACGAATATTCAGAGGACATTACAAGAAAATCAGGTCATGAGTTGCTGAGCTATCTAATAATATGTAGACTAATAAGTAGAAAGAATGGACAGACTATATCAGTGAAAAACACACTGGTATCTCATTTTCAGTTCTTTATACTTTTTTTATTTTTTTCATTCAAACAACACCTTCCTCTTCAGGTCTCAACACCAGTGGGGCAAAACATGTAAATAATATTAGGAACAATTGTAAACCAGATACACAGGATGTTGTCTGCTGAATGAGCCTCATTAAAGTGATCGATATCCCAGCCATTTCCATATGTAATAAAACAGACGGTCTTTAAAATTTCTCTGTTCACTTATTGTGACGGCCCTCTGTCTGCTCTCTGTCTCTGCGGTGTTCCATCAGGCCACGTTGCTGTGTCACTTGTTATATAAGAGCAAGGGCGTGGAAACCCAGGTGGCAGGTATGAAGCTTGGAAGTTGGTAGAAATACTGTAACCTTCCACTTCACCCTTCACAGCTTTTGAGTGTTGGCAGAAACACCGCAACACCTTTTTTATTAGTATCCAGCCAATGCACCACAAGCGATATGAAACGCATTTGGTTGTTGTTGACAATGATATTCGTTTATGCTTTATTTTATATAAGTAGCCACAAAAAACTGTTTTTTGTAATTAATTGAAGAGGATCAGAAAGCATTTCGTTCTGCTCATCTGGACTGATCATGGGTCAGATCTACTGTTAATCTGCATCTGCTGTTAAGACTAGTATCTTTATCTTCCTCCTTCATTTGTCATCACATGGGGCATTACATTCAAAAGAATTTGAAAGTATAAATTGAACTGAATGTGAATGGCCTTTTACACTTTTGTGTATTCAAATTCGAGAGCTGGAAAAACAAAAAAGGTCTTCTTCCATGTGACTTTTGCCACTGTCATGCCACAAATTTGCAAATGTTTGTGGTGATCCATCTGTGGGATTTTTATTTGCCCTGAGCTCAGGTTCAGGCTTTAGACTTGCCAGACTGTTTAGCTTGCAGTCTGCCCCGGTAGCTGCACAACCCACGCACCACCAGGCAGTGGAATACCTACTGATGTTAATCGTGACATTGCTGGGTCATTGTCGTCATAGATGCAGTTTTAACCAGTTTTATTGCAGCGAAGGCAGATACACGATTACCTGCGGTTGATTTTTTTGAGTTAGTTGTTGTGTTTTAAAATAGAATATGAATCTCAACCAGCTCAGCAAAGTTTTTATGTGGCACAGAGCAAGGAAAATCAAATGGCACTAATTAGTTTAAAAGAACTGAAAGGATCAGCAACAATCACTTCACTGCTTTTGACAACAGCTGGCAAAACCCTTACATACACACATAAATGTGTAAATTGGTACCTGCAGCACATTACATTGTGTCTCTGTAGCTTCCTGGCTCACACAAGCAATTATTTTCTTTTTCGCCTTTAAACCCACAGTATTTGTTGTAATAGTCTCACCATGGAAAATGGTTTGTCACCAGATGTATGTGTTAATTATTTATCAGTACATTTGTCTTGTGGTGAGTGCATGATTGAGGCTATCCACATGTACACCTCTCACCTTACTTTTTTGTGTATTGCTGATTACATTAAGTGAAATGAGGAGCTGTAATGTAAAGGACTGGATTTAAAGATTTAAAGTCTTATAAGTCTGAGAGGGTTGACAGCAACACAAGACCTCTGTGTCCTTATTAGAATGAAGTAAAAATCACTAATGCATCAGATTAAAGGAGCCAGCGGAGCCTGCAAATGCTCAGGGATTTAGGTCGCTCACTGAACTTTACTCTACGAAAACACATTATACCTCTGCAAACAAACAACAAAACAACAGCATTCGCACTAGCCTTTCCCACTGGATTTTCTCCTGTAATTCTTTCATCTCTTTATTGGACTTTTACATCTGAGCAACTTCATTCATAGTGTAAAGAGGAAATCCATCGATGTTGTTTTGTATGTGAAAAGGAATACAGTTCATGCAGCTTACCTTGCTGCTACCTTTTCCACAATAAAACATTACTCACGCTAAAAGCAGCTTAGAGAAATTAAATCACCATGTGTCCTGACAGCTCAATAGATTTGCGTCTTCACTTGGATACACAAGAAGACACGATTAATCCTCTGGTGTTTGGGTGCAGCACAGAACTCTAAATCACAGTAATTACTATCATCTATGCCAATTTACACCACATGACAATAGAAATCTAAAGTCAAGTCATTACACGACAGTCTCATCACACATAAGTCTTCAGTTTTCTGTTATATTTAAGTGCGTAAGCCTGTTTTAACAGGCCCTGCTGGTGTCTGTGGTATTGTTATAGGTGTATGTGTTTGTGTGCATGTGTTTGTTTTTTTGTGTGTGGTCAATCACACTCCCTTAGTGGCATTCTCAGTGTCAGTGCTGTAGTCATTCTGGCTACAGGCATCCTGTCGCTGCGGTGGATTTACTGGCAACATGCCCCCCTCCGTCCCCGGCCAGCTCTTTAATTACCCTGGCCTATTGATCCTCTCAGGGACACGGCACTCTGGAGCTGAAGCTGGGCCTGCACCAGTTAATGACTGATTATTTCTCCGTGGGCCCTTGGGAGAAGGCAGGCAGCATGGGGCCAGAGCACTGGGCCTGTTCTGCTCTGCAGCAGCATTCGCACTTTCCACCAGCTCACCTGATTGCAGAACTGGCTCAAAATAGCATTTTGTACTTTGTGCTCTGCCAGCTTGAGGACTTTGAAAAAGTTTAGACAATTGTAACAATTTATTTGTGAGTTCTGATAACTAATCATAACCATCACCCCATGGGAGACATTTCCTTTTACCCAAGCAGCTTGAAAAAAATGCCAAAATTTCACTTCATTTAACACTAATTTGTTTTTATATACCTGCCTTGTTGAAATCAGACAATTTCACAATACACCTTAATGAGGAGGAACATCAGTATTAAAATATTTAAAACAAAATGATAATAATCATTCAGAAATTTTGCAAAAACCTTTCACATTTTCAAAGACTAAACCCTGGCACTGTTGTATGGTAACAGTATTTCTGAAGCTGCAGTTCTATAGGGAAACAAGTGAGACCGGCAAGGGAGCTAATGATGGCAGGAAAGCATGTGAGAGGAAGGAAAGGGGGTACTGAGACAGAGAGGTGTGGATGTAAATGTAATGTAATAGAATAGAATAGAATAGAATAGAAATCCCTTATTAATTTATTATTAAACATTAAAGAATCCTCTGAGGCCATAATGTTAATTTTGTTTTTTCTTGATAATCATCTTACGTGTTCACACCCCGACACCCTCATCATACTCGTCTCTCTCCTCAATGTACAAAGTCACATAAATAGCACTTTAAAACAAGAAAGAGTGCTAATTATTGGCAGCATCTTTAACGTTCAGCGCTTATAAAGGTCTTGACTTTATATTTGCCCATTTCCTCCCGTCGATGAGTCATATCACCTTGATATGTCCAGAAATGAGGATAAGTTAGAGTGGTAAGAGTGAAATGATGGGAGGAATTTCTAGTTCTCTTTAATGAGGGATGATGATGGGGGGCTCTGTGTCACTTTGAAACTTGTCTTCTGAGGAGACATTTGAGTTGGGTGAAGTTGATGGTCTACGTTTGTGGCACTGGGTGGGGAATGTCAGTGAATGATGTTTGACTGACAGTCTCTTCTTTTCTGCTCTTTTCCGTTTCTCTTTCTCATTCTTATCCCTCTCTTTATTCTTCCCCACCGAGGCCAGCAGCCATCTCTATTCAGCAACTTAGTCCTTTTTCCCCTCTGAGGGATCACCTGAGGGGAAATAAGGTAGGGTGATCTCTAACCATCACTCCTCTGGGACTGACACACGAGTCAAGCATATGAAGGGATGAGTGCTGAATATTTCAGAGGAGGAAAAAGAGAAAGTGACATATCTGAGTTGCACATAGGGAGGGTGTGATGAGTCTGTGAGCTGACCTGATCCCATTCTCTGGAACCCCCGACCACCATTATAATACCAGAGACTTGGATACTTGAATGATAAATCTTAGGGGCATGTTTCAAATCCTGCATCACATCATTACTGTGATACATCTAAAAATATGACTACATCTCATACAGTCAAGTATTAATTTTTCATAAGATGTCTCTATGTTCTTGTGGTTTCACTTTTTCTTCTACACTAGTATTCTCTCTGGGTGTTGGGAATATTTGTTACAAAATGACACTATTATGACACTATTATATAAGTAATCTGATGTAAGATGTAATATCTGCTTGTTAATAATATCACCTGAGCTCCAATGGCTGTTTAGCACTCTAACATTGTGACTGGTTATGTTACTCTGTGTTGTGATTTGAATGATGGGGTAAAACACCAGGAGTTAATGGGAGTTCCTCTGTGAAAACCTACAGTGTAGGTTGTGATTCACTTTTACTGTACGTTTCCAGCTGCCTCCAGGCATAACATTTTGCAGGAAAATAAAGGTTTGATTTACAACTCATGGGAACTGTGTCTACCACTACGACCAAAACAAAAAGAAGACAATACTTTTCGTGGTAGCTAGGGGTAGCTTTCCCCATGTAGTGGAAAAACAGACTGTATAGGTGGAACAATGAGAGCAAAAACAGGCAAGGATGAAGAGTGATAGAAACTACGCTAGAATCTTGGATCTGGATTTACTAGATGAAGAGAGCTGGGGCAGGAATGCTGCCCTGGACATATCCGCTGGGACCAACTGTATATATTTCTTTACCGTCCACCAACTCACACTGATGTGGTTTTTCTAAATTAAGACTCTTACATTCATACATTTCGAGCATCTAGTCTGCACAGGCTTTGGACTGTGAGAGGAAACTGGAGCACAGAAACCAGCAAGATATCGTCAATGTATTGATCATGGATCATTCTTGCTGGGAGGCAACAGCAGCAACATATGTAAGAGGCATCAGTTAAGAGACCACACTGACTGTCCCCTGGGGTTTGGATTCTATGAAGACATCAAAGTGAACCCAGGTTGGTGGTGGCAGGGAGTCAGATTAAACTGAAATCTATCTGTCTATCTATCTATCTATCTATCTATCTGTCTGTCTGTCTGTCTGTCTGTCTGTCTGTCTGTCTGTCTGTCTGTCTGTCTGTCTGTCTGTCTGTCTGTCTGTCTGTCTGTCTGTCTGTCTGTCTGACTGACTGACTGACTGACTGACTGACTGACTGACTGACTGTTCTGTTCATTCTAATGCTGGAAAACCATGCAAGTTGCTGACTTTGTACGATGCTGCCCTTGTTTCGCTGCACCTCTGCTTGTCTGTGACTAAGTAGCAAAAGTAAAGCAGGTACAGCAGCCCAGCGGCACAAACAAAAGGGGAACATTTTGCAAACACATGCATATGATTAATGTTCCCACACATATCATCCATCCCTGCCTCCTGCCGCCGTACGCTATATTACCAAAAAAAAACAAGGCCTCACAAGATGGAGCACTCTGCAGAGGTATATACAGCGCATCTCTGAGCTGTGCACTGAGAGAATATTATTATAGAATTAACAAGCTTCAATAATTAGATTCACAGCTTTCATTTAGTGTTAATGCACAGGGCTTTGAAGCACATGTTCTTTCATCAGCCAGTAGAGTTTGTTACCAGTGGACTGAGTAGCAATCTGAATTATGTGATAAGCAAACAGTGGTTGTGTTGTGCTGTTAATTGTTGATTACAAGATATATACTACTTCGTTAATGCAGTTTGTTTCCTCTCATGTCTATGCATTTGTAATTATTGTGCACTCTTCCTAATTATCATTAGTCAGCGGCAACAATAGAGATTAAATAATTAGCTGTCTAATCTCATTTTTCTTATCTAGCCCTTACGTTCTCTCTTTAAATCCCTCGTTCACTCTCTTCTCTTTGCCTCCTCATTGTATAAAATATTCATCAAAACAATTTATCTACTATTTGTTCAGCCAACTAATTTAGCAGCGAGTGCAAGGTGAATAAAACAGTCGCTGCATTAAGCAATCTGCAGATCATCTTGTCATAGCATGTTAGGCCAAGTGACTCATAAAATCTATTTGTGAAGCACAGAAAAGTGTCAAGCTGTTTTATTTCAAGGCCATGTGACAAATCTGTAAGTCAGTTGACAGATATATAAACACAGAAAATTATGTTTAATGTTTTGTTTTTGCGGGTTTGGCATACATTAATTAGTTTTCTGCCTTTGGCAGAAATCAAAACTAATACATTTAGAATAACAAACACGCAGTTAAATGGTTTAGGTAAAAAAGAAAGAAAATAATTAAAAATCAAAGAAAAAGCACCGATGTATAATACACAAAAATATAAGGGATAAGAATAGTTTTATAATGCTGTCTGTATAGAGCTCTCTCAAGAAGAACAGTATAGTGGTATGTTAAATTTTGGCAGCGTACTTCTCAGTGCCTGCCTCTGTCTCCTTCCTCAATGATTCACAATGACCCGTGGGGAAAGCGACAGAGACAGTCTGTGCAGATGGATGGACTTTTAACGATGCTGCGTGTCTGTAGTCTGAGGAGTGATGTGCAGTTTGACAGTGTGCGCAGACGACCTTACTGAGTCTAACTGGACTGGCTGGGGCCGCAATATGTGTCAGCCCTCAGCTCACTGACAGCTGTCAGCCTGTGGTAGTGTAACCAAGGGGCCAAGAGTAAAGTAACAATACATCGTTACTTAACATAGTTTACTTTTTGTAGCTTCTTTCCTAGAAATGAATGCTTGTGTTTGTGCGTGTGCCATTTTTCCTTTTATTATTTTTGCAATTTTACTTCACATGTCACTTTTGAACTTAACATCTTTCCTTTCAGTTATTTTTCTAACTGAAGAGAGTCATTTCTCTTTGTTTATTCACGAAGGAGGGCATCTATTGCAACACAGTCAGTACAGCCCATTTACATTCAGTCCCTGGTTGATCTGACAACTCTGTACCTGTGCTGATGCCATTAAAATGGCAGCTAAAGTAGCCAACTAGTGATTCAAACTATTTTTAGGAAAACGTTTAGAAACAAAACTCTTGTTCTGCACTCTGCACCATTTTAACTGGTCATAACAGGAAAAGTAGAAGTGTTGCCATTACCATTAACATCCTGGTCTGTTTAACTGTCCCAGTGAGTCATTTACAGTTTGACTATGATCCAGGATGCCCAACACCAAGAGATAGCTGAATGGAAGTCAGCCAGTGTTCATTTTATTAATTACAAATGTGCTTTCACTACCGAGACCCACACAAGGGTGAAAATTGTATATAAGATTTGATTTAATCTTTCTTGACGAAAATTCCCTTAAAGGTATAAATTGCCATATACAGTCCAGTCAGACTTAATACAGCAGTGACATTATTGCACTAAACAACAAAAACAATGTACATCTAGTGCAAGAATGGAATTTTCCATCATTACAGGAGGATACCACAGCAGTTGTTAGATAAACAAATGTTTCAATTTCAGTATATGTGGTTCTTGTAATATAAAGGCTAAACTTGAAACAAATACATTAGTGCCTCAGATATGGATGTTAAAATCATCAGGAATATATATATATCACCATCATGGAGTAGCTAAGTGCACCCAGAGCAAGTCAAAGCAATCTTCAATAAAATAAAGTTGAAAATTAAGTGTCATGGTTTTGAATTTATGAAATTTGCTGTTACTTTTGGGATATCAACTTCTAATCATCAAACAGTATCTTAACTTAAACAGAAAACAGATAAAAGAATACAGCATGAAAAATGAAATGATCTTTTCAAAACACAATTGGTGAGTCATATCACAGTCAGTTTATTGCCACTTAACAATACTGGCTACTTTAAATTGGTAATAATGTATTAATTATGTGTAGATTCAAAACACAATCACTTAGTGTCAAGGAAAACAGCATAAACACCCTGTCAACTTTAAGTGAGATATGGTCAGATTCATTTTTTGTTGGCAGAGAAGAAAATGTGGACACATCTTCAGATTCAGGTAGACAGACACTTGGTAAACACTGCAGCTCCACAATTTCAGATATAACCACAATATCAAGTAAACACTGCTGTGACACAGCACACAAAAAAACTGTACATTGTGAGAGTCACACAGCTCTTATTGCTGGTAAGGCTGCTGGAGGAAAACACAGTGTATCCAGGGCCAACAAATAAAAGCATATAACCTGCTGTAAACCTGGACCCTGTGTAACAGCAAAAAGCAATATTGTCTAATGAGTCATCTTTCACCCTGTTTAGATTCTGAGGAAAGCTAAATGATTCTTTCAGCCCACAATGACTGTTAAACATGGCATCAGAGCTGTAATAGTAGGGGCAGGCATCTACTGGGGATCATTAGGTCTGATGATTGCTCTGCATGATTGCATAACAGCCAAGGAATATGAAGCTATTTTACAGAACTTAGTGCACCCTGCGGTGCAAATGCTGTTCCCTTGCGATGTTTCTATGGACCAAGATGATAACGCCACATTGCATGCTGCTAAATAAATTAAAAAGTGGTTTTATGAACACCAGGAAGAAGTCGCGCATCTTTTAATTTAAAAGATCTAAACGTAACTGGCCCTTTGGGATTCCTGAGGAGCAGTGCGTGAAGCTGATTTTCAACCCCTGATCCCTAAAAGACCAGATCCTGCCGTTTTTGAGGAATGGTTTAATATTGTGCTACACAAAGTGGATGACGCAGTATGACACAACTTCAAGGGGGTTTTAAGTTCCTCTGAAGGCTAGCTGCCCTCCTTAAGAGGTAGTCTGAAAGTCATATATTGTTGGTATACCATTTTATCTATTCATTTTCTATCTTTTCTATATCTCAGAGGCATGTTGTAAGTCTGTTGCTAACGGATGATGGCTTATTCCACAAAAGCATGCAAGTCTTCCTATGCTCCCACAGACTGGGTCTGCCCCGTGAGTCTAAATATGAGTAGGTACCTGTCTGCTGTATGTGCATGATTTATGATAGTGAAGTCTCATTTGTGCTCTCTATGCAGAACAGGTGCACTTTGTTTGTACCTATACTTCCCCGGACTTGTCACTTGGCAGTTCTATTCTTTCCCTTATTTTCCATTAAGCCGCCAGTCTGCCCATGGAAAGCTGCAAGTCACCAAGCCGATTCATATTTCTGTCTCCGTTCCACTCTATCTGGAAGGAGGCTGGAAAAAGGTTTTGGACCATCATGAGTAAGAACTGTCAGTTTCAGCTTTAATCTATGAACGACTATAAAACTCAACCAGCTCTTAATTTCATCTTATTCATATGACTCAGACCTGTAAGCTAAAATATTTGAAGGTGATTAAAATAGTTGACCACATCTGAGGTAGAAATATATATCTACAAGACAGCAGCAGCTCAGTTCTCCTGCTATTTTCCATTTTTAAGTCAAGTACATGTGAAAACTCATCCAACCATTGAGGTGTCTGAAACACAGCGACTGACTGCTGCCATCAATCACTTGCAGCCAGATGTCTTTGTGATATAGGAGGAATATGAGATTTTTCTTTACTTGTAGCAGTTTGAATTCTTGGTGCCTATATAGCACCAGCAGCATTAATAATCACTTCAGTTTTTATAGCTTCCTAATTACTTCCTAAATTCTACTTTTAACCTATGTATTAAAAAAAAACAGAGACCAAATTCAAAAGAATGGCACATATATATGTACTTTTGTGTCTAAAACTAGCCTTGTAATTCCATGAAACAGCTGGGAACCGTATGTTAGAAAATGCTTCATGAGCACGGCATTTTGCTGTTGTTTTTTTTTTTTTTTTTTTTTGCTGACTATTTTCAGCCTCTGATTAATACGTTTTCTTACACTCCAGTGAGTATTTTCAGCAGCAGGGTTGGTGTACAAGAGACTGAGTCAAAATAAACCGTACCCATGTTTATAATTTTCAAACGTAAAGTTGGCAAGTGCAATAATGATGTGTTTTTAATTTGCTTGACAACAATGGAGATCAGGGGCACAAAGGAAGCCAAAGCAGACAATACGTGTCAGATAGTTGATCTATTGTTGCTTTTGGTCTTTTCATTAAATCTTTGACAAAAGATAAAAAACATAGAGTATAGAGGAGCCTTATTAAATTAGTGTTATGTCTTATTTTACAGGGGTTGTGTGCCTGGCCCAAGCAACCAGAGGTGAACTTGCAGCACTGTAACAAACTCCAGAATCTTGACTGTTTTATTTATTTATTTGTCATTGTCAGTGTTGTGGTGCCTCAGCAGAGAACGCCATCATAACATTGCTTTCCTGACATCAGAGCATGCTGTGAAATATGAGGCTACATTTTTACAGGTCTCTACTGTTGCCGTACGTTGCACAGGACATAGGATCTGCCATGGCAGCATTGACTCTTAACAGAAACTTATCATGTTCAGACAAAGTGCTGCTGACAAGCGGTTCAGGGTTTAACAGCAGCCTTGCTGTTCCAGGCCTCCCATGGGGTATTTCATCAATGCCTCCCATAGAGACACCCAGTGGTACACAGTCGATGCCAGACTCTAATGACGGTGCGCGTTGCTTTGTGATTGGCTGCAAGGAGGCCGAGGTGAGCTTGCCAAGGTCCAAGATAGAGCAGCGTGGGCGCGGTATGTGGTTTGTAGGTGGAGGGGGGTGATGTTGGGAGTGGGCATAATTAGACTGTTGGGAGCCATGGTGATAATGACCATGCTCAGAGCAAAGCAGCACAGGGAAAGCACTTTAATTGAGATATAAAAGACTTGGTTCCAAGGGCACTTCACAGGAAAAGAGATGCCAGCTACAAATGCTTGCTCAGTGTAAATACTAAACAATGACGCATGGCTCTTTGGTCTGTATTTAGTGCACTGTTCACAAGACAGTATGTAATTAACTCCTAATTGATCTTAACAAATGCTAACTTTCTTAATGTTCCAAGAGGATATGGAAGTAAACAAAACAATTAGGGACTGTGTTCACAAGCTGTGTGCAACCACTCTGAAAACCTGCTCTGGATTTCACTGAGAAAGTCATCAGTGTTTCTGGTGAAGTATAAAAGGTGAGCCACCTCTACTGAGGGTGCGTGTTGAGGAGGCAGATGGGCTCTGTACAGGACAGCAGGGCAGTGGGTGGGGTGTGGCACAAAGAAAGATACATGCACTTTCTATTCCTCCTCCTACAGGCACACAGCTGCAGTCCATGACAGTGAGCCACGACATGATGGAGGAAACTAAACAACCTTAGGCAGGTACATCTGCAAGTTGTATTTAATCCGTGATTCAGAAATTCGTCCAAATCAAATGCTTTAACAAATCCAAATGGCAAATATTTGCTTGTTTTGTTACAGATTATTTCATTTGTCTTTGGGCTGAGTGAAAAGAATCATTTCTATTTCCCTGTTTAACATTTTCAGCCAGTGTCGTTTTGTTTTTCTGCATTTGCATACAAATATTGTCTTGTCCTGCCTGGGCACAATTTTTGGTAATCAAAGCCTAATATTACTTAATTCCTGGAATAAATGTAATGTATTCCAGCCGACTTAATTTGGGTATCAAAGCACAGCAGACAAATACAGCTGAATATGGTGTTAGCTGACAGAAATTTACATAGAGGGCACATGTTGCTTAGATACAAACATAGAGGTTTGGTACATTTCCAGTCTAATATTACAGGATCAAATCTCTTAGGTATTCTCTGTTTCTCTCTACGTCTGTGTTTTTTTTTTTCACTGTTCTTTAAGACACACACACACATGCACGCACACACACACTGTGAACAGCCCAGAAAAACACAAGCCCTTTAAAACACCCATTAACACATGCAATCACCAACACTCTCTTCCTCCCTATCTGTTTCTCTCTTTCACACACATGCACACACACTTACCCTCACTTTTTTCTGAGTCACTTTGGTTCAGGACTTTGTTGTTCCATTGATTGAACAAGGCCATCAATAGCTTTCAAATACAGCTACCTGTCTGAAGAGGAGCTATGGAGCATGAACAGCGGCACCTCAAAAGATTTCCTGCTAATACTCTCCTTCCCTGGGTACCGAAGGTGCTCTACTATTATTTCCAGTCTTTTGCCTTTGGCGATTTCTCTCTGTGTTGAGGTGAGAGGGCTTTGTCACCGAGCCACCAAGACACCTTGCAGAGTCAAGGTAGAAATGTTTCCATGGCACCCAACTCAAGGTCATCTGGACAACAATATAAAATTAGCCCTCCTGGGACTGAACCTCCTCTGACACCTCTCCTTATAAGTCCCATTTTGCCACCAGTTCTCTTTCATTCCTTCATATTTCTATTCCATTTGCCGACCCTTCCCACTCACAGAAGAACAGGGTTGACTGAATGGATTTTTTTCCCAGTATGTTCCAGTGGGATCTAGCTGAGCAGAATAGTTGGCACCTGCAGGGGGAAGAGAGGAGGGCGGGTGGTGGCGGTGGCAGCGAGGTGGGCAGAGTAGTTTGAAGCTTGAAGGAGAGTGGAGCAGCTTGGCAGTGGTGGCTGTACGGGTCTCCCAGGTTTGGTCTAATGGCCCCACTTGGCCCAACCTACTGCTGGTGGTCAGATGGCCTGCTCCACTACGAGGCGACAAGGCCAGGGGCACGCTTTCACATTCACTTCAGCCTGTCTTTGTCAAAGACTCTCAATGACTTTCCTAAAATAGGCAAGTGGGAATTCAACAGAGAGGGAGTAGAGTGTGTAATAGAGGGAAAAAGGGTGAAATAAAAGCTAGTCTTAAGAGTTGAGATGCAAGGGAGCAGCATATGTTGTTTTAATGTTCTCATTACAGGCCCCCTTTTCCTCCCTCAGTGCCCCAAGAAGGATCCTTCAATTTACAACTGGCTCCAAAATGACAAAGAGGCCTGTTTTTGTGTGGGCAGAAAAAGGGAGCATTTTACGTACAACAGCAGCATCAGTGACCAGCGCTGCCAAGGATGCAGTATAAGACAAAAGGAGATAAGCAGCAGGATGTTCTTAAACCAGTCACATGAAATAGAATAGTAGATTCTATGTGTCAAACTGTGCTTTTTAACTGGGCGGTTTAGACATCTGACATTTTATAAAGCATTTGCCTGGCAGGCACTGTTTATCTCAATGTGGCAGACCAGTGTTCAAGATGGAGACATTACCCATGTGACAACCAATTCCTGGCTACCCCCTCCTCTGCCTCAGGACCCCCTGTCCACCACCAGTCCCACATCCCCAGAGTACAAGGCTGATAATTGTTAGAATTCCCAGCAGGCAGCGGTGGTGGTTTAATCTAGTGTGGGCGTAATCCTCATGGCCTATCTGGTACCGAAAGGGCCTCCCAACACCTGGAGCACCCCAGAGCTTTAGTGAAGAGCCATAGGAGGAAGGCTTTCAAGTAAAACTGGAGTATGAATCCACTTTACACACATGTGTCTTTGAATGAGCGGATAAGAGAAAGAGATGATAATATGGTGATAAATATAGTCATAGCAGAAAAAGAAGGTGATGTTCATATGTGGAATTTCTGAAAATGAGGATACATATTTTGCCTAAGGATATAGGAGATGGGATGTGACCTGTGTTAACTCCATATCTCCACCAGCTTGGAGTCAACCTTCCTCAGGCTTTGCCCCAAGGGCTGGATAAATGTTGGCTTTTGTGGGCTCGGTGGATAGAATTATCTTGGGTATCAGCAGATAATGAACGACTTGTTAGAATAGCTGCACTTTTAGCTAATCTATTCCAAATATTCTGCACTTTTGTGTGTGTGTGTTACAGTGCAGAGCCCCCTCACTGTGTGGATAAATTGACTGCTGGCATGGAAATCACACAGGCTTCACTTGGGTACACATGCATACACAGTCACCTCAATCAGCATGTCTGTTTCCTTCTGTAGTCAAATTCAGTTAGCGTTAACAAGCATGAGGGAGCACATCTCCACCCCCTTTAAGCTCATTCGACAGCAGCACAAGATATTCTGTTTAAATGGCCGGATTTTTATAAGCTACGATTTGCTCTCTGTTACAGCCTGTTTTTCTTGTTGACCTTCAAATCTCCTGTGGAGACCCTGCACCATCATCATGTCAGTGTGGGTAGGTATTAGCTGGACTCTTTCCTGGATCCTGCTTTTCTAATGAGGGAGATCAGCACTTTGGCACAGCTTACTGGCAGCATGCATAAAAATGGATGGGGATGAGGTGCAGCTTGACAGACCTGTCCCACAGTCTTGGTCCAAGAAAATGGTGCCCAGAAGGATTGGGTTACATTATCAAATTTTAAAATATGCCCATTATTTTGGCAGTTATATTTAATCCCAAAGCACCTTTGGGATTCTGGTTATTTGTAGATAATAGGGCCCACATTGTTTGCAGAGAGGTATTTTTCCACTGTGACAGTATGTTGTAAGTATCATTTTCTGTTCATTTTTTTCTTCTCCCCCTATGTTAGTAGGTACAGAATATCCACAAATAGCCTGTCTTGATTTTGGACATCATCATGTATAAAATGAAGGTGCCTTTGAATGGACATCTGCTGCCAGTGTTCATGGTGAATCTTTAGAAAGAATACAGTAAAACTCCACAGAACAGATACACAGGGATAATACACTCATGGGGGATATTTCCAGGGGTGCTATAGACTCATTGTCTTGTCACGTATCATAAAAAAGACAACAGAGTCCAGCATCAGGGGGGACTCTGTGAATGTGTGTCCATACTCCCCTGGCTCTTCTTCAGCCACACTCAGCAGCAGCTGCCCTCATCGCATATAACGAGAGAGGGCTGTTGACACACACCTTGGTGTGGTATTGATTGTCTACCCAGCACCTTCTGCTGAGAGGTCTCATTCTGTCTGTCACACTCCCACACAGGCGAGGAGCTCACTCACACACACACACACACACACACACACACACACACACACAAAAAACGTGTTGATACGCAGTAAAACACACATATGCCCACACGTAACTTAGACAACACATGCCACCCTGGTGGGCGCTGCAGTTTGACATCTCGCTCACCAAGTGCTCAATTAAAGTGTGAGAGTGTAGCATTAATGCCTTAACCCATTAACAACACTACATTCGGGCAGTGAAGGATCCTTCTGCAAACCCCCACTTTCTGTCCTGCTTGACTTTGTGACTTTCTCACCAGCGTCTCTGGTGCCCAATCTTTGTCAACACTGAGCTAGAAGACCATAAAACAGCATGGCTTTACTGGTCTCTGCCACTCAGCACGACTACCAAATATCCCCCTGTTAAATAGGAAAGAATGGAGATGATGGAAAGTTTACCACCCATTTTGTCTCACTCTCATTTCATTGGTCATGGGCTTGTGCGTATGTGTAGGGATGCTCTTGACTGATTATAACTTAATCACTGGGAATATATATATATATTTTTATTAAATCCCCATTTTACCATTGGGCTTCCTCATAGCTTTCACTCAGCACTAGTGTAACCTCTTAAATTAAGCTTTTACTGCTTTTGTGGCCTCATAATTCCAAATTCGTCATATTGAATAAGTATGAAACGTACTTGTCTGATATAGTAATATCCTGCCATGTAATTTGCATTTCTCCGATATACACCAACTAAGTCATGCAAAAGAAACAAATTAACACCTTTATGGACCAATACATAGAGATACAACATAAACATGTGCATACAGATCCAAACACGTGTGGGGGAAAAGTGTTAATTGACCAACCTGCCAGGCAATTATTGTCGGTTGACCTCATAACCAAAATGCGTCTCTGATTATCATGCTTCAGAGGGTCTGTTGTCAAGGAAGCCGTGTTTTAAACTGTTTAGACAGCACCTTCCACAGTCCACAGGGGACTGTTCTCAATCAGGCGAAAATGTAATCTAAGCTGCAAACTAATGAAAAATGAAAATGAATATTTTCTATGCTTTTTCATATCTAATTTGATTACTGAATTCTAACTATAAAGCTCCGGGAATGAAAAGATGATTTGCTTAGTGAACCGCAGACATCACTAGGACTCAAAGATGTCATGTCTAGATTCTTATAGCAGGAACATTTCCCCAACTGTGAAGTGATCATTGGATTTTTCACAAGTCTGTGTAAATGTCTAAACAACGGCATGATAAAAGTGAATGAGATACGACTCAATCAAGAAATGAAACCGATGGCTCTGTCTTTATACTTTCCAAGGTAATTTATTTCCTGCGTAAGGTGTTTGGGGCAGTGGCTGCGCAGCATGAGCAGAAATGTCAGCAGCCAGAGAAGCAGGGGTTGAGCTTTGTGAGATGAAGATAGCTCCAACAGAGTAGGAGGTTACAGTGTGTTTGTCCAAGAGATTATTATCCACACACACACACACACACACACACACACACACACACACACACACACACACACATCCCCAGGGATAAACACAGCCATGACAGCATTCTAATAATGTTTCACTTTTATCAGGATACACAAATGTGCACTTTGTATCCGTTTGCTTTCCGAAGCACAAGTCGAACCACAAACGAAGACAAACATCAAGTGGTGCAGTAAATTGGAAATTCTTCTTTCCCATATCTAAATCCTTTGAATTCTCCAGGTCCCCAAAGTAATTAGAGTCTCAGGCGAGTGGGGCTCATAGGGGTGCCCAGAGTCCCTCTACTCAAATAGAGGGAATGCCCTATGCCTGGCCATAAGAAAATGATGTCCCAGCCCTTCTCCATCAATTACCCCTGCACAACTTAAATTTACATTAGGTGTTACCGCCAGCAGCAAAAAAAATCAGTTCTTCATACATGCCTCCAGGTGTTCAACCAACTCAACAAAATGCTTGGTTGTATATTTATGATCAACCTCACTTTGCAAATAGCTTATATTTCCTATAAGCGATATCACCATGTTGTGGTGTAAATGATAAGCCTCATACAGCTGTAGGCTGTCTGTGACTGAGTCATCCAGACTGGAAAGACAGTGGCCAAAACCTTCATGGTGAGTGTTATCTGCTGGGCAGTTGTTGGATGTTTAACAGGACCCTGATAGCCTCACGTGGCCCAAGGCGCAGTATCAAACCCCTTGTCAAAGAGAGATGAAGTCTGGCCTCGGTTAATAGCACTAAAAGTGAGGGTCAGGACTTCTATTATGGACTAGTACCTTATCAAACCATGACCAGTCACCTGTCAATCACCTGACTTACCTGCTATCCATGTGAGAAAGTCTTCAATTAAGAGTGACACGTTTGTACAAAGGAACGCTATATCTGTGAAGTGCAGCCGGTCATTTTTTTTCTCTTATGACAATCATACAGATGCTGTGGTGTGGTTCAAGCTAACACATGAAATGGACAAATGTGTATTGGGGAAAGATGTTTAGCCAACCTTGAGCACAGAAAAGAAACAAAAACAAAAAAGAATGAGTAAAAGGATAAAAATGGCAATAAAAGTAAAACATTTTTTAGCCCTATTTTATTTCTCTCTAGATTTAGCCAGACCTTGGCCACTTCACCCCTCTATGTGTCGCCATAGATCACACCGTTATTACCTCATTGCTGCTTCCTTTTGGTCTCTTACACCCTCATGCCTCTTATTATCCCCAGCTGCTTTTCTCTCTATAAGAAAAAGCTCAATGTACATTCAAGTGGACCATGAGCTTATTTGCTTTCTTCCACCTCTTTCATCCTTCCTCCGGTCTCTATACCCACCCCTCCTTCTTTGCCTCTTTGTTCCTCTTTTCAATTCTTCCCTGGCCCCATCCCTCTTTTCCTATTTTTCTGTCAATGGACTGATTTCTTTTTATCCAGGAGCGCAGCAGATTAGCAGATATTGTATCATGGCCAAGACAGGCAAAGCCCCTCTCTGTCCCTGACATCTAATTAATGGTAATCCTTTAATCTGCTGCTTGTAGTGCAGACCCCTTGGTTGCTGTCCCATTTGCAGCAACAGAAGCGAGCCGGAAGAAGGGACAGAGATGGAGTGAGAAGACAGTGGGTTTGCTCACTCAGCAGGTCCAATGACCAGGCTACTTTGCACAAAGACACCTGAAAACACAATGAGACACAATGTTGTTTTCATTCATGGGCAACACCCATATCTCATCTGTATGGGACACAACTCAGAAACCGTCTGTTTCAGCAGCTGTTGTGTCAGAAAATTTGCTCAACATACATAGCATTGATGACTCGGGTTTTTAAAACTTGTATGCACATGTGTTGACAAACATGACAAACACCTGCAAACGTTCTGAGCATAATCACTAACAATGGCTCTGCAAAAATGACATTTACGGCATCAACCTTGCGCTGTAGACATAGATGTAATTAACAACAGGGGCGAGGGAAGCAAATCCTCCCATCATAATTAACTTAATTAATAGATATAAATAATCACCTTCAGCCTGTCTTCATTTGTTGAGCAATAAAACCGGGTATTAAAACCTCATCTTGATTCTGTCATAAACAATATGCAGCCTCTCTCTCTGATGGTGACACCACAGATGGTGTTTGGATGTCATTTGATGAATCTGTGGCGTAGCCTAAATGCGGCAGGACTATTCTGGACATCCAAAAAAGTTCATGTGACAAAAGTTATGTGTAAGCAGACATCAATGACTGATCGGCTATAGAAAACACTCTTACCATAACAACACTTAAGCCATCTGCATTATATTATTCATTTACTGAGCCAACAGGTCAAGGCTTGGTGTTTTGGTATTCCCTCATTATCAGCCAGGTTTGATAAATCAATTAACACCAAGAGTTAATGATGAGTAGGAGAATAGATTCTTGTACTGAGGCCAAGGCCAAGCATGGTGGCTTTTACTGGCAGAGCTACAAAGGTGGTGGACCATATCCAAGGGCAAACACAGAAAGGACAGTAGCACCTTTGCCACACATGCCGCAGCTATTTCCCTAACAAATACACACACCTCATCCTCACATAAAGAGCCTCCAGTGCATGCACAGCAGGTGTGCACACACACGTACACACACACACACACACACACACACACACACACACACACACACACACACACACACACAACATTGAGGTATCAGATACGTGCAGACAGTTGCTATGATTAATGCATCAGGCACCAGGCCCTGCTGTAGTAGGTGTCTGTGTCTTAATCACTCTCTCAGTGTGTTTCATTAGCTCCTGATGGTCTCTGATGAATGGACTTGCCCTGGGTGTCCTGGCGTCTCTAGTGGTGCTGTTACCCAACAGGCTCTACTTCGGAGGTTTCAATCGATTCCACACCCACCGTTAACTGCCCTCCCCCCCTGCAGAGAGCCCTGTCATAGATTGGCAGGTGTGTCTGTCAGGTTGTTAAAGATATGATGTTCATGAGCACAGCCTGCTCCTGAATTCATTAACCTACATTTGAAGGATAATTCAGGCACTGGTCGCTGGCCATATGTGCTTTGATTGCTGGATTCTTTCCCACTGTTGGGATTTAGTGCAAGGCGATGGGCAGTTTAATAACACATGCAGATGGCCCCTGGTGTTTCTTTATTCTTACAACTAGTCTCTTATCCACATCTCATCTGGGAACACTGAACTTACACTGCACTCTTAAGTTCCTGCACTTGCTTCATCTAAAATATGCTGTGAATTTCTACCAATATGGCACTAGATATTCTACTGGAGTTGTGCATCCAATTACATGGCAGGTTGTTATGTAATAGGGGTGGATGTAATTGCTTATCTTATCTGACTGATGTGCACACCATTTAAACACAATAGTTTTGTTCGGGGAAATGCACGTGTTTGTCAAAATTAATTCCACCTGAGAAGGCTGCATCCTTGTATATCATCTCCTTTCTTCCTCTTCTTTAATGTAAACACAGCACCTGAGGGCTATTGAGGCTGCGTCAGCTAAAACATATTGAGACCCGAGGATGATACTCAAGCAACAAAGAGGTCTGCATCTTTCCATTCTGAATGACTTAGGGTACTTTGAAATCTGGAAAAAGAAAGAGATGTCGATCTGTTGCATTCAAATGTGCCTACATTATCTGAATAAATGCAGCGTCAGGGTATGTTGTGGGCTATTACCTTCTGTTCTAAATGCTGTTTCACAGATTGTTGCTGAGACAGGCAGTGCAGTGTTGGGGCTTGTCGTTGGGTTATGGGCAGCAGAGTTTGCCAACTCTTTTCTCTCTTACCGCTCTCTCAGTGCATCATGAGGATGTGACACCAGAGCAGGGATGGAGGAGAAAGGAAGCCAACTGGGGTTACAAGAGACTACGTGGACTCTGACGCTTGACGCTTCCAACATGTTCCACATTAACACAATGCTGCACCCAGCTCCGCCCTCATCCCCTCCAATCAGAGGAGAGAATAGCCATATACACTCTCGTCCTTCATTAGCCTAAGCTGGAACAAAATGAACAGTATCACACATGAATAGTAAACACACAGGTCTAGTGCTGCATGTTTCCAGTTATACAAGGATGAAGTCATTGAATATGCTATTTGGCAGCAAGACATTTCAGTCAGGCCCAGAAAGGGTAGTGAAGATGAAGACTGAAAACAGTGGAAGGTTCAAAATGCTTGAAAAATCAGCTTTCTGAGAGACGCATTCAACACATTTGTTTGACTCAAGGACACCCACAGTGAGTTTTGGAGAGAGATATTGAATTGAAACATAACTTGTGTTTGTTTACAACAAACCTCTGAGCCCCTTGCAGAGGCTTCTTTGGCAAAGGATGTGATAAGTGGATTCTGTAAAAAATGAGAATAAATAAATAACAGAATGTCTTGTAGACAAATATTGTCCAAAGTGCTAAATTTGTACTTTTTTTTCCCTTAGTACTCAGCTATAAGGTTAAAAACACCTGACATTATCCTGACAGCGCTTCAAAGAAAACACAATAACGGGTAACATGCACATTTCAGTTATGATATTGTACAGGAAAGCAATTTTTGACACTGAACAATCAAAAAAAAAAAAAAAGTTGAAAGACAAAGGTTATTTGCTCATGTGGGTGGGTAACGTCGGCCAAGTTTCTTTCTCACCTGCCTCTTTTTGATTTTACCTTTCATTAACATCTCCTGTCTGTGCAGAGCCTGCCAGTCACACTTGCCCTGTGGTTACCTCAGTGTACCCACCACCTGCGTTACATGGCCTCACTACCCACCTGCACACCTGTTGCTCATGGCCTCATTACGCTGTTAGTATATATATATATACCAGCTTCATTCATGTAGTTATTTGCCAGATTGTCTTTGCACTTGTGTAGCTGTAATGTTCCAGCCTACTTACTAGTTCCTGCATATCTGATTCTGACCTTTGCCTGAACCTGTTTTTCCCGCCTGCTCTTCACCTGATTTGTATGCCTCCTCTCACTGCCAACTATGTCTGACCTAAGTAAAGAGCTTTTTGACTTTAACTTCCAAACTTCAGTGTCAAAACTGCTACAGAATGACGATATCATATGAAAATGTGTTTTAGTTTGTTCTGTGTTTAAGTCCTGTTCTTCTCATATCTTCTGAATACATTTTGGAACTGACTCAGTAATTATGTTTAAATACTAGATTTCAGTGCCATTGTAAGTGAAAAGATGTGTAAAATGAGACAACAAGATAAAGACCACACATCAAGGTGAAGAGAAGAAGAGAGAGAAGTACTGTCTCTTCAAGTGCAGCTATAGAAAGGGAGGATAGTTTGATTAAAAAGAGTCTTGTAAAATGCTCTACCTCACCATCATCATGTGTCTCCTCCATCTTCTCACCTCCCCCAATGCATTTCATGTTCTCCCCTGCTCTCTCGGCCCCATCACTCCTCTCTGCTCATTTGCTTTCTCCCCCCCCCTCTCAACCCCCACCCCTCCCCTTCCCCTTCTGTGCACTCTCTGCATCTTGGAGTCTCACCAATCCCTCGTGTTGTTTCACACCAGACTGTGTAGAAAAGACTAAAAATATATGTGTTTGGTCCTGGCGTCCCAAATGGCAACTTTGTAGAGAACAAAGGAGATAGCAGGACGGCTCAAATAACTCGTGATGAGAGAGAGGATGCTGCTCTTGGGGCTCTGTTGCTCCGCAGAAGAACATTATTACTAGATTATTGATTTACAGCACAAAATGGATGGGACATAAATAGGGTTAAGCTCATTAATCCCTCTCCTGTCTCTTTTAGGAAAATGGACTTGTTATCAGTGATTATTCTAATGGATTGTTATGATTGAACACTTAACTGTACGGCACACTGGCTGCCTTTGCCTTCGCAAAAATCACAGAGCACAGAGGAAAGAAGAGGTGAGGTTTGGGGACATGCAAATAGGATGGAAACGGCGGGGTGGAGGCAAAGACCTGCTAAAACAGACACACCAAAATAAAAGCTCAAAACACAGACAGTGGAATTGCTGACATTCCGGTGACATTTGGTGCGTCAGTGGCATTTCGCAAGACATATGAGCAGGTAGCTCAGTTCACATCACTCCTTGTGAGAGATAGGACTGCCTGTGTACGCTCTGAAATATTCAAGCTGCCATACAGAAGTCCTCATCAATATATGAACATATAAATGACTTTTTTACCTGATAGGTACTGTTTGTCTGACAAAATGACCTTCATTATCCATTGTTTTGATATCTTTTCTGTATCTGTTATGAAACTCAACAAGTAGTTTAATTTACAGTAATGAAAACTGTAAGACACCCCGACCTCAATCTTTGTCTTTCTCCTCTCCTTTTCTCTCTCTCTCTCTCTCTTCTCTCCTGGCTCCATGTACATCCATCAGGGAGTGCTCCAATGGAGCGCGGCGGGCCCGACGATTGTCCTCATAAATTGTGTGTGTGTCGGGGTGCAGAGGGGCTAAGTGAGCAGTAAATAACAAAGGGTCCTGCCGCCATCCGCTCACCATCGCCACATTTCCGGCCACGCAAGATTACCCAAGATGCCCCTGGAGGGGTGTCTTCTTCCTCCGCGTGATGAATGGACAAGAGGAGGGAGGAACACGCCTTCACCACCCTGCATGTGACAGAGAAAAGGTGAGGTCCAGGAACCCTGCTGATTTAAATTGATGAGTGTCTTTATTTCGCAGTAAAAAAAAGCAAGAAGCTGTTTGTCTCGCTCTTTCTGTAATAACAGATCACTCTGCAGATATCTTTAACTGCCTCCATTCTTCACTGTCACTCCCTTTTCTCTATCTTTTGCCCTATTCGATTTTTCCTCTCCTGCTTATTCTCTGTCTCTCTATTGACTGCGCATTCATAACCGCCTCTGGTCACTGATTTCTGTTCAGTGTCCGTGCACTTTTCTGCATCCCCACTCTTTTCCCCGCTCCTACTCCCTGTTCTGATGTTTTCTCTTTACCTCTTCAGGTATAACGGCCCGATATGTAATAAACTTGAGTGCCACTCATAGTTTTCTTATTCACCATTCATCTTTCAATAGAAGAAACTCCTCTTTCTTCTCACCTATGATTGATGTAACTATTTCTCAGCTTCCACTCTGTTTTGTTCTCACATATTATCATCAAGATATATTTTATCCTAAGTAATAACATTTCATTCTGGTACAATTATAACTGCCAGTGATACTTGACTATTTTTTTCTGATTATTTTGACTTTTATTTTTCTCTGTGCTTCTGCATGTTGTACCATTCACCTTGACACTCAATATCATTCCATCCATCTATCTTGGCCACCCTTTCCTTCCCCACTCCCCCTTCTTTCCCATTTGCCAGATTTACACCTTGCAAACTAAAATCTCCTCTCCTTCCTCAACAACACCTGCCTTTGTTTTTTGTTTTTTCTTCTTTTTTTTTCCTTTTGCATCTTTCTAAATTCCCTGTTTCCTTTCTAATACAGATTGTGACTGGTTTATTGTGCATTTTGTGATTTTGGTGCAGCTGTTCTATTTAGTTGAATGGCATGCGACTGTCACGTGAAAAAGAAGTTAATGTTAGGCTATAAGATAGTTGGGTTTGACAAGAGAGATGCTGTATGAATGCCTCAGCCTCTCAGCTATAGAGGAGCTTTCTCTTCAGAGGTTGACAGGTGTAAGAAAAGGGATGAATAGGTTCAAAATGGGGTGTTCAGCCTGTTTTCTGAGATATTCTTAACACAGCTCATGTAAAGGCTGAGTTATAGATACCACGTTTACTGTTACCTTCACTGCTTTCTGTTTTCTCTATAGGACCGAATCATGTCAAACATTAAACTGTCAAGTTGTGGCAGTGACTCTGACAGGATGTTCGAGACACAGAGACATGTGGCCAATCAAATGAAAATCATTTTCTTCTTCCCCACACCTACTCTGCCATGTGATAGTTTAGGAAGTCAAAATAATGAGAGATACTTCTTACTTATGTGCAATAGGACAGGAATAACATATCTATGAATTTCTATATACGCCTTACATATCGCATATGGATCAATAAAGTATTTAATAGTTTGACGTGTAACCTTTTTAAGAATATCGATTTGTGCGGTGTTCTGCATGAGGGCTCAATTTGAAGTGTATTGACTGTGGTGTTGTTGTGATATGGTGTGGGAGGGCCTCGGGCTCCGGGCAGACGCTCTCAACGCCACAGTTATTGACCCTCTTGACCTTCTGCCTACAAAGACAATATACTGTAGGCACGTCTATAGTGGTCCCATTATATTGTATCAGCACTGCAGTGATACAAAACCGATCCAGTTGGTTTACATTTATCAGGAGAAAAAGTGTGTAAAATGTTTCTACTTATAACATCTTTAATAGTATCCTTGCAAGTATCACGTATCAAAAATTGTCAAGGATCTCATCGAATGCTTGGCCAGTGTCTTATTTCTTATTGTTTACATTTTATTTGACAAATACAGCCTGGTTTGTCTAAATGGAAGCATCGTGTTCTCAATTGTAGCCTATACTGTTTTATATTTAAGTGCTTATTAAGCTGCAAATCCATCCAAGCACAAACTAAATGGTCATTGGAGAACAATCTAAGCACAGCAAGAGAGTTAGATGAAAATGAGATCCTGAGAAAGACTGACACCATTCTTATATATGTCCATACATATTTAGTTAGACGTGTGGGCATAGTGTCGCATAGCATAGCAAAAAGAGCAGAAGAGGGAGAATTTTAATTAACTGCAATAACCTGCTATCAAAAATGATGAAGTATAGGGTATTATAGTATACTCCTCTGTGGTGAACTTAAGTAAATGTAACAGTAACTTATTCATTACTTACATGTCTGCATCCTTAAATGAAAACATCAGCTACAACAGCTATTGTTGCACAAACTCTGGACATTTTAAACACTAAGGATTGGACTATTGCCAGTGTCCATATCAAAAACAAAAATAACAATACAAAATAAAACCAGACAGTCCATGTTTCACCTTCTTTTAAACACTTGTTTCTAGCTGTCAGTGTCAATCTAGTACACATTTATGTCAGTCTGGTTGTATTCTTAATTCTTAACTTTGTCAAAAACAGGTCCAGTGTTCAGTAATTCATAGACCAATAGATCCCAGAGTCATAAAAGATTTAGTTGTAATCAGCACTCATGTTCACCTCTCTCACTGGACTAAATAGACTCAGGACTTTGTCTTTTAAAGTGGTGGAGCAGCAGCGAAACCCAAGTGACCCAGATACAGGAAATCATTCAAACTGTACCCGCAACACCTGCTAGTAGGCTAATATGTTTGCATATTAGCTTCCAGTTAACTGTTTTTTTTTTTTTTTTGTTTGTTTTTTTCAAAAAATCAGTCCAACAAAAATCAGTTTGAACAATGTTGTTGAACTGAATAAATATATTTGTAGAAAAACAGGTCCCTCTCAACAGAGGTATTGAAAAAAGTTTTCTTATCAGATATCTGAGATATTCATGAGCTTTTTGTAATTCTGGACCATACTCTGCCACAGTTGGCAATATTCCCCTTTAATTTTTCTTTGAGAAGCTTTGAAACTAGATTTAAAAAGAAAATCACAATGTCTGACAGTATCATATATTGTGTTTCCTTCTTTTTCCGGCAGTTCATTGAAGCTGTATTACTGAGTGAAATATTCAGACCAAAGATAACGTTTGACTGTGCTATTATGTGAAATGGGGAAATATGAAAGTTTTTGAATTATCTTAGTCGTGTTTCCCTGCAGTTTAGGCTGACATTTTGTGTTTCTTGAGAGACCTTGACTTCTCTCTTACATTTTAAAATACAGCTCCCTGGGTTTCAATAGTTCTCATCCATACAACATTAGGTTGTGATAATGGACCCACCAATATGTCTGTGTGGGTCAGACAAGGCAAATTTTGACTTTTATTTCACAAGCAAACCTTGTTTAAACTATGCAGCTGTGTAACAACATAACAGAATATAATCAGATGACCATCTATAACATAGGTGAGCAATACCGTATCTCTTCAACTCTCCCATCCCCTCTCCTCCCATCTCTCTCTCTCTCTCTTTTTAGCCTTCATGTTATTCTTCTGCCCTCCCACTGCTGAGTCGGGTATTAGTGCAGAGGGTGACCCCCTGGACCCTATTAACATCGCACATACTCTGAGTGGCCAAAACACACTCCCTAAATGAACTCTCCTCTCCCCCTCAGCTGCCGTCATTGCCGGAGCCCACCGCTGGGTGAATTAGATTGCAGGCTTTTTAATACAGCTCTTAATGGTTTATAAATTGCACGTAATGATTCCTCCTTTCCTCTCTCTCTCGCTCTGCTTTTTATGGCCCCTTGGCTTTCTAAGGGAGTGGGTGGGATTTAATATGTGGTGGAGGAGGCAGAATGAGAAGGTGAAACTAGACCTGCACAGCTTTCAGCCTGCTCTTAACGCTTCCCCTGGCTATGGAGAAGAGAGTCTTGGAAATAATGCTGGACACTGATACTATCTGGCTGTAGCATACAACACCCGGGACATGACAATATTGTATGATGGGTTGGTCACCAGAGGTGTGAAAATAATCAGGAGTTGTGTTTGTGGGAAGGTGATGAGAGGTGCGATTTGTGGACCAAGCCTCACCTTAAGGGAAAAAAAAACAAAACCATATACATTCCAACCAGTTGCACAAGCGTGTATATATTAATGTGTTTTTACACCTTGTCATTGCAGTCCCAAAACCTGAAGCTTGAATGGTACAAACCCATCTTTTGTCTGTTTATACCTCCTCAGTGATGTAGCTAGCAAACCTGAACTCCCACTGGCACTAAGGTGTACTCCAGCTTCACTTTTTTTTTCACCACACTTTCTGTGAAGTTCAGTATTTTTCTATTACAGCATTTGAAAGGTTACTATGAAGTTTGGGTGTAGCTCTTAAGGTTAGGGTTAAGGTTCAGTCTGTTAGGGTTAGGTAAACTCATGTACTTGAAGAGACAAGAAACATAAACAGCAATCCAAAATACAGCGGCTAAACTGTTTGAATAGGCTGGGAAATACTTATCTGTTTATTAAACTACGCAGTGTTTTCTAATTGTTAAATTCATTCCAACATTTCTTTCCCTTGCTAGCAAACACTGTGTGCTACCAAACAGTCTAGAGACTGGTAATTACAGAGTGTGGGAGGTTTTCAATCCCTAATGCAGCACAATATGAACAGTAGCCAACATAAACCCAGTGCCTTACTTGATGATGCTTTGGCACTAAGTGAAACTCCAATTAACTGACCCAAATGTCTGCAGGGAGTGTTTGTCTAAAAGTGTGGTGAGGATGCAATTATGTTTTTTCCATCTTGTAGTTGTGGACGTCATTTGTGTAGTGACCAGTAGCAGCAACTTGTAGTGGGTCCCCATGTTATAAATGCAGTTTTGTAAAGCTGCACTTATTCTTTTTCCCACTCTGCGACTGTGAAAGGATAAATATGGCTCATTATGTGTTTCCAATGGTCCACCGGACACAGGGGTGAGGGAGCACAAGAGAGAAATCATTTGCATTGTGTGCAGCGAAACCCTGAAGGTGGCAAGGCTCAGCTCAACTTCCCGTTACATGGCCATTGTCATGTTGAGGTGCAATGTTGGTTACAGTGACTTCTATCCACCTAAATGACTCTTAGTAGTGATGAAAAATACCTGCTAGCACACTCTCCTATCCAACTGAGAACAGGTGGGGAAGCATTGCTCTGTAACTGGCCCACGCTGTGCTTTAAAGAACGGTTCAAACAATTTAGTTTGTCAAAGAGGGACTCCTGCCCTACTTTCCCTTGCTTTCTGTGAATTTTCAGCTATTCCCTCTGCTGCCTGTACACTTTCACTGGGATGAAAAGGAGCTCCAGAGACAGAGGCTTGTCTATATAAATAAATACCTTTGTGTTTAAATACCCTGTTGGTTGGCTGATTAGGTTAAAAAAACAGTAATTGAATGTGAGTCTCACACTCTCACTTCTGGTACCACTTTTCAGGCAGAAATGTGCAAAAATCGAAAGTATGGCGAGGAAGAGGAGACAGATAAAGCAATGGCAAAAGAGGATGTGGTTTCCTAAGGGCAGAAGGAGAAGGGAGAGGTTAAGTAAAATAAGAAACACACACACACACACACACACAGAAACATAGAGATAAGGAGTGGTGAAAGAAAATGCTGATCCATGGTCCCTGTCTGGGAAGGCAAAAACAGAACATTGATTCTGCAAGATCCACAAATGAAAAATCTATGGGGGTAAGGAGCTCTTCGGCCCTGCGGCAGAGACAGGGCACCAGCAGTCATGCTCTTGTATCGCAACTGACACCGAGCTCTGGCCTCTCACTGGGTGGCAGTGGACAGCGCTGGATCAGCTGGAAAAAGGCCAAGATCAACCCAACCAGCAGGAAGCTCACTGAGAACGAGATAGAAAGGATACATTTAGTTCTGGGTTTAGCAGAGAAATAAGTTTGTCTTTTTGTTGGAATGAAATAGGTGACATAATTCGGGCAAATCCAAGCAGAACTGCAAACATTTTTTGACTATTATTTTTTTTATTCCTGTTTTGGCTTTCTGGCATTTTGATCGCATTAATCCCTAACTCCACATCTCACCATTGTGCCTAAAACTGAAGATAACATGGTCCCTCCCGCTACCTGTGAAGAATAGATAAAGAAACCTTGCATCTCTATCTGTGGTTCCATTTGAACTCCTCTATTAAATCAGGATTCTGGCTGGGGGGGAGGGAGGCCCTTTTTTCTGATTACCACCCTCTGTCAGTACATGTACACACCACAGAAGCACTAATCTGTATCCCTGATATGCTAATCCTCCCCCCCAACTCCTTTTAGATGGCAGCCACACCTAAATGCATTGAGGGGAAGGCGAGAGGAAGTCATTAAAGCATGCCCTGCAGGAGTCTGCCTGGGCCTGGGCTGGGTGAGATGGGATGGCAGCAGCACTTTGGGTGTGTATTCACTGGGGGAACAGAAAAACAGTCTTCAGGGAGAGGTAGATCAGTTTAGTTACCGGTTCTTCTCTGGTTTCCCCTGGGGTAGTCCAGGTCCCCTGCAGACAGGATAGCAATCTGACATGCAGGGTGTGGAGCAGAGAAAATATTGTAGCTCCAGTGATGGGAGTATTCATGTGTATGTGTGTGTGTTTGCATGTGGATTTGGGAGATTAAAGGTGACAGTCGTCGCTTTGCTTAGACCTGCTCACCTGCCACAATCTGTCAGTTACCAAAGCTGCTCACTGAAGCGTACTGCACCTGTCATCAGTGAGTGTGTGTCACATCGAGCACATGTGCGTCTACTTTGTGGGTGGATGTCATAATGATAGATATATATTCACTAAGGAGACTGCGGTGTCCTGGTGTAGCTTTGGAAACAAAATCCCTCATTGGGTCAGCTGCCTTTACACATTACTACAACAAAAACTATTGTGTGTGAGTGTGTGTGAATTCCAGCATTATCATTTCAATTCATGTTGTATTGTGAGGCACTTCAAAACCCACAGATTAACATACTTTTGAAAAATGTGCACCAGCTTGTTTTGTGTTGATGTGTATATGCATTCTTATTTACTGTACTTTAATGAGTAAGAAAAAACAGTTGTTGATATTGTTTGAAATGTTCTTTCTTTGCAGCAACAAAAACTACAGATTAACATAATTCAAAATGCATGAATATATCTATCTTTAGTGTTACAGAGAAAGATCAAGAGAAGAGAAGAAAAGGAAAGTAGAGACAGACAGACAGACAGCATTTCTCTGCCTCAAGCACTTTAACTGATCATATATGTCTCCTATCAAAAGCTATGAGCTGTTTAATAGTTTGAATATAACCTCTTCATTTGTCACAGGCAATAATCACATTGTAACTCAGCTTTAATGATGATGTGAAAAACCATAATGTGAAATCATGCTGATTACTGTGTGTGCATGTGTGCGTGGATGTGTGGGTGGCTGAATTTCTGTGAGACAAGGATCTCTGCACATCAGTTATTAAAATTGGTTATGACAACTCAGTTTTTGACACATATTAAAGACTGTATCTCATTTTTAAAAGCCCGCCATATTTTTGGCTGTTTTTAAGTATGTCAGTTTGATTGTTAGGTTTTTTTTTGTCTTGTGGAAACAAAGCTACTGTTACTAACAGTAGCTTCATCATGTTCATCGAAGTGGGATCCTCAGAGGTGCAAAATCGCAGTCATGAAGACAAAAGGAGAAAAAAAATGTTTCGATGAAAGCTATGCAATACATTCTAATGAGCTAAAAGGAGATGAGCGTTGCATTTATATGCCCACTGCATTCACATCCCTACCCCATAACTGCATTCGTTGTAAATAAATATGAGCAATCAGCTAAGAACGGCAATAAAGAGCCCATAAAGAGCTGCAAACAGTGAGATGGAAGGAAATTGCATTTCTGCAGACAGACAGACAAACAGACAGACAGACAGGCAGAAAGAGAAGAAGGAAGATAAAAATACAAAAGAGAAAAGCTACATTCTTTTTTCTTTGACCTCCATATCTAAAGACTGGATGGAAGGTCAAGAAAAAATAAAAAGGTCATGGTATTTAGACCATTTGAACACAACCCTGGTAACAAAGAGCTAACAACAGGCAGCAGTAGTGGTCCTGGAAACAGAGAGAAAGGGAGTCAGAGAGAGGTTAAAAAGAAGTGTTGTCTCCTCGGCTCCCTCAGCCCTGCGGCGCGGGGTCACCTCAGAGACTGCAGACTGAATTACCCAGCAGCCCCGGCCGCTCTCAGGATCAGGCGGACAAGGGGAGAGGACGAGAGGAGTTAATGAAGGGAAGAGACAGTTCAGGTCCCCTGAGGGCCCCTAGGCACCTCGCCTGCCCAGCTCCCACCAGCCCAAACTGCTCTGATTGGCTAATTATCAACATGGATTTAGCCGTGAGTCAAATCACTGATTGATTGGAGTGTTTTAAATCTGTCTTTGGTCTCTCACTGCCTCTGCTTGCTTTCTCACTTTGTCTCTCTGTGGAAACTCTCGGCCACCGGAGCCCTGCTGTGAGGACTAACACGGCACAGTAGCAGCACAGTAGCAGCAGGTGACCGGTCCGTCTGCACAGTGTTGACACATGGCCTCAACAGTGGTGATTTTGTTCCTCAGTGGACATGTAATTAATCTGTTAAGTGCTCAAAAAGAAATTATTTGACTCTACAGATAATTACTAATTACAGCCTAATAAGTGACAGAACATTTTTCAAATGGGAACAAGGGAAGAAAGGCCATGGTCTCACTCATATTGGGTCAACATAATTCCAGTAATAGATGTTATTTGCCATTACCATGGAGGCTGTGGAGGTGTGATTAAATAAGTGTTGCTATGTTTGCTTATATTCATTTATCAGTGATTAAGTAGCTCCTGGTCCGGCAGGAATCTCGTGGCTGGTTCATTAGACTTTACATTAAAAGCCAAAGGGAATTAATGCTATGCGGATTATGAGTGTCAGCATTAGTCATGACTGTTAATGTGACTGTTGTTTCTCTGTAGAATCCTCTTTTCTTTCCCACAGATCCAAGGCAACTTGCTGGATTCAGCTTAATCATTGTGATATGGCTTACAGAAATTTCTCTTCTGTTAGACTTAAAAGTCATTAATTCCAACAACATAAGCTGACATAGTGAGTATCAAAGCAGTCCAGAAAAGCGCAAAACAGGAGTTTAAATTAGGTTTCGCCGGATATGTGAGTTGGATTCAAATATGTAAACTATGTGGGAGTGAATAAGAAAAGCTTCTCTTTTGTTTCCTTATCTGCCTCCAGTTGGAAATGAGAGCATGAGACATCGTGTTACTGTCACTGACAAAACAAGAGATGAGGAAGCTGCAGAAACAGGCTGAGCACATGTTGCTTGTAAAAGTATGCAAGAAGGTGCGTCTCCCTGTTTTTCCATGTGTCACACCAGTCAGGATCCATTTTTTTCTGTGCTGGGGGGAAACATAAGAGGGTGCGTGTGCTGAATATTTCTCACTGAGGGATGGAAACACTCAGGTGAGAGCTTTACTAGGAAGTTACAATCCTGAATCCCAACCTACATCGGTGAAAAGAAGAAGAGCAAAGAGATTTCTCCTAAGAGAGCAGATTTAGCTCTGTGGTGACAGTCTACTCTACACAACTGTTCAGGATGTCTCCTTCTATTTTGCTGCACAGCATCCTGGGACAGGACATCTATAGCAGTCCTGGGAAGCCCCAGGGGAGGCTGGGGGATTAGCGCTGGCCTATCTCTTCAGAGCTGGGAATTAATTAAGTAATTATGAAAACCAGGCGGAGGGATGAAATATGCATGAGCCTTGATTGGGACTTTTGTGATTGTGTAATCTAATTTCAACCGACAGAGCGTCCCTGTCAGCCAGGTAGAACACACACCACAGGGCCTTGCACACACATGCACACACGACCGCTTTCTGGGGACACAAAACATAACCAAAGATCACCCTCACTGTTTGCAGAATGGGTATTTTGAGAATTTCATTATGTTAATTAAAATGAGGTAATCAGCCTGGATTAATCACCAGCGTAATGAGGATTGAACAGGCGATTATGTCTTCTTACCTAATCCATATAATTGTATTTGTAGAAGCATGAGATTATTATGCTAGAATCCAATTAATGATAAAAATTATTGATTAAACACGTGTTTCTCTTCAGAATTCTTCTGCAGGGTGAAAAGTGGATTTTTACATTTGTTGCAAACATCTTTGTTGTAGCAGGTACCTCTGGAAGCCACATGGGTTTTCTGTTTCATTGCTGTTTCTCCTCAGGTCTCTCTTTCTCTTTATTGATGGACTTGAAGGTCTGTTTGCAGCAAAGAGCTCTCTCACTGTTCTCCTGAAAAATACTTCCTGTAGCAGATTCAAACTGAGTCAATAGAAAACAAGAGATCAGTAGCCGCTAGATACATCACAAGACAGACTGTCACATTCTCAGTAGACATGTGCAGCACAGCCATGGAGTATTGGTCTTAAGCGTAACCACAAATATACACACGATGTCAACACACACACACACACACACACACACACACACACACACACACACACACACGCAAAGGCTCCCATTTCCTTTCAGTCACCTGCAAGTCTATCGACCCAGGTACATCCTCCTTCCTTTCATTTATTTAGCTTTTTTTTCAAATATTGATTCTTTCATCATGTATTTGGATGCTGCATCACATAGTGTTGGAATATCATGTTCTATGTTTCTATGTTTCACCATTTTCACCTTTTGCATTCATAGAGAACTCTCCTGCTCTTTAAGAGCCCAATCTCAAGACTCAACATTCAGTCGACCAATTCTGCTTTTAACATGCTTTAATTAAAAAAAGGGGGAGACCATTCCCATAAATGTGAATGCCGAACCTGAAAAAAAAATTAAGGGAGGAAAAACCAGAGCTTTTTATGTTTCAACTATATGCTCTAGTTCACTGGAGCACTGCAGCGGGAACCTCCAGTATTTAAACTGGTCCCCAGTGTTTGAACTCTGCTCGGAAAGCAGAACATAAAGCAGAGAGATGAGAGGATAGATACAGAGGGGAGCAGAGATGAAAGGCTGCCGTGTGCCCTCCAAAGGGAATGTGGGAGCCCGGGAGCACACTTACTCACAGTGTTAGTTGTATGATTGTTCTTTTGTCTCTTTTAGGCGCAGAAGAAGCCGCTGTAATACTTCAACACAGGAAGTGTCACAAGGAGAAGGGACACAGATGCTTCAAGCTCCCAGCTGCTTGGCACATCATTGGGTTTTACTCTCTATAGGCATTGAACTTTGTAAGATTGTACTACAAAGGAGGTCAGAATTCATACAGATGTTGTTCTTTTCCCCACCCACCTGCCACATGATTCTTCAAATAGCAATCAAGAAGAAAATGAGAGGAGCAGGTGCATCAACAGCATCAGAAGTCCACCTTTACTACCCCTGTCTGTTCCCCATGACCAGGTGCGAAACTCACTCATTAATTCATCCCGGGTTATGACCTACCTTACAGTGCAGAGGTGGCCCATTTGTTCTCTTGTCTGTCTCATTGTTTCTTTAGAGAGTTTTTCTACTCAAGACAGAAGAAAGATCTTAGCACCACTTTTCTGTTATTCTCCACGCGTGGCCTGAGAATAGCTCTATTATCTAGTTTTTTGTTTTTGAGGTTTATGTGTTAATAATATAGATATTTCTGTAAAATCTTAACAATATGGCCTCAATAGAGGCTAAAAAACACCATCTATATTTTGTCCATTGGCTGTTTATAACACACAACCAGTCATCATATCCATATGACCTTATTCTATGCAATGTAATCTCCGCTTCCTGATTTGAGGCGTCTGTGGATTCAACCTCAACTGACTACTTTGCATGAATTTGACTGCACCACACAAGGATTTGCATCCCTTAAAATGAGAAAGTAGCTCAGCTGCCAAAACACAAAGGTCAAAGAAAAAAAGTACACATCAAAATGAGATAAAATCACGATTGTCCTTCCAGCCTCCAGTTTGCTCCAACAACCTGCCAATACATTGATTATGCTCATTTACAGATGTTCAATGCAATTTTCAGAAAGGTTAAATACTCAAGAGTGCACTGTTCTCGTGGAGAATTTCTATTCGTTCATTTAATTTTATTTAATAACAGCCATGACATGTACTATCATTGTCAAGTACCAGAAAAGTGCTTCTATTTCTCCTCTGCCTATTTTTCATCCCTTTCTGTCGTCTTCACTTTCTCTCTCCCTCTCTTCCCCATCCCCCCTTCCCGCCCGCTGTTGGCTCCCACCTCCAGAAATGAGGTGGTATTGGTGTGATGGGAAAACATGTCCAGGCAAACAAAGCGCGCCCACACCTGAGCTTTTTATAGGCTAATAAGATGACCACTAGCTGCCAGTTCTGCAGGGTCAGCTCCTGTGTTATCTATCCTCTGTCTGCAGAAATCCAACCTATTATTATCATCTTGATTGGCTATCTAGTCAGACACTAATAATAGTGTCCATTCAGCTTGCGTGAGCAATGTGGAAAAATTGTCATTTGCTTCTATTGACTTTTTCTCTGTCTTTATGCTTGGAAAGGTGAAGCACAATATTCAGTTGTTTTGATCGGATGATATTTAGATATAAGCCACCCTGCTGTGCTGTGCTGCATCATGGGATGCCTAGGCTTGCTGAACATGTGGCAAACTAAACAACTCATCATGCATTTGGTGGTGGGAGGAAAAAAACTTTTAGTTCAACAATTCTTTGTTGTGATATTTGAGCAGAGGTGATATTTCCTATTTTTCTCACCGACATCTTGCAGGTTTTTTTCTCCAACAGTGTGAAACACTGCTTTTGTTTTGTGTAACTACTGAAAATCATCCAAATGTGTTAGGAAAAACTGTTTCATTTCAAATTCACAAATATAGCTTTATGAATCTGAGTGCCATTCAAACCAGAAGCGTGACTTTGTGCTGTTCTTGCTCCTGCTAAACGATGACACCTTTGTTACATGTCAAACCATAATTTCTGAAAATTTCACACCTCTGCAAATATTGATGTTATGTAGCATCATATTTGGGATGCTAACTGTCTCAATAATAATAACTGCCTAATTACATTAATTGCAAATGACAATCATGTCATGCTGAGACAGTTTCTTGTTTTCAGGGGAATGTTTTGCCTCAGTCTCCACTCATTCTCTGTGGCAGGCAGAGGTGCACTGGTGGCAACTCTTGAGAATTATTTCCACCCAGGGCTGTTGGCGTTACCCACCAGATCAAGGCTGTGATTAATAAAATGGGCCTCTGGTCCCCTGAAGCCTATTCTCACCTTCTCCCTTTACACTGCCTTTGCAGCACATGCTTGTATCCTAGTGTCTGAACCTCTGTCGTCTTCTCCCCTTATTGTCATTCTCTCCTTCTGGTCATCGCCGTTGCTCCCTTTCAGCCTTCCAAACTGCACGCAAAAGGGAATTTCTTTCCCACCCCCTTTCTCTCTTCTCTCTCTGGAACTCCTGGTAAATGATGCATGGTGGACCCACAGCCGCTGAGCAATCATTAGTGAGGTGGCACAGGTGAACAGCAGCAATGGATGATGAAGAGAGGGAGGGATGGAGGGAGTAACAGAGGACAGCAAAAGTCATGTTTCCACCCCAAGGCGTTTCCCTATACTGTCACAAAACTAGAAGCTGTTTGTGTACAACGCTAGTCGGTGGCATTTGCTTTGCCAGTGGTCATTAATCTAGACACATAACACATACTCTCTCATACAAACACACATACACACACGCAAGTAAATAGAGAAATGAAGCTATAATGTCGCTCTAAAGTCTGGACTTGACTAGCATAGCGAATGTGCTGAGCAGCCACTATTATGAAGTGTACATTATGTTTCCCCCATGAAATATATCATCACTCGGCACTGCCCTGATGCCCCTTATCATAAACAAAATTTGGGTTTATAGTTCATATCAGGACTAATAAACTGAGACATTACCTGACAAAGACCCACAGTGGGCTGGAAACTCCCACACGTGAAGTTTACTGGAGGCGAGATTCAGCGTGTATGATGTTTTGTTTTTTTTTCAACCACCTATCAATCAACCAAATGTAGTTTGTTTTATATAAAATGACGCTAACATTGTGGTTCCTAATAGCCCATGATTTGATCGTCAGCTCCATAGCTACAAGTCTCTCCACTTCGAACAGATGTTATTTTTTATTAGTGCTCACACCCACTCTTCACCTCCAAGTCTCACCACCTCATAACGCTTACATTTACATCTTCATCTACTTCCTCCCTTTTGTGTGTTCCAATAAGATGGTAATAATGTGTAAAATAATAAACACAGTCAGAGAGACACTGTGGATATCATCTTCAGCTGGGGAGATAAGGTACAATCGACTTTCATGTCCTAATGATCCAGACCTAAATTATTCACTTTTTACTGCAGCATCCCTCGTGTGTGTACCTTGCAATCATTTCGCTTATCTTAACAGGAATGTACATATGAAACATGCACAAACGCCTTTTATTAAAAGTTCCACTTAGCTAAACTCTCAACTAATGTTATGGATCCTGAGCAGATCACAGAAGGTTTGAATGTCCTCTCTGCTCTTTGATAACAACCTCTCATATCGACAACACAACCGTCTTTATAACCTTAGGAACGACTTAGCTTAGCCATGTAAAATGCCCCAAGCTGCCTCGAAATCGTGATTATTCAGCACAGACACGCAGTCGATTTGAAGTGGTATTCTGTTGACCTCCCATAGTTAACCTACAGTTAGCTATTTGAATGGAGCCTGCGTTTTCTCACAGAGTCACAAACTTCAATTGCAAGCCACCAGGCTAACAAGGCTGTTAGACAGCTAGCATTTGTAAGAAAACATTTATTCAACCTGATGGCGATTAATTTGTAAAGATAATGTGTGCTCTGGTAGTGGTTAATCCATCAATGCATCTATTGTGATTGTGATTGATATCTCCATTCACAGTAATCAATTTGTTGTCCGATAGCAGTTATTCATAGTTATCTATAGGTAGATTTCCCGAACGACCAATCTGTTCCTGACCGAACAGACCATTTTTTACCCTGTAAAACACAGCCACAGTTACCGCAGCAGCCGCAGGTGGCACAGAGTGGAATGTTACTGTGGAAGGTTGGACATCTGACATACCGGCTTATTTCCTGTCTCTTTTATTATCACATTTGGGCAATAAACGTCTCAAATAAAGGCTTTTGATTTTGGACCAGACACCCCCCACCCCCGTAAGATGTCGATCATGAGCTACGCCCGAAAGAAGCCGGCGATATTGTGACTGTATTTACTGTAGACATACAAGACCCACTGTGAATGGAATGATGCTAATAATAGAATCATGATAATAGGATAATATAATAACTGAAGTTAAATATGTTCTGTTATACAATAACTAAGAAATTTCAACTTTACAGATGGTGACAAATTGTACCACATTACAAAGTGCCTGACTATTTCATTACACAACAATGCACAACTTCCAGCACTTCCATGTCTACATCTACTTGAGTATATTAGCTAACCCTGACCATGAACTTGTTTAGTACATATTCTAAACAATCAGCCCTTAGTCTTCCGTTTAAAACCTCTTTTACCCTCTTCTAGATGTCAAAGGATACAAGGCCACGAGGCTGCTACCCAGCTTCTTGCCCCCACAAGCCTTCAAAATGGACAAAAAAATGATGTGGCCCACGGTCTCTGAGGCCTTGAAGGCCTTTATTGACCTTCAACCTGTAAGTGATATTTAGAAACTTTAAAAAATTACATTACATTTTGTTGCTTTGTTTTAACATTGAACGCATTCTTTTTTGTCATTTTGATTGGTCTTGTATTGCAGGTTGTCAACATGGTTAAATACTTAAGGGATGTGGAGATCAGCTGAACAGACCTTACCTATATGTTCTCATCTGGGGAGATGAAGAGCCAGGCATTTGTTATTTGTTATTGTTTTGTTATATGAAAAAGTTTAGTTCCTGCATGTTTGATTCTTTATTTCAATAAGACAGAACAACAGAGAATTGACAGAAAGCGACTGGGAAGGACTGGGATGAAAGTGAACCGGGTCCCCACGTTTGTTCTTGTATATACGATGACTGCTTTTTACTGTTTTTTGTTTGTTTGTTTGCTTGTTTGTTTGTTTGTTTGTTTTTTGTGCAACTTTTTATACATTTTAAATAAATTTAAGATTGAAGATTCAAGATTTTCTTTATTACTTCTCATTAGAATAGAGTAAGTGTCTAATGTTTTGGCTCCTGAAAAGAAAAAAGAAGAAAAAAAATGTAAAAACATAATGTAACATAATTGATGGGTCAATTATGTTAAATGTTCAATTATGTTCTGGGTTACTGTAACCCAACATCCCTGTCAGAATAACCCAAAATCTGGGTTGATTGATCTCCCCACGTGTTGGGTTAAATTACCAACCCATCTTGCTAGGTCATTCTAACCCAATGCATTTGCTGTCCAATAGTGACTCAGCATCTGGGTAAGAAACAACCCATTTTGGCTCATTTTCAACCCATTAATTTAAAAGTTTGAAGTTTGAGTGTATTGACTACTTTGATGATTGTGGTTTAAACACTCTGTGCTATGAAATGTGATATTATGACCTTTCTCTATATGAAAACTATTCTGATTTGTTTGTCAAGGTGATAAATCTGTACAGTATGACAGATATGGATGAATATAAAAAGCAGCTTGCAGACATATTCTTACATTTTCCACATTGTTCTCGCGCCTTTAATTTTATTAACTTTTTCCCCTCCAGTAGCAAAGGGTGAGCAGTGAGTTTCTAGGGCAACAATCAGTGTAATTGTCCTAAGTCTGACACATGCAATCTGCTAAAAGCCCTGAAGCCCAATGGCCCAGGTGTACCCAGGGATTACAGTGGTGGAGGACAGGTGAAGTCAATGCACAGTGACAGGGACGTGTACACACATACACACACACACACACATACACACAGACATCCTTACTCACAACACACATTTACACGATCATGGACATTTATAGTATGAACACGTACACAAACACACCAAGGACCTTTGTGCTGACCACTCTATCACATGTCATCAACGTTGTACAAATCATTAATATATTAAATGAAAAACTATTTATGAAGTTTTCATTGGTCGTACTGAGGTCTGTGGATTTTCTAGGGCAACACTGAGACTTTATTATTCAGATCATTTGCTTGGGTAAAAACAGCAACACCTCAAGTAGATATATTCTGTTACAATTAAAGTTCCTGCATTCGAACAGCAGAAAACTGGACATTAAGTTTTTACAGAGGAAATACCGTTTTTACTGTTTTTGTTGTTTTTGTTTCTGTTGTAATTATCATATATATGTGAAAGTGCATAATTATCATGAATTATTTACTTTATTATTTGTAAGCAGCATTTTATGTTGCAGCTTATGATGGTACATATTCTATATATTTCTTAAATTATATTTTCTACTTAAAATATGAATATGTAAGGAAAGCAAATGTAATGAAGTGACATAACATGAAGTACTTAAATGAATATATGAGTTCTAAACTACACGCAGTAACAAGGATATTTCTGTTTTGAAACAAAGTGTTCAATACTAAATAGCATAAAGTATATTTCATTCACCTCAGACCCAGTGGTGGAGGGAGATTTCTCACAAGCTTGGCAAACAAAGTCATTTTTTTCAGGCCTTAGAAAATTAATAGGAGCATATGGAGGTTTATGTGATTTGAATGACCTGGAAATATTCCAGTGAAACAGACAGACACCAGTGTTAAAATACTGCAAGATTAATCTGCAGTCATCCAACACACCAAACTATAATGACTGATATTATTCATTTTCCCATGGATGATGTTTTCTTGGTCAGCAGAACGCCTGTAGTTTGGTTGCTTTATTTTGCCTTATTCACTTCTACCAACATCTATTAAACAAGTTCTCCTCTGGCCTGCAAGAAATAATTAGTCTACTGGATAGGTCAACTTAATCATTCCTGAAAATAATATTCAATTATCTCTACAGCAACTTCTAGAGCATGCCTCCTATTTTTAGACCCCCTCTGTTTTACAGAGATAGGCAGCTTGATCCTTTTTATGTCAAGCCTGCAACACAAAGCAACGGAGAGTCAGCGGTGCTAAACAGTCCTCGGCGGATAACCTATTATGCCTTAATAATAGCCCTAGCTTTCTCATTGTCTCTTCCCCTGTATGGTACACCACATATGAGTTCCATCCCACTTGAATGGCTCTGCTTTCCCTCAGCTTCCCTCTCCATTTTTCCATTGGGTGCCCTTGACTTATATCTTCAATTAGTCTTAGCAAAGGGCAGAAGAAAATAAGAACTTATCACAAGTTAAACTTTGTCATCATCTCAGTAATAATTGAGGATCCACATTGAAGAGAAGGAGAACTGGGCAGATCGTCTAATTAGAGTTTGGAAAGTATTAACATCCTGTGTGACCTCAGCGAGGCAAATGTGTTACTTAAGTCAGGGATGTAAAAACAGCCAAACAAGCTCACGCCAGAGAGCTTGAGATTTAAAAGTGACTGGGTACAATGTCATATAAGTATGTCTCAACATGGCTAGAACTTTGAGAACAGGTCTATTATGTGAAAGGACAAGAAGTAAAATGGTACAGAAACACAATCACAAAGTACGACATGCACAGACATGTAAACAGAAAATGCATTTGCAGCTTCAGGAGGCAAATCTGTCCCAAACAAAACCTGCAAACTCCATTTCACGCATAACCTCTCTTGCTCTCACCACCGTCTCGACCCCCCCCGCCCCCCCCCCCCCCCCCCCTTACTCTCTCACCAGTCACAATAAAGACTTAGAGAATAAATAAATAATCCACAGAGTATTCTGTGCTCCAGGAAACAGCATAATTGTCATCAGAAGAGGGAAGCATTGGGAGTCATCACTTGTCCAGACGGATTATGACCTTTGAAGTTGGATTTGAGCAAAGTACAGCAATGTTGTTCTGTTGCCAGATACTGTCACATCTTAGAGAAGGGCCTTGCTTTAGGCACAGCAGTGTGCGTGCATAAATACTAGCTTTCTGTCAGCCTCACCCCACGCATGAAACTCTGGGCTTCACTCTGTTTTACCCTTAAGTGTTTTATTCAATCCTGAGCATTTTGCACACAAGTGTTAATCCAATCTTGAGGTGCAAGTCATGCAAGGATAAACCTTCCCCTCACTGACCATCAACGTGACTCAGCAACAGAAGGAATAAATGTGAGACTCAGTATGAGCCAGACAGTGATACTGCCCGTAGAGAGTAATGTTCGAGAAAGCCGGGAAGCAATAATCTGTGACATTTTCATAGAAATTATTATTTTATTTTGGAGTCTCTATTAGGCAGATATAAATCATATATTCAGTAGGTGACAAATTAAAGGGAAAAACAGCTTCTTTCAGTTGTTGCTGTTTAACTCTGAATTTTGGTGATTTGCATCATTTGCAAACTATTTGATTACACATTTATTGTTTGGTTAAAGTCCTCATATTTAGCAGTGTTTATTATAAAATTTTAATAACATTAAAAATACATTTTTGTGTATTTACGTACCACAAACCATTTCACTATAGTGTTATATCTTGCCACTTTTCTCTGGGAATGAACAGGGTGTTTCATGAATCTCTTCTGATTGGTCAACTGAATGACACGTGACCTGGCCGAACCTAGGTAACACATTGTTTCCTACTAATTTAGCTTGATAAAGTTCACCAGTAAATTCAAATGCAATGGTCAGCAGAGATAAAGGTCAAACTCGGTGTAAAACATTCTTACACTAAACTATATTTTATTTAAAAAAGCAAACTTTAGCCACTGTTTTCTAATGTTACTATCCTGGGGAAGACAGTGCAATGATACATTTTCTTCCTGACATCCAACAACTGTGCAGCATTTCATCATTTTTTTTTATCTTGTAGTTTTCTGACACAGTGACAGAGAGTTGCTCAGTGATGTGTTGGATGGCCCATCTACTGTCTTACAAAAAGAGGTTGATGGGATGTGATGGGGTCATGGCTGAGGGCAGTGACATCGCAAACTTACAGAAGTCGTGATTGCTTGTTTTTACAGCGCAGTCTCTGGACACGGGCTGTGAGCATTTCTCCAGGGGCTGTGCACTGTGATATTTTCATAGTATTTATATACCAATTAAGTCACTGTTTCCTTTAATTTGTCACCAACCTGTATATCATATGTGAAAACATTTATACAGAGGTGTTGCTGGATAATTCAGTGTTGTGTAGATGAAAATCATGTGTGCCAGAGAGCGTTAATGAACTGTAGAAGAAATTAGTCGTTAGCAGAAATGATTATCTCCACATGTGAACAGACAGAAAGGAAGATCTCCTGAGGAGACTCAATCTTCTGCAACGTCACAATCACTCAGGCACTGTTTTTTAATGACAGGTGATGTGTGGAAATGTGCAAAAACTCTGACACTGATGGGAAACTGAAGTCTTTAGTCGTACTTACCTGCTCAATCAATGCTTTGGAAAAGAAATAATCAGCATTAAAGCACCTGATTTTCAAAGTAATGTTCAGTTCTTCATCGTGGTCCCTGTGGTGTCCACTCACCAATCAGACTCTATCAGCACCATCCTGTCACACAAGAAACGACTCTCGTAATGGAGAGTGCTGCAGAAGATTCAGTCACTTGTCCTCTTCATTGGAGACTGTCTCGTTTATGAAAGGGTGCTCTCTTGTGGCCACCGGGAGTAAAATATGACCCAAGAATGGAAGGAGGATGGATTGACAGGAAATAATATGCTCTCATAAACCCAAGACTGGTGCTTCTGGACTCCTTTTAGGGATTCAAGACAGCTATCCACAGAATACTGGTATTATGGGGAACAAAGATATGGTCAGTTATTGCATTTATGGCCCATAGATAGATAGTTAGATAAATAGATAGAGAGAGAGATTAAAAATAAACTTACAAAATCATTCTCATTTGTCTGCAGCAAACCTGCTGAATCCAGAGCGGTGCTGTGGCTGTGCGCTCTAGGATCCGGGTTTTCTATCTCTCCCCTCCCATCTATTTCCTCCGCGCTTGCTACTAGTTTACCTTCACTTGTTCAGCCGTCACTCTGAGAGGAGGAGGAGAATGGTAAATGATTGGCCAGGCGGGGACTGGTAGCTCGGAGGCTGGCGTTGTGCTCCGCGTTGATCCCCGTGTTCTTGTTTACACCTTGCGGACGGGGACGAGGCAAGACGCCCAGGGGCCCCAAGAACCGCGCAGTCTGCAGTGTGCGCGATTATCTGACAGCTGCATCTCTTGGTACTTGTTTTTTATTATTATTATTATTATTCTTTTTTATGGTCGTAAACCAAGTTTTCAGTTTGCTGGGAATCGGACCCCCTTGTCTAATTTAATCTCTCCGTTCGTAGCAGCGATGCGTCAAACTTTTTGGTGACTTTTGTGGCACCACTCATGGCTCTGAGACAAGCCGGGCACAAGCAGAACTGGAAATGAAATCCACCAGGAATAGTCCCGACAGATTGTTTCTTTTTATTCACAGGGTGTGATATCCACGGACCTCTTCAAAGTTTGATTACGGACGGAAATTACACCCTCTCAGTGTTGCTCAGACATTCACAAGCTGCTCGGTGATGGATTTGTTTTGAGCTTTTCAGGCTGTTTGCGCCAGCGGAACCAACCAAGAGTGAACTGTTTACCAAAAACAACCTAACACCATTTTACTGCTCCTTAGGATTTCAGTATTTTTTTTTCTTTCCTAAGAAATCTTTTAGGGATAAAGACTTTGTTGGAGAATAGGCACTCGGTGTGACACACGCACCGCAGCTTTACTCCGTTTGGACAACCCAGGACGTTTCGCAACGGCGTAGCCGAGAAAGATGCTCTCAGTTCGGATGCACCGCGACCAAGGTCTCGGTCCTGTGATTCTTCTCCTCCTGATCGGGGGATATGTCGTATGTGGTACTGGTAAGTTATTTAATAAATTAAAATCTCATTCCGGACAGTGATCACAGTGAAATATTGTGAACATGTGACATGGCACAATATTTACACGCTCACGTGAGCGCACACACTCACATGGTGTTAGTTTGTTTATTCAATTTATTTTAAAAGATGAAGCCAAATAACAATTTCAGAGTTTCTTTCTTTGTTTTCTTTTGTATTTTACAAAAAGTATCTAAACTCGTAAGTTACCTCCAAACTCTTAACTTTTAGTTCATAGGAATTTAATAGAACATAAAATGTGTTTTGCACAATAGCCTCTGCATCGCTGGGGTGTGTGGTGGCGTGCTGACCAATACTTTTTTTTACTCGCAGTTAAGTCTTCAATCTTACTGTAGACCCGAGCTCACAGCTCTCTTTTCTACTTGGAGCGGAAAAATCAAACTCCCCCGGTGCGCAGGGAGTAATTAAGGTTTTGCTCCGTGCCTTCTTGGCCTCTCCAAAAAGAAGTGTGGAAGTGAAGCCTTGTGAAAAAGTAAGATAGAACTTGAAGTGCTCCGGGGGAAGAAAAATCTTCAAATTTTTCCCCCTCATTGTAAGAGACATCATCTAAATATAATGACACTTGTTCTATGTTTGATTGTAAGTTGTTTTTGAAACACAGAACTTTCTCAGTTAATCATAAACCATTTATGCTTTTTTAATCATTATTTTAGCCTGAACAGAGCAGGCTTTGATCGGGGTGACTTTTATCACTGAAGTGCTCAGTGTTAAAGCCATCAAAGACTGCAGCTGGCTCTCAAAGAGATGGAATCTCTTGGCACACACTGAGCAGGTCGCTGCTGGTGAGCTGATGGCAAAAGACCTGGGCACCAAGGTGACACTGCCCATCTCCAGTGTGAGATTAATGATTTTTCTTATCGTGGCCCATTTGGGAGGTGAACCCGGACCTTCCCTGCCCTCGCTTCACCACATCAGATTGAAATACAAGGCAGAAATCTGAGGGTTTAGTGGATTGTGGATTAAGCTCGGTTTATAGTAGGGGAAAAAAAGAACAATGTGGACAAGCAAGAGTGTAGAATTCACACAAGCTCTGCTTTAAAACCACCCAAATAAATAAATGAATAAATCTGACCCTATAGTGAAGAAGACAGTTTTTCCACTTAATGATAGCAGTAATGTTTTGAAAGACACACGGACTGTCTGTCCAGGTTCATGGGCATTTCTTTGAATGCCAATAAGAACCCCCCGCTGTACCTCCCAAGGTCCTCGTGGATGTATTATTCCCTGAACAGTCAGAGCAGAAAAGCAGCTTACGTTTATTAAAATTGTGGACCGTTCTGAAATCCTTGCATGAAAAATGAGAAACGTTGATATAAACAGTTGAGGATTGCAGAGCTGGGAGGAGGAGGGGGACACCAGGGGACAATAGCTCAGTGTGCCCCAGTAAAGTTTCTGTCTGCAAGGGAAAGAACATAGAGATATATTTAGGAAAACACATGATGGGACAGACAGATTGCATTTATCTTCTCTCCCATTGTGTGTATGCCCCCTCCCTCACACACACAATCCCTCTTATCTTGGTCTCTTGGCTGTATTGTGGATGTGCTGAGCTCACATTTCTGCTATTGAGCTCCTCTTTCTGTGTTGACATACACATTAATTACCAAGATTGCGAGGAACACTTGTCTGTAACTACCCTGCTGTCCATCGTCTCTGCATGTGTCATTATTAATGACCTCATCAGAATTAAAAAACCGACATACGCGAAGTGTGGTTATGCAGTGTTTGTGACACTTCAGGATTAAATGGAGACGACCAGGTGCCCAGTGGGATCTGAGAAAAGGGTGGGTGGTGGAGGGAGACAAGTGTCAGGACCAGGAGGTCAAGACAGGAGGAAAGTGAGGGTGAGGGTAGCAAAGGGGCAATCGAGTGTTCGGAGTTAGGGAGCGTAGCATGTCAGACACTCCCAGAGAGGACTGGATGAATAGTGACACTCTCCTAGGCTGTGCTGTCTCATTTGTGTTCGAGAGTGGGAATCCTTTCACTCCTGAATTAGCATTGCGGCGGCTGCAATAACACTCACATTCTTGAATATTATATGCGTGCAAGTAAAAGGCTGCTGAAATATTTGTTGCCCTGCCGCGCAGTTCAGTCAAAGGACTTTTGCAATTTTTTTGACGGCTTAAATATGAATTTTAAATGCATGGAAAGAAAGGAATGTGACAACAATGATAACGTCAAACAAACACCAAAGTAGATTTGGCTTCAAAGACGCTCAACAGATTGAGATGTCAGATTAGATTAAAGTGTCTCCGAAACATGTAGTCATAACAAAAGTGCTGCCAGGCTGTTGCATCTGCAGAGATTTGGACAGGTGGTTGGGCACTGTGATAAATAAACAGACAGACAGCTCTCTTTGGGCCAGGCCACGAGCCAGACGAGTTCCTCAGGCAAGTCCTGCTGGCAGACCTGACCAGGCCACATTCTGTCCTGCAGCAGTGCATTAGTTTTATGGTCATCAGGCGGCAGGGGATGGGATCGCTGGCCAGCCACTGCCCTCTCTGCTGTATTATTCATATGTGCAAAGTGGTCTTTGTTAATATTTAAAATGTGCTTATGATGCTCAAATTCTTGACATCAGAGACAACACAGGAGAAAGAGGTGGGAGGAGAACAGCTGCTCGGTTCTCATCGGCATAAGTGACCCGAATGGTACAGGGGGGTAGTGAAAAATTTTAGGGCACCAATAGGCATTTATAGACTAGATAAAAGAGTGTCAGTTTGAGCAAAAGTGCCAATTGCAGCCAGGGGGGAGTTGCAGAGAATGTGTGTGAACCAAACAAGGAAAGGGGTTACGCAGGGTAATGCTATCCATCTGAAAAGGAAGAGGAAAATACTGTGAGAGGAGATGGAAGAGAAATGAATTTCTGAGAGACACACTGAGATAGATTGATCTCAGGGCATGGCTTTTAAATATCCTTTATGAGAAAAGAGCGAAGAAGAAAACTCTACAGCAGTGGCATTCAAGCGTCATTAAACCTCTGGCACAGGCCACAGAATGAGGCGGCGAATGGGGGGAAGAAATAGGTGACAAAAAAGTGAGAGGAAGTGATGTGCAGCAGGACCAGGTTAAAGCTTGTGAAGCAGCAGAAGAAACAGTGGTTAAGAGAGAGGGATATTGTCGAGGAGGGAGGTGGAGGGTGGGAAGTGAAAAAGAGACACAAATCCACCAGGGGGATGTTTTTATTAAGGCTCTTATCGATGGAGAGAGCTCACAGTATTAAGAGTAGACATGTTTAATGCTTTGCCAATACTGTGCATGTTAGACTGGACCATAAATCTCCAGCAAACAGCAACGGCTCTGTAGGAGGGCAAAACAGCGAGGTAAATGGACGAAGGCGCTGACCATAAAGAATGGAAAGCGGAATTAGTGGCAGAAGAAAGTTTCGAGCGGCGATTGGCAGACCTGGGATGAATACAGTCTTAAGCACAGGTCATTATTTTCTCCTGCAAAGAAAATATGTTCCCGGGGGATTTAGAATGTGGGATAATAATGATTTAATCAATACTGCAGAGCACGCAAGCTAATTCAGTGTGTTATTCAAAAAGCACACAAAAATTCTGCATATAATTATAATCAAGTCAAACTATTTAAATATTTCAGTAATGCTTCCTTGGATTCTGGTTAAAATTATCATACACCAGATGGTCTTTTCTACCTGTGTGTGTTCACATAGAAATTTTAAAATGTGGAATAAGAGTGTAGTCTTTATCCCAAGGTCAAACTAGTCTTTTCAGTGATAATCACAAAATTAATTTTACACTGTCGGTGACTCTTGTAGGGTTAAAATTGGGGTGTTTTTAAATAAAACATAAGACTTTGGCTTAGGTCTTCAAATGGACAAATCCTCGAGTTGAAGCTGGAGTGAGAGAGGGGGATGGATAGACCCAGGGTGGAGGAGGGAGAGTTTCGGTGGCAGATGGGAGCTGAAGTTGCTGCTGGGCCGGCAGGACAGGGTGCCCCCTGCCTCCACATCCTGCCCTGTAGGGGTAGGGGGTGGTGGTAGGGGTGGGATGGGTGGGGCAGACAGGGAAACAGGAAGAAAACCTCTGTGGGGTTCCATTGTGCTTTTGATGAATAGGAGACTCCACAGAGCCTTTTCTGCCTCTTTGTGTGGGGTAAAGGGGGGGCAGCAGCAGAACACACACACACACATTCATTTACTTCAACAGGATGAATACTTGCATGAATGTGTGTATGTGTCAGTGTTTCTTTAGAGGTGTGTTAGTGTTGCATAACCACTCGTGCACGGCAAAAGACCACATCTGCTTGTTTTGGCTTCAAAAATTACTGATTCAATTAATGGTTGATATGCTAAAACATGCTCAGTGACACCTGACATCAAAAGGACAGCACCAACACACACACACACTCACACAAATGCAAAACAGAGCCACATCCTCTAATGAAGAGGTAGTATTTACGTGTATAATGGTAGGAAACCTGCTGGGTCACTTGGGAAGAGTGAGTCAGTGAGTGCAGGAATTTTCATTTAAGATCTCAGCAGCACTCTGAGCATCGTGACCAATAGGATCAGGATTCACTACAGGGGGTCGCGCCAGATCCTGAATAAACCCCCTTTCCTCTAAGATAGACACATGCACACACATATACACTTGGTAAAAGTGTTTGTACTGAGGTCCATAGATCAGAGACAGCGTCAGCACTTGATTGGCTGAGCTGCGGTCCAGCGCTCTGCGTGTGTCCTCGTCTGAAAAAGCGCGCTTTGGAGTCCATGTAGATTCCCCTCATCTTCTTAGCAGCGGCTTTTTTGTCTTCAAAAGACAGTTGGGCCAAGTCCACTCAGGGCTTAGAGCACGGCCAATCTGCTAATGCTTGTGTTTGTGTCTGTTTGCATCTGAGTCTGGCGTGTAGCCTCGACTAACTAGGAGAAAATTCCGTTTTACATGTGTTAATAATACTATTTTCATCAGGGAAGGAAATGTGCTGCATTAGAGAAGGCAATGGAACTGAGTGTTATTCTGACTTCTTTTTATGAAATTGGCATACAAGGCTACATTCCCTAACATCCACTTTAATAAATTGCCTTCACTTGTCCCCATTTTCCCTTCCTCTTCCTTCAATCTCTTGATAGTCTCATCAGACGTATTTATAGCTTTATAGTCTCACATATACCAACCTCTGTCATCCATATCTCACTCACTCCATCATTTTTTTTTCAGCCTGTTCTCTGGCAGAGTTAGGGAATTGCTCTTTAGAAAGCACTGTGAAGAATCCCATTTCTCTGAGTGTAACGCTTATTAGGGTCCCATCTGCCCTCAGGGTACTTATGAATGTGGGGGGTGTTTGAGTTGTCGTGGGTAGGTAAAGGAGGGGAACGATGGGAGCTTTGTCATGCCTGTGTGTAAGTGGATGTGGGTGCCACTGGGGCCTTGTGTGAGGTGGGAAGGGGCCTTTAACACTGCAGAGCACACACTGAGCAGCTGGTGTGTCTAAAGTAGGGGAATGACACACAGACCTCCCCAGAGAGACAGGCGTATCGAGCGTACGTGTGCATATCTCCGGCTTAGAGAGGCAGTGGAAATGATCCTGCATCCTTCTGTCTGCATGGCAGGCAGCTAGGCAACAGCAGGACTTTCAAACAACTTACACTTCTTTTCCTCCCTTGTGTTTTAAATCAAGGCGAATGATGGTTAATGAGTGTATTTGTGAGTGTGTTTTTGTGTGTGTCGGATGGTGTTGGGGAGGTGGGTGTTTAGTGGTTTGGCTTCATGTCAGCGGTGTGCTGCTGTTATTTAACGTACTGACTGTTGCCGAGTTAAATCACCGCGTTTGTCTCTTAAGCTCATTGCCCCTGTCAGTAATGGAGAGTGATTGGCCACTTAATCAAAGGTCAGCAAGGGCATGTTTAGACCTTTCCTGTCCTTTCCTTTACTTCCTTCTTGTTTCTTGTTTTTCCTTTCCCTCGTCTCTTTTTTCTCTATTTCTTTTCTTGTCTGTTGTTTACTTGCATTTCTGTTCTTTTCCTTTGCACTCCTCTTTTTTGTTTAAACATTAAAGATTGTGATAAAGTAAAGGGTCTGTTACGCTTTATCTAGCTTCATCCCAAAAGCATATGCAGGCACATACAAACACAAACAGTAAGGGCTCTAATCCCTGTTTCTGCTCAAACACTCTTGGATCACACCCATAGCAAAGAGAGGAGTGTAAGAATGAGATGTGCCCTCCACCCTTTAATTCTTCCACCCGTCTTCAGCTCCAGGACTTAATTCTTATTTCTCCTCCAGAGTCTTTCACTGGGAGCCTCCAAACACATAGTAAAGATTCTGTTCTCGCCTTGGATGCAGGTCTTAATCAAGGCCTGTCAGGCTCCTCTTGGCGCAGTTTGTGTGTTTGGTGTGGGTGTGTGTGTGTGTGATTGTGATGAGTGCACGCTGATGGGAAGTCAGCCGTATTACTTAGGTATTACTCCCTTTTCTGCATGGGTCACAGTGGGGTCACACTCCCAGCCTCAATCAGCACACAGCTCTCGTACACACCCATCTCTCTCTCGCTCTCTCCCATTCTGGCAGCCATTATGATTGCACTGGAGGAAACCTGTTTTATCCTCCTTGTACATTCACTATGCCAGGTGTACGAGGTGTTTGCTACGAAAATGCCACCAGACATCACTTGCCAAGGAGTTAAGAATCGTTTTAAATGAGCACATGGTCTAATGTGGCAGATGTACCTGCATGTAATTAAGGTTAGATCTAAGTGTATGAGCTCACACATGCATCAAGTGTGTCAGCGGGTGTGTGTTTCAAGCCTCTTACCTGCTGCTGACCAGATGGGCTCAACAGCTGACCTCATGCTCACCTCTCCCGCCATTTCCACTTAGATTAGCTGGTGTGCCAAGTTAAGGCACACAGGCATTATAATGGACACATCAGCCATAGTGCTCCTCCTCCTTACAACACCCAATCCTGTGTACACACACACACACACTTATAAACCACATGTAAAATCTGCAGTCTTCACGTAGGATATTTAGGATGACAATATCCTGTGTGTGTGTGTGTGTGTGTGTGTGTGTGTGTGTGCATAGCTGCTTGGGCAGCGCCCGTGGCCTGCTGTTTATAGGGATTATGAAAGCAGATGGACAGCCATGCTGACTGGTGAGGCTTCATTAACTCTGGGTGTCTCTGCTCTGACTCCGCCGCTGCTGTTGCACAGCTTCACTTGCTTCCAATCCTCTCAGCAACTAGATGTGCTCTGTTTTTTTCGTGTATGCGTGTGTATGCGTGTGTGCGTAGGTACAGCAGGTAGGACAAAGCACTTCGCACACAGGAAAGCCATATAGATGTTCATCGATCTGGGATGGATGTGAGCTTGAAATTTGTGTTTGATTGGTTTATGTGGAGGCGCTGCAGCGGCTGCCACTCATTCTTTTTGCGCTCTCTGGCGTCGTCATGTTAAACTGCTCCCAGATTGATGTAATTTGTATTGAAGGATTTCATGTTGTATCCTGTGTCAAAGGACAGTTTTTAAACACAAAAAGCAACAGGTGAAACATGTTTCAAGTAATTTAATTTCAAACTAGAGAGACTTTAGCATGATGCAGTGTCTTCAGCAAAGGACCATTTACATGGCATTTCACTGCTCTGCCAGGGGAGATGAATAGGTATAGTTATAGTGGGTCATTAAACACCGTGCAATGTCTCACTGTCTATAGCTTCAACCTTCACGCTGCAGCCAGCCCCTGCCCTCTTCTTCCATGGCTTAATAAAAGAAACATGGATCACACAGGGACAGACAGACATACCTGTGGAGACAGTGACAGACAGACAGATGGACTGGCAGATTCCCGGGCAGATGGGTTGTTTGGAGCCCCTCAGAGGAATCGGCGCCATTAGACAGACAGACAGAGCAGTCAGTCACCGAGTGTCAGACAGACTTGGCCAGGATCTTGATCAGGATTAAGACAACTGAAAAAAAAAGAGTATAGTTATTAATGACTTTTTTTAAATTGTCAATAGTCTATTAAATGTTATAACCACTTGTCAATTCAACAGTGCTTAAAGAATTTGCTTGATTTTTTTTTTTTTTTCCAAAGTAATCCAGAAACCAAAGATATTGAGTAAGAGGTGATTCTGTCTGCGCAGCAAAGATTTATCAATTTTCACAATTGTTATTGTTTGATTTTAAGTCTTCATAATTGTGATGATGTAGGTGTGATTTCTGACACACACAAAATTTTTCTAGCATTTCATCTCCATTTCTCACATCACTGTCAAATGCATGATTAGCACTTTGCTGCTCGCTGTTACCAACTCAACGTAACCTCAGAAGCTAACGTAACCAAAGAAGATCATTAACCGGTGCCCTTCCAGTGCTTTGGCCCCTGTGCCCTTGAGAGTGAATAATGCCTGCAATGGGAAAGATATTGGCATTTTACAGTCAAACAGTGACAGATTGTAACTTCACCGCTGCTTTTAAGGCCTTTGTGATGAGGCTTTTTGTTGCAGTTCGGCTAGAGGGCTATGAATGGCAGAAGGAAATAGAACATTTATGTGTGCATGTCAATGTCCACCCACACCTCTGTCAGTACACCGGAAAGTGTGTGTATGTGCGCGTGTGTGCATGTGTGTATTGTCTGGTGTGTGTGTGTGCTGAGATGCTGTCGCTCACGGCTTCCCTGTTCATGCTCTTGTGAGCGTGAGTTTGTGAGTGACAGTTATACAGTGGTGAGGAGTGTGTAAATCTCTTTCCCTCTAAAGCGCTCAGCAGTGGGCCTTACATTAGCACAACAATTTACACATCTGTCCTGAGGCGAAGAACAGGCCACTCTGAGAATAATGAAACCCTCACAATCTCAGAGACTGTATGAGTGTATGTGTGTGTGTGATAGAGAGAGAGAAGAATCAGAAGAGGTAGGAGCGACTCTGTAAACAAGAGACAGAGGAGGTTTATTAAAACCCCACCACCACTCACCATCCTTTTGTCCTTCTATTCTCTGTGTCCCTCACCTCCTCTCCCCCTCTTTGAGTTGGAGGAGCGATTACATGCCTCTGTCTCTCTTGTCTTTCATCTCTCTCCGTGAAGAGGAGAGGAATGAAGGTCTTCTGTGGCGTGTAATTACACAGAGACATCCTGGATGAAGGCGTCTGTCTCCACAAACAAAAAAGCAACCCCCTCTCCCCCTAAATACCTCTTGATAGAGGGAGATCTAAAAAGAGACATTTAACTGCCTTTGATCCACCACAGGACCATTGTCTTTACCTGCCACTTATGGAGGCCTTATAAGTACTATCACAAGTCTATTTATTTCATTAGATGCACTGACACTAACATATGCGTGGCTCAGCTCCAGCACTGAGGGAATGATATACATGGCTCCCCCATTCATTTTAAGCACAGAGTCATAATCATGACACATTTACAGGCCGGTGTTCCAATCTCACCCATGAGTCATATTGCTGAATGATTATGGAAGGGCGGATTTTTATGGGCTTACATTGGTATTGGCTCAACCTTTAATTGGCCCAAAGCACATTTGCATTCTGGGAAGGTAATAATGGGGCTCTTTGGAGACACTTTAAACAAGAAAGTCATTGCACTCTGACTTAATTCTGCTCATAGAAGTGCTGATGCCTCCAGATGGCTTTTTTACTGAGTGTGATATGGCCATTTTGTGTGCATGATCATACACTTACCCAATACTTTAGAAATAGCCAACTTGCCAGCAGTGCCACTGGTCTCCTGTTATCCATTTTTGCATTATAGTGTTTTTATTGCTTTTCATTTCACACTCACAACAGAGGAGAAATGCAAATAGCAATCACTAATTGCATGCTTCCACAGATACAAAGTGGGTGTTGACACTAACAGATTTGAATTTAGTAGACAAGTGTATGAAATGAGAGATTTTCTATTTCTATCTCATTCTTCTTCTCAGCATCTTTTCTGTTTGTATCTAAATGTATGTTTTGAGTGTCATTCTGAGAAGCCCACAAAGGTCATACAGTCTGGTTTGACATTCTCTAAAGGTCACAGGGGTCAAGCATCTCTGTTTGAGAGTTGGAGTTGCTCTGAATGTGTTTAACGTGTCTTTTTACTTGTGTAAAGCCTGCCCCCATTCATGGAGTCTTAACTGTTTCTCTGAACTCACTGGGAGATGAAGTGAGTGTTCTGGTGCAGCTCAAACAGACTTGGTGCCAGACAATAGACCGGGGTCTTCTATTGCACTTAGCTGAAGCTGCTGAATAGACTCTGAATAGACCTGTAGTGGTGCAGCCATGCAGCTGCCGGACAATAGCCTGCTCAGCAGAAAGGCAGCCAGTGACCTCGAGGTCTGCTCCAACCCTGTCCACTCTGATCCCTGAACCCACAGCAAACAAAGTCAGCAGCAGAAAAGCCACAGCAGAGACCCTGCAGTAAATGGAGCAAATCAAGCACAATCACAGTTTGGAGCTGTAAACACGGTCACGCAGTATGGCCTCTAGTCGTTGGAATCAAAGGAAGAAGAAAGACACTTTTTTAAATTTTTTTGCGGAGAGTCAGATGAGAAGATCAATATCTCTCTCGTATCCATGCCTTAGCTCCTAACCGTTTGCACAAATATTGGGATATGGGGGAATTCAGGACAGCCTGCCCCAATCCAGACCTTAAAAAATACACCTTGCTTCTTTAATCTGTACTCAAACAGAGATGTAACAGTGAGAAGTTGTAGTTGCGTATTGGAACTGAAAATTCTTGGCCAGACACATTGACTTCCTGTCCTGGTGTTGTCAAACACCCAAAACCGTTTCTTTTAAATTTAACTTAAACTCTATGCTTTTAATTAAAGTTTAGTGGCATGAAATCAGCGGGTTGCTGTTATATGTGCAAAAATCGTTTCAGCTGCCCTGTAATCAACGATGTTAAGGTGCCTATTTTGATCTTTTCTGTGCAATAACACAATTGTTTGTCTCCAAATAAAATAGGTAAACTGGTATCACAAACATACTTTTTCACCCTCAATTTCTGCCTCTTTTCTTATCCTTCTTTTTTTGAGGACACTGGTGGCAGACAATGTGTTTACACACAAACTATGTGGTTGCATCCATAATGAATAATAGCTTTTATGCCCTCGTAGAACTGAGTGGTGATTTCTTTCGATAAATCTGGATCCCATTTGGAAATGAATGTATTCAATTTATCTCCCAGGCTAAGGATGTTCAGGAATCCACTCACTCTTTCTCTTTGAGCAGAGAATAGGAAGCATTTTATTCTACTTTAATAATAGCAATTCTTTGAGCCTCAAACATACTCTCATTTCCCAAAATAAACAACAACCCCACTCTGTGCCCAAAATCAAACACAACTTTACACAAATCCCACTATCAGGGATAAAAAACATCCACACACAGGCAGCGCATTTGATCAGGAGCAGCAACCCCTCCTCCACCATTTGTGTTTATTCTGGGGATTATTTGGACCTAATCTCTTTAGAGCATAATTCAGATTAGATTTTGTGTTATTATTATTGCTATGTCCATTCCCCACTGTCCTGCTGGGATTTCCTGACAGCCAGCGTGCCCCCGTGTTTGGAAAATTGATTAAAACTGCTGACCACTGCCCTAGATAGCGCCGGCTCCAGAAAGTGGATGGAAAAAAAAAATAAAAGCAAACACAAATGATGTACTTCTGTATTTTCAGAAAACATGCATTCTCTAATAGAACTGTAGGGATACATGCTCAGCATAGTAGCAACCAATGTAGAAAATCCCTCTTTGACTCATTTATCCTGCATCGATCTACGCTAGAGCAACATCCATAAATGTTTAAGTACAACTTTTGCTTCAACCAACCGGTTATCAGCAGTTTGAACACAAAAAAAATGAACTCTCTACTCTGCTAATTACCTGAGGGAAAAGTCTGTATATATTCAGTAAAAGATGCGACTCCCATCCCATGTGTTTGAGCTTCCTGAAAGTCACTCAACACTTTGATATTCAGGCATCATGTTTAGTCTGCATTTACAAGATAGTGTCTGAGTGCCATTTGCCTTTTCCCCCCTGTCTCCATTGAAAGGAATCTGAACCGTCAGAATCAGAACTTTTGAATAAATGTGCATTAGCACAGAAGGTCTAATTTTTCTCTTAATTTTTCTCTTCAAATTTTCTCTTCAAAATACCTATATAAACAAATTACGCAAAAGTAAAATACTGCTTGACTACGAAAACATACCATACATATGTAAGTAACTTTACCTAACTAATTAACTAAAATGCAGGTGAAAATATTTTTTTGTGAGAGTGAACACCTACATTCACCTCACAGACACAAAACATACACAAGATTACTGAGGCCCACAAATACACAACCTGCACTTTACATCTTTCCACCACTCTCATTAGCTTACTTAGTTTTTTACTTGTTTCTCAATTAAGATGAATTAAAGAATTGCATTGGGGAGCAGGGACAAGAAGTGCTTATCGTGATTTTACCCTCAGGCGCTCAGTCAATGAGTTGGAGAGAGAAACACAGTGCGGTGGATATTTTTGATCTATCTGCCTCACAGCCCTCAGATTCCTAATGGACGACAGGATACGCAGCATCGTGAAACATATGATAGCCCAGGCATGTTCATTAGATGGAGAGAGAGAGAGAGAGAGAGAGGTGAGGAGAAGGTGAAGCTTGGGTTTATTACTCATATGTGGAGACAGAGGAGTTGGAGCCTGGGTGGGTGTGGGGGCAGTGTTTGTGCTAGCTGCTGGGGACTGGCGAAAAGTCCGGGCTGCAGTGTACATTTCATTACTCTGCTCTCCTCCAGAGGCTCGGGTGTGTGTCACAGCTCCTTCTGTGGGCAGCAGAGCACTAGATGATTAGATGAGCTGCACCTCAGTAAATGGATACTATTGATCTCCACACCTTGTTACATGGAACACCTCAGAACACGATGAGTCTAAGACAAGACAGCATGATGAATCTCACTCTGTTCAGCTAACGTTCCCTTTTTTTCATCTTCACACCGCTTAAGTACACAGGTAACTTCACTTCATCCCATCCACTTCACTTCCTTGTTCTTTTCATCCTTCATTCCTCCTTTTATTTATTTATTTTTTTTTTTATTTGCTGCGCTGATTGCTTTCAGTGTCTCACCAGCCATTAAGATGATTGGAGACTGTGTAATGTATATTAATGTAATGTGCTTGTACTTTTGGAGTAGTTTCGCTGTGCATGCTGTAATATTTCATGGGGAGAAAACACAGTAGTGAGCCTCCGTGCTGGGTAATTAAAACGAGATCATTATCTGTTGTTTTTCTACGTACGTATGCAGAATAGTCGTGCTGCCTCCGGCTCAGAGCGGGGGCCACCTGTGTGGAGTCTATCACAGATGGAGGTAAGGAGATCAGAGGTCAGAGAAAAGTGAGGTCATACAGGCTGAGAGAGCTTTCACAAGCACGTGTGTGTCAGCCCTGATTGCTGCGTAGGTTTTTATCAGTGTAGGGTTGAGGTCTTAATGTAGTACAAACACAAAGGTATTAGAATATTGAGCGATGAAGCCTGGGATGTGGAGTTAACAGAGGTCTGTGACCTCTGACCTATTTGCGCTGGATAATTTACAATGTTGTACAGTGACGTATGTTACCAGGGCACGAGTGTGGACTACGATAAGAGACGACGCAACCTGAAGCCTGAACGCGAGTTAATGCTGAGTTAATAACATCATGACAACAGGCATGCATTTTCTTTAATGCATGTTTGCAGAGAAGCTGTGCACACACAGCATGTTAGTCTCCTCACATCAGTCATTTGCTGTTTGCTTTTGAGTTTGGAGAGAGTGTGTTCAAACAGACCTAGTCTTAATATTGTGTCTATGATGTAATTCATTGTAATAACAGAATAGTGTTTCTTAGTGTTGGTCACCCAAACAACACTCACCTATACGTTGCCTGTGTGCAAAGTTGTACACACAACTCACACAAAGCCGACGCTAGCTCTTTGTTGGTGTGGAAAATAAATGTTGTGTCAGTTATGCTGATTAGATTATAAATTGTGGGAAAGATATAAACACCTTTATGTTTTGCCGCCTGCCATTGTGCTTCACAATTGACCCAACTGACCACAGCCATATAAGGGTCAAGTGGTTCTATTCTCACGGTTTCCAGCACAGTATGGCTGTTTAAGAGCTGCACTGTTGCTGCTCTATGGATCACCAGCAGCCGATAAGAGAAACTGAACTGAGACATCTGTGGACAGAAAATGGAAAGTTTAGAATTGGTAAGAACACAGCATTCTATTCTGAATTCACTTTATTCTGAATTGTGTAAGATCACTAAAACGTAATCTATTGCAGATCCTATAGCCAAGATTTTGTATAACTATAAGGTCGTAACTATAGGTCCAGTATTTGTACTGTGAAAGGTTGAAAGGGAGTGTAGTTTCCCTTAGCTTTGCAGAGCATTTTAGCATCTTTGAGCTTGGAGTTTTGGTTTCCTCAAACACAGCTTAAATACTTTGGCCCAGTATCACTGCTTTCACCTGCTGCTGAGTAAGCTGCTGTCGTCAAAAAAGCCCAGATAAACACAATGTACACTACCTGCTCAGCACCAAACAGCAGGGAGATAAACTTAGCCGATATCTAGTGTGCATGTAGAAACATTTTTGTTTGCTTGTTTGTTTGTTTTAGGAGTTGGTATAAACCAAAACCAGACTTTTATTTGACATCATGTCAAATAAAAGCTTATGTTGGTTTGAATGTTTTAGATGTGTAAATGAAAACGATATTTCCTAATTCTCAGCCAAACGCAATAATACTGACATATTAAGTCAGTGGTGTGTTTACAACTTGTTACCACTGCTCCGAGTGTTCAAAAACATTTAACACAAGTTTAATGATATTCTGTGCAGTGTCCACCATATATCATACATTTAATATGAATCTGTGATGTGGAGCTGAAGAAAAAAATGTGTTCAGAATTTCCAAAAAGACTAAAAAATGTCATCTACATGAAGCAGAATAACATACTACTAAAAGGTAGATGTTCCTCGGTGTTGTGTATTTGAATGTGCGTATTTGTGTGGTTTAAACCCCAATTCATCATCTATACACACTCTGTAGATGACCCCATAAATCCCACACAGAATAAAATCTAATCAGATCATATAATCTCCCATATGCTGCAAGTGTGCTCCCGTTAATGCTTTTTGTGTGTGGATGCAGCCTACCTACAAATAATTCCAGTCTCTACCTGTCATGGTGATTTTATTTATTTATTTTTATGTTTCAGAGTATGTTATCAGTCATAGTCATACGCATGACTTTCTTCCACCTTGTCATATTCAGGTATAGCACCTACAACACTTAGATTCTGGATGCGTACCTTTTGTTTGTTACTTTCACCCAGTTCAATGTTTCCAGGTCTCTGCATTCGAGTTCATTTATCTAGTCTCTAAGCAGAGCTCTTTCTTCAGCTTTTCATCCTTAAGTAATCAATACTGGTCCTATGAATCCAGGTCATCTTGGCTCCTGTGGCTTCTCTGTCTCCCGTCCACTCTCTTGCTCTGTCTTTATCAATCTCTGTCTCTCTCATCCCTACTTTTCCTCTCCCGTTCGTACTTTCCTTCCATCTCTGTCTTCCTCCTCTCTATTCCTGTCTCTCTTTTTCCTTTTCTGTCCTCACATTGTGTCACGTTCCTACCACCTCACACCCTTCCTGAAAAATGACTTTACCCATCTGGACGGAGCCCTGCACGGCCCTTACACTATTAGTCCTCGCGTGGCAGTGATTAAAAATAGATCCAAGTACTGAGTCAGAATTAGTCAAGACGTTTCTTCCTCTCCAGCCCCTCTTGTCTTACTTCCTTGTATGCTGAATTTTATTGGCTACTGTTAAAAATGGATAGGACTGAAAGTGAAAAGTTGGTAACAAAATGTCTCAGTCTTCTATTTTTCTCAGCTCAGAATGTGTGGGTTTGTGTCTGTTGGTGTGTGTGTGTGAGCAGCAGTGAGTGTTTGTCAGTGAGTATGTGTACCGCCTGCGGACCTCTTCGCTGGGTGCTGTCTCACGTCAAGCGGTGTATTTGAGAGGCTTGTCGAGGTAAATCTCCTGTCAGCGCCTGGCCAGAGGGAGTGTACTGATGAAAGGCCTCTTCATCATCCTAATGGGATACACAAACCTCTTAACCAGCACTGCTGCCATGGCTTCGGCTGGGTGAAGCCGAAAGAGAGACGGAGGAAGAGAGAGCAGAGAGAGAATGACTGACCAGGCCACACACACCAAAGACCACACTGACAACATACACAAGAGCACAGGTCAGAAAAATGTACAGTGTAAACAAAGCAATACTGTTGGGAGTCATTGCAGTGAAGGGCTCTTGACTCTGAGCAGCCTCAGGTTTGTGAGAGGTTCAGTGGGCCAGAGCCATTAAGATCTGGGACAGAGAGTTAATGCCCTTTTGTCCACTGGAATTACGGCCATGTGTCCCTTCTCTCCACTGGCATCCATCCAGTGAAAGAGACGAGCAGAAATATCCTCTATGTCTATCTAATCTAATGTGATGTATATCTAATATGTCAAGTTATACTTTTGATTACGTCAAATTATTTGATTTCTTGGCACATTTGATTTTCATATCTACAGCAAACTAAATATTAACACGCAAAACAGAAAAAATCCATCAACCTATATTTTTCTGGTTAGTTAAGTTTAAAACAAAACAAAACAAAAAAACAGCCGTTTCTCTTTTCATCTACACACATTACACAACTGGAAGCTGCCCAATAAAACCACTATCCACTACGATCTGCTGACCTTTCAGGACTTTTCAAGGGTAATGAGAGTGGGGGTAAGTTCCCAGATTTCTCTTACTGATCCAGAAACTGAAGCCATTTTTCAAACCTTTCAGGCCATTGCTGTCAAGGGATTACGATGTCGTTCAGTCAGTCCACCAGTTGGTCGCCTGGCTTGCCACTTTTTGTCCAGACTAAAATACAGTGGTCCTTGAAAATCCACGGAGTAGTAACCATACATTTATTTTATTTTTTAAGCCTTTATACACCCTCCCCACACTCCTATAAATCTTTCCCAAGCCTGTTATTTATCATTTAGGCTAGAAATAGCTTATTTTACCACAAAAATAATTAAAATCTAAAAAAAAAGAAAAATACCTGTAGTATGTAATGACTCCTGCGATATAAATTTACATATACCAGCCACAAAAAACCCCAATGTATTGAAGCTGAGAGAGGCGAAACGAGGGATTACTGTATTTCAAAAGCTATTTGTTTGAATTGCAATGAGATGTCGCACAGATATTCATGTTCTCCAGAGAATAAATCCTACTGACATTTTTTGACCCCTTGACATTCACTTTTTTTCCTTTTTTCTGAAACGTCTCAATAATTGTTAGATGGATTACCATGACATCCATGGTGCCCAAAAGATGAATCGCAATGAGGAAACAATGAAGCTGACTTCTGTTGGAAAGAAGATATCCACTGGGTAGAATTTAATAAAATTTAGTACATACGTTCGTGCTACGTCACGATGAAGTGTAATAACCTTCGATGAAACCTTGACTTTTAATGTAGCACCGTTATCCAGTCAAATTTTCAATTTATCCATTAATTTTGTTCATAACTTATAAATGAGTGTAAAACTGAAGACATTCTAAAATCTTGGCATGCTAACAAAATTATGAACATGCTGGCATTGTCATTATGTTGCTGATGGTAGCATATAACTCAAAGCACTGCTGTGTTTCATCCCAGCGCTGGTATAAATCCACTAGCACGGTTGTAAACGCTTAGCCTTGTTAAATAAATGATAATGTGCAGGAGCCTGCTTACACTTCGCCTGTTTCTGGCAGTCCACTCACAATATGGATGTGTCTTGGAGACCCCCATCCCTGTTTTCCAGTTTTTGAAACAGCAGTACTTAGTATCTTACAATTTCTTATTATGACCTTTTGGAAATTTGCACACTAGGGTGGAGGAAGTTATGTGAGTTTTTGTTTTTTTTTTTTACTTCTGCTGAGTGAGATTTACAGGATTTGGAGACTTTGCTTGCTGATGCAGTTTGACCCCAGACAGAAGAGGACAGGCAGTTAGGGTGTGGCTCAAAACTCAAATCTACTGCAAGAGGTGGCAGAAGTAGAAGAGAGGCAGAGATGATGAAGAAGAACAAGAAGAGAGAGAGAGATCGGGAAAGCGTCTCTCATCATTATTGTCACTCTGTCGTAGACTCTGGCCACTCAGTGTCACCATCAGTCAGTGATGGCCCTCGGCGTCTGGCGGGTGACACTCTGCCTCTCCATCCATCCATCCATCCATCTCCTCCTGTTTCAGCACACACATGCACGTTTTCTCTGTCATTCACAGCCGCCTATTTTATTTGCCTACGCCAGGGGGTTTTCGTCATGCTCTCTCCATCACCGCCATTCCTGCCAGTCCAGTCATACTGGTCCTGGCCCGAGGCTCTGGGCTGTCCTCTTTTTCGTTCCAGCCCAGTCCCCATCCAGTCCGTGGGTCAAGGACACGTTCCTGTGAGTGCAGTGAAGAGCAGTGAAAAACTTTGACATCACACAGGAACCATAGCCTCATGAATGATTGATGCGCAGATGCTGACTCATCACACAGGGGAAGGAACCAATATTTTGACCTGGAACATAACAAGATTTACATTTGTAGAGCAGAGCAGAGTTGCACACATGCTGTCCAGGTTGCAGATAACTTTGCGGGGATACTACCAGTCCTTTTGTGCAATGAAGAGTTTTCAGTTCTCAGTGTTTCACAATCTGTCAGCAGTTGAGATTGCCAGATATGGAAAAGTTGGCCTAGCCTAAAGTGATAGTCTCTGAGATGCGTGTGCTTCAGTTATTACATTTATGTTTTGATGCTGCACTGCACTGAGATTACCCCGCAGTCAAACAGTGCAGTGTGTTTTTCCATTCCTATCTTGAATTGCACTTTTCCCTCTGAAGTTTGACTTCTTTTGGGTATAGATTTATTTTTTTAACCTTGCAGGCCATTGGATTAAAAACAAATGCTCCACAAAACTACAGTATGAACTCCAGTTCTTGAAAATGTAAGGAATAATGACCTAAACTCAAAATAGGATAGCAAACAGACAGCGCAGACCCAGATTTGGTTAACTGAAGCGAAAGGTTTCAGATGGAAATGGAAATCTTGTCTTTTCTCCTTTGGCCTGATTTGAGCGAGTGTGTCTGAGTTGAAGCGGGGAGGGAAATTTATTTTGAGAGAATGATGAAGTGAGGTATAAAGGGAGTGAAGGAAAAAGATCAAAAGGATAAAACAGCCATTAGCTTTTGCACAGGACTACTTTTGCTTACAAGCCCCCAACGTTCTGCAGGGTGAGGAGATTGAATTGCACTTCTATCTTCTGCCTTTCCATTTGTCCTCCCCTGCTATCTGCACATCACCTCTCGTCATCTATCTCCTCCAACATGGATTTTCTGCCTGTTAGTTCCCTAATCTTTTCTGTTACTTGCCTACCTCTCTGTCTCACCGTCCTATCTGCCTATTTCCATCTCCATCGTTCTTGTTTTTATTCTAATATTGGTAAGATCAGACTTGTTGACTCAGTTAATAATGTAATGTAAACTTTCATTGAACCAACAATCTAACATCAGTGTTAATATTGAATTAGTTTTTGTGTCCTCCAGTAAGTTTTACAAAATGTTTTTGCTTGTAACTTGTTACCAGATTATTTTATACTTTCATTATTTCAACATTGGAGGGTACATTTCACTCTTTATTCATTTATTTTTTGCAAAATTACCAAAGCTCTCAAATCGTATCTCACTCTCACACACACAGACGCAGAGAGGCTAGCCTACAGCATGTTGCTTGTTGTGAACTGCATATCTAGGGATTTCTCTGATGCAAGGGGACGCAATGAAGGAACAGAGTGACGCCAACCCACTGTGTTTGTGTGTGTGTGTGCTGTGATCATACATCTGTGCATGCACATGTTTTTTTTTTCTCTCTTTTTTTCATCTCACTTTGTTTGTCTGTATGTTGCCACCTCTGTCATATTGACTTGGTAACTAGTTGTTTGTGAGTGGAGATGTCTGCATCACTGTGTCATGTGGTGTACCCATTTATGACAGCAAGGTCTGCTCGTGTCTTGCTATATACTGTCTTGTCTAACCCTCTGTTTCTGTGTGTGTGTGTGTGTGTGTGTGTGTGTGTGTGTGTGCAAAGTCATGCACACGGCCTGTCGATCCACTGTCAATCCGCCTCATCTCCTCATCTGTTCATTAGCATGACAGAGGAGCTCTCCTGCCAAAGCAGTTAGTCACAAGAATCAGCCCCTGTCACAACACATTACAGCAGCAGGCATCTCTAATAGCACTGGCAATCGTGGCAACCATAGCCAATGCCCACAGTATGTGTATACGCACGCGCACACAGACACACACACACACACACACACAGACACACACACACCAATCAAGAGTTGCACTTGATCTATACCCAGGGAGTGTTTTTGTGTCTCTCCATCTCTTTCTCCTTTGCTCTTTCCATTCACATATCTTCCCCATTTGACTATTTCCATTCTTCTCCTCTGGCATGGTTACCCACTTATACCAAAGCATACAGCCTTGTCATTAATCTCTTTCTTTCCTCTCTCCTCCACCCCCCTCCCTCACCACCACCATCACCTTACATTAGCTAAGTTGCCTGTACTTACTCCTCCATCTCTCCTATTTTCATGTCCTTCCCCTGAAGTTCTCTGTGTGACCAGCTCTATTTCTGTCTCCTTTCCTTCTGCTCTTTGTCTTCATAATGCTGGAAGAAAAAGAGAGTTTTCATTTTTAATCCATCCATTCGTCCTCCCCCTTCTGTGTTTTAATGCTCTCTCTCTTTCCTCCCTTCTCTCTCTTTGTCTCTCTCCAGCCATTTTAGCAACCCCAGCACTCTCTTCATTATCACCTGCTCAGGGTGTCTGATGTGATTGGTACAGGAAGTTTGATCCGGTCGTATTCCTGTCTCCAGGGAGTGGAGTTGTCATATCAAATAATAAAAAACACACATGTTGTGACGCCTTTTACTGGCTCTTCTCACCATCACAGTTCATGTCTCTTGACTAGACACATTGGCGTGTGACAGGACCACATGACTGTCTTTAACCAGAGCTGAATTTTTTTTCTTTTTTTTTTTTTTAAACAATGAAACACAAGTTTTGAAACATAAGTGTAAATGAGTTACTTGCTAAATACATGCTTGAAACACTAAATAAAAGAGTAGCTTCAACTCAAACTGTTGGGTGGTGCAACAGTTGAGGGTGTTCTGTTGAACGACATGTAATTTGACTGTCTGTGTGTCTCCAGTTTCACCGGAATCCATGACTGGGATGGACTTACTGGTTTTGTTGTGGTTTGTGTATGTGTGAGGTCATGTGCACAACCCCACCCATACTTTGTGTTTGTGTGTAGATGTGTATGTATTTGTGAGAAAGACAAAAAAAAGTAGGGTGACAGAGCAGGGATTTACCTGTAAGGCAGGAGCTGTCAAGTCTTGTCTCAAGGAGTGGTCATGAGACACGTTTGACTGGCATTTGGCAGCAGCCGCCTCATATGTGTATACAAATAGAAACAGGCCTGAGGGTAGCAGTAGCAGTAGTTGTGTGTAGTGTTTACCTTAAGAACTGACCAATGTGCGTTATGATGTGAGGAACATTGTTGATATGAGTAATGCAGGATCTTGTCTCTTATTTTCAGAAATTGAATGGAAACGCAAAAAAATTAAGGCAGAATGCACGATGACGCCACATCTGCTAGTTGTCCTCTGAGTGGTTTCTAAGAGGATGTGCTTGTGTGTGTGTGTGTGTGTGTGTGTGTGTGTGTAGTAATCAGCTCGAGGAGCAATGAGAGAGGACAGAAGAGTGACCTGGTGAGGGTAAAAGGGGGAGGTAGAGTGTTGCAGAAGTTGGGAGAGAGGTGGATCAGAGGACCAGAAGTGGGGGGTGGGGGGGGGATATGGGGCTGTTGTCGTCCTGCTGAGGCAGAGCAGAGTTGATGCAAGTACAGTGTTATGGAGGGTGAGGCAAATGGGGGAGGAGTGGAGTGGGGGGTATAGAGTAGGTAATTACAGGGGCCAAGAGAGGAGAGGCCTGTAATCAGTCTGCCCTCAGGAAGGAATGCAGCTCATCTTCTCATGTAATTAATGCCATTTAAACGGCCCCAGCTTCCAAACACTCATCCCACTGTACTGCTCACCTATTCACTATACGTATGTGAACACACTCAGTCTCTCTCTTTCTCTCTCTCTCTCTCTCTCTCACACACACACACAAAAGAGAGAGAGAGAGAGAGAGAGAGAGTCGATGTGACAATCATTGAGAGAAGGGCAGAATTTCAACTAGATTTCAAAACAGATGTAGCAAGGTGGCAAAAGAAAGCGATAGAGAGACAGAGACAGACTGCAGACAATGTGTGTGTGTGTGTGTGTGTGTGTGTAGGTGCAGTGTGTGCACCATAGTTAATGGCTGTGTAGACTGCAGGCCTCTAGAGGAGTCGGCTCCATGTGAATACCCACCATGGCAACCAGCCACTCTGGGTAGATTTGCGCAACTCTCATGAAGCAGCTGCACAGTGGTGGAGCAGACAAGCAGTGGCGCCTTATATCCAACACATACAGTTACACGCAAACACACACACACATACACACACACACAAACCTACACAAAGCAAAGGGAAGAGTCTCATTCTACCATATGAGTTTGACCTCCTCCAAATAATAGTTGTGACATTGGTCTGTAATTTCAAGAGGATAATAGGAAAACAACATGTCTCACCCACTCTGTCTCCTCTACCTCCCTCGCTCCTTTTCTTCTCTCCCTGTCTCCTCACCTCTCTCTCGCCCTTTCTCTCGCCACCTCTGATAGTGATTGATCGTGCTGCTTGTATACGTCTGTGTTCCCATGCAGTAGGTGGTCGTCAGGGCGCACACAAACAGCACAGGGCCACTTTTTGATGGGCTATGATTAATGAGCACCAGGGGGGGTGGCGCCCCCTAGCTGTGGCAGAGAACACTTTCAGCCATGATGTAGCCAAACCCCCCCAAACCCTCTGTCAATTCAAATGCTCCAGTAGCATCCAGTAGGATCGCAGCTACAACACAAGCTCAAATCCTCTTAGTGCTCCCACTCTCACAGTCACACTCTCCCACACATTCAAAAACAGTCTCAGAATCTGACTTAGAGTAGGCTGCCCATTGCATACACTGTGGGTAAATATAATCTATAGTTTGTTACAAACACGCCCACCCTACCTCTTACACATATTTTGAATAGTGTGGGTTCATGAAATAGCCACAAAATTCTCCAGTATCCCCCCAGTTATCAGTAAAAAACACTGCTGACTCTTACTCAGTTGTTGGGTCTTAGTTAATGTCTGGAACCACATAGTTAGATAACATATACATATGTGTATCTGCTGGCTTATTCTACAACAGGACTGATTAAATGCCATTATGACACTAAGGGCTTAAGGGAAATAGGAGACAGAGGAAGAGTCCTTTGAAAAAGGGCAGGTCACACTTCATTTACAATTAGAGGGTTTGCAGGGCAACACACCTTGCAGCTAAGAGTGTGGGATAACACTCCATTTACAGGCAGATCTGTAAAAGAGGTCCTCTAAGCCTCTGCATTTGTTGTGTGCGCACTTATGTGTGAGTATGTGTGTTACCACATCCTCAGGCTTGCTTTCTCCCCCCCCCTCTTCCCACTGCCACATCCTGGATGGACAAGCGAAGCATTTGTGTCACTCTGCGTCTCAATCACCTGTTCAGCCTTCCTCTTCCTCTGCCAATCTGCTCTCCAGCCTCCTGTCACCTCCCTCACACACACACACACACACACACACACACACACACACACACACACACATACATACACAGCCTTTCTGGCTTTCACTGACTCACAGATCCCATCTCTCTTACTCTTACTTGCATACGCTTGCACAATCAATTATACACTCACGCTTGTATCTTGATGCCGCAGGGGAGCCTTCGCACTCCATAGAAATAGCCACTCCGCAGGCATCCGCACATGTTGGAACCAATCAAAGGTGTGACATTTCCACTGCTACGAACTTCCAACAAGTTTCAGCTCACAAGTTCCCCTAACAAACATGATAACGCGTCTCATGTGATTCATAGTTAGCAAAAATTTTTTTGGATCTTTTTTTTTTTTTTTTTTTTTTTTTGTCAATAGGGAAAAAGAAGAGAGATTGTATAGAGAAACAGAATGTGTTTGTTGCGTTAGCATTAGGAAATCAACGATTTCACCTTTGTGTCCAATTAAACAAATGGTCTTTGACACTCAAAAATAGAAAGAAAAATAAAATGAAGTTTGCATTAGCTTAAAAAAAGCGGCCTTTGTTTTTAATCTATATATAACATGTGCGTTAAATAGTTTACCATTAGTAGCAGGAATATCACATTGAGGCTTATAAGAACTAACCACCTGTAGCTACAACTGCATCAGGTGCAAGTGCAGTAACTAGTTCGTTTTGTTTAGTTTTATTAGCAAAAGAGATTTAACAGTTCTACTTCAACTACTAGGACTTTTGAGAGGTTGCACAGTTTCATGTTTGTAACTACCTAGCTGTTGATTACACAAGATACATTGTTTCAGTATTTGAGTTTTTTTCTTTTTTGTCTTTGTGATACAGCTAGCCAAGCTGTGTTTGTGTGTTTTCAATGTTTATGTTAAGCTAGGCTAACACAACTCAGACCTGTTGCTGTGCTGGACACACAGAGTTTAAACTAATATTGGTCTTTTTAGTTAACTTTGGGCAAAATTGCAAATAAGTGGATTTTTCAGTCACGACACTATTCATTTTGGTCTTGCGTGTCTGCAGCTTGTGGGCCTTGTTTCAGAAATAATAAAAAAATACCTTGTCAGTTGTTAGCTGGAGTGAAAAACATAAAGAAGTGCTGCCAGAGAGATAAGGTATGTTAAAACTGAGGTGGACCTGAAGACGAGTGCAAGTGTCTGTGTGAGATATGAATCCTGTTAGTTAGAGACTCTTCACGGAGAGTACAAAGAAACAGGCGGCAGAGCCATGTGGCGCCACTGCAGGTGTACAACTTGGTGATAGTATCAAAATATACAAACAAGAACTTTCAAGGCCATCACATTGAAGCCTTTATGAGCAAGCACACAGAGTTGGATCTGTGTCCCTCTTAGCGGGATGTCAATTTTGGCTTCCTGCCTCCCGTCGTCTCACAGCTACCACAAAGAAATGAAAACACTGTAATGGCGTCTGTTAGTCACTGGTGAATTAGCGACATTTCCTATTAAAAGATGACCAATTTCCCCCGCCGTCTGGGCCCAAAAGAGTTGCTTATACTGTAAGTGTTTGCAGCAGTAAGTGTGTGCGTGTTCGGTCAGATGGGTGAGCTGCATGACTCTTCACACTCCGTCTGCCTTTGTTGATGTGAGAAGTGATGCTGTGTCGCTCCAACCTGCATTCGTGTCGCCTCATGCCCTGACTGATGCCAACACACACACACGTTCTGCTCGCACATTATTCACAGTGATTTTCCATCAAATGTCTAAATCACGCACGTCTCTGCACTTCATCTTTTCTTTCCTCTTTCTCCTCGCCTTGTGACTTGTTTTCAGGCTGATGAGGATGGGGTCAGTCTGAATATCAATCACTCAATGTAATTGTCCTTTAAGGAAGGCAAGGAGAGACTGTCTCCCTACATCCATCTCTGTCTCTTTCGACCTGCCTCTGTGTGTGTGCGTGGCGTTTGCGTCTTTACCTCTGGGCTCCATCACAAGACTGATGATAATATGGTAAATTAGGTGAGGATGATGGATATATGGCCGGCTAGTCAATGTTACATAATGGTTGCTGATCACTCTATTTATTGGCCATTGTTTCCTCCACCAGCAGCGTAGTCATATTGGACTGTCTGTCCACCCAGCTGTTTGTCCTTAGTGGGCACAGCGTGCTGCTTGGGCTTTATAGCTGCGGGCTGTAATTCTTTCTCTATGTGTGTATGTTTGCGTTTAAAGCTGGATGTCATTTGAAGTCGGATGGAGCTGCACGAAGTGCTTTGAATCCAGCAGGCAGGAGGGAAGGAGGACCGGAGTCAGTAGAGGGCAAGAAGAAAAGCACTTCCATGTCAGACACCAAGCTAAAAAAGCGGAAGGGAGGAGGTGGTGCTATTGTTTGTTTGTTTCTGACCTCATAGGATGCCTGAGAAAAAAAAACGGAGACTCCCGATCTTGCCAAATACAGCCTGACCCCTGTGTCTGTCATACTGTTTCTCTGTTGTTTTGGCGGTTTCAAAGTATTCTTCCTATGCTTTATTCGCTTTTGCTCTCTATTCCCCAACTTCTGAAAGCAGTGTTGGGATAGTGAGGGCACTGGAGGGGACAGTAATGACTAACTCTGTAAAGGTAATGATAAAGTACAGACGCTTTAGACTCCATTCTGGCTAGAGGTGCTGGGGCAGAGAAAATTACAGTTGTCCCTGTGTGTGTGTGTGTGAGAGAGAGAGAGAGAGAGAGAGAGAGAGAGAGAGAATAAGAGGCAAGAGAAAAGAGAGGGTGGAAAAAGACAGGGGGGAAGAGAGAACAACAGAGACATTTTCAGTCAGGCTTGAGACAAACAGACATCACTGTGATTCATTTTCCTTGCCAGTTATTATAGCTGTCCAGTACGGTGCATGTCTGTGTGTGTGAGTGCACTTTGTGTCTACCGCATCATCTTTCTCCTCTCCACTTGTCAACAAGTGTCTGTTGCCCTGTCTTAGGTCAGCCCTTTTTTCTTCCTTCAGTTACACTAGTTCAATTTTGCATATGTGAATAAGCTGCAGAGAAAGTCATGTATAAGCACAGGTTGTCATTTTTTGAGTGTGCCTACGTGCATGCGTTCGTGCGATTGTGCGCCACAGAAAAGAATACCCAGAAGCTTGTGTTTGCTTTCTAGCTGTCTGCTGTCTATCATTATAGTAATAAAAGACTTGCTGTGCTGCACAGCGAGGAGTTCTTGTCTATAAGTCTCCTCCATTCTGCGCAAATTGCCGGCTGCTGAGTTCTGATGGATGTTTGTATGCTGGCCCAAAAACACAGATTCCACTTCCATCTCTATTATCTTGGGGGGAGACGGGGGGAGAGAAAGAAACTGTCTGTCTGTCTCCTCCCTCTGTCATGCAGAAGTGTTTTAATTAAACTGTACAGGCCTCAGAACACACACACGCACACTGCACAGAAAGAGAGGTTTATCCAAATACGCAGGGCTCTCCTCCCATTCTGTCTCCATCTAAACCACCGTCTCCCTCGCCGGTTGTCTGTCCCTGCCTTCCGTTTTTTCTCTCCGTTGCCCCCTCTCATTGAGCATGAAGACTGACAGCCTGTGTTTTTCAGCCGATGTTTGAACACCGAGCGATCAATGCCGGACAAAGGGAAAGAGCGGGGGTGAGGGGTGGGGAGTAGAAACACAATTGGTTATTGACAGAGAATTCAAAGTCTGAAAGACTGGAGGCGACAGCTTAGTAAGAGGAGAGCAAGGGGAAATGAGGAGAGAAACCAGACAGGGAGGAGAGGAGTGAGAGAGGCACAGCATATACGAAGCTAAGCATCACTTAGCTTTGAAATGTGTTAACTTTCATTATTCATACTTGCTTATGTTTACCTGCATGAGCAGCCCCCAGCAGTGTTGTGCGTGCTTAATTGAGTGTGTGTAAGTGACATAAAGTGTGGAACCTGCCAAGGTGTAACCTGTGGGAGCAGAAACAACTGTGTGTGTGTGTGTGTGTGTACACACATGGATTTGTGTTTGTTATTGTTGATTTGTATGGCTGTGTGGTTACATTGGGAGAGCCACTTAAAATGTCACGTGTGTCAGTGAAGAAGAATTTACAATTAAGTGGTGACTCAAGTTCAGGTTCATTCTCATGTTTTAAAATATGTAGAGAGAGTAAATTTTTGATAGAATGTTTACATTCTCAGAGACAAATATGGCTGTGCAAGCAGCTACATGCAGCTGAACAACTACAATCTAAAACAAATGCAATCAGAGAGATCATTGGATTATAAAACAGGGCTGGTGTTACAACAGCTGTAAAATTGGTTTTAGAAAAGCTTCACAACTAATTACAGAAAATCTCACTTCTGGGTTTACACGTTTTCTAAAAGTGTGATCTTATGTTAAAAGTTTGTATATTCGGGATTTACTTGAAAATCCCAATGTGGCAAATCAGGTGCATCTGGCTCGAACCTGTGAATGCACAACATTCACTGTGTAAAACACCTTGAGATGGAGAAATCTAGAAGCTGCGGTGGGAATAAAAAGCACGAAGCATCATATGCACCATCTGCACAAAAAATGAATGAACTACAAAAAAAACTAATTAAGTCAATAAAAAGGTAGAAAGATCCAGCCTGATATCACTTTATTTTATCCCACAAGTTTTTCATTATCTGATTGATTTAACCAGCTGATTAAAAAAATACTAGTTTTTGTAAGTTTGTTTTGTGAGGAAATACATTATTCCTTTACTGCACAGCTTTGGTTGAGGAAATTGCACAGCATGCAGCATTGAGGGTTCAGTTTGAGGTCACAGGTTGGTGAATAAATTAAGCTGGTGGTAGGAGAAGAGAGCGGTAAAGAAGAGAGTCGTGTTTGCGTGAGAGTTGGACCAAAGACAGAGATAGAGACGGAGACAGACAGAGGACGACAGGTCCATCCTGGATGGCCGGTGGGCCTGCAGCAGCTGTTGCCCTTTCTGTCTGTCCTGTGGCCACAGCGCTGCCAGGCTGAGCTGCGGGCAGCGTGGCTTCACACTCCTTTGTCACCACTAGCCCTTTGACGGTGGAGGAGATTTGGGTCAGCAGATGGTAAAATCCTGGTACCTGAAGGTGGCAAAGCCTCTTGAATCCTGTGAATCTCTATGGGCCTTAGTTTGGATCCTGCCACACCTTTTTCCCCACACTTGCCTCAGGCTCTGTGTTCCTCTTTGCTTTCTTCTAATGTCTCAGACAGAATCTGTCAAGGGGAACAGCGGGATGGGCGTGGAGAAGTGCTCATGTTCCTAAAATAGGAGATGGTATCTTTCTAAGTAGTTTCTCTTGTTCCCTGGTTGTGGCATAACTGATCAAGTTAGGCTTGATTCATTCTGAAGAGTGAACACTGCAAATTAGTCTGGTTTAAATCTCATTGCAGAGAAAGTGCTGCATCTGCCCTCACAGCTCTTTCTTTACCCATTGAATGTAGAGAATGAGATTTAAAAACTGTAGCACTGTGAGGTTGCTGTGTAAGAGAAGAACAATTACCCGTGAGCTGTTCAGCTTCTGTGAAAGAAAAGCAAAATTAACCACGAGTTATGTTGTGCATCTGGGTTTGTGTACGCCCATGTGTGTCAAAGGAAGAAAGTACACAGGGTTCAATATGCCCAATCCTCTCTCCAGACTGGAGCCGACCCTGTCAATCCCCTGCACTACGCTCCAGCCTTCCATTTAACGCATATTGGATTGAGATCATTTTCGTAAGCAGAACAAAGTTTTCTATTGTAAGGTCAGACCCATTAACAATTTATAAGAAGCTGAATTTACCTGAAAGGGAAAGACAGAAAGTGATGGTAAAAGTTTGATAGTTAAAGACACTGCACTGCATGAAAGAAGAGGTAACATTTAAATGTTAAATGCTTTGGAAAGGCACATTAATAAAGTGCATAGTTGTATTTTTGTGTTTTTTTTTTTTTTTTTGGTTTGGTTTGGTTCAGGACACAGTTGTAATCCGGCTCTTTGCCTCACAAGGTCTGTGTTTCAGGGCTTCACTCAAGTACGTTTGGGTACATTCCACAATGAATACATGTGTGTGACACTGCAGCATTGTAGACACACAAGGTTAACTGATATACAATGCTCAAATCCTGTTCCAGCACTAACCACCAGAGAAAATGATTAATGATAAGGGATTTGCTATCTTGGACAGCTTGTGTCATTACATCACCCTTGAAAAGTGTAAAAACAATGTAGCCTATAGTGCAGTTATCAGTGCAGACACATAAATCTGTCTGCTTCCATGAAAACACAAGTAGCCAATAACACTACTTCACTGATCTACTACCTGAGATCTAGCCATCATTATTGTAGTAACAAGTCAGAGTGAAGAGGTCAGAAATATCGTGTCCTTCCTGCCAGGAGAACCTCTTGGCAGCATCACCAGGAGGGATGTGTCACATCGAAAATGTCAAGGGATAATGTGCGATCAACAGGACCTGTCCGTGGAAGGTCAGCAGCACCCTCCCCTCCTCAGCTGAGAGGCATCCGGAGAGACCAGTGCAGGAGGCTCGCGTTGACCAGATTACTGGCAATACAGGGAGGCGAAAATGTCACTGTGCTCCTCCATTTATAGTGCAAACTGTCAACACCTTAAATGTCTTCTTGAAATACACTAACAGGGTTGCCTTAATGTATACAGCGAAACACTGCTGACAGAATCATTCGCTCGTGTCCTAAAGCTGCACTGAGATGCACAAGACAAGCTGTCACACACACTTATACTCCCTCCAGTTATGTGATAGCTTATTGATCCCCATGGGACACATTTGTCATTTTGTTTATTTCATACTTCCCCCAACAGGGAGTTCAGAATACAGGATCAGCTACAGAGCAGGCATTTAAATACTGATGGAGACTGCACTGCTCAAGTACGCCTCCACCAGGCAGGCATTTTAACTTTAACATCTGTTCCACTGAAGGACAATCGACCTAATCACATCTATTTTCTGTTTCTTCAGAGAGCAGCGACTACAGCGAGACCGAGGTCCTCCCTGACTCCTTCCCGTCAGCGCCAGCAGAACCTCTCCCAGAATTCCTGCTCGAACCAGAAGATGCTTTTATCGTAAAGAACCGGCCAGTCCAGCTGCGGTGCCGGGCATCGCCAGCCACGCAGATCTACTTCAAATGCAACGGAGAATGGGTCAATCAGAACGATCACATCACCAGAGAGAGTCTGGATCAGATCACAGGTGATTCTTAAGTCCCAACACACACACGCAAACACACACGCATGCGCACATGCACACACACACACACACACACACACACACACACTAATGTCACCTTGTATTTCAGAGACATAAACATCATACTCAATTGCAAACATCATTTTCAACACGCCTATTAGCTTCTATAGGGTTTTATGTGCACATTAAATGCTTTTGGGCTGCAGCCAAAGCATTATTTATATTCACAGTGAAAAATATGCCTCACTAGTTCCTCTCTTCCGCTCTCTCGCTCTATCTCTGTCTGTCTCTGTCTCCGCTCAGGTCTGGTGGTGAGGGAGGTGGACATCTCAGTGTCGAGGACCCAGGTGGAGGAGCTGTTTGGGCTGGAGGATTACTGGTGCCAGTGTGTGGCCTGGAGCTCAGCTGGCACCACCAAAAGCAACCGTGCCTATGTTCGAATTGCATGTCAGTATTAAGGCTGTGTGTATGTGTAGGTGTGTGTGCAGAAGGGCAAATGCTTCCGATTTTTCTTCTTGTCATATGTGTCAGCTTAAGTATATATGCAAATAATTTGCTGTAACACTCCATCATAGTCCCCTGTGGTAATGTGTTGTGTAGTGTGATTGACACTGTGCATGTTTATAAGGATATGAACACAAAAAAATGACTCTGACACTAGCTCTGGGACTTAGTGTGTCTGGTGTTCGGGTGTGTGTGCTTATGAGTGTATGACAACCAATGTCACAACGATAAACAGAGTGTCACTCTGCTGTCATGAGGCAGCCTTCACTAATTGCTGGCTACATCTGTGTCGCCCACTGCAGACCTGAGGAAGAACTTTGAGCAGGAGCCGTTGGGACGGGAGGTGCGACTGGAGCAGGAGGTGCTGCTACAGTGTCGCCCCCCGGAGGGCATGCCCGCTGCTGAGGTAGACTTTCAGCCTCTTCATCCCTGATATCATCACCTGGTCATTTCGTTTGTTAGTCATCACCTTGGGGATTAAAGTTGTGTTCCGGATACCAGTGCGCACCAGTTCACATACAATTAAATAAAATTCTGCAGTGTATTGCATTAGGGAGACAGCAAAGCAGAGATCAATAATCACTCATAAAATAACTGCTTTACAGTCTGCAACAACATAAAGAAAAAGGAAGTAAAGGGCACTGTTTGAGAGATTTAAGTTTCATCTAGCTACGTGGGACCATCAAGAAAAAACTCCCTAAAACATATAATGATCAGTAATAATATGCTCAGTTATTTAAGCAACTAAGCAAAAAAGGCTGTGCTTAAATCCACTTGGTGTCATGTTTTAACACCACACTGCTCTAACTGTAGGCCACTACATCAGACAGTTTTATTTGTCTCATAAAACAACAGTGCAGCAATATATTAAAAAAGAAAACAAATAATACAGAAATATAGATTTTTATCACCTGGTAAATAGTTATCTTCTGCCAAGTTGTATTGTTCTTTTTATTGGCTTTATAACAGGGTTATTACATGACATAAAAACTATGTTATGTGATCACAGGAGAGCATCGAACTGGAATTTCACAATAAATAGTAATTGTGTCATTTGTGGTTGTTTGCTGTGGCATTATGTCCATTAGCAAGGAAGATGTGACAGAAATAAAAAAAGTGAGTTTGGGCCCAAAAAAAGACAGAAATTATATTTTTCTAAACTAAAAATGATTAAGTACTGACAATGACTGATCAATAGTGAATATAGTTCATGAAGCGTGTTGCCATGGTTTAATACTCTGCAGGTTTAAAATGTTTACTGAATAGGTCTGTGTGATGTGCTGACTCATGTTTATGCATACACACCTGCTTATTTGTACAGTGATTTATGTGAGGGAATATCTGCCAAAAGAATTAAGGGAAAGTCCATCAGTTTGAATTTGAAATAACACAGAGAGTTTTAGAGTGTGAGAGTTTTATATTTTCAACTAAACTGTCACAGTAAAGCTCCTCATTTTCATTCCAGTGGTGTGTTTGTGTCTGTTCCCGCTTCTCTGCAGGTGGATTGGCTGAAGAACGAAGATGTCATCGATCCATCTCAGGATTCCAATTTCCTCATTACAATCGATCACGATCTGATCATCAAACAGGCGAGACTCTCAGACACTGCAAACTATACCTGCGTGGCTCGTAATGTGGTGGCGAAAAGACGCAGCAGCACCGCGACTCTCATTGTTTATGGTAAAATGCTTGTTTTTTTTTTTCTTTAATTTTAATCCACTCATATGTGAAGATACACCTCCTGTTCACTGTGAGACTGTGAGATTTTTCTGTTAATTGTGACAGCGTGGTAACTTTGCCCATCTGTGTGTCTGTCTCTCTGTCAGTGAGTGGAGGTTGGTCTTCTTGGACTGATTGGTCAGAGTGTAATGCTCAGTGTGGGCGGGGCTGGCAGCGACGGACACGCAGTTGTACCAATCCTGCCCCTCTGAACGGAGGAGCCTTCTGTGAGGGCCCACCCTTCCAGAGAGTGACCTGCACCACGCTCTGCCCAGGTGAGAATCTGTATAACAAAGTGAAAACTTCAGCCAGCGCGGACAAAATCACATGTGGTCATGTAACTGCTCTGATTCCAACGCAAAACGTCAGGAACACAGGTTCATGACTCACTCCTCTGGTTTTTATTACTTTAACTACAGAATGAAATTCGCACTTCAATCCATTACGTGTGCATCATGCTGCTTTATAGCGCCAAGCACAGGGATGAAAGTATTTGGCTTTCTGTCGAGCTATAAAGTGACTCACAGACTCGCTGTCTCATTCCAGTGGATGGAGGATGGACAGAATGGGCAAAGTGGTCCGCCTGTGGGACGGAGTGCACCCACTGGCGCAGTCGCGAGTGCCAAGCCCCCCCACCTAGAAACGGAGGAAAACACTGCAGCGGCAGCATGATGGAGAGCAAAAACTGTACTGAAGGCCTGTGCACGCGAAGTAAGTCATCAGATACATTTATTTGAGCTGTAATGGCTGTTAAATGTCAAAAGAGAGTAAATATTTGGTCATATACATGTCTGATGTAATGTAATCTAATCTAATTCTTCAGTTGACCCTTTAGTACAGATCAGTGACTGTTGGATTTAGTTCACTAGTGCACATACTTCAGCCGTCGAGTATCGGAATGTGGTGTTTCTTGGGAAGCTATAGGGGTCAGTTCCCTAAGGACATATTTGCTGCTTCAAATGGTGGTTGAATTGATAATATTAAGTCTTGCAGGCAGGGATTTCTTTGCTCATAGTTCAGTTTTATGTGGTATATTTCATTTTATAAAGAAGTGTATCCCCAAGATGCTCAGCGATTGCAGCACAGAGAGAGCATAAATGTTGCAGAGCGAGATGAAAAGATCATCTCAGACAGATGTTTCATGAGGAAAAATTTAGGCTCACAAAGAGAGAAGCCAAGCGATCCACATCTAAAAAGCACAGATGGAGAGAGAGATAGAGAGATAGAGCAAGTGCATGCTATGGGAGCGCATAGAGTGGGAAGTGAGCATGACACGGCCAAGTTGAAAAATTAGCACAGGGAAGAGCATATGAGAGTGAGTCAGACTCACACTGACACCCAGTGTGCAGCCCGTGATGAGCTGGGAGGAATCCAGCTGACAGCGTATTAGGATCTTAGAGACGCATATCCACAGAGGCAGTGAGATACATTCAAGTACACACTTTAAAAGACATACGTGCACAAAGACACCAAACAACACACCCAAGCATACAGACAAACCTTGTAAATGCATGTGCAGCAGGGGGGATCATATCCATATTCAGTGCTGCACTGTGCTTTAACTCTATCAGACTTTCACACAGCTCCTAACATAAACAGGCCCCCATGGAGCAGCCAGATTAGACAAATTCACCCCAAGAGTTCTCAGGAGGCCGTCTATATACTCAAGTAGTGGTAAACTCTGTGCTGTAGTAAACATATAAAAGTCTCACTTGGCAAACTACAGGTTACTGAGTGATGACAGGTTAATGTTGTTATTCTGCAGTTACAAATGACCTGATGACATTGTGACTCCATGTATTCATCACATGCTTCAGACAATCAAACAATAATGTCTCGCTCGTTGTTAATCGACCTAACGCCCCTGTCATAAACGTAAAATGCTCTGAGACACAATAAACCAGCATCGCTGGATCCTGGTATAGTCTAATTGTTACTGGATGAATAGAAGAGTCAAAGAGAACGTTTGGTGTTTTGATGAGGATAAGGAGATATGGGTTACTTGGTATAAGATCTAGTACATGACACAGTCCTGAACTATGGTTTTGACATTCATCAAATCACTCAGTGATGAGTCACATTCGTGTTATCTTGGAAAAAGACTGTTCCCGTCAGGACAGAGATGTTTATTTTTTTTCATAGGATGAAGGTGATAACGTACCCTGTGGGCTGTGTAAAGACACGGTTTAAATTTACTTTGTCCCCGTCATGTACCACAAAACACCAGTGTCCTTGTTCATTTTCAGAACTGTCTTTAACTTTGCCACTTTCATTCAAATGAGCTCTTTTACACCCATTTCTAAAGGCCTTTATTCTCATTTGTCTATGTACAGTGCATTATATAAACAATTACTCTGAACTTCATTTCATAATGCTGCAAGTATTCACATATTTTCAGGAGAGAGGCTTTTTATTGTTCAGATATAAAGAATGTTTTTCTGTTCACTGTATCCTTTTATGTTTACCTTTACATTTTCATATTGATGAGCTATTGTTTACTTTGCCGTTTCTGCTTTGTATTATAGTTGTGTACCTTTCATTTGCATAATGACTAGTCCATCCCATATTCATGTTTTCTTTTCTTTTCCGCTTTCTTCTTTGTTTTTGTTTTTCTTCGTTTCAAACAGATAAAAAGATTTCTGTTGAACATGCAAGCCATCGTAAGTTCATCTTCCCATGACTTCACTCTACTTCATACTGGTTATACTGTAGGTGTGTGTGTGTGTGTGTGTGTGTGTGTGTGTGTGTGTGTGTGTGCACACCTTCATACAGGTTAAGTCCTAACATCTATGTTGGCACATAGATTTGAGTGTGTTCAGTGTTTTGTGTTTTTGTCTGTCCGTCGACACTTTGTCATCATCTCAGATCAAAATCATCTTCATTGAAGATTTCCGTGTCCATTTGACAACGAACGTTGTTTTCCAAATCTCATCTATTATGTTGGCTAACTGTAGCATAGGTTTCTGAGCTGGATTCAAGTTAGCACAGTGCATCACTTGATTTACATAACAGCTTGTTCTAGAGGGAGTAAAATGACATGTCCCTAAGCTGATCGTCTTTGATCCACATGCTAACAGTGAAAATGTAGCACTTGCAGAAGAGCAGTAGGTTTCTGTTTGACTTTTAGTTAATCTGCGATATAGTTTACATTTTAAATGATGGTAATTCCTATGGCTCAATGTGACGTGGGATCAGGGGAGAGCGGCCACGGTAATGCACCTAATTCGCTATTGTTCCGTTTCTGATAATAAGTGCGGACGGCTGTCGGATTCAGTTGCATCGCGCCACGTGAGCATGCGAGTTCTCCACTCTGCCAGCATGTCTGCCTCCGGCCTTCCTCTCCACCACCCTTACTCCCACTTTCACTGCTCTGTGTATCTGTGGTTTCCTCCAACCCCTTCCCCACACCCTGCTGCTCTTTTAACATGGGCCTTCTCCTCAAGCACTACTTTCCTTATCTCCTCTCTCCTCCACACCACACTTATCATCCCTCTGTCCTCTCAACAAATCACAACCTTATCTAGCTTCATCCCATCCCTTTTGCCAAATTGCTTCTCCTCTAGCTCTCTTCTCCTGTGTTTATCCAGCCTGTCTACTCCTTCCCTCTTTTTTTTGCTCCTCTTTGTCTCCCACCAACCTCACTCCTTGTCGTCCTCTCTTTTCCGCTGTGGCATGACTGGCTCACGTATCTGGGTTGAGTCTGGCTCTTGTAATGTTGCTAGTTCTCACAACCAATCACCCAGCAGGAGAAAAAAAATGAAAAAAAGGAAACTCAACAGGGAGCAAGCCAAGTTAAGGCCAACACCACACCCACCCATCTGAGCAGTCTTAGGAAAATGTTGCTTTCTCAAACCAACAAAAAAAAAAAAAAAAAACCCGGAACAACAGGTCTATCCTCACAGGCATTCTGCCATAATTCAACAACAGGTTCACGATTATTGGTCTATCTTACAACAACTCACATGCCCTCTAGTACACTGAGGGAATTATCGGTCACTGTGATCATGTCTCCACACTGGCGGTAAAGTGATCCCTCCTTAATGCAATTCCAATGTAACAGATGGGGGACGAATTCCAGAGTCCTTGGTCTGTATAAAAATGCATTATAAGGTTCAGCTGAAGCTCATTTTCTCGGTATGCTGTGTATAACGTGGATTTTGTCCCCTCTATCTATTACATTGGATCAAGTTGGTGCAGAGTGGACATGAGGAGAAATTAAAGCACCCAATATCTCATTTAATGCACTAATGGGCATGTCAGTGTTATTTTAAGATGAGATGTGAAAAAAAAACACAAAACCATTTTCAGCTTTGATTAATTTGCCGATTATTTCCTTGATTAATAAGGTAGCCAGACGCGTCAATGTATGTATGTATGTATTTATATATGTGTGTGTGTATGTATGTATGTATGTATGTATATATATATATATATATATATATATATATATATAGTTTTACAGAGTTCAAGGTGTCCCATGATAGATATACAATAATACAATATAATGATAGAAAAGAAAAGTATAAAGCCACTGAGAATTCTTGTACATAGACTGAAGGTCATCTAATTCAATCCATTTGTTGACTAATCCTTTCAGCTGTAATTATATACCACTTCTTGCCAATATGTGTAATGTGTCATAAATCAGCTGAAATTTAGCTTGCTTTCTTCTTTGTATTTTCCTTGAATCTGTGCCTTTTCAAATACGTATCTTTACAATTTCTGTCTCTGTGTCCTTTTCAGCTCTGGCCCCGGGTATGGGTGTAGCTGTCTACGCTGGTCTGGTGGTGGCCCTGCTGCTGTGCGTGATCCTGGCACTGTGTGTGGGAGGGCTCGCATATCGCCGGAGACGCCGCCATCTCCACGGAGATATCACAGATTCCTCGTCTGCTCTCACCACAGCCTTCCACCCTGGCAACTACAAGCCTCCCAGACAGGGTGAGTTCATACACACACACACACACACACACACACACGCACATTCATTCAACACTCATTCCTCATTCCACTTCTCTTTTTATCCTTGTGTTTGTTTTCACAACTTTTCTTGTTTTTACTCATCTTCATTGGAAAACTTCTTCACAATTAATTTTATTTTCACACTGCTATTTATAACATCCCATAAATTAATTCTCTTTATACCATTATCTCCTCACGCTTAGTCAATTCTCCAATCTTTATTGCGTTACATTTTTTTCCCTCCCATTTCAAGCATTTGTTATGGTATCGCTTCTCTTCTTCTTGCTATCAAATATTAATTAGCAACATTAATCCATTTTACCCACGTCACTTTTAGCACTTTCAGCCCTGCTTGAATCTTTTCTGGTGATAAGGGAACAGCTGCTCTCTTCTCCTGCGTCCATAGATAACCCACACCCTCTGCATCCCTCAGCTCCTCCAGATCTGACAGCCACAGCGGGGGCTTTCCGCGGACCACTCTTCTCCCTGCAGCAGAGCATCAATGACAGCCCCCACAAAATCCCCATGACCACCTCTCCCCTGCTGGATCCTTTGCCAAGTCTCAAAATCAAGGTGTATAACTCCTCCACTCTTTCCTCCCTGGAGCTCCCTGCTGACATGGGCCCAGGTGACGGTGAGATCCTCAGCCTGAAGTCAGTGGGTACTGTGGGCAGGGAGAGGGACTACTACAGTCACACCCTGTCCAGAGAACCTGGGCTGAGCACCAGCGCCACCCTGGGTAACCTGGGAGGACGCCTCACCATCCCCAACACAGGTAATAATATATTTGTATGCTCCCAGTGTAAAGCCATAAAATGCTCAGTTAATCGCACATAACGCAAGATAAGTCACAACACCTTCTCCCCCTCAGGTGTGACTCTCCTGGTCCCCCCTGGCACAATCCCCCAGGGGAAGTTCTATGAGATGTACCTCATTATCAACAAGTGGGACAAAACGACGTGAGTGCTGTTCATTTTTCTCTATTTCACTCTTCTCCTTTACAACCAAGAAGCAGAATAGACCTCAATCTCACCTCAATCAGAAATGTTCCCATGCAGTGCTCACCTACCACAAAGCATTTGAAGGTCATTTGGAAGTTCTATCACTTTTTCTGACAAAATATTATAAAGTTTACTTTGCAAGTTTTGTACATAATTGCAGTGGACTAATTTCTTGCCAATTTTATGGAAGTTTGATATCCACCAGTATGTTCCGAACCACGTTGTGGCCACAATGTTCTTTTATAAATCAAGTCTGATGTTTTGGGCACTGTTGCAAATGTATCATTTACAGGTTACCCTCTGAGGGCAGTCAAACCGTACTAAGTCCTGTGGTGAGCTGTGGCCCATCTGGGATGCTGCTGAATCGTCCCGTGGTCCTCACTTTGCCCCACTGTGCCCAGCTTGACACACCTACACCGGACTGGACCCTCACACTCAAGACTCAGACGCATCAGGGGGCATGGGAGGTGTGGCAACTTAAAACTGGTAACAAATAAAGGAGCTATTATTGGCTGGCGTGGATTCATCAAACCCTACTTTAACCTGTTTTCAGGAGGTGCTGACAGTTGGTGAAGAGACTCTGTCGTCTCCGTGCTACCTGCAGCTGGAGGAGGAGTGTTGTCATGTTCTCATGGAGCAGCTGGGAACATACGGCCTGGTGGGCCAGTCTTGCCCTCCCCAACCCGCCTGTAAGCGTCTGCAGCTGGCTCTGTTTGCCCCCCGAGCGCCCTGCCTCTCGCTGGACTACAGCCTCCGGATCTACTGCATCCATGATACCCCACATGCCCTCAAGGTGCCCTCTACATGTCCTGAATAACAGAGCTTAGTTTAGTTGTATTATGTCATAAAGAACATGCAATCTTGAAAACCTAAATTTAAAAGTCATGCATTATGTGAAATAAATAAGTATAATAGCATGAACAGTATTACACAAACAAGGTGTGACAGCAGGATAATAATAACAGTTAATATAAGTTATTTCCATTGTGGTTCAGTGCAATAGAGGAAAACCATCCCCTTTTAACTGACCCTGCAGATACTCCCTGTTTTTCCATATTACTTTCTGGTATTGCATATCAAATCTTCCTGTCCCACAAGGAGCAACGGCTCAAAATAGCACAGTGACAATACAAGGTTTCTACAAAACAGCGAGTGAGCAGCTCCATCCAGTGAAAATTGGACTTGCTGATGTTAAATATTTTCCTTCTCTCAGCCCCATTTATATGAAGTACTCACAAACCATCCAGAATAGTAAACACGAGCATGCTGTGTGCAGTTTACTGGCATCACATCACGTGATTTCTGGTTGCCATGGTTGATGCAGATTTCAATCCGTTATCTCTCACACATTTACATTTATGAGACACAAACTTAGTGAATGCAAACACGTTTTGCTTGACTGTGTTTGAAAAAGAGGTGTCGAAATTTTAAACCTATAATAAAAACTCAACCTAATCCCATCTTTTCTTCGCTTCTGTGCAGGAGGTTCTGGATTTGGAAAGGAGCCTAGGTGGAGTTTTACTGGAGGATCCCAAAGCGCTGCTCTTCAAAGACAGCTACCACAACCTGCGCCTTTCCATCCATGACATTCCTCACACTCACTGGAGAAGCAAACTACTGGCCAAATACCAGGTGACATAACATAGCAGATAATAGGTATTAGCCTGTTGATTTAAGTTGTTAAATGTAAATCAAAGAGAGCAGTCTGCCTTTGCCTGAGGCAAAGGAGACAAATCATCAGCATGTCAGTGCTACTGGATTTAATAAATAATAGCTTTTTAGCAAAAACCACCGTCTGACAAGCTGCTGATTTGAGTTCAGTAGAAAGGCTGTTTCCTCAGACTACAGCAGCAGACTTTATAGTAGCCACTGCTGTTGTTCACGTAGAAACTGCAGTCTTTTTGGTGGCAGCACTGAGATTGCAGTGTGAACCCTCTCTGAATAAACAAACAGAAAATCTGATAGTAGTTCTAATTTATGGACAGTGTGTGTTCGAAATAAATTGTGCTCTGACATGCGGAGACCCCGTTGGTTGAAACACCCGGTATCAAAACAAAGCATATTGCACACTCCTTGAATGGAAACTATGTTCTAGATCATCCCTGATTGTGCCGCTCAGGACAAAGCCACCTTAATCACAGTGTACAGACCCTTCTCATCCAGCTTTCTCCTCTACCATTTTTCTTTGTGCGACAGGAGATCCCGTTCTATCACATTTGGAGCGGCAGTCAGAGACCTCTCCACTGCACCTTCAGCCTGGAGAGAGGCAGCCTGGCTGTGTCACAGCTCACCTGTAAGATCTGTGTCCGACAGGTGGAGGGGGAGGGACAGATATTCCAGCTGCATACAGACATCCAGGAGGTAATCGCTTGGGGAGATATGGATAATAGCGCTTTGTGAAGCCACATAGTCATGACAGAAAATCTAAAGCTTTCCATCTCTCGATCTCTGTCAATCTAGACTTTACCACCGCACTCGCCGCTCCCTTCAGGGGGCAGTTGCCTGCCTTCCTCTCAAGTGGGACCCTATGCCTTTCGCTTGCCTGATTCCATCCGGCAGAAGATCTGTGCCAGTTTGGATGCACCCAGTGCTCGTGGATGTGACTGGAGACTACTGGCACGCAGTCTGGGCTTTGACAGGTCAGATCAGACTCGCATGTTTATGTGTGAAAGACAGTTTGGTAACACTTTAGTTGGAGTGCTGATACTCTGAACTGTAAACAGATTATGTCAACAAGTGTCTTGAATCTCGAAACATGAAAATATTAAGCATTGCTACTTGATTATCAATAAGGTTTAACCAACAGTATTTACAGGATAAAGTATTAATTACTTAATTTTTTATAATGATGTAATGGAACACTTTTTTCTCTTTCTTTTTACATATATCTAACCTCGTCTTTCCTCTCTTCAGGTACTTGAACTACTTTGCAACAAAGCCCAGCCCCACAGGTGTTCTACTGGACTTATGGGAAGCTTGTCACCAAGGTGACGCAGACCTGGTCTCTCTGGCGACCGCGTTGGAAGAGATGGGCAAAAGTGAGGTGCTAGTTGTCATGACAACAGATGGGGATTGTTGATTGGTCAAGGAACAAGCAAGAGTCTAAGCAAGACATTTTTTTGTTCCACCGTGATGAAAATAGGAATACCTGCCTATGAATATGCACAACATTGGCACACACCATAAGCCCACAGAGCGTTTTGGTTCTTTCACATGTACTGTATTACCTCTGCCTCATCTTGCTTCTCACACTGACCCCTAATCAGCCACTGTAGCTGCAGCCACCTTAAAGCATTTCCACGCGAGTCATCCTATGATACCTGCTTACCTGATTCAGCTTGAAAGCAATGTTGCATCTGCAAGATGTGAAACCACTTTGAGGGTCACAAAGTTATAAAATATGTGTAATGTCATCTGTCATGTGTGGTGTTGATTGTTCTTCAGAGATTGAAAAACGATACTCTTCTTGTATATAAATAACAGAGAAAAAAGTCCATGTATTCAGCACACTAAGGCACGCACAATAACACAAAACACACAAAACACACAAACACTAACATGGAATTACCCATGTTTCATTAGCAGCATGAGAAAGCATGATTTAACACCACCTCACCTCATGGCAGGGGCTTTTTTTTTCTCCATTGTCATTTTGTGTGGGTAGTAAATGACAGGCAGCGCTGACCTGTCTGCAACCTCCTCAGGCTACAGACACACATGCGGACAAACTGGTCATTAATGAAACAGACAGACTAGGATTTCTCGTCTAACTGCTTCTACAGTCAGCAAAGCATATGAGGACCGAACTCTCAAGGTTTCAGGGCTTGAGCTTATCGCCTTGGGCTGACAAAAAAAAAAAAAAAAAAAAAAATGAAAAAGCTGCCTCTTCTTTGTGGTGGGAGGATGAATTGTGGAGATTGTTTCTGAATTGGTGGATAACTAGACCGACTGACTCTTTATATTGTACCAACAAATGCCTCAAAGCCTTGGCATATCATTCCGACTCACAGGGGTGTTTCTCTTTCATCTCTCCTCGCGCTCCTCTATCGCTCTGCCACACTCCTCCAATCTGTTGAGAATAAACTGCAGGAGAGCTTTCTGGTCATCCCTTAAAAGTTTCCTTGGGGGAACGCTCTTTAAGTTATTATCCATATTTGTGGATTTTTTGTTTTCATTTTTTTTTTTCCATTGTCATTGCTGATTTGATCATATAGAACCAGTTTTATCATTTGTGCTTGTTTAGGCTACTGAGCTGCTGTGTATTATTTTTTTGACTCGAGTAGAGCAGGCCAAATGGGAGACTTAGATACACAGTGGATGTCTCAGATGGTTGATAACAAAAACCATGTTTCTTTGTTATTTTTAATCGCGGATCTATTCAAAATATAAAATATGAGCTGTAAAAGATGAATAGAGGTGGTCAGGTGTCCAGGTGAATATGTTGTGTGCTGTATCTCACTGGCATTTTTGCCTTGCTGTAACTGAGGACAGTTTCCACAGTTCAAAGATGAATATTACAGAACAGATTAGCCTCGCCTTGAATCAACTAGGCAGGAAGGGACCATATAATTTACCTCAACACTAACTGCATTATGTTGCCATCTATACTTAGCCACTACATTATAACCAGTTACATATGTGAATGTTTTACTGTTGAGGCAAACATGCATATATATATATATATATATATATGTGTGTGTGTGTGTGTGTGTGTGTGTGTGTGTGTGTGTGTGTGTGTGTAACGGTCAACAGCCACATCATTAAAACTGGTATCTTTAATTATCAGTGTCCATTTGTCTATCACCATTAATCTCATCATGTTTCCCCCTTTTTTTTTCAATTTTATATCATATCGCTCTCCTTTTTACTAAGTCACCTGCTTTGTGGGCAGGCTCCTCAAGCTTTTTGCATTATCAATATTGTTCTGTCAGTTATTGTTAGACGGGAATTGAAATGCTGTCATCTGTAACATTGTCTTTATAATTTTTTATGTGTTATTGAGTCTTTTTCTCCCTCAAAAGCAAAAAAAAAAAAAAAAAATCAAAAACATCAAAAAAAAAAAAAAAAAAAAGAAGAAGAAAATGAAGTGTTCATATCTTTGAAACCACAAAAAACCAAAACGCAGGCAGTATCCCTCCTCTTCAACAGTGAGTCATGTCACTGTTTTGTGTGAATGAAATTAAAACACGAGTGTGTGCGTGTGCGTGTGTGTGTGTGTGTGTGTGCACGTGTGAGTGGGCAGGTGGGTGTGCAAATACAGTGTATGCACACGCTTAAGGTCTGTCATTCCTCTTTGTAAGTGCTATGCAAGTACAAAAGAAAAGCAAAGCATTTTGACTTCTTTTGTTTCCTGGAAGAGTAATTCTATTTTTTCAGACCAGGGCATTGACAGGGTTTTGATTTTGTATCCTAAAGTGGTTTATGAGTGACGATAGTTGGGAATTCTCCATCTGGATCAGAAGAATTGGATCACTGATTAAGGAAGCGACTACTGAAAAAGCACACATGGAAGAACAAAACGTATGGTGCAATGACTATAATACAAGTCGTGACTAACATTATGAACTCATGCCCTGCAGATCTTCGCCTACGAGCAAATATCTGAAAACGACCAGTTCAGTTCTTCGGATCCATGAACACTGCAGGAATATTTTCTCTCCTCAAATCTTGTTACAGAGACTGGCTAGCTGTAGACTACAGTGTTTATTCATTCAGATTTCTTGAATATCTGTTGGATCTTTGGCCATAGCGCTGGATAATTTGTGCTGGAACTGGACCGGACTCTATCTTGTTCTGATCGAAGACAAAAATTTCGCCTTTTGTTCAAGAAGTCAGACATTTTTACAAAAAAAAAAAAAACAACAACAAAATGGATTCAGTGATATTATTTTATCTCTGTAAAGTACCAATTGTAAATAAACGTCTAGCCTTCTTACCTGTAACTAAACATAATTTTTATGCAATAAATTATATTTCTTAGTTTAACACTGGTGTTTGCATTGTTTTGTTGTTGTGTTAAAACTTGTTACTGCAAAACCAAACATAGGAGCAGCTTCTACTAAATCCACGGACCGTGCTACACTCGAGTTTGGTGCTCCTTGGGTAGGAGAAAGTCACTGATAAATAGAAATCTGTTAGTATAAATCTGTTTTTTATTTTTATCAATTACACATCTTTTTCACCAAGAATACTGAGCTACTCAACCTGTCCCTATTTTTCCTCACACCTCATTGGAAAATTCCCTTCAGGACCATTTAACTTTGAAAGCTTTTAACTGGCAGGCTGTCGGCCTTCAAATTAACAAGGTTTTAGAGACACTAATAGTGGCCTGTAAGGATCGACTATGGGCCTTTAGACCTAACCTCAGTTTTTTTTAATGAGCGTAGGGATTCATCAGATTAGACTCTTATATCGACAGCAAATATCCCAGTGAGTCATCTGTAGTGAGTGTGCACTGCGGTAAGGTCTTAATGGCAGGCAATGCTTTGCACCTGTTTCATTAGATGCTCTGCTAATTGAGGACTGATATGCCACCCTTCAGTGCATGACTTAATTGAACCTTTTATAATGCATAAAGTGGTGGTAAAAAAAAAAAAAAAAAAAGGGAAACGACTGCAGCCTCAACCTCACCCCTACAGAGGATGTTTCTCTCACTTTTTAGTGAATAAATCAGCAGTATGCAGTACTTGCATTATGAAATAACAGATCATACTTAAGCTTATCCAAGAGAAATGAAAATGAATATGTGAGAATCTGCACAGACATGATACAGCAAAGTTGCACAATGAAATCCTTCCATAAGATCTTATACACCATAGCACTTTCCTAAAGAAAGAAAAGAAGGAAATGCAAATCTAGACAGTACTTAGTTTTATAGTTTGTACAATAAGTATAAGTAAGATTTAGGCTCAAATAGGAAACATTATGTAGTATTCATTTGGGCAGATTGGTCCCGTACAATTAGATCTCTTGTTGCTAGAGGCACACAGCAGTTCAGCAGCTGTGAATTGGACAAGGACCATTTGTGCACAATGACTCATTTGATAGTGATGGTTCTCATCCGGTGGTGTCCACTCCTGTGCCACGGAGCCAAGTGTCTGCAGGTTTTCACTCCAGTTAATGACACAACATCACCTGATGTCACGGTTGACAATGAACTTTCAGTCTTTTTTGTCTTCTCATAAGAACTGTAATTGGTTTCATATCCCAGAAGTTGAACGACACACTAGTGAACATGCTGTCCTCTGGTGCCCTCTACTGGTCCACATTGTGGACATGCCACAAGTTACAAAAGTTTCAAAATGTAGATTATAAAAGTCTGTAGACATAATTTTAAGTAATCAGGAAATAATTACAACGGCAGGGAATTTTTTATATTCTTACTAGATTTGTTTAACCACCCATAAAATGGCTTTTTTTTTTTTTTTTTTTTTTTTGTTAATATTTCAAATAGATTTTTCTATGACTAATAGAAACTATTATTATGACTAATAATTCTTCTGTGATTAAGGCACAACGTGGTGCTTGACTGGTGCTTTGCCAAAAAGAAAAAAAAATAGCAATGACAATTCACTGATACATTTCCATTTAACAAACACAAATTTGCTTATACTTTTAACAGTGGAAAAACTTTGGTAATGATCTTTTACAGTCAAATGATCTTAATGACCCCGTTACAGATGAATGGCACATTTGGACCGATATTCTAGAACCGATATTCTAGAACCGATATTCTCGCCATTACCGCAACATCTCCATTGTAGCAGGGAACAGATGGGCTAATAAGCTAACTAGCTAAGTAATCCACGCTGGTTGCTAACGTCAAAGTAAACGGCGTTTTTGTGCAAATTAAGAGCCCGTACATATCTTTCATAGCCCCGTGCAACACATTCAGATATCTTACGAACATAACTCAATATTAGGAAAGAAACAGTAGAGTGTTTCAACAGGCTGCCACATACCTCTGTTGATTCCGTGGCGTTCGTGAAAGTCCAAAAGAGTCGATTGGCGAGAAGCCGGATCAATGAACCAATATCCACAGAGTTAAGCACTGAACATATGAGCTATAGGCCTAAATTATATGAGACAAAACTGGGATGTTTCCATGTTGTTAACACACTCATTTGTAATGTCCTAATGATTAAAAAGCTCGACCATAGGTTTTAATTAATGAGTTGTTTGACAATCGACTATTCAACTATGAATTAAAAAAAGTAAAAGAAAGAAATGAGGCTGCCTCTGCACTCTTTAAAGTATCAAGTATAAGCAGGCACGTTTACTATTTCATCATTTTGAATCAGGTTTAATTAATGATAATTAACAACATTCATAATCGCTGTAAATGTCACTATTAGTATTAGCATTGTGTGTGTGTGTGTAATACATGCATATATTTCTTATATTTTATGTATGATATTAAATATCAAATAAATAGTATTTTATATATATATATATAATGTATGCATATAAATTTCTATTTCTAAATACGTGTTTTTATTTTACAAAAGATATATCTGAAAAGAGGAAGTCTACATCCTCTTCCGGCAATAACAACACTTCCGGTATGTGGGTTAGGCTTTCAGTATAAGTGATTTACTTTTTATTTTTGAAGTTTTTATTCTAAATTTAAAGATACATGTCAAACAATAATAGATCTATTACGTATTTCTTAAATTCAATTCACGTTCCTATATTACGAAATATAACTTTTGAATCATTCTGGTTTAGATTTGTGTAGATGTTTTTTTTATTTTGAAAGGTTTGCACCGGAAACTGTGTTGTTATTGCTTTTTGTGGTCAACCAGCCGAAGAATGTCGCTCGTCACCTGACCGGAGGAAAAGTTTGCCGTGAAATGGATATTTGTGTCAGTTTAACGCTTGACGATAAGACAGAAACAACAGCGAAGGAGTCCCCAACTGTGAGGTACGTTATGACGAAAGTATAAACTTGTTTATTTGTGCGTTATTTGTTTGAAGTCGGGCATAACCACTAAGCTAACATGGTAATGTTGATTTATGTGTTAGATTACACCTGTGTTCACGTTCAACAAACAAAGCTTGTATGTTTTCACTGAACATTGTAAAAAAAAAGTCCAAATGTCAAAATGTCACCAACCAACGTCAAAATGAGCAGGTTGGTTTTTTTGTAATGAATAATGGAAATGACCTGGTGAAACCAGCTGCTCGCAGTCAGCAGGAACATACTTCTTTAGTGAAACTGCTTGGTCTGCTTGGTCTGCTTGGTCAGACACAGACGGTGTAATTGCTTTTAGCATCATGTGAAAACTGGTTCCTCATTAGACACACATGATGCTTTTGCATGCAAGGTCAGCTTTGTACCGTCATGTCAGTCATCTTTTAACCTCCTTAAATAGTTGTAAGTAATGACCTTTTATTGTGAAAGCAAGTGTTGCTTGTGTAAGCATCTCGGATGTCCACACTCGTCACTGACATATACGCTCCTCAACTCTTCCCCTGTCTCATGATTATTCCTGCATTCATCATTCATTATTTGTGGTTTGACGTGTTAGATTATTGTTAGCAGACTACGCGAAGAGACTAGTGATTTACTGTGAGTCAACACTGAATCACATGCCTTATGAAATTATATGTGGGAACAAGCTGATTGCTTTATTTGATGGAGCATTTAACTTCGAAGAATCTGACACTGTGTGGGAATGTCCATGCCAGTCAGTCAGTCAGACAGACCAGTCAAAGACTGATTCCTGGTGTGGGAGAACAGTAAATCTACATCAGGACACTGCTGCCAAATAGAAATGATGCCAGCCCCCCCATCACTGTTACCGTTGCAGTGGTATCACAGTGAGAAAAGGGTCATGTGTTCTTGTCACATTCCACATTATCTGAAACCATGAGTCATCTTTAAATTGAACACCTTTTTTTTTTTTTTTTTTTTTCAATCACTGTTGAGATACCAGGCAATGCAAGACCTGTCATGTTCAGCAAAAACACCAAACAGGTCCTACATTATTTTATGTGTGTGTTTTAAAGGGACACATTTGGAAAATAGTATCATTCTGTCATTTCTCTCACAGGATCACAGGACCTGGGTGTTTGGCCTGATCTGAACCAGCTACAGCACAGTGGTCCTTTCAGACAATGGCTTCCCAACAAACATAGTTGTCTTTTTCCTCTCTGGACATGCAGAAGTAAACGTAAGTCTCCTCTAAATCTCACTAATTATGATTAATAACATGATAATGTTGCAGTGATTTTTGCGTTGACGTCATGTTTTTCTTCTCCTTCACAGCTGTCTAATTTAACCTCCTGGTTTGGCATCAGCCCTTCTTTTTTCTGCTTTTTCTTTTCTTCCTTTTCTTTCCTATCGTGTCCATGAAAATGGACGGCACAGAGCCCGTGCAACCCAGTCTCAACTCATCCTATATTCCCAATGCTCTTGGCAACCACATCGTGTCTGAGGATGAGGAGAACGAAGACCAGAGTCCATCTGCGTCCCTCCTGCCCAATCATTCCTCAGTGCCCCTGGCTGTACGCTACAGTCCGACGGACTCTTACTGTTTTGTGTACATCATCTTCTTTCTGATGGGCATTGGCTCCCTGTTGCCATGGAACTTCTTCATAACAGCCAAACACTACTGGCTCTATAAACTGAGTAACCACACGCATCAAGGCAAAAATGAGGATCAACACTCAGATCTCAGTGTGAGTGAGAGGAACATTTATTACAATGCTATGTTTATTATACCTGTGTTCACACATAAGGATGCACATTTGTGCCATTTGTCACACCTTACATGGAACGACCAATCATGTGACAGATGAGAGAAGTGATGGTTCTTTTCACATTGCAGAGAATTCATGCAATTATGAAAAGATCATGAGGAGTGACAGATTTCTGCTGTATTCTGAGATATTAATGTTTAATTGGTGTTAATGTTTTGTTTGATTTTAACAGAGGAACTGCAGCAAATAAGGAAGGAAGGAATTTGTTTGCTCCGTATATTTCTTCTCTCTCTCCTTTCACTTCCTCTTACTTACATGAGGCAAGACTAAAAGCCTGGGTGTGTTCTTATATTAAAGCAAAATAAATTTTTGAAAATCTGTTCTGTTAAAATTTACAGGATTATTTTGAAAGTTATCTGGCCATTGCCTCCACGGTCCCCTCAGTGCTTTGTCTGTTACTCAACTATGTCCTGGTTAACAGGTAAAGACCTTGTACACACACACACACACACACACACACACACACACACACACACACACATGACTGGTATGTGACAATGGCATGTTTGTGCTATGTAAGGCTTTACAGATAACAGTAATGTCATTTGCATTTGGACACTAAATACTGTGTTTCTTTACTTTTTCTCTGAACTTGGATCAGACTGGGATAGCTTACGGTCTCACATTTGTGTGGACACAGTCAGTATTGTTTGCATAATTGTGTTTTAAACAGACATTACAGTTTCTAACTTGTTCCAGCAGCATGGAACAGAACATTTTTATATTTATGTTAATCAGTTTATCTTTGAAAGAAACTCCTTCCTAATTCCAGTACATCTGTGCCTGTTTTGTGTTGGTAGGTTGTCTCCAAATGCCCGAATCCTGACGTCTCTCTTTATAATTCTGGCTGTGTTTGTGGTGACCACGGTGCTGGTTAAGGTAGATGTATCAGACTGCAGGATGCAGTTCCTTTTTGTCACCTTGGCCAGTGTGGCTGTTGTCAGCGGAGCCTCCAACCTCTTTTCTGGCAGCATGTTTGGCATCAGTGGACATTTCCCTATGAGGATCTCTCAGGCCTTAATATCAGGTACTGTCCTCTCTCTTTGCAAATTTTCTTCATCACAGAAGTTATACAGTGCCACTGTACAAAGGCCTTTTCTGACTCTAGTTGTATTTGTAATACATAGCATTAATCATTTGGCAGATTAAAGGCCCCTTCTCAACTATCTGCATGATATACTTGTCATTTTCTTTTCTTTTTAATCTCAGGCCAAGCTATGGGAGGTACACTGAGTGCAGTAGCATCTGTAATTGACCTTGCAGCTGCGAAGGATGTGACAGACAGTGCTCTGGCATATTTTCTGACAGCTGACGTCTTCATTCTGCTCTGTATCATCTCATATCTGCTGCTTCCCAAGCTGGCATACTCAAGGTCAGTTATTCTGGTTCTCATATAGATACTGTACATACACTTTATCTAACCTTTATCTCAACCCTACAAATGTAGACTATAGTATTATTATAGTATTATAAAATTTACTTTGATTTGATTAATGCATTTACTTCCTTCTGATGCGGATACTAAAATAGTTTAGCAGTGCATTATCTGCATATTACCACCAGATGGTGCCAATGCAAGAACTGTTAAAACTCCCATAGCCAGTGGCATTAAATTAGTTCATAATGATTGTCTTATTGCTAATACATTTTTATACAGACTAATGCAATGTATGTCATTTTTGGGTTTATCTGACAACATTATTATGATTAAAATTAACTCATTAAAACACTGTTTATGAGGTAGGTTTGGTACATCTTGTTAAAAATGAGATAATTGAACCAAGAACAATCAAATTTAAGATGGTTATAAAAGTCTCACTATCCAAACCTTTTATAAAATTTAGATGAACTAGCCATTCTTACATTTTTGCTCCGTTTCTCTCTTTAGACACTACATGTTGGCAGCAACATGCACCAGCGCAGGAGTGATAAACGAAGGTGGAGGTGCTACAGATTCAGTGAACAGAGTTTCGACTCCTCCACTGCGGCCTATCCTCAGGAAGACATGGGTGCTAGGCCTGAGCGTCTTCTACGTCTTTTTTATCTCTATCATGGTGTTCCCTGCTGTGTCCTCAGGAATCCAATCTGTCCACAAAGACAGCGGCAGCCCCTGGGAAACCACATACTTTGTGCCTCTCACCAGTTTCCTCATGTATAATGTAGCAGACTTCTGCGGTAGACAGGCCACAGCCTGGCTGCAGATACCTGGTCCCACAAGCCGAGTTCTGCCCGTATTGGTACTTTGCCGGTCTGTCATGGTCCCACTTTTCATGTTCTGTAACTACCAGCCGAGGGACCACCTCCACACAGTTCTATTCACACATGATTCATACCCTGTTGCTTTCAACTGCCTGCTGGGACTCACTAATGGTTACCTAGGGACGCTACCAATGATCTATGGCCCAAAGGTGGTACCTCGGGAGTTAGCAGAGGCCACAGGAGTGGTCATGTCTTTCTTCCTCACTCTGGGGCTGGCTGTTGGATCTGCGTTCTCTGTACTTATTGTGCACAGTATCTGATCAGGATTTAGGCATTAAAGTAATTATGTGCAGTGGTAGAGTGGAGCTGGATAGTGGACCAAGTGCACCCACACTGATGTTATACTAGTACACCAGTAAATCTAGTTGTCTGCTGAGAGAAACACTGATCAGTGTCTCGTTACCACACCTGACCAAAATGCCTTAACTTCCTTCATACCTCATGTTAACATTATGTTTACACTGATGTGGCTCATGATGAGCCTTAGGGCTGTGTCCAATAACTCTGGTATGTGTTTGATGTATTTAAAGGCCGGTGTTTGCAGTCCATAAGGGACATTTCATTATAAAAAGGCTTTTATTTTATACAATCTCATACTGCACAAATTGAAGAGGTGAAAATTTGGGTTATGATATTCATTACGTAGAGGGTGTTTTTTTTTTTTTTTAGTTCCAACTTTAATGAAATAAGCAGATGGCAAGAAGTACATACAATTCAAGGATACTGATGGAAAACTAATTATGGTCAGTGGACAAGTGTTTGGTCTGTGGCTCTAAACTTTGATCAAACTGTATAAACTGAATATTTCCAGAAACTTTTTAATGTTCATTTGTGCTGCAAGTTGCAAAGATACTTTTGCAACTAAAAGGACCTTAAAAAAAAAAACTACAAATAAAATACTGCAATCCTGCTGACAACGCATTCACTGTTTTATGTTAACGGTTTGTAGCAACTCTCCTGTAATGAAATAAAAGAAATAAATGCCTCATTTGATAAGTTTATCTATTGTCTAACATGAACTATAGTAATGTGCATCACATGTTAAGGAGTTATTTAAGAGTTGTGGACGTGATTGACTGCTGAGGCGCCACAAACCTCAGTTTTCTGATTTGCAGAAATACATGTTTTTTTTTTTACCTTGGTAAAAATACTGAGCTTCACTTTACACCAGAGGAGGAAATGAAACTTAAGGATTGGGATCACTTTATTTGTTAAAAATTTACAGATCAACTGACAGTTGGCTCAGGGCTTGAAGCAGACAATTTTGCAACGCTTTTTTGTATGTTAGAAACAGTGATTTACAAACAGTAGGAAGAGTGCAAACAATGGGACATGAGTGGGGCGGTACTCTCTCAGATTAATCAACTCCATATCAGCTTCTTATAACAAAAAGAAAAACATTTTCTTTCTACAAAATAGAAATGTGTTTAAAGGTTCAAACATACTGCTAAAAGTAATGCCGGTCTTAACACACTGAGCCGTCTCCTGCTTGCAATCAGTCCCTCCAGAGAGGACTCCAACACAGCCTTTGGGGGTTTTAGGCCCTGATGCTGAACTGATGCTGTCAACATACCACATGAGAAATTTTGAATGTGTGTTCTTAGAAATGCACACATCACACCCAGCAAGCAACTCAAATAATGCAAATCTGCAAATTCCAATAGTGAATCTTTGACTGCTCAATAAAGCAGCAGGCCACCATATGTGTAATCACCCCTTCACTGCCCCCAAAAAACAAAACAAAACAAAAAAAAAAAAAAAACAAAAAAAAAAAAAAAACAAATGTCCAGTCCCTTTCCACATTGACATCATTCAAAATATCAAAGTTAATTTACACATAGATCGTGGTCATTTAAGTCTATTAAAAAAAAAAGGAACAACAGGACAAAAATTAAAAGTGGGAAGCAGCACTACAGTATTTTCTTTTAATTCCCTACAGGTCAGTTTGTGCTGGTCTTCCTTTATACCCACACATGGCGTTTGCAGTGAGCCACAGCCTGAAAGACACAAACACATGGTTGCATAGATTTGTTAAATGATACTGTATGCAAAACAGTCACATGATTAGTTTAAATACAATACAACTGAAAAGGAATAATCTATTAGCCATAGTCCTTAATATCATTAATATCTCAAAAACAAGAGTTCTGCTCTGTATATACTGTTTGGTCTCAAAATAAAACTTAAATTACTCACATTGCACCGAATCGCTGTCTCCATGTTCTTACACCAAAATGCAGGTCCCCAGCTGCACTGCTCTGTTCCCAACAGCCTGCGCTGTTCAGGGCAGGCTCCCACTTTCTGTTACACACACAAACACAGCTCAAATACTCAACTTGGCTACAAGGATGTAATACAAGCCAAATACCTCAATTTACTGTCCATTTTCAACAGTTTATGGGGAAATAAAAAAAAAAAAAAACACACATTAGCTGTTAAGTTGTGTTTCCTGGAACAACCAAGAAATGTGAACTTTTTCAAACTGAAGATTAAGTGCTCGTACTACTTGTCTTGAAAATTTCTAATATTGCTCCTCTTAAATGTAAGAAGGTTTGCTTACCATGCACACAAAGTCTGGGTCAAGCATCTGGAGCAGCAGCTGGACAAACATCGGCTCATACTGTGCAACCAACTGGTCACACTATTGACAGACAAACAGGGATTAATGTGAGACTGTCACCTGAAGAGGAGAAGAAGTTTCACAACGTTAATTGGATGCCACTCACCTCACTCTGGTAAGCATCAGGCAGGAAGCTGCAAACTTTCTTCACAGCCTCCTCAATCTCTGCCTCGGTAGCGTTCTTTTCCAAAATGCCGTCGATGTAAGAGACGGCCATCTTGCACACCTCGCAGTAGCCTCCAACCTTGAAGCGAGACTGGTCAAGGGCGGCTGGAAAGAATGAAAACAGAAATCAGTGTTGTTACAGAAATGTAGCTATATACACTTTTGGATTTAGAGGAGTACATAAAATAATAACCGATACAATAAGACTCAACACCTTGAAAATCTAAGCTGACATTTGCTTAGATGTGAGGACTTACGGACAAAAGCGCGGCTGGGATCGTTGCAGAGTGCCAGCACTGTGCAGACAGTTTTGGGGTCAGCCTGCTGCACCAGCAGCTCGATGATGGCCTGACCGTAGGTCTCAACCAGGTCCTTACATTGGGCAGTCAGGCTTTTGGGCAGGAAGGTGCACACCTTCTCAACAGCCTGAATCACCTCCTCCTGTATCACAGACAGATGGGTCAGTTTTACAGCAGAGCTGAGAGTAATCCTCTGCACCAACGGTTCATTTGCTGCAGTTTTGTAAATGCTTATTTTTACTGTCTTAATGGATACATCTAGCATGCGTCTCACCTCTGTTGACTGATCCTCCAACATAGACTCCAGCTGCTTCATTACAAACTCACAGATGGCACATGTTGGGGAGCTAACGACACGCACCATGGGCTGGAACACAAAGGGACAATGTAAATCTGCTATATTGCACTACAAAACTGAAGTTATCTTGTGTCACTATATATATATATATATATATATATATATAAAAATAAAAATGCCCTCCGTAACTTACCTTAGAGTCCACCTTTGTGGCAGGGACAAGCTTGAGAGCAGGCACAGTCTTGGCAGCCTGCAGGGTCATCATGGGAATGGACTTCTTCATAGCAGCAACACAGAAGCCAGCGTGAACACAGATGTCCTTGGGTTGCTACGGAAATAAAGACCAACTTCAAGATATGCGACCAAAGGGTGACAAAACCTGACACGCTGCATGCTGTTAGCATAAACTATGCGTTTCTTATCTGCATAGCATACCACAGCATTACCACCCATGCAAGTTCTTATTTTAACCCCCCCCCCTCAAAAAAAAAAAAAAAAAAAAAAAACACACCTACTGCTGTTTTCCTTAAACAGTAACCAAACCAAAGGTGAAACACACACCCATACTGACAAGAAAAAAAAGTTTACTTCTGAAACTCCAAACTTAGTGTTCATGAAAGCTCAGCCGTGTTTAAAACAAGAAAGATGGTGCTTTTGATTACAATAGCCACTTGCTATGCATTTCAGGACCAGTGCATCCCTCTAATTGACTTGTTCATGCACTGAGTCACAAGATCCAAGCTCACATCATAAGATTGAAGCATACTTTAAATAGGCCAGCACTGCATGCTCATCTGATGTGAAGAAACAGGAGCGGATCTTAACGCAGTGCCCCTACAGACGCTCAAGTGTCATGTTAGTAGCCAAACAAGCAGAGTGTTCAGGTAAAGTAGTCTCATTCATAATTAGATTATCTTTTACCATGCACCTCTACAGTGTCAGGTGAGTAGATCTAGTGGAGTAGACAGCACAAAAAGCAAAAGCTAAGGGTTAAGAGGCTACAGGCTGAACACAGAGAGACCTACCTGTTCCTGGGGAGCAGCACACAAAACCCAGGGAGGGAGAAAACAGAGCAAGACAACATGAATGGAGGGAAAGGAAAGTGAAGAAGAAACACAGATGGGGGGGAAAAAAAAGACAACAGAATTTGAGAAAATAAAAGAAAGTAAGCGATTCAAAGATATGAATAAATTCAGTCAGCAAGCCAGGGGGGCTGGATATGGGCTTAGAACCACCACAACATATGAATTATCACAGTCATTAGCTTAGATGACCAATTCAATAAGCTCATCATTGAATATTAGAACATAATGACCATTCATGTTATAATGAGGTTTATGTATGCAAACAGAAAAACATCTTGAAGCACATGAAGTGGAGAAGTTAGACGACTCACCATGGACATCAGCTGCATAACGACGAGGCTCCCGTACTGGCTAACATACTGCTTGCACTGCAAAAAGGAAGAAATAGTTAAAACACAGTACTCTCTGGAAGACAGATATATATTTATTCAAACTTCATCCACTTGTGATACTCACCATATCAGCCAAGCCTGGCCCCAGCAGGTCACACTGGTTTTCAATATTTGCAATGAGGGAGTCAACAAATGAGGAGTTGGCTTTGGCTTCAGCTTGAGCGTCAGTCAGGAACTTGATACAGTCCTGGCAGACCTCATCACCTTCCTACACAGGAGGTAAGAGTCGGGACAAAATGAAGACAAGACTCGACGACAGGAGAACATGATGTTGTTCATGTAGGTGCAGAGGAGAGCTAAACAGAATACCTGCTTTGGGCTCTCCTGCTCTGGAGTCTCTTGTTTGGGAGTGTCCTGCTTAGGACCCTCCTGAGGATAGAGGAGCTGGGGAACATTGAAGAGGAAAGGAGCCATTGGCTGGGAAAGATCAACCTGAGGGATTTCGTTGGATGTGAGCTGCTCTTGGGCTTGAACCTTAGCCAGGGCTGCCTGCTGAGATGTGCACAACCCAAGGGCTCCACATGCAACACTGGGATCCTCCTTTAACAGACAAAAAAGAAAAAGTAGCATTTATTTATTTGCATGAAGTTCGCATGTAGAACGTCTGGTTTTATTTTTGTGGAATCTGTAAAGAACCGTTTCTTCTGCTCTGACAGTTGCTGTAGCAGGTGAGAGTTGAAACAAAGAAACCTCCACTAAATGCTCCCCCAGTCATGGGGTTTAGCATTTCACAATGACTACTCTGTTCCCATTTAGACTTTGACTCACTTCTCCATCAATAGCCCTCATTTAACTCGCTGCACTTTGCTCACAGCCACTTCTGTTTTCACGTTTTTTTACCCAGACACTAAAGGGGCAGATGGACCATTTTAAGAATCTTAGGATAAAGCTGAATGATATGCTGACAAATGAAACTAACATCTAATGAGCTCTTTAGTAAAATGTGTTTACAACTTTTAAGCATCCAGTATGACTCTAAATGCAGATTTCTATTGCAGGCTGAGGCTAACAGGCTAAGATCGCATTAACAGGTTGACAGTGCTCACCAGTTCTCCCTTAATAATTCCCATGACGATGGGGTAGTATTCATCCACCATCTCCTTGCACTCTGCCGTCAAACTCTGATCAGGGATGAGCTGGCAGGCCTTCTCCAGGTACCCAAGAACCTCACTCTGCAATAACAGAAATGATGAGTGTTAATATCTCAGTATAGGAGCATAAAACCAATGTGCTTATCACATAGTTTTGTTGATTTTTTTTCATTAAACTTACCTCAGTGGCATTGTCCTTCAATATTTGCGCCACAACTACCAACACCTCTTTACACAGGTCACATGGCACAGTTTTCTGAAAACAGACAATAGCATGAGTTAAATTATAATCTATTTGCCACATAAGAATAAAATAAATAGGTAAATTAAATAAATAAAAAGGTCTGTGAATGGCACTTTTCACTTTCACTGGGAGAAAAAAAAAAAAAAAAAAAAGCAGACTCACCATCTGGGGTTTGTTCCACACGTTCTGCTGGCAGTGAGTCACCGCTCCACACAGAGATGCTGTCTTTACATTCTTACACCAGTAGGGGGGGCCACGAGCACACTGCTCAGTGCCCAGCAGAGGGGTTGCTACAGCTGCAAAGTTGGGGGAGGAAAAAAAAACATCAGACCTTTACTATGGAGATGAGACACAAGGGAAGAGATACATTATCTCTAATTAGAGACAAAGAGAACAAACAGTGTTGGTCTCCAGTTTTTACTGATTAGATGTTTCTTGTTTTAGGTTGTTTTGCATCTATAAGTCTTGTGGCCTGATCCCAATCCATCTAGAATGAACACTTGAGCAAGTCAGCTGCACAAATGATAGATGATAACAAATTTGGGGCAAGTCTAGTTTGGCTAATCTTAGATGCTGTGTGTTATCAAAAAAATCTGCCTAGTAATCGAATGGGGAAATTCAAGGCTGAAAAACTTCCTTAAAAGACTGATGCAAGTGTTAGAAAAAAGAGATCTAAGATTTTTGTCTGGTTGACAAACAGTGTTGCAATTTTAATCAAGCCAAACTTGAGACATCTGAGCTAGAAAGTCTGAAAAACATCAATCATTCAAATTTGGCACCAAATAACCAAACCAAGTATTGACACTGACTTGGCTTAGCTGGAGTCAAACAGGCAAGTCTCTCTACTTCAGGAACGAATCATTTTGCCAATAAACAAATGCACTTGTCTTTTGGTTACGTCAGATTCAATCAACGGTTGGTTTTGTTAAACCTTTTTGAATCCATCAAATCATGTTAGGCAAGCTTGGTCTGTGAAGCTAGAACTCCTTGAGGCACTAAACACTAGGTATTGTGGGTAAACAGTCAGTTAAAGTAAAAACATGTTTCCTATTTGTTCAAACAGTTAACTCACATTAGCATATGCCTCTAAATTGGACATGATTTCCCACCACCAACCTGCATAAGTAAGACTGTCACTACCAGGCCAGATCAACAGACCAAGAAAAGAAATCACAAGGGACTTTATCAATTTACATGTTAACATGAATCATGTTTGCAGAAGTGAGTAAGGGATTGTTATGAACATAACCAGAAGATCATAAAATTGCACCAAATGTGCATTTTACTGAAGTGAAAGAAGTGATGTGGGAGGGCACCTAATTCTTTGCAGTACAGTTTGCTGTTTTTTCAGTGACTTGATAATATGCGAGTGGCCTCGGTGATAAGATTAAAAAAAAAAAAATGGCACCACCGCAGGCTGGTACTGACAAACCTTCAAATCACCCATCACAGACACCCATCCCACTCGGTGTTCATACCAGCAAAGTTACAGTATGAGCAGGCACAGTAACCCCACCCACCCCCACCACTCGAGTCACATGAGCAGTCAAACAAAATAACAAGCTGTTCTCAGGCAGACATGCTGTTCCAATGAAGAGGACATGATCTGGACAAGACTTTAACACCGCAGTAACCATTTACAGTTAACACAGCAGTGTATATGCACAGTATTTAAAAAATAAATTCAGGAAATCAACGCTAAACATGTGTGGGTGTATTTTTGAGTCACTTTCCGTGACTCTGAGTGTGACTCAGACACAGAAAAACTCAAAATCACCTTAAGCCAACAGGCAAAGATTAGTAGAAAGCATATATATAATACTGCTGAAAAACAACACTTGAGCTCCAAACATTTTGACCTGCTCCATTTTGGAATGTCAGCAGCAAACAAATGCTAGAATCTGGAAATGTAAAGACAACTTTAAAAAAAAAATAATCAATGTCTTGAACCACAAGACAAACTAGAGATAAGCACAAAAATACACAAAACTATAATTGTGAAGTGAAGGAGCCAATATTGCCTTTGGTCAGCTGGAAACACAGCTGCTGCTCTGATAAAAAGGTAAAGAAATGACATTCATTTCATATCCATAATCCTAATGCCACAAGACCAAGCCAATGATAAAAGTACAAATAGGGTTTAGTTGTGTGAAAGTTACACATTAAAGCAATAAGTCACCTTTTTATTTCACTGACCCAGATTCGTCTGAATGTTCAGATAAACTGACCGGTTCATTACTGACCAGAGTGGAAATGAAGACAATGAAGGTGTAAGAACAGGAATGAATCAGAGGAACTAAAACTTAACAAAACCTCACGACAACTGACATTTAACAGAAAAACTGAAATGAAAGCTGCCGGTTGAGGGAATCTTTCTACACTTTCTGAACCAAACCAGAGGTCAAACCAACAGCAACATTTAGTACAAATCCTGTCAAAACAGGTGGGGCGGACCAGCTCTGTCACTTTCTGTTTTGATGAAAAACCATATATCGATGTCGACATAAACCGTCTTACAAATGATAAGTTAGTTCTGCCCATTTACGTCTCAAATGGCTGTTTCCTTGATGTTTAGGCAAATAAATACCGACCAAAGAGATAACGTTTCGGTGATGTTTGGTTAGCCGTGTAGCTAGCTAGGTATGCTAACGTTAGCCCAACGGCCCAACAACAACAACGCGTTCAAACCTCAAAGACAAACGGTCGAGATTCACGTCACTTATTTACTAATTTAATACACGTGTAGATAATTAATGTGGTGAGGACAAATATTTCACATGTGGTTAAAAAAATGGCATTTAATATTCACCGACGTTAGCTGATAAAAGTTAACATTAGCCGGGTTGCTATTGTTTACCAAAGACGTTTCCGCGTTTGATGAAACGCACTTTGTAGTTACACAACGACAGAAGCTTAAAAAAAAGGAGCCGAAAATGATCTGAACAAGTATCAACAACCGTGTAGAAAACAACATCTGTTTCTTCCATTTGCATCAACATTACCTGTAGATACGAAAAGCAGAGTTAAAAACAGCATGACTGCGCTGTTTTCTAGTTGGTGTCTGTGCGTGTTCCGCCTGGTGAAGATGTGAAGCGGTGAGTGTTGAGCACTGCAATGCAGAGAGAGCTGCTTGTTTCTGTCTTTATGATGTCTCACCGTCAGCTGACTGCTCAGCACAACATGTGACTCTGCCTCGGCCTTGTTATGTCGTCTGATCATTAAAGAGTCTTTTAAAACTGAATTGATCTCAAAGGTTTTAAATAACTACAATAATAAAAAACATCAAAACACATTTACATATAATTGCCAAATCATCTGTGATTAAAAAAAAATAAAGATCTTTTTTATGGTTGTGTTGTGTTTAATAAGGCTTGGAAATATATAGGTTAAATATTTTACAGCTTTATGTTTCTACACTAAACACTGATATTTTCATTTTACATAGCAACACCACATGAAGCTGGTAGTTTGCATAAAGTTTGTATAAAGCACGACCAGGTACCGGTAAACTTACACAACTAGTGCAACTATTCTCAACTAATAACATTTAATAGGTCTAAGAAAGTCCCTGAAATGCACAGGAAACTTTAATCCCTTAAAGGTATGCAGGCTTTGTTTAATTTGAAAACACACCCACATACTGTGAGTAGTTAGTGACAATATTTAGCTCTGCTTAGATTTTAAAAAATAATGTGAATTTTCTGGGAAAGCAGAAATACAGTTTTTCAAATAGAACAACTCAAAACGAGTGTTTCTAACTGAAACATTAGTGAACTGAAATTGAAACCACATCAATTCAGAAAATAAAAGTCAAATATATTTTGATGCAATAAGTTTAGTGTTTTTCAAACATCAAGTTTCCAACAATGAAAAAAAAAGTCAAACTCTGATTTTCAGTTGCTAAAATAATTTAAAACATTGCAACAGTGAGAAATGTTGCAACTACCTTAACACCCTCTAAGACATGAGATGATAAAAATGAGAACTGAAATTGGTTTCACATTACTAAGCATCACATGACACATAACCTCTAAAATGTTTCATGAAGTTCAGAAAAACTTGCAACTAGGATAGAAAAAGTACTTTATTGTTACATAATATGCAAATGCAGGGCAACAGTTAAGGAAAAGGTCAAAGACAGAAGCATCACATTGTAAATCTTCTGGTTATGAGCGGTGAAAACCTGTAAAAAAAGAAAAAACAACCATTACAAAGAGTTACAGCACAGTCAGCAAAGCATGATCTCCATAAACAGAGGATAAAGATATGACTTCATAGCCACATTTAATAGAGTCACTAACCACATTTTAGAACCTGACTTTTGGAGATAATACTGATATCAATATTTGAGAATCATAAAAGTGAATGTACCAACTTTCCACTTTAGCTGTTTGATAATTACCTCTAACAATGATTTGTAATTTCAAAAAAAATGTCAAAAAGAAACATGTCACTGCTCTCTGGTGGACAAACTATGCCATTACATTTTTTTTTTCCAGGTATATTGATAATAAACCAATTAAGGCAATAACAGCTGCCCTACCATTATGCTTTATTTGCCTGGCTCTTCTAGATTTAGGGTGATCATTCATATTGGGACTAACCAAGTATAAACAGGTATCCACCTTTGTTAACTACAATAAGCCAATACCTTTAAATCTTACACGTGTATACATGTTAATGATGTCTATTGGTTACCTTTCATAAGTAATAAGAATTATATAAGCACTTTACTTATTGTGCTTTAAGTCCAAGCTGATTTTCACATAAAAAGAGATAGACCACTACAGCATGAGAAATGGCATAGTCTTTTCTAGTCAATAAATACCTGTGTCTGATTCTGTTTTGACCCATTTTGATCTTTGCAACAGTCTCAGTGCAGCTTCTAATCTTAATTTCTAAAAGTTTTTCATGTGTCATTTTGCAGGTTAGAAATTGCTTTTGGTAGATTTAACCATCACTCTTACAAGTTATAGTATTTTAACCAACAGAAGATTAAACAATCAAATCAAATCCACAAACCATCAGTGGAGAAATATCCAGATGTCTGTCTATAAATGCCTCATGCTTTGAGGGGTAGTTCTGCTGTTTAATATTAAATTTGCTTACAGGTTTTACATCTTTGACATGAACGTGGATTCTTATCACCCTAAATTATACTGATGATGATGAGTTTGTGAGAACATCGACAGAAAATTCACAAACTCCAGTGTCAATGCACACAAACAGCAAAACCTCAGATGTCACACTTGCAGACAAGCAATGACTAGTTTGATCCTTTGTTTTTACATCAGTTTTGCAAATACGTGAACAGAGAAAACGACCCTAAACTCCTGTTTACATATAAGATGTAAACTCCACAGACCAGCTATAGGTTTATTTTAACAGATCAGTTCTGTATCACTTAATCCACACCTCCTGATCCTTACATTCAGTCACTGCTTAGGGCCACAGCAGTTACTGCTAGAAACCTGGTCGTCCTTCTTCAGCACCGTGGGCCTCACCACGTCCACATCACGGTGCAGATGGTTCAGTAAACCTGGGAGGATGTTGGGGGCCGCGTAGAAATCGACCAGAAAATAAGTCCCTCGTCGGTGCCTCTCATCGTGTTTGGTTATCTTGTAGGGCAACAGTCTCTCTCCCAAGTTCTCGAGGTCTCTGACCACGGCGCCTCGCTCCAGCAAGGTCTCCACCGTCCGCCGGAGAGCAGCCGCCGTCTCCGGCCGCTGCATCGCCTTCAGGATCAGGGCCAGTTCGTAGCGAGGCATAGCGACACAGAAGACGTACAATCACACGTTTAATTCAGTTAGCTGTGGGTCGGTGTCATTGCCCGTTGGAAAGACAACCATATTATGACACGAGGGAAGGGAAAGGTCTTTAGTGATGACGTATAAAGCGTGCGCCTGTATTGACAACTACATGGCTAACAAATGCGAAAATTAAGACGGAAGGTTTTTTTTTAACCGGTTAAAAATATCCAAGTTACTCTGTAAAATCCTGTACTGGTGTAAAATTTGTATACGGAAGCGTATTTTATATAAAGAATGGGCAAAAGTTAACGAGTTAATAAGAGGTCTCGCTCTAATCAATTCCCTAAAAAAACCCAGAACTATGACGTTTATAAATGTTCATGTGTCAATATTTCATAGAAACTTGTGGCTTTCGATAAGATTCGTTCTTCATTAATTGCGGCATTTTCCCCCCAAATAGTAGGTTCGTTTTTTTCTCAATGGGTTAATCATTTTACCATCTAACATCCGAAGACAGTGTCGTGACGTCGTAATTTTGCGACAATTTCCGGACCCTCCTTCCCTTCCAGAAGGAGCGTGGTGAAGATGGCGGCGCAAAGCTCGGTGCCCAGTGATCTTTACAAATGCGTGTATTCATTTCTCGTGGATAACAAGTTCACCAAGGCGGCGCAGCAGTTTCTGAAACAGACGAAAGTGGTAAGCAGCTCTTGTTGTTATGTCGTAAACTAGCCCGTAGTGCGCGTTGACTTGTCTCCAGGTGTCGGCGACGTGACGTCGTCCACACAAAATCGCACGCGGGGTGAACGTACAGTTGTGCCCAGAGACCGTGGGGCCGGAGAAGTTAGCACGTGTCGGGACTCACGTATAAACTTGTGTATCAGTTGTCTGTTTATGTTAAGGATTCCTTCTACTAGAACGCAAAAATGGAAAAAATCAATAATATGTACTGAAAGATTAGAAACTTACTGCCAAACTTTAAAAATGGAGGTGACTGAACACGTTGTTGCTACATGTGTTTTCTCCACAGACTCCTCAGGATGAAAACGAAGAGAATCTCGTCAACATTTACAACTTCTGGGTGAAGTGAGTGTCTTATTATATTTTTCTTAGCTATTCCAATGCTGATGTTTGTTGAGTGTAATTAAATACTGATAAACCTGGACTATATGCCCAAGCCAGATGTGTGCTGCCCCCATCATCAAACTCTGCAACTGCTGCAACATTTACATGCATTGTGTTGTTTGTGTATTGGAATATACTGTCACAAATAGCAGCGTTTGAACTGGTGACATTTACTTTGATCACAACTACTTGATTGTATAATTGACTCTGGGCTCATTTAGCCTTTATTTGTAAATCTCCAATACCCCTACAGTCAATTTAAATATATGTTAATAGCTAATCCAACACATGGCCCCTGGAAACAAGCAATTTCATCTTGCACTTTTTTTTTGATATTCTTAGTAGCACTGATCAATGTATATTTTCTTGCTAAAACATATGTATACATATACAGACGCTGCAGCTGCTGTTCTGTACCCCAGAGCTTTTTTAGCAGCAGCTGAATGGTTTGTCTTTAGCTGACATCATTACACACTGTCTTCTGTTCAGCTTAAAGAAAAAGAAGCTTTAAAAATGCATTTAAAGATGGTATTTAATGGTCATTTTGGGTCTTCTAGATCTCCTGAGGCCAAGAAACGAAAAGCACCTCCAAGTGCAGCAGGAGCTACAAATGGTCCATCGGCTAAGAAAGCAAAACCCAGTACAGAGAGTTCCAGCAGTGAAGAGTCGAGCAGTGAGGATGAGAAGGCGGCTGCAAAATCAACCAAGACAGCGCCTGCAGGTAACAACAGTGGTTGATTGGATTCTGCTCAATTCAGAAGCTTTTTACAACATGATCAGATTCCATTTCTGTTTTCATGTGTTTCAGCTGCCAAGGCAGTGCCTGGTAAAACAGCAGCAGCAGCAGCTAAAGCTGCTAAAGCTGCTAAAGCTGAGTCCAGCAGCAGTGAAGACTCCAGTGACTCTGAAGAAGAGGAGGTGAAGAAAACTCCAGCAAAGGTAAAATGAAACGTACACATCAGGGATGTTTCCACATCCGATTGTTGCTGCAGGGTGTAAGGTATCGAGGTTTATTAAATTATTTAAATGTTGTTTCTTCTTGCAGACTCCTGTGAAATCAGTTCCCGCTGCTCCTGCTGCAGGCAACAGCAGGAAGAAAGACAGCAGCTCAAGCAGTGAGGAGTCTGACTCTGAGGATGAGCAGCCTGTCAAAGCTCCTGCACCAAGTGAGTTTGACAGATAATTAATACTGTATGAGGCCGCTTCCTTGTAAATTAAAAATGAAGTTATTGTGTATTGTATCTAATTTACTTAATTCAATTGAATTCTAAATTACAGAAGCCAACGCAGTTGCAGTCACAACACCCAAAGCAGCTACTCCTGCTAAAGGTGCAGCTCAGAAAAAGCAGGAGAGCAGTAGTGAAGATAGTTCCTCAGATTCTGAAGATGAAGAAACAGCTAAGGTATGATAAACAAATTAGTTATGTTTTAATATTATGTTAATGTTATGGGATTTTATAACCTCAATCAGATATTAACTCCTTTGCAAAGGAGGTTTTTAATCTCAAAGGGATCTTTTTTTTTTTTTTTTTTTGGTTAAAAATAAAGGTTAAAAAAAAAATAAAAGTTAATTATTTGGGGTAAACACAAGTAACAGACTTTATCTTTGTACTTCATGTCTATGTCCTGACAGGCTCCAGCCAAACCCACCCCAGTAAAGGCAGCAGCAAAGCCAGCGGCAGCTGAATCAAGCAGTGAAGACTCATCTGAAGATGAAGCTCCCCCCAGCAAAAAACCCAAAGCAGGTGTGTTTTCTCTTTATCATATTATCTATTATCTGTGTTATTTTGTTTTGCTGTAGTACAACACTAAGATTAATACCTTTTAGCATTTTGTTGAAGACCAGGATTATGATCCAAACTGGTCCAACGTTGAACGATGTCAGTGATTAACATATTGTACAAATGTGCAGAGTGTCCCTTTTCCTTTATTGTTATGCTGATCCACCTCCACCGTTGTGTTAGGAGCGTACAGTGCCGTCCCACCTCCCGCTTCAACCCAGAAAGCTCCAGCTGCTCCAGCAGTCAGCAAAGCCAAGGACAGTGACTCCTCAGACAGTAGCGATGACAGCAGTGATGAGGAAGAGAAAAAGAAAGTAGCTGGTAAGAGGTGATTGCCTTTGGCAGTTTCAACTGTCAGTGTTTGTAACAGTGTGTCTAACAGATCTGTAATCCTCACAGCAAAACCTGCACCGGTAAAAACAGCAGCTGCTAAACCTGCTGCAGCCAAACCAGCTGCAAAGAAGCAAGAGTCCAGCTCTGACAGCTCAGGTAAACAACAGGTTTCAGTTCAGTCATTTTCTTTTTCTCCGGTGTGACTCGCTGCCAAATGTGTGACAGATATTCAGCGTCCGTGTTTTTTTTTTCTTTTCCCAGATTCAAGCTCAGATGAAGAGGAGGCAAAGAAGCCGGCAGCCAAAGTCACCCCAGCTAAAGCTGCTCCAGTCAAACCTGCCGCAGCCAAGGCTGCACCTGCAAAAAAGGATGACTCCGATTCAGACTCATCAAGCTCAGAGGAGGAAGAGGAAGTGAAGAAACCTGCAGCAAAGGTGACCCCCGCTAAGGCTGCCCCAGCTAAACCTGCTGCAGCCAAAGCTACGCCTGCTAAAGAGGACTCCTCAGAGGAGGATTCCAGTTCAGATGAGGAGGAGAAGCCAGCGGCAAAGAAGCCTGCGGCTAAACCTGCACCTGCTGCTGCAGCTAAAAAAGCAGAGTCCTCAAGCTCAGGTAAGATGTTTCACATATCATCTGTTCAGCATCCTGAATGTTTTGTTTTTTGAACTAGTTTTTTTTTTCTCCATTATCAAAATTTGTTTTAGATCAAAGCTCAAATTCATTGTTATCAATCTATCACCAGAACATCATGATTTCAGTCCTTTTTGTTTTCAACCCCGCTAGTTTTATCTGAACGAATGAACACACTTTCTTTCCTTTTCAGATTCAGATAGCAGTTCGGAGGATGAGGCTCCAGCAAAACCAGCTGCTAAAGCTGCAGCCCCAGCAAAACCGGCTGCTGCTTCCAAACCTGCAGCCAAGAAAGCAGAGAGCAGCTCATCAGAGGACTCCTCTGACGAGGAGGAAGAACCAGCAAAGGCCAAGCCGGCTGCAAAGGCCGCTACTCCTGCAAAGGCCGCTACTCCTGCAAAGGCCGCTACTCCTGCAAAGGCCGCTACTCCTGCAAAACCTGCAGCAGCTGCAGAAAGCTCTTCAGACTCCGACTCTTCAGACGATGAGGAGGAACCAGCTAAAGCCAAACCTGCAGCAGCTAAACCTGCAACGCCGGCTTCAAAGCCTGCGACTCCTGTAGCTAAGGCTGCTGCAGCAGAGAGCAGCTCAGACTCTGACTCCTCTGAAGATGAAGAGCCAGCAAAGGCAAAACCAGCTGCAGCTAAACCAGCTACTCCAGCCTCAAAGCCTGCTACTCCCAAAGCAAAGGCTGCTGCTGCTGCAGCAGAGAGTAGTTCTGACTCTGACTCCTCTGAAGATGAAGAGCCAGCAAAGGCAAAACCAGCTGCAGCTAAACCAGCTACTCCAGCCTCAAAGCCTGCTACTCCCAAAGCAAAGGCTGCTGCTGCTGCAGCAGAGAGTAGTTCTGACTCTGACTCCTCTGAAGATGAAGAGCCAGCAAAGGCAAAACCAGCTGCAGCTAAACCAGCTACCCCAGCCTCAAAGCCTGCTACTCCCAAAGCAAAGGCTGCTGCAGCAGAGAGCAGCTCTGACTCGTCCTCTGAAGATGAAGAGCCAGTGAAGGCCAAGCCAGCGGCGGCAGCTAAACCAGCTACCCCTGCTTCAAAGCCTGCCACTCCTGCAGCTAAACCTGCTGCAGCAGCAGAGAGCAGCTCAGAGTCTGACAGCGACAGCTCAGAGTCTGAGAAGGAGGCCACCAAACCTGCAGTCAAGAAACAAGCCCCAGCAGCAGCAGCAAAGAAACCTGCCGCTAAGGCTGCTGAAGAATCTAGTGATGACAGCTCCAGTGATGAAGAGGAACCCAAGAAGGCAGCACCGGCACCCAAATGCGCAGCTGCCGCTCCAGCGAAGAAAGCAAAGGAAAGCAGCTCCGACTCCTCAGATAGCTCTGATTCGGAGACAGAGACCAAGTCCACACCTGCAAAGCCCGCCGTCGCCAACGGCAAGGCAGCCACGCCGAAGGTCGCCAACGCAGCAGCCAAGAAGACCCCAGCAAAGCCAGAGGAGTCTTCATCCAGTGACAGCAGCTCTGAGGAGGAGGACGAGGCCAGTAAAAGTAAAGCAGTGAAAGCACAAAAACCTGCTGCTGCTGCAACACCTAAGACGACTCCATCTGCTAAAGCTAAAGAGAGCAGCAGCTCCTCAGACAGTTCATCAGACGAGGAGGAGGCACCGCGCAAAGCAGCCACAGCACCCACCACCCCCGTAGCAAATGGTACATCTCAAGCAAATGCTGAACATTATGTGGGCGTCTAACAGGGAAATTAAATATATTTATGGGTAAATGAAACGTACAAACAGCCATCGCGAGAAAAGTGACTTTCTGCTTTTTACCACCACACCTTTATTGGTCTTTGAAGAGTTGTGTAATTTCATGTGTCTTTGGTTTTATGGAACACTTGTAGTGTTTACTGGTACACAATTGTACTTATAATTTTTCTTATGCTTTCCCCCCGATTCATTCAGGTACAACTGGAAAGCGAAAAAGAGACGAAGAATCCTCAGAAAGCGAAGAGGAAGAAGAGGCCACGACACCAAAAAACAAAAAAGTAACGACCACACCTCAGACTTTCCCCAAAGTTAATAAGAAGGTAAGATCTGCCAGAGACTGGATTTAACAGCAGATGTTCTCTCTGAACTGTAGTCAAAGCACCTACAGCCGAAAGAGGCTGGATCATTTGCATGATAGGAAAAGAGACTAGATCTCATGGAAATAACTTGTCTTTCAGAATTCCAACGTACCTTTCCGTAGAATAAGAGAGGAAGAAGTAGAGGTGGATCCCCGTCTTGCAAACAACTCTTTTGACGCAAAGGTGAGATCAGTGAGAATTCTTGCAGCAGCGACACATTAAGTTTTATCCCTGAAACGACAGAATAATTTACCTTCACGTTCACGTCGTCTCTGCAATTTCAGCAAGGAGCCAAAGGAGATTGGGGAGAGAAAGCTAATGATGTGCTCAGGTTCACAAAGGGCAAGTCGTTCCGCCACGAAAAGACAAAGAAGAAGAGGGGAAGCTACCGCGGCGGAGCCATCTCCACCTCCGTCAACTCCATTAAGTTCGACAGTGACTGAGCACCTTCGCACGCCGGTCCATCCCACCTGAACTGTACTGTAGCTGTGCAATCAGGACCATCGATTGTCGGTTTCCTCCCCCTCTGTATCCAGTCCCTCTGTCATCACCTCCACCGGCAGCAGTACCCTGACAGGAGTGACCCGTAGAGCTGAGCTGGCACTTAGTTAGTTGCCCTTAGTTTGAAATGGAAACTGTTTGTTTGATCTGTGACCGCAGGAGAGAAATGTTCTCTGGTTGACATCCATGTGACATTATTACTTATAGCCACTAGGTGGCTGCAGGCCACCTGTGAATGGGAAAAAAAGCCAATGTGTGTGATGGGCCCTTGTTTTTTTTCTTGTTTTGACTTGGTCATCTTGTAGTTTACTCTCATGACAAACGTCCTGTCATTATTTTTTTAGTAACATAAACATTTTTTTTTTCATTTCTATGTATGATTGATAGTCGGCTATCGTCTAAATCATTACTCTGTTTTAAAAAGGCTGATACTGATTTTTAATGGATCACATGGATTCTTCATGTTCAGTTTTTTGGGTGTTTGAGGTTTTTTTTTTATGTGGCCACATTTAATTGTGGAGAGGGGGGTGCGCTCGGGCTTTTTCTCTTATCATTTCATATAAACATTGAGCGAGTAAAACTGAGTTTTATACTGTGTATTTATTACGGTTTAGTCCATTTCAAACCATAGGACCTCAGATGATTCGTTTCCATTCTGTTCTCAAGCCATTTTTGCTTTGACGCTATTGTTTGTTCTGATGCGAGGATGCCCCCCCGCTAACCCCTCCCCGTTCTGTTCGTCAGTGATATTGAATTAATTATTCATAAAACAAAGAGCCATGGTTGTTTCAGTTCTTTGAATTTACTGTGTGAACTTTTTTTTATTACCTTGTAGCTGTAATAAAAGACCTAACAGATTAAATATTGGTGTGATTGTGAAATTATTCTTTCTCATTCAAACGTGACACTGACATTAATTATAATTATTCTTAGTCAAGGCGGGCAGAGCCTCTCCCAGAGCTGCGTTGACACATGTTGACTGTTGAGTTTCATGTGAATCATAGAAAAGGAATTGGTATCTCTGTCTAGGAGGTATTTATAAATGACATGCTTCTTTGAAGTTTCAGACATGCATGAAAACAATCATTTGCTCTGTTTCTGACTAAGTATCCTGAATAAACCTGAATTTCTTCACTAAAGCCCCTAGATGGCAGTCTGGTATCTCTGGTTCAGTCTTGACCATCAGTTGTGAATGTAAAAACAGTAAAATATATGAACCGTCACTTTGTTATTTGACGCCATGGGGCAGTTTTGCGAAGGCGGCCCGTCCCTATGTTTTCTGTTTCCTGCTCTGAACGCTGGGACGCATGATAGATGTTGTGTTTTACTCTGAACAAAGGAGTGGTGAGGATTGACCGGAATAGCATGTGGGAGTGTTAACAGTAAGAGCTGCACTCTTTAAAGGGAAACTTCACTAATTTAACACAGTAGGAAACACAAGAAGACACAACAAAAAACAGAAATGTCAAAAGACAGCAGAGGCTTAGACCCTGACAAATGGCGGACCAGAAGTAACCCTGATAACATCACTGACATTACCACAGCTATTTCCTCAGGCTTTCGAGCTACAAAAGCTATTATACAGTTATTTTAACTGACTGGGTAATTCTCAGCATGACAAATAAAATGATATTCTTGAAGAAAAAGACAATGGGCAGGATGCTTTTCATTCCAGACACATAAATCTTGGACTACTCTCCCATTTGTTGTCAGATTTATATTCTGATTTAGCCTCATGCATCTTTTAAAACACATATGGTTTTGCTGTAGTGTGGATGATACTCAGCTGGTTGTTACTAGAATCTGCCAGTCCCACCAGGTTTGGCTCGGGACACTGGATCCTGGACGTCTCAGAACATTACAGCACAGCGGTGGCAGCTTCTGTCACTTCCTGCTCTATCAAACACAGCGAGGTTGATGGATTGCATCGGGAAATTAATGAGATTTTTTTTCATTCAGACTCCTGAAAGTCCCCTTTTAAAAAGACTTGGTTGAAATCTATTTATCATTATCTCACCTACGTATGCAATAATATGGTTTATTATTTTTGTCTGAACTTATAACACATGATAGATGACACTGAACATGTGGCTTAATGAAGCATACGCTCACTGCAATCAGGGTGAGGAAAAACCCTTATTCACATTCAAGAAATGAAGAACAGCACTGCACTGTTTCTACACTTCACATGTATACACACACACCCACACTGAGGAAATGTGTACATTTCTGCACCTACGCGTAAAGAGGCGTTGACTTAAAGAGGGAGATCTGCAATCACACCAAATATAGTCTCCTTCTGACACTGACAACAGTTAACCACTGAGTATAGCTCCAGGGCTCAACAAGCAGGGAAATTTGACAGTGTGTGCTCACTTGCTTTGGGGGGGTTGAGCTGCTGAGAGGGAGTGTGTGCTGTGGAGCTACTGTAGAGCTGTTACTGGGCAATTTTTCAGTGCAGACTTGATGCTTTTTGAATCTTGTGCTGCTTGGCTGCAGGCTGTAGTCAGGCTGTAGACTTCAGAAACCTCCATTAAGCTTTGACAGTAACTGTATTTTTTATGTCATCATTTCATTTTTGATAATAACTGTTACAGCTTACTTCTCTACCCGTCTTCTCCCGTGTGCTCACACGCTGTATTATTAAATGCTGGACCGTCATCAAATTTAGCCGTTGGGAATTAGGGCATGTTTCAAGTTTTTCTAACATTGCGCTGACCAGTTAATTTATCTGTTAATTAACATAATGTGATTAATGGTCCATAAAGATAATTTGCAGTTCAAAATGTGGCTAAAGAGCTGCTGTTGGCACAGATGTACATCCCATAAAAGTTTTGTGTGATGAAAATAAGCTGCTGTTGCTACCAAAGAAAATGATGTATCTCCAAATTAGCTGATTTTTAATTTTTTTTATGAATAATAATGAGTAGAGAAAATTCTGCTACTTCCAAAGCTAAATAGACCATTTAAAAGCCATTGGATTCACTACAGAATGCATACTCCCAGAGCAGCTCTTGAAAAGTTGGCACTGTGGAAATACACGCGTGGTGATACAAACTTAATACAGCGGTGAGGATAAGGGATGATCTGTTAAAAATAATTTCACGTTCTATGTGATTGCAACACCAGACTTAAGCTCTGGAAAGAGCATGTTGAGGAATACAGATGAGAAACCCCTTCAACCTAATCTCCTGCCTAACACTCACCCTGAGTGGCACTTGGGTCTGTCAGTTTGCAGTGAGCTTGTTTCAGGCCAATGCAGCACAGAGTGCGTGCGAATGGGGCTACAGGACAATCTCTTAATGGGCAGCAGAGGCTGAGGACTGCCCATCCTGTCCATTTCAATTAGATAAAACTGCTGACTGCTCTCGCGCATACACACACACACATTAGCATATTCTCTTCTTCTGGCATGTGCTCAAAGCGACTGCATGCAATCAGCCATGAATTTCTTGCCTAAAACTGTTACAGCCTATTTTATTACACATGACAAATGACTTCCTCAGTGCCCCATAGATTAGTTTCACTAATCCTCCACTGTGCTTTCTTACAGTCAGAGAGTGAAAATGAGAACATGACAGGACAACAATCCAATTTTGAAGTCAAGTAAAAAAAACAGTAATTTTGGAAATAAAGCTTAATCAGTTATACATTATCAAAACATCTTTAATAGAGCATTTCTTTTACCATCCGTCTTATATAAAGTCTTTTTTAGTGGGTAGCAATAATTAGAATACACAATTTGAACAGTACATTGTAGAGCAAGACAAGCATCAATGATCTATTATGGGACAAAATGGCAGGAGTGAAGGTACAGCTGGAGCTAGCAGACTGAATGAAGAGGCGCTAACAAGATTACAGACTTACGCTCCGTCCCACCAAATGAATAACTAAGTGTCTGGTGTCATACAGAACAGACGTACTGCAGCTTTTATACAGCTGAAGGTCAAGTAAGACTGATCCTACACGTGGTCTTGCCTTTTGCGTTAAAACATGTGTGATACAGATATCAAAGTGCTGTTTTTAGCGTCATATCGTTACCCAGTGACTGCGCATTCCCCTATAGATCATGACAAAAACACACAAACAAAGTTTGGTGGTATATTTTAAAACATACCAAATGCACATGATGCCCTGGACGGGCACATTAAAGACACACTGCGCTGTGTCAGCATGCTTCAGTTGCTGTATTGATAACTTGAACTACAGTGATGTGTTAATGATTGATGATGCTCCTCAGAGCTGCAGCCCTAATGAGTTCATTGAATTAATTATCTATTTAAATTCTGGAGAACTGTTGAAGGAGAATGCCTTTGATTTTTTCATGTGTTGTTGCTTTATTCACATGCTGTGTTTCTCTCTCTCTCTCTCTCTCTCTTGCTCAGACGTTGCCTCCTGTTTCCATTATGTCTTTGGTGTGGCGAAATCCCAGGCGGTATCCTGGGCACACTTCCACATGGCACGCACCAGCCGGGTGAAGCCCATGTCCTTGGGTTTCTCGAGCCCACGCATCAGCCGCTGCTTCATAATGGCTATGAACTCCTTATTACTAAGCTCTCCGTTCCCTGAAGACGACATACAGGCGAGGGGGTGTAGGGGGTGAAGGACAAGGAGGGAGGTGATGAAATAACAGAGGAAGAGTTAGTAAGAGGAGATGGCTTCCATTTATTGATGATTTCCATCTGTCAGCGGGGGCTTTATTTACTTTCCATAAATATTTTCAGTGGTAGAGATTTGACAAACCCGTCAGTTACTCACCATCGCAGTCGAACAGAGCGAACACCACATCACACACATGATCCGACAGCTCCACCTTGGCCACCGTGCGGGCCACCTGCTTCATGGTGGCTGGGAGGTAGAGAAAGAGATAAGGGGAGTCACCGTGTGTGAAACAGAATAATGGAGGTGCAAGTCGACACGGACTCGTACTGTATGAGCCAGCTCATAAATGGCCCATGCGGAGGGCCCTGTGTGCAAGTGCAAACTGTTGGATCGATAGCAGGCAGGGTTCCCATTGACTGGGACGACTGCCTGACAGACGCTAGAAACAGAGCGAAGAGAAGTAGAGAGCATTGCAACCTCCAACAGAGAGGAATGACAAAAAGATGGAAAGTGGGAGGAGATGGAGATGTAACAAAGACATATAATAGGGAGAGGAAAAGGAAGCCTCGTGAAAACCTCCTTAGTCTCAACCAGAATTATTGATTATCAGGATCCAAATGCACAAGAGTGGAGGAGGGAAAGCAAAGAGAAACAGAGGTGAGTGAGAAACAGGAGAACAATGCCTGACAAAACCTTTCTTAAATACACCAGAGCTGAATCACTCCAGCAGGAATCTCATTTGTAGGCTTCTTTTCTACCTTTCAGAGAGACACTGTACCGTTCTAGACAACACACCCACAAACAACAAACTGTTCTGAGATGACAAATGAAAACAGGAAACAAAGATGTAAAAGAGAAAAGACAAATATACGAATTCATTTAGTCTTTAAGAAGCAGGAAGAAGGTTTCAGTTCATGGATGACATGAAGATGTCTGGCAGCGCTTGCTGCACTCACAGCAGCCTGATGTTTTCAATATCAATACGCACGCATGCACACACACATCGACATGTCTTGTTACTGTGTAGACATGCAGCTGAAACCAAATGCCGAAGACAAGCACCTCGGGTAGACCCTGCTCTCCCTTAAAGCAGCAGCTGCTCATCAGTGAGTCAGAACTAATGGATGTGCTGACACAAAACATATGGAGACATGATGAAAGGCTGAATCACTGCAATAAAAGAAGGAAAACATTAACTTGTCAAACAATTACCATATTGTAAAAGCTACAAGTCCTCACTATCTGTCTGGCGCTCGTACTAAATTGACTTTCATTGACCGATTTTTTTTTTTTTCATCTGAATGGCAAATTAATTCAGTAAAAATAAATGTGTGAGGAAGATAAAGGAAACAAGACTAATGTCTGACTTGACATTGAGCAGTTGGTCCTCTTTAATAATCATTATAGACATATTGTTCAGAGACAGAAGATACACTGTGATCCAGTCACCTCTCTGTTTTTATGAAATAAAACCCACATTTATGATGCTATTTATGGTCATATTGTTCTCTACAACAGTCACACTCACACACACATTTACATTGGGTAATTATAGAGCAGTTTCCATTGTTAATGGCAAGGGATGCAAATGTCCAACTGATTCTCATTAAAAGCATTCAAGTGGAGAAACAAGAGTTGGCTTTTATTGTGAAGAAACCAAGGATACGTTCAATGACTTCTTCATAATAAACATTCATGCTGATATCTGAGACCATTTATCAAAACTGCAACCACAATATAATTCTCTGTGTTTTTCTGAGTGGATCAGTTTTTATTTATTTACAACAGCGATGGAACAAAAAGCAGGAGCTGCAAGTGATCTCACCAAGACGGCCAGATTCTTTCATGTGTCCTGCTTTTGTGGACAAAACATCTGATCTCACTTGGAGGAACAAGGACAATCAAAACTGTCTTGATTATTTAAACAAATGCTACTTTGTTGTTTGCTGCATTGTAAACAGACACTGTTGTATTTCTGATAAAGAACTTGCTTGTCTTAACCCTCCTCTCCCACCCACACAGATGATGCTGGCATGTGTCAGTGAGCGTCAATAGTCTGCACTGTCGTGTACATGTTTGCAGTCCTTGGATTTAAACACATGCTACCCGTCGGCCTAGAGGAAGAAGCGGTAGACAAATGGATGGAGAAACAGATGAAAAATGGCTGAGTTATGACTGGGAGAAAAGCCAGGCAAGAGATGTGGGAGGCAGATCTGGCTGGAGGGAGCATTAACAGCTCTGAGAGTCAGAAGATGAAAGTTACAATGGTTAAGTCTAAAGGGGAGTAATTAAGAGAAAAGAGAGAATGTCAGTGGAAAAGGGCAAATGTGGGTGTACCTTTATCTATGGAGGCTCCGGCCATGTGGTAGAAGCTCAGTGCTGTGTCCACGTCATTCACGTTCTTTAGGAAAGTAAAGAAATTCTCCACCTCCTCAAATGTGATGCCCTGCACAAGAGGAGAATATATATATATATATATATATATATATATATATATATATATATAATATTTAAAAAATGTTTGCGTGAGAAACCCTGTGACAAATAGGGAACAAATTATTCCTGCAGTTTTTACCTGAGCCAGCACCGCAGCGCTGTGAAAAATCAGCCGAACATTGTCATGACAAGAGCTGCGACTACACAATGGCATTTCTGGAGCAGCTCAACAGTGTGACAACAAATGACAACAGGAAGTGGGCAGGAACGGCTGACACAAATGGATGAGCAGAGAATGGCAGACAAATAGGGGGAACAGACGGCCTTAGACACACATGAACATGTACACACATAAACACAGCGACACACAGCTGCCATACTTTCTGATGAGCTCGTTTGCAAGGAAAAGAGAGCAGCTGGTCTCGGGCAGTAAATAACACATTTCTCGTTTATGTTACAGGACGAGCTAAAACTTGAGAGGCAGACGGCTAAGAGAGAGGCTAAACAGAAAGAGGGAAGGAGGGGGAGAGAGAGAGAGACGCTTACTGCAGTTTAATTCCTTAGAGAGACAAAACTCTGGCAGCACCCTGCCTCAGCTCTTTGTCATGCTTGGGAGGAAAGGCAGTGTCCCTGCTCTGTTTTCTTTTCTCGGCTTATCACTGCATTTAACCATCAGACTTGAAATATCGTCGTCTAACATCTTCGGCATTTTAACAAGCTACTGTATGATGTTTGTAAACTTCAAATAATAAAAAAGATAAATAAATAAATAAATACATGCACTAAAAAAAAACTATTTAAAAATGGAAATGGGACTTTTTTTTTATCTTACAGTGAAGCTTAAACTAATGTGAGTGTTTGTTGAGATGATGGCTGCGTGAGGGAAAGTGGAAACTTAAAAAACATTTATAGCAATACACACTCTGAAGTAAACTAAGCTGAATGAGGAGTGGTTTATTGATTAAGAGGAAAGGAGAAGCAAGACAAAATCAGAAATAATCAGAGTGTGACGCAGAGGAAGGCGCCCACAGAGAGTGAACTTCTGCCCTTCTGCTGGGATCTGGTTGCTCTTTATTTGGTCACCACAGAGACAATGGAAAGTGGAGGCATTGGAGAAACTGAGTGTCAGCCAGGTGGATAACATCAGTCTCTGAATGCAGTGTCCCCTCCCAGTGATGTATTACCTCCCGTCCCATCACACTCAAACACTCGCAACATCCCAACAATCTCCTATTCCCTCTGGCACACAGTCAGTCACGCATCCTCACATGTAGGCCAGTTAGTTAAAACTCTCACATTCTGCACCATATAGAGCACCGATCGCGTATTTTAGAGTTATAAACAAGCATCTACCTGTGCATCCTTAAACATCTTCTTCAGGCCCTTCTGCATCTGCTTGAGTTTACGAGACTGGACGCCGCTGTAGGCCAGCAGCATCCCTCCAAACTGTCTCTCTGTGATTCTGCCGTCCATGGGATCGTTCCTGTCAAACTGGAGGAGGGGGAAGACACAAACACATGAAGATTGAGTGCTACGCAGAAGGACAAACAAATTAATAGGAGGAGGAGGAGGACATGGTGAGATGGGAAACAGTAAATACTGGTGTCAGGCTTCAAGTTGAATCATGTATGGAGCTGGTAGCACTGGTGACATTAAATCTACATGTGCACTCTTTTGGAGCGTGGTTTAACGGCAGTGGGCCGTAGCTGTGTCAGGTCAACACACTGGATTTATATGTGAGACCGTTTGACAGCCACATGGCTCCCTCCGTCCTTTCTCCCTGAATGTGCCGACCTCTCAAAATGTTAATTTGCAGCACTTGTGTGAGGCAGCTCATGACTAAGCCAGAAAAAGCCTAAAGTGAAGATTGCAGGGGTGACCTGACTATTCATCCAGCCTGTGAGAATTTACCTTTAGTGTAGTGAAGAGTCTTGTTGTTGTGACCTTTCTGTTGTTGTGCATGATAAATGGCTCAGCTGAAGATAAACTTAGTGCCTTTAGAACATCTATATATTACCATCCACATTGAGACTGCAATTTCAGCTTTACTTGGAAATTCACCAAATGTGGGTATTTTGAGAGTTACAAAAATAAATAGTGAGACAGGTGGAGGAATAAAAACAAGTAACAGGGAGTTCAGCACCTGCAGAAATATGAATACAGTTGGTAAACTCTGGCACAGGGGGAGCCACAGCCTCAGCAATAAAAGAAGGAGCATTAGATGACCTGTGTTGACACGGTGTCAACCATATTTGTGGCGGTATGATTGCACTCTGAACATTGTGGTATCATTAAGACCCGACAGTTAGCACTTCCCTTCTGACTGACTCGAGTCCTATTCTTAGAGCTTCAGATGACGGCACCCATTACAGTGTGTCAGTTAGTCACTACCCCCACTAATTAAAAGAATAACCATATGCTCAACAGTACTGATCAGTTGCTGTTACTGCAGAAATGGGGAGGGGGGAGCTGGTTTCACTCGGAGATGGCAGAAGATAGCTTTTATATTTCTCTCTTACAGCTTTGAGAGAGTGACACTGACCAGCGCTGACGGACAATCCACACAGCACATTTGTCATCCTCAGCCCTTGTCGTCCTTTGTATTGTGTATCACCCTCACCTGTCACTCCTTTGTCACTTCTCCTCTGGGTTTTAACATTTTTTTTTATATGTTTGTTTACTTTGAGCAAAATACAGTAAGATTTACTTCCCCTGAATAAAAAAAGCTATCACTTTTCACGTGGAGGCCCCGAACAGGTGCTGAACAGACGCAGATTTAAGATTACAGCAAAGCCATAACATGTAACTTAATTCATTACAACTGTGCACATTAGTACAATAAACCAGTAGCTGAATATTCTCAGTTAAATAACCTCTTTCCCCTCCCCGCTTTCATTACCTCCAGCTTGAGCACGTCATGCTGCAATTTCCTCTGAAACTCCAGGAAGCTGCCGATGGTGAGTTTTCCCTTCAGGTCTTCTCCGAAGAAGTAGGTGGTGAGAGCCGAGCTGCAGCCAGCCGTCTTCAGGGTGTTTCCTGTGGTGGAGCGGTCACGGTGTCGCATGCCCATGCTGGTCTGAGAACGAATGATGCTCTGGACCTAGAGACGCAGGGAATCCCGTGCCAACCGCGATGAGGTTTAAGTTTCATAGAAATTGTTGTACAAATTATTCAATCGCAGATAATAAAAGGGTTTTATGATTAAGGTTAAAGATTAGTTTGATTTACAGAGCTATTTCTGTGGTTTCTTCACATTTCAAAGCAGCTAAATTCAAAAGGAACGACTTCGATTTATTCTCTTAGATAATGAGGCATGACCTCAAAACTTTAAAACTCCATCATAATAAAATAAAGAACATGTACTACTGTGGCTCTAAAACCCTATCAGATCCAGTGCTAGGGTTAGTAATATATCATAGACTGCAGCACTGCACTTCTCATTTCCCACTAGTAACGTCACTATAGTACACAGCATTGCAGGAACCTTACTGGCTGTCAGTGTGTGTTACTGTTTACTGTAACACAATCGAGAGCTACTGTAGATATTAAAGTACTGTTCAATAGTGTGGGCTGGCTGTTTTAACCTTGTCTCTCCTTTCATAGTCGGCTTTGTGCATTTTGTGAATGTTACAACTGGATGCATGATAAACTGCGAACCTGGTCAAACTCCTCCAGATCCACCTCTCCGTCACCGTTGAGATCAAACATCTTGAAAGCAATTTCAAAGTTCCTCTGGGGAGCTGGACACCACAGGATGCAAAAACACACACACACACACAGATTAGGTCTCAACTCAGCTCAGGATAATATGAAAACAATTTGTCACACTGGATCGACCCAGACAACAGTGTTCAATAGAGGGCTCAGTCAACTGCTCTGGATCTTCAACCTTCAGCGATGCAACATGGGACAGTTTTTCAGCCGTCAGACAACGTACATTAACTACTGCACAATCAGCCTCACGCCCTGCCATGTGGCAACCTAACCTGGTGTACTCAAATTTCAATTAATGATATTTTCTGCACTGTTTCCATTTTCTAAATATTTTTTTACAACACCCATATAACCTAGAAGTGGAAAACTAAAAAACAGGGAAATAGTTGGACGACCCATAAACACTATCCAACTCTTAGGCTTTAAATTGGTGTGAATTTATTGTTATTATACCTCCCCCACTATAATTCACATACTTCCAATAGATATATTTGGCTCTGTGTATTCATGTGAAAGTAGTGCATAATTTACATGCAGATATACAAGCTCTTAATTCATATATTAGATTCAATCAAATGCTATATACATTTAATGCTGTGACTCATATTTCCATCAGCTATAAATTCACTCACTCACCCACTTTAAAATCCATGCAACCATTTACAACCTTTTAGGTTTTTAGTAGGTTTTCTCATAAATACTCATTCCATTGTGTCAGATTTATTAAATCAAGCCGTCCAACCAATTACAGAGCACTCGCAGGTTCTACAAACTGCAGAACTTGCTCTTACATTTTTGATCTAACAATATTTACAAACATTATATAACCTCTATTTCTCAAATGATTTTCAATGCTTCACATTTTCACTGCCCAGTAAACTACTATGACTATGTACTGTTACGACAACTCTACTTTCCTTTAAGGGAAATATCTTTTCTTACCTAATAAAAGCACGTTGACTGCAAGAAAGCAGTAAATACGTAGCACTGTGACGCTTGAACCAATCTGTGCATCTGTTAGGCAAAATATGTCCTCATTTGTAACATTTTTTGTGGCTCTGTTAAATGGACTGAAACCAACCATAAGGCATTCTGCCCCTTCTACTTAAAAATGACTTGTCCTTGAAAAACTCTCCAGAGACTTTCCTCATATGAATGGATTATAATAAATGGTCAAGCTAAGATGGGGAGCTGGGGGGGGAGGGTGTTACTTGCCATGGGAAAGAATTAGAGCTTAATTTTTCTTACTGTGAATTCTTGACACTCTCAGAAAAGAGGCATTAATTTGAAATATACGCCGTGTATCTACTATCAGTGATATATCCAGCTAAAACTAAAATGATTCTGTGAGAGACAACATCTCAGGTGGCTAGGCTGGGTCGACTCATGTTATTAACTTTGAACTGGAGATGAGACTGAACGGGCAGCCAGGCTGATAAAATGGCTGATCATATCATATTGGAAAATTTCTCAGTTTGAACTCATGCAGAAGAGAGAACAGAGAAGGAGAGAAGAGGCAGTACAGTTCATCTTTGATTTGTGATCACTGCGGATGATTATTGAGGATATGAAATTGAATAGGATGGATCACAAGAACAATTAGACCTGCAGGAAGAGACTTACTTGACAGCACGGTGGTGAGGAAGATGTAGTCGGAGAAAGAGATGAGGCCACATTCTCCTAAAGTGTAAAATATGCTGTCCTCATCTGCAAACTTCTCTCTCTCTTGGGCAATTCTCTGCTCATTCAGGCCAGGACCAAAAAAAAAAAAAAAAAAATATTGAGTTAAAACATTTCACATGATTCAGCACAAACCTTTAAGGTCTTTTATAGCTGCCCCGGTGAGGTTTTGTATGTGTGCAAGTAGGTGTGTGTGTATATGTGTGTTTGTGTGTGTGTGCCTCAGAGCTCAGTTCAATCAGAGACACACAAACACATTAATATAGACACATACTGTACTTGCACACACACACGCACACTGAAATGTCATGGTGTATACAGAAGACTATGTATAGACAGGTTATCTTGTGAACAGTCATGCAAATGCTGCATACACATGAGGCCATTCAGGCAGGTGAGGGTGGTAGTAACAAACAATTAGTTTGCGGTTAGTTCAAATTCATAAGACAGTATTCACCAGTAGTAATACTCACAGTGGGAAACTGACATGAAAAGAGGGAAAATGTCACAAGAGACTGTATTATGTGCACACTATTGATTAACCCTTTCTGTAACAAAGTCCAAATGTATTAATCGTTAAAAAAAACAAAGCAAAAAAAAAAGAAAAAAAAAAAGAGTGGGTTTAACTCTTTTTCACACACGCAAACGCACGTATAAATACCTTTAGCATGTGTATATTCACAGCATTGCATGAAAGTGTGACTTCACATCACATGCATACTACACACTCAGTGATAAAAAAGACTTGAAAGACAGTGTCCCATAAGTAGGACGCTCCACCAAACAGAGTGGACAGATGGACAGAGCATGCCTGAGGAAGGGGGGGAGGCTGGGCCACACTGAGCTCGCGTAGAGTTACCTCCGTCTGCAAGGGTTCCATTTCAGAAGAGGAGGGAGGAGGATAAACAACTGTTAGATAACAGTATGGCCTCTGCTGTCTTTAGCAGGGCCTTGAATGACAAAGACACTCATGTGCAGTCATATTGTCACATACAGCACACAGCCCACACACGCAGAGAAAACTTCTTGTTCATAACAAGATAATTGGGGGATACCATTCAAATTAAATTAAAATTAAATTAAAAAATTCAATTATGTTTTGCCCCTGTCTGTCATCTGTAATTTCAATTTGTATGCATAAACAACAATGGCTGCTAAAAGTGGACAGAATAGAGCAAAGACTGCAATTTGCCTAAAATACAAAGTAGTGCCACTCCACTAACAAGCCTGTTTATTCCATCTTCTGTAAGTATTGTTAATGGAGTACAAATGAAAGCCAGTCCCACATTGTATTTAAAGGGACATAAATTAATCAGAAAAAAAATATATCAGAATACTAAAATTGGATGGGATCCCCCTTAAAAGCATAACATGAACAAATTATTTCAAATTCTTTCCCCTGAACCGACTCCCTCCTCATGAGATTGATACTATACAATGGCCGCTGATGTATTACTACCGCCAATTTGTGTCTTACTTGACTTGACTTGAAAAGTCAGTGATGCAAATATAGAAAATTGTGGCTTTTACTGTCACATTTATTATTGATGGTATTTACAGTAAAAGGGGGAGAAGGCAGTGGGAGAGAGAGGGAGGTGAGAGAGAAAAAACGGGTTATTTTTGGAGCAGTGATACTGGTTGTGAGAAAGAGAAAAGGAAGACAGAGACAACAACAAGATTTTAACTCTGAGTGCCACAAGAGTTGAAGGATTTTAGGTATTTGAGAGTGTATTAGTGCAACACAATGCTAAAAATGGATAGATAATATGTAAATGCACAAAGAAGAAAGAGCTAAGTAAGAAAGTGAGAATAGAAGAGGTTGGTATCGGTCTCCTGAGTTTGGAACAATGAGACATAAAGAGAAACCTGTGGGCCTGAGGTGACAAAGACTTTTAATGCCATTCCACAAGATAGAAAATACCCACACAATTGCACTAATGTGTATTTCAGTGAGCCAGCACAAATTTACCGCCACACAGATAGTGACACAACTACACACATAAAAGACATAAACACACTGGGCCTCATTATAATGATCAGAACAGAGGCACAGAGCACATTAGGCATAATAACTCACGGTTTTTTTTTTCCAGTGTCCTGAGTCAAGGACAAAAACACCCCTGCAGAATAGCCAGAATGACATTCAAGGAAAACAAATTCAAAAATATAATGGCCAAAGAGTGGGACCAAATGGCACATTCAGCTGATAAAAGGGGAGATTTTAGAGAGTGTATGGGATTACTAACTAACAAACACGGAGCATTTTGTCTTCTCTAATGCAGCTTGTGTCCCAGTTTCAAGAGAACGTGACTCTCTCTTTTAGGATCCTACTCTCTAACCACAGACTTTACTGCTGAGCTGACAATAAAACTTTTAGTCTCTCTTGCATATACAGTAGGCTAGAATAATGTAATCTTTTCAACAGGCATCTGATGTAACACTGCATGCTCTGGACAGACACAGAGGTATGCAGGTGTGCACTCTGCTGTGGGTTTCATGGCTTTTGAATCTGTTCGTGGTATTTGTACAACTGCTGTATGACCATGTCCTATTTTACCCCCTCATCCTCCATCTTTCTTTCACTGGTGCAAACTTTAGCTTCTCACTGAATATGCATCATATTTGATGCTCCAGCAGCAAGCCAACAGGCATATAAAACAACCTGCTGCTATCTGTAAAAGACATTGAAGTACTGGATATTTAACACTCATCAAAGGTTTTTTTCCCAAAGCACTGATCTTCAAATAACTGTAAAAGTAAGTGCTGCTGCTCTCAAGTTAATTAACAGCTACTGCCTCAGCTGTCAGTGAGTGTCTATCATCAGTGAAAACATCAACTTTAGTTACACGTGTGTGTGTGTGTGTGTGTGTGTGAATGAGCTCCTTTAAAAGATTCTGCCTTGAGCCCGTTCATATGATCATACATGTCTTAGTGTGTGAGCAACCATTATGGTCAAGTCTGCAGGCTGTGTCCAGATGACAGACTGAACACCCGATTTGCCTGTGAGCTGAAGCAGAAACAGTTTGCTGACTGAGCTGCTGGCTGGATGGTGCCAGCGGTGGGGCAGTCAAATGTTCTGCTGTCATACCCACACACACACACACACAAATAGATGGGGGTTAAGGGTTTGGTCAGAGCTAATCTATTCAGTGCACCAGGCTACAGAAGAGCTCAGTAGCAGCTCTGGCCAAATTTCAACCAGTCCAAGATTTAAGAGCCCAACAAATGAGATTCATACAAGTCAAGCGCAGCCAGAGGCATGCATGCAAACTGGCTAAATCTCTTTCTGCTCATTTCACATGAAAGGCTAAGAAACACTTTCTAAGCACACTAATGGGAAGTTGTTTACTTAAAAACTTAGTGCAGAAAAGTCCTTTAAGAGTCACACATCAGGGTGAAATCCAAAAGTGAGGTATTATATGCTTGTAGCAACACATTTTTTAATCATTGGTTTCTATCAACCATTTTAATTCAACAAATGAACATAATGATCATAAATTATTATTATATATTTGTTATATTTTACTTCAAAATAAACACAGAGCTTTACATGATCGAATCAACAACATGACAAATTTGCTTTGATGGGTTTAATTATATCACAGCTGTGCAGATAAGAACACACATTTCTGATATCCTGCACCATCATGTCATAATAAAAGTAAACAGGCAGCAGTTGAAGTTACTGAGATGAGACATAATTCATCCTGCAGTCTTCTAACATGAACATTTGGATACTAAAATAAGCCATATACTATCCATCTATTTCCTGCTAGCTACACTCTCGTTATTTTACACTGCTCCACAAGCACTTTGTGTGGCCAGGCACTTGGCTTATGAGCTGATGACAGCTTCGACTTGGCCCTCTCTAATACCCCCATACAGGCTGCAGTGCTTTGTTATTGATTAGATCTGTGACCCTGTCCAACACTGCAGCTGCAGACACCCTGATAACAGTGGGAAGGAGAAGAGGGAGGTGGATGATGAAAGAACAAGACATAAGCCAAACTTTTTTAAACGCGCTTTAAAACAATTACCATAATGTAGATGCAATGACTTTTCTGCAATATAGTCATAAGACTCGGTTGTCTGCATAGTCTCCTCTGAGCGCAACAACAAAGAGATGAATTGCTACATCTTGTCTGAGACCTGTCACTGAAGTTAAAACCCTGGCAGCTAAGAGAAGAGCCTGCTCCTATTTTCTTTGTCTGCGTATCTGTCTCTGTGTGTTTTTGTGTGTGTGTGTGTAGTGCGTGTGAGCATGTTTGAGTGATGTCTGTTCCTGAGCAACCTTTCATCTCATGTACAGGTGAGTCTCAATAGAACTCATGTATTGGTTGCATCACTGAGAGTATAATGCTAAGAAAGAAGAAAAAAAACAAACAAGAGTGTGTGTACAGTGTGACAGACGGACAGCGCGAGCTAGTGAGTAAAGGGGGGAATGAATACATTAAAAATGGATCAGTACCTTTATGTCCTTTGTGCAGTTTTGTGTGAGGTGATAGCTCTAGGGTTAGCCACTTTGGCAGGTACAATGAAAGACAGAAAGAGTTTCAGGAGAGAGAAAAAAAAAAATGACCTGCTCAAGGATAAAAATCAAACCAAGTCTGGGGCTGGCATTTTCTGAATGGTGGATGAAAGCTCACAAAGTGTAAGAGTGCACTAGCCCTATACTGGAACACATATCCAGTCAAGTCATGGGCTTCATCCAAGCTCTATAGAAACACATGAACACCAGGAACTCCACAGCAAAAACACACAAACAAAATCCATCCAAGACCACCAGAGTGATATCAGTTATGTTTTTCCTTGTATATGATGATACCATGGGATCAAAACATAATAGTCAGTAGGTGTGTGGGCAGGTGTGTGGGTGGAGAAAAACATTAATGTATTAGCTTTCCACCTGTCCCAGGGGTAACTGCAGAGCAGCTGTAATGTTAATAACTCATAATTATTCTGGGAGTACACTCAGAATAATGGACCCTGATGTGGAACGCTCAATAAACACATTTCTATCACTGAGGAATGGCAGCTGTGATGTAAGAGAAGAGGGGGAACCGCATCAACTGAGCAGGTGTGTAGACAAACCAACCTCTTGTAGAAGAAGGAGGAGAAACAAAGAAAGAGAGAGGAGGAATTGTTATGGAAGAGTGAGGTTTTCATAAATATATAGGGTAAGAGAAGTGGAGACAGTGTGAAAGGTAAATAAAGTGACAGTCCAAACAGCAGCCCCTGGGAGTTTCCTGTAAAGTCAGAAAGAGTGAATATGACAACAGATGGTGCGACAAGAGGCTTGTTTCCACTGGAGCAGCCCCTTCCAAGCTCCCTCTGAATGACAGGTGTCTGCTCCCTGTTATAGTGGGTCATGCAGCAGACACTGTTGCTTTACATGAAGAGAAGGCCACAGCACGTAGGAACAGTTTGGATACATTATAGATGTACAATTATGTCTGGCATCAGTAACTCTAAACCATGCTCTACAGAAGTCATGCAGCACTGACATCCGGACAATCCAGAGTATGAATTTTTGAAGGTTACCAAGCACATCAATACAGCCTCGATGTTAGCTAACAGAGCCATTTCCCCAGATCCAAAAAAAACCACCCTGTGATACCACCATGCGCAGAGAGGGGGCGCCACCACCAGCTACTTTCTTAGTGAGACACAGGCAATAGAGCAGAGCATGCTGGGGAAAAAGGCCAGAGTGCTAAAGCAAGTGGAAAGCTTGAGGCGATATTCTTAGAAGACAAGAGAGGATGAAGAGAAATAGTGTGTTTATAAAGCAAGACAGAGGGAGTGCAGGGGAACAGCACTGCTGCGATTTGGCATCAACCAACAACTTTGTTTTTAATGACTCATTTCAGCTGCTCTCTGCATCTCAGCTTTGCAAGGCTTGACACTCCTCTTAAAATCCCACTATAAATGAATGTAAACTTTACTTTGGGACAGTGACTATTGTTTAAATGATGGAGCGGTGCTGCAGCGTTTAAAAATGTAGAGAATAATGTCTTCACTTTGAATAATTCAATGGTGAAGTTATAGCAAGCAGCTGCCGTCAACAAGCTACACAAAGGGCACCAAGGAGGTCTCCAACATACAATACAGAGTTTGTGTATGTATATTTGATACCAGTACACACACAATGTGATGCCTGTCAACTTCAGTTTCTGACACTCCCCATCATTATAAGGTGGAACAAGTTGTAACCTGCCCTTTGCTGTGCTTGGCTTATCTTCATCTTACTTTGACTGACAGAGGCATTCACATCCTCTTAAAGGCCAAATGATTCAGTAGATAAAGCTTATAGGTCAAAGCTAATTTATGTCCACTCACCAACATAAATGTGTAATCACAAAAGGTTTCCCCAAAGCGCTCTGGTGAAACATTTTGGAGCAAGCCAAAGCTAAAATGAACAAAATCTTACACATTTATGTAAGTGGACTAAGTGACTTATGTGTCCTGGTATATGAAATCAACAGATAAGGTAGAGGTGGAGAACACCAAGACAATCAGACTGGCATTTCCTCCACCAAATTTGTTATCTTCCATATAAGGACATCTCCAAGTGTTGCTTTATGCTGTATTTATACCATGGCCATGTCCCACAGGCAATGAGAGGAGTTGTATTTAAATCAAACATTGTTAAAAATGTGTTTAAAAATGGCTGACGATGAATCATACCAAACTCCTTGTTAACAATACAGATCCTGTTGAGGTTATCTGCAGTTAAAAGTACATTTGCACTGTGGTTTCACTGTTGACTAGCCAATCAGGAACAAGCGCTTCCCATGGCCATGATATAACCTGCTTATTACCTTAGGAAATACAGTGGTGGTGTTTCTACTTAAACCCTTATTCACTTTAACTTAGCCCCTTTCTGGCTGTGTTCAAGACCTATAGAATATATACCTTGTGAGAGAAGAACTAGAATGCAAATGTAAAATGTAAATGTAGTTAACATTTTATAACCAGTCCAGTGGTCACGACTACAACTACAGCTAAAAGATGATATGATATATAAACACGGAGAAACTACTTCCTTCGCTGTTCCCCTGAACTAACAACAGTGAATAGCTAAGTCCTCTATGTCACTACAGAGGAGTGGCAGTAATAGAAAGTAATAGTAAGAAAGGAAAAAAAACAGAGACCAAAGAGGAAGAAGAGGGAAAGATAGAATGGAGAGGGAGGGAGTAGGTAGTGACTACAAAGTGCAGTTTTTCATTCAGGTGCACACATGCTGCTCGGCACACACCCCATACCTGCCAGAAGTCCTGCAGAGAGGGAGGGGCAGAATAGGGAGGTGATGAGGGCGGGAGGGAGGGAGGGAGGGAGACAGAAGAGGGGGGAGAACAGGAAGAGGTTCGGGGAGTTTGGGGGTGGAGAATGGGGGGAGATCAGTAGAGAAAGTGGGGATGTCGGGAGACGGGGAGTCGAGGTTGATGGTTATTCATGAGGAAGGAAAGAGAGAAAATGGGGGGCGATTACTCATTATGTGATTGAGAGAGAATGGCTGATAAGAGCACGACAAAATAATTAACAGTCAAAAAATGGCAACATCAAGTCACATCAACATAAGATTACAGCAGCTGAGAGTGCACCCACATGACTGGGGTGGGAGGAGCAAATCGGAGCAATCACAGAGATGAAGTGAATTAACAACAGGGAAAAAATGCAGTAAAACAACTGATTGAGCAAACAGAGTAATCTCATTTAAAGGCTTCTAAAATAACTGTGCACGCACGGACAAGAACAAAAAAAAACAAGGTGAGTCAATATGCACAACCATATAGGGCATGTAATGTTTGCCTGCATAGAAACTGAGCCTGGAACAAATTAGTGTCCTCAGCAGAGAGCAGGGAGGGGGATGTAGTGAGAGGTTTTTAACATGTACACTTCTATCTTCCACTTAACTACGGCCAACAGTATGTATGTGACAAATCTCTCAGTTGGTTTGGCTATTTATAAATTCAACCATGAGAAGTGAGACAGAGATCTTTTAACAGAGCTCTCATGTTACTCTCATACAATTCTATACTTGTGTCTGCCATCGACCTCAGCCTCGGTTGTAGTTTCCTACCCAACCCCCTGCTGAAATACTCCTGTTGTACTTCACCACACCCTCTATCAACTACATGATTCACACACTGTGTATACTGTGCCACTATTCTTGCTGTGGCTTTGCCATCGAGGTCCATTTCATTGCAGTTTTTTAGTTTCACATGAACTAGGTTTCATGGCTTCTTGGCAGGAGAAAGTAATGGTTCATTCCTGCTCCAGCTAGCCAGAGGTGCCCATTAAACCAATGAGGGGCAGGCATGTGTCACTGGGTAAAAATGGGCTGGGAAGAGCGTGTGAGGGAGCGAACCGTTGAGGCCGCTCTGGTCATGGCAGTAAAATCTCAGGGGACAACCAAAGCTAAATACAGTATCAGAGAAAAGCATGTGTCTAGAGATTTGTCAGGCAAATAAAGGGAATACGAGGCCTGGAGACAGAAAAGACATTTACATAAGCAGACAAGAGCCATAAACGTACAGTGATCCATTTACATTTTACACAGAATTTCACATTTACTTTTGATAAATGTACCGCCCAAGCTCTTTAGTTACAACGTTTTTGAAATATAACATGGGTGAGTGGAGGCTCTGGAGAATCTTTGACAAAAACACAAAATAAATGACAAGTGAGTTAGAGAAGAACGCTGTGACAAAAAGCAAAATGTAGCCTGTCTTTAGAGTCACTGACTTAGGTTGGGTCATCTGGCTGCAACATGGAGAAGAAGTACAGTCTTACTCATCATCATTATCATATCAGCCTCAGGGTCAATGGACTTTATAATGAGGTTAGAAACTACAATTATCACATTGATGATTGGCTAATACTAAATGAATGAGGATGCTCAGACAGTGGGTGTGAGAGAAGCTCCTTGAGATCGGTTGGCGGAAATGGTCACAATTTAATATCAAGGAAAGCAATGGTGATTTATATTAATAGTTTCTATTTTCCTGAGTGTGAACAGAGGAATGTTAGCATTTAGAGCCCAGAGACTAGCCCATGTTAAAGGTTCACCTGCTGTTATCGTCTTTAAATAAGTCATTATGTGCTGGACAAGTCCACTTTGTTCCAGTCTCTGGTAATGATTAAGTGAGGAGCTGTTAAATAGTTTTTCTGAACTAGTTTAACTCACTGGATACTTGCAGAGTGAACATAGATAAATGAAGGTCTCATCATTACCCTTCAAACCTTCCTCTGAACTTTTAAAGTTAAAACAATATTTGGAAAGTTAAATACTCTAGTACTGATTATTGACTCTAGCTGCTGGACATAAGTACAGAAAAAAACATAATACAGAAGGTATGGGTCTGTGCAAAAACAACATCCTTTCACGTTCTGTTGCTGTACTTTATCATTTAATAGTTTTTCTATAAAATCTACAATGGTTTATGGATTAAATAAAATATACAACTAACGATACGACTTCCTTAGAGCCATGTTTGTAAAAGTGTGGTCTGGATGTTTTCTATTAATTTCTGCACACTTGGCTTTGCAGCAGTTAATGGTATTTTCCGGTCTCTACCATTTTTCCATTTGTCATCTTTTATGTTTCTGTAAACCCACTGTCCCAGATGAGCATTTATTTATTTCTATGAGTTATCACCTCATTTCGAAAGTTGTTTGGGCTCAATTTTTTTTCACCATCTTTAAAGTTATTTAAGCAATAAAGATGAATGGATGCACTGCATTTCACAGAAGAATTTCTCTATTCTATTGTACAGTATTACATTTGTAAGGATTGAAAATTAGCTAAAGACACATATAAAATAAATTAAAACTAATAATAATAACTGGATAATAACTGTCTTTTATCGTCATTTCATTTCATCAACTGTTTCATAACTGCTGCACTGAAAAATACTTTTAAAAACTCACTTAAAATTCTTTCTGTTTATCTCTATTTATAATTCAAGACATGCGTAGATTAAAAACCCTCGGCGTATTTTGGGATTATAAATCCTAATTATCAAGTGCAGATATCATTTGCTTAATCTTTTCTTAATGAAAAGCATAATCTATATTTCAGAGTTCAATGACAAATGATCGGTTTTTCACTTGGAGCTGCTCTTGGATTCTACTCAATAATAAATATGTTCATAAGAAATGTGCCAACGCATTATTTCTGGGAAAACATTGTTCTGTTGAGTTTGACCCAAATGTTTTCACATTTAAGGTGCTAAATTGTAGTGGTAGCAGTAGTTTGTTGTGGTAGTATTACAAGTTTCAGAAGCAGATATCTCAAAACCTTAACCAATAAAACCGAAACTATCTACAAGCCTTACAACACCACGATGGGTAATTGCGATAAGTATGAAAATATGGTTTTGTATAGTGGAGGAACAGAGTCAAAGCCATTATTGGCTTTGGCAGTGCAAGGGAATTAACCTCTGTGATAGACATGAAATTCATTCAATGGGGAAAAAAAAAAAAAAGCACAGAGCTTCCTGTAAAGACAATGCTCAATTTGACTTTCAATCCCATTAATCACCAAGGCGCCCACTTCTTACCTTCCCATCATAGCGCTTCACGATGAACTGATCGAGGCCAAGATCTAAAAAAAAATAAATAAATAAAAAATAAAAATAAAAGGGACCAGACAGACGTACAGATTAGAGAACAAACATTACAACAGATGAAATGAGAGTCAGAAACGTTACACAGCAGGAGCGTTCAGATTCATGCCAAGCATGAAGCAGAGCAAATGTGTTTATTTGGTGCCATTAGTGAACTCCTAGTAATCACTGGTGTTTGCTAGAGACTGATAATAGTCATTAACAACTCCATTTTTCTAATTCTTTAAAACAAACCGTCACAGGCATTCATATATATATATATCAGTTATACTAGTTTTCAATCTATATGGACAATCTGTACATGCAATCATATATAAATGGTTTAATATATGGTTGTTCAAAATGTGAATTTTACAGTTTTGGGGATTCAATGGTTGGTTATATAGAGTCATTAAAATGAAAGCTATTACAGTGAACATCATAATTTTGTTTGGCATCATCAACATTGCAGCTGACTGAATCACAGCCAAGACCTCTCCAAACAGCCCGCTACCTTCTGCTGCTGAATAAATAATTCTTTAATTTTAGGTCAGTTACCACAATAAAATGAGATTCCCAATTCAAAGGTCTGGAATGCCGAGTTTCAGCCTAGACCAATTTAGATCAAATGTTGAGCCAACAAGGTCTGTCCCGTTCAAAGGCTGTTTCAAATGTGCTTAAAAAAGGTTGTCTCCTTTTGCCCACAAAGCAGCTTATCCATGCCAAGCAGCCCTCATTATTCCATGATAGACATCATGACTACTACCCTGTGAGGCTGCACTTTTTGATTTGTGGATGATATGTATATCACAACTTTCTAATAATCTCCCTTCTGTTATTCTATCTATTGCGTCTTTTTTATCTCCAAACAGACAATTCAAATAGAAGGATATCTAAAACTATCTTTTAAATTACTTATCAGGTCCATGGATTATTCATCAATCAGAACATCTGCTCATGGTTGGTAATTTTAGGAGGAGATTGAAATGGCTACTTGTGAAGTAAACTGCAGTTCGTCTTGGCTCTTCATAATTTTTTGATAAACCTACTTTTGTCAGAGCTCACCTCATTAGGACTTTAATTTAAGTTTGGGCAGAAGACAGGACAAAGACTTTAACAGTTAGTGATTCTTCGAGTGGGAACGGAAGGTGCTGGATCAAATCCTGGAAGGTCATTTGGGGGGCCAAGCTAGGCAGAGTCTTGAGGGAGTGTAAGGTCGTGTCCCATCAGAGACACATGACCTTAACCTAATGGATGGATGTGCTGAGGTGAGCAGGAGAGCAGCAGTCGTGATAAGCCAAGCTCAGTCCTTATTAAGTGTTATCTGTGGGCTTGTTTTATCTACTGTGGATGAATACAAGGGGTGAAACAGTTCTTATACACTAAGTGTTCAACCATAAGTCTGTGATGGAGACAAATATAGTTCCATGTAATAAAGCGTCTCACAAATCAAACCAAATGATGGTGTTGAATAACACGATAATGACAGATACAGACAAGGGTAGACTTGAGCATGTTTATGCCAAGTTAAGCCATCTCCCACATGGCTGAAGATCAAATATCTCTCACTGGTTCCATGTGCGACGCCTGAGGTCTGCTCTGGTTTAAACCTGTTAATTGATACACCAACTGCTGCGATTGCCTCAACTCAGCATGATCACACAGCTTAGTTGTTACCCCCTGCCCTGCCCCCCCTTCATACTTGTGAACACAGTGACTGGGATCGTCACATCATGAACTGTTGTGGTCCCGGACTGCAGAGCATGTGCCGAGTTGAACCTGGGCTGTGTTGGGTAATGCTCTACCAGAAAGGATATATGATCTCGGGACTGTTAACTAAAAACATCTCACCCTGGATAGTGATGGTCATTAACTATGACATATGTGAGGCAGCCTATGAGTATTTGGGAGCAAAATAAGCCTTAAGATTTGAGAGAAACTCATAGAAAAGTGTAGGATTGTGCCAGTGGATGATGAGAAGCCATTGAAGATGAAGGAAAGGCAGTAGAAGGAAAAGGAGGAGACACTCACTCTCCGGCTGCTTCTCATTAGGTGTGATGGAGCGTATGAAGTCCTGCGGTGTCATGTAAACCTCAGCATCTCCATGTTCGCCGATTACTTTCAGCGTGGCAAAGTAGCGGAAAATCTTGTCTGGGGTTGAGTAGGCCCTTATTCTGTTTTCATATTCCATCACCTGACAACAAACAGGAAGCAAAATTTATAACACAAAATTCTACACATCAGGCACAAACAACGCTCTACTATATCTAAACAACAAGATCAAAGAACCAGCAATACTTCAATCCTATGAGCAGCAAAGTAAATGATCTGAGGGAGAGTTAAGAGCGCGTACAGGGGGCGACAGGGTGACCAGAATAAAGAAGCAGGTGGCAGCAGGAAAACAAGTTGTCAATCCAGATAGGAAGGTTTATTAACCTCCTGACACCAACACCACATAATCAGAACAGGAAACAAAGTGTCAGGATCTGTCTGACTGACAGGTTAACATGAAGGGAGGCTAGTGAGAGGCTAGGGAGTGCTTACAGCTACACAAAGCTGTGACAACCGTGAAAATGACTAACAGCATAAAATTAGCGACATACTTAAGTCCAACATTTCAGAAATGCAAAAAACTAATTTATTCAGGTCTGTTAAACACATTAGCAACGTCAATGTCTGTTTTAACGCTGTAGTCAGCTCTTCAGTAGAAAGTTTCAAACAGTTGCAGCATCGCTAGGAGACTGTCAGAGCAGTGTCTGGTTGGGAGCCGGACTGAGCCACAGCCTGAACAGACGGTTATTTTATGTGACGCTGAATGACTGTGGACACTACACAAACTCCCTGTGGAAACACTAAAATGCATTTTACAGCTTCAACTTTCTTACACAGCGATCCACTTCAATTTGATAAAAGAAACAGAAAGAGGGAAAAGTGAGAAAGATAGAGGGAGCAATACACAGACTTTGATCAATCTGGATACCATTAAATACTTCACTTTTTGTTCTTCCTCTTCAGTAGACCTTATTGGTCTTTGGGGAAATCACCAGGGAGTGTGTCCCCGTGAAAAAGCAACCCTCAGAGTATGGATGAGAAGTTATAGGACAGTCATGTGGAAATGCCAGAGTACACAACTGATAGACAAACCCAGGACACACTGTCATCTCCCTCAAACATCCGTCTCCTTAAATTTACAGGCTACTAAACTTAGCATCACCGCCACTGATAGAGACTCAAATTTGTTCTTTTAAGCATTCAGCCTTTTATGCTCTTTTTCTCTCTCCCTCTTTGTGCTACTGAAATGGCATTGCACAACTACGAGGGTGAAACTGAAGTCAGGACAGTTATTTATTTGGATTTTCAAAGATAGTTGTGCACTATCTGAAACAAGAGAAAGAGAAAGCACTGAATTTTTAACACACGATAAAAAATTTTGAAGTTGAGTTTATATCATTCACAAAGTCCATATAACCTTTAAAACAAGCCAATACAAAAAAAAAAAGAGGCACCAAAAACTCAGAATAAATGCTCTGAAGATGAGTTGAGTTTAAAAACTGCCCGTCACTTCTACTGTAAACCTGCACCGACATTTGACCACTTTGACAACTGGGTCAGTCTGAAACACTGAGTCACATATACAGATTTCATGCCAGACAGTGTGATTTGACATAAGCAGTCACAAACAACAGAGTATCCCACCCTCGGTTTCTACAATTCACTAAAACAATTTGCTCTCTATGATTTTAGCAAACTATGACTGTTGCAGAGGCAACAGCGTTTGCACAATAGAATAAAAGTGGCATCTATTGATCAAGGTGCTTCTTCTTTCCATGCCCATGGTCCTCCAACAATATGCAGTATTGCACATCATGTTTACTTGGTGCCATATCAGACAGCCTTAAATCTTTTTGTGCTTGTCTTTTGTCATCTGCTTCCTAATTAACAACAATAAAATCTTACTGCGGGACATTTCTATTCTTTATGATGCTGCAAACACGCGCTGATTACCCTGTGTATCTCCGTAAAATTTTCTGTCAAAATATACGTGCGTATGCATATTGGGCATTGATTCGGGGGGCGTCCAAATACCATTCTAGAGGAGAATTAAATGAGGACTGCCTGAATGGATGAATGTTTATTGTTTATTGATTACCTTGCGGTCACGGAATCCGGATCGGGGCTTCTTTTTTTTCCCTTCTCCACCGTCATCCTGATCTCCATTGGTGACCTCCACCGATTTCTCTGACTCCGTCTCCGAGTCTGTATCTTTCATAAAATGTTTGTCCTCTCCTCCAGGTTGCTCAGTGTGTCGAACGGACGGCCCCGCGTCTGCATACGCTCTTTTTTTATTTTTCAACAAAGAAACAGAGTAGAAAAAGACAGTTATTATTTCAGTTAACTGTAAGGAGGGTTAAGTATCTGGCAAGGTTTTGAATAAGCGTGTCTACCTCAGAGATGGATAAGAAACAGAGATGGTGGATAAGGAAGATCACAAGATGTGTGTATTTCTGCTTGTCTGTGCAATGCAGAGAGGAATGCCAAACTCCTAGTTGACCATTTTTCTGACTAAATAGAAAATTGGAATAATAATAATAACAATAATAAATAAGCAGGTTTGTCTGGGCCAGGCTGAATAATTCAGTTTAATGAGACACAAGGAGAATGAAGCCTGGGGTGAAGGTCTGGAACTGTTTCATCCCATCAGTCTCAAATGCCCTGAGGTACAATCAATCACTCTGCCTACTGCAGCACAGTCATTGTGTCCCCATAAAGCTCTTGCGTCAAAACCCACTCTACTGCTTTAACTAAACACCAGCCTCCCTAGTAGTGGACAGAAATAAAAACACTGTTACACTCCTGGGGTGGTGGCTTGGAATGTCAACAGAAATGCAGGTAAGCAACTTCACAGGGAGGTTTCCACAACAGTTGCGTAATGGGGACTCGAAAACTGGCAGGTGCTCCATTGTCGACCAAATCCTACTTTACTTTCTGTTCATCTCACGGGGAATACACCAGACAGAGAAACACACAAGATGATGAGATCTAAATTCTGGTGTGTCGTTCAGGGGGTGTATCTTTGATGTGATGGGAAAACAAAAAACGTAGAAAGATTACACTGGAGGGGTGGAGAACTATTTTATGTGAAAATTTAGCCCAAAAAAAAAAAAATCAAAGACAACAAGTTTTTGTGTGTTGGAAGAAATTAATAAAAAAATAAAATATTTCTAAATTAATCAGAAGGATATTATCAATTGCTGGAGAGTACATTAGAAACACAAAGTAGTGGACATGGACCAAGACCTACCTATTCCAGAGCAGTCCAGCACTAGCAGACGCTCCAGTTACCCCAGCAAGAGCCGCTAGCATCAGCCTCCTCCGGCCAGACCCTCGCACCGTCTCAGTGTGGTAGCGCCGGGAAAACTGCACCAGCCCCACCGAAACTGCGGATAACGCCCGCAAGCGATACATGCTGCACAAAGAAAGAAGTAAGAATTTAATGAAAGAGAGACACCCAATGAGACCTGAAATACAAGACAATTTTGTTTTGGTGCATCCATCTCAACATCCTATTCAAGTGAGCACACAGCTACCACTGTGCTAAGCACATTCTTGCTTCAGTTATAAGCCAATGAAGACTTAGGTTAGGATTTAAAGAATTTAACCAAAAACTAATTAACACTTATCTCAAGAGGTAAAGCTTAGAACAACAGCAGTTCACTCTTGGGATCTGTCGTCAGACTGCACAACAGGCGAACCCATACCTTGGACAGTCAATGCATAAATGTCCTGGAATCCTCACACACCTCAATTAATAAACAATAAAAAGCAAGGATAAAACTAATTGCCAACTGTGCAGTTAAGCTCCAGAACTTCATTTTGAACCAGACTGTTGGTTAATTCATCAGTGTCACGGAAAGACGATTAACAATTAGGCAAGAGGCTACTGGAGTGTATCTGTTGCTCCCATGTGCTCTTTTCAAACTACGGGACGGAGGAATTCACCTCTCTGAGGCCTGAAGGTGCCACCTGTCGATATCCCATTAACAAAATCAGACACCGACTGTCAAACTGATTCAGTGCAAAGAAAAAAGAAGACATGGCACATACTAATTGCACTGTTCAGCAGCCCATGACAATGGGGACAGAGGGGAACATCTAGCATGCATGCAAGCCATTTCTGTGGACCTGGAGACAGCTTGATCTTAAAATAATGGTGTCAAACACACTACAGAAACCAGGCAGCAAGACTAAAACCTTATTGGTTCAGATAGGAACCAAAACAACAACAAGCCATTAAACTTGAAGCCATAATTTCTGCCTGTTGTTGATGCCTACATGAGTTCTGCTTGAAATATAATTAGAGATTTTATGTTTTAACCGGAAAGAGTCTTTTTTTTTATCTTTGCCCCAACAAAACCATGACACAAATGGTAAACACATGAGCCAGACATTTTTAAAACATGCAGGCAGAGACACACAAAACACACTAATTTGTTTTTCTTGATCTCTTTGTCTCAAAGCTGCCAGCTGAGGACTGCTCCATTTTGTCAAGTAGAATTAATATTCACCTGGGCCTTTGAACTGTCTACTGAGCTGAATTTAATCATTTTCATACTGAGAGTTGCCCACGATCTGCAAAAAATCCCAGCTGTGAGGTTCGGAGCTTGTACAGATTTGTTTTATATCTGAGATATACTCATGCTTTAGGTGTAAAATAATAATCTAGATAAATGTTTATTGGCCAAAATTAAAAGCCCACTCAACATTATATGTTAAAATAAAAGAGTGGCTTCATTCAACAAAATATTGCCCTCCTGGTAGAACAGGGTGTGGATTATTGTTTGACATTTTCCTTCTTTTAAAAGCAACAAGAGTCAGTGCAATGGGACCAGCCAGTCCCAAAGCACAATCTGCAATCACATCCAGCCCTTTAAATTCAGTGACAAGGTACATGGGGACTAAGAATCAATATCACTCCTGGTTGTCAACTTTCTCTACCATCTGACAGTGATATGTGTTTCTGCTGCATGTATACTACTCAGGACTTGGATGATCCCATCGTAAGGAAAGAAACAAAAAGAAAGTGAGTGGGCAGTGTCACCTCAACAGCCTGGGATACTAAAAAAATGTATTTTATGCACTCACTTGAGACTAGTGATGCATTCTTCTCAAATAACACTAAAGTTGGCAGCACCAAGATGCTAAAGTTTGCAGTTGCTCTGCTTCTCAGGGATGTTTTCTGCCTCCGGGTGATAAATATAAACAGAGAGAGGGGATCATTAAGAGCAGAGCCAGAAGCACAGATGAAGAAAAAGCCTGTGTACCTCCTACCCTCTGTGTCTCATGAAAATAACAGTCACCAATTTGGAAACTTACAAATAATGCAGAGATCTTTATGCAGGCTTCTAAACTTGGTTGTAACTTATCACAACTTTCTATTGATGCAATCAGTTAGCGCAATTAGTGACTTCCAGGCACGGGACAACCTACACTGGCCTTCAGCTGAAATTAAGACATGAAAGATCCTGTCAGTGTTTCACAGTTTAGGACCAATGTCAAAACAAGGTGCTGCAACATGGCCAACATTGAGGAAGAGGAACTGTTCAACTGTGGATGACGGCTACATATAAAAACACAATTCTTAATTTCAGGTGATTACACACTAATGAAAACATAAAACACACATTTAAAGCTGACAAAAGCATTGTAAAAATGTAGGCATTGTCTACCTACCCATTGTTTAACATTACATGACAACTTATCAAAACAAAATATAAGTACACACAACAGACATGTATGAGTATGACTCACACTCAAGGTTGCTAGTTCTCATAACCCAGCTGGAATATCAGGTTAATAAAAACAATTGTTATATATACATATACACTGCTTGTGACAAAAGAAGGATTCATTATGGTAGAGGCTTTTAGTGTTTATCTGATACCTCACACCAAAGACACCACAGAAAAACCCAAGAGTAAAACATGAAGTTACTTGCCAAAACAACTAACCAAACTCAGAATGATCACAAGTTTTTATAGTCCCAATTGTCACCTACATATCTGACTATATAAGATATGAGATCAGCTAAAGTCTTCCCAGGTGGGCTAACACCTTCCTCATGTGGGTGTGGTTAATATCAGTATGTGGTCCCCTTCAGACAGATATTAACATTTAAGTACAACTCGTCAAAAGAAAAATGTATAGTAATAAAATACATTATGTTTAAGATTGTGTTATTGTGATGTTTGACATGTCGGACACTAGAAACGTGGAGACAAACTTTTTCTTATGATGCACAAGCAGCTCAATGTTTTGTTTTTAGCTATAAGTTACGCTCATTGGTTACAGTCTGCAGTGATACACCGTCTGCTGTTAGCTCTCTGACATTCAGCAGTAACATACAGTATTTTTTTAATGTCAGCCCAGTGTTTGTTTACGTTTTGGTGACAACGTAATGTCGTTAACTATCAAGCCCAGTGGTCCGAAAATTGTTTCGTAGGGCAGCTAACGATGGCTAGCTAGCTAGCTAGCTAAAGGTAACCGTTACGAATTCTATCTTCTGTTAGCTTCGGGTTCTAACGGTTACAAGCTGCTTGGTTTAGATAGTTAAGTTATCAAACAAACAGGACGGCTACTCACATTAGTGTGAATGTAAACACCAGTCAGTCCGAAAATGATAACGTCCTCGGTGTGTCGGAGTGGGTCCGTGGCTCTTGTGTATGCAGAGATGGAGCGCAGCGCAATCAGCAGTTCCGCGTTCAACACAGCGGGGTGGGGCCTCGTCTCCGCTCTCCGCCCCATGCGGGCCACGGTCACACGGATCCCCCTCCACGGCTGGGACTGCAGCCACTGTATGAGTAAAATCAAATGAAAATCAAATGACCAGAGACATTATGTGGTGTCATCGATTAAAAACAAGCATATCAGCCTAAATCTGTCCACTCTGGTGTTATTGATTGTTAAATAAGGAATGCAAAAAACTGGGAACTGACTCATAAAATGCTCCACAAATATGGTGACAAACTCCTTTTATTATCTCTAAATGCTTGAGTAATTATTATTTTTTATTTTTTTACATATTAAATCGTTATGTAATTAAGAATGATTAGAAACTGGATGCACATGAAATGTTCATGCATTAAGTATTTAGCATCTTATTATGATCTGTTGTATATACATTTTGAAATTATGTGCAGCTTTGCCAACTCTGTTTCTGATTTAAAAATAATAATAATAATAATTTAATATCCTAGCTGAACTGAACTGGGACTCTCTGCGGTCAATCACACATGCTTTGTCACCGCTGCAGCATAAAAATGTATTACAAAATGACTTGCCTCTTTGCAGTGTGCCAGTTATAATTGTTGCCTTGAGCATAATTTTACTGGACTGAATGCATAATGTGAAAGGAAAATCTGGGGAGCTGCTGAGCTGGCTGGGGATATGTCATAGACGACTGCAAGTTGCAAGGATTTGTCACATCCAATGAAAATGCAGGTCGGATTTTTCCTTAATGGGACCGTGCATCAGTGTTATTGAGGTTGTGAATAAACTGAAGTTAGACTGCCAGACAGACAATGCTATACAGCTGCGATTGTGAATCTGGATCTGAGAAATCAGAAATCAGCAGTGTATTCAATATGTACATTTATATCTTTTACAGCCCTCATGTAATTTCATACTCATAGTCACACGTACACTTAGAAATAACTAAATGTAATTAAACTGGATTTTGAGAATGTTTAATTGCTTTTGTATTCTCATCGGTCAAACCCAAGCTGATAATATTAATCTCTTAGCTGTATGTAAAACTCTGGTTGGAAGGTTAATAATATGCTTGTAATCAGACCAGTAACAGCTCATATCTGTAGATGTAAAAACATGAGGAGTCATGTTTTCTGCTCTGATTACATTGTGTCAGGGATTCCTGCATGTGTTATTGTCCTGAACGTTGCTTGGTATCCTGTCTCTAAAAACACAGTATATCCTGTCATTCTGCTTTGATAGATTAACTTAACTACACAATGTGAATACACCAGTCCTGCATTACTCTACTGGATCAGATCATCAATAGATCATCACACTTATACTAGTCAAATGTTGTGATATAAGAAGAATATGATTTAATGCATTTACCTGACTTACCATTAATGTATTTATTTATCAATACAACAGCTACAGAAACGAATGGACGTGTTGTCAGAAGGGTCAGGGGTCAGGCCTGTGGCTGTTTTCTTTGAGCTTGTTTGTGCGTAGTTGTGTTATGTAGCTAATACGCAGGAGTTTCTGTTTTCTGTAAAGTTTCACTGAGGTTAAGGTGATTATTTTCTTTTTATTATAAAGCACACACACAACTGATACCTAAGTTACTACCACTAATATATATACAAATCATTATCTATAGTAATCAGTTTGTCTTTTCCCAATGTCCTATGTTCAATCATTTTTCAATACTCCCCATCCACCCCTTCCCTCTCCCTCTGTTTTTAATAATGCAGGCTGCATAAGTGAGCCTGCAGTCCTCCAGTGCTGGGTTCATTAATGTGGGCGATTTTTCACAAGATCCACACAATATGTAATTGTCAGCTTTTGAAAATTCTTATTGAATTTCAGCAGCTATAACAATACTAACATCGGCATGGGTTAGGTGTCCACACTGGAAGTGCAAATTCCTCTAATTCAAAAACATTTATCTCTTTCACAAACACTTTGTCAGTGTTGTATTATTCTCCTAAACATGATCTATAAATTGTCAGGTACTTCCTCAAAGCTAGACAGGTATACACCTAAAATACATACAACGTGCACAAGATATATTCATGTCATCCAAGACTTGTACACAAACACTCTGTCTGGGGTAGTTGTGAAATAATTAGCTGCTAAATAGCTCACGACCAGAGTGTTTTTAGTTTGTTTGTAATCATGTCTGCAGTGTTTGTCTATGGTGTAGGGTTCAGTGTCCAGGCCGGTTATATGTACAGCCTTAAGGCTCAGCTAACATTGTTGTATATATTAAAAAAAAAAAAAAAAACACCCCAGCACCTGTTCCTACTGCCTGTGGGACTTCCCTGTAGTTTTCATGTTTAAGGTTTTAGTGCAAGGAAACTTTTTTTATCTAGTGGGCTTTGTGTTGCAGAGCAGCAATCTAAACAATAGCAGTGGAAGTTGAGGAAGCTACCTCACCATTGTGGCAGCGCAAATGTGGAACAGGAGATAAGACAGGACTGCGGAAGAGTCATCACCTTCTCTCCATTAAATGTTTTTAGTGCAAAGCAGTGTTGCTACTGCTATGACTTATGCTCAGTTTTCTCACTCCTGCCACATTAAGAACACACTAGTAAATCTACTGGAGAGTGTTGGCAACAACAGCAATTTTTTTTCTGCACCCAAGACAAGTCCCTGCCGAGCCGCTTTGGCGGAGTGAAAACTACTGGTGAAAATTGATCCACAACTTAACTATAATGGGGAAAAATGGCTCAGGTGAAAATCTGCAGACACAGGCAGGATCCACTTACAGCAGTCATGAGTCTGTGAGTCTGCATGTGTGAGAGTAAGATTCACAATAAACACAGCAAACATTGCCTAATTAGATTTTTTATTTACATTCTGCAGTACCTGATTGATGGTGCGATGAAATAGTAGTTGCACACCCACACATGTTTGCTTTTGTTGGGAGTGGATCTTCTGTGCTGTTAAGAAACTTTTATGTCACGCACAGACATGCAGGCACACGCAGACACACACTCATCAGCCCAGGCATTCGTACACACCTTTTTTTTTTTTTTTTGTATTATGAATTCATTCATCTCTGAACTTACGATTCAAAAGAGTTTCAAAGTGGTTCTGTCACTCTTAGAGGTTGAGTTTTTTTTCTACAGCTGGCAGAAAACTGTGAAAGAAGATGTCAGCACAGATTAAAGGTAAAATACATAAATCTTAATTGTGTGAATTCATCAGGCTTATAAATCATTGAATTCAGGGAATTAATGATGATAAGAATTGCACAATAAGATGTGCAATTTGAAATGAAAATCCAAAAAACTATACTATAACTATAAAACTAAATTCCTCTTGTTTTTTTTTTTCAATTTAGAGTTACCACTCTGCAAATGTGTTTAAATCGCTTGTATTTACACTGATTTAATATTTTATAATTTATGCAACAATAATTATGTGGTTGGTGCTACATGTGAAAAGAACTTTTGTAATAATACTTTTTCATGAATCCTGTTAAATATACCCATGAATGTAGTATGCTGAATAGATATTGTGTCAGTGAGATAAATCCATTTGTTGTAATCAATGTAACCTGTGCTTTAGCTCACAATATTATCCAATAATCCCAGATATTGAGGTCTGACATATGTATTCAACTGCTACTGCTAATAACCATTTGTACAGCCTTTGTTTCTGAGCTGGTTATATTGATTGATCGATTGATTTTAACTTTTCCGTAGCTTCTTTTGTTTACACTGCAGGCACACTGTGCAAGTGTATACTGTCACGATCTGGTTACTGTTGTGCTGTAAAGGTTTATGTGAGTCAGTGCCTGGTAACACTGGGCATCACACAAAGATTTACTTTGTGAATCAATGTGGCCTTGAGGCCTTGAGCAGGTCCTTGTCCAGGGCTGACAATTTGCATTTAAATTGCGTCGCCCACACAGACTGAAGTGCTGCACCTGAAGGAGTACAGAAAGAACCAAAATGAATTCTAGAGGGATGGCTTATTACTACTGTATTTCACAAACTAACAGAAGACAAGAATAATCTATATCCATAAACAACCAAACCTCTATTTACTATTTATCTATATATTACTCTCTAAAGTCTGGAGTGCAACATAAAACCATGCTATCGGATGACCCATTACAATTAAAGACACAAAATGTTTACTTTTAAATATGAATAATTAAAGACTTCTTGTACGTTATCTGGTTCCACCCTTGACCAATACAGGAGTGGCAAACGGGTGTAACATGACAGGCTGGTCAAAGATTAAAAAGAACAGGTTACATTCTACTGAAGGGAGTCTCCTCGACATTTATTGACTAAAGCAACCCATTACCACTGCTGATACATACATTTGCATTGGTTGAGTGATTCTGGGGAAAAAAATAACTCACACATGACATTTTGCCCATATATTCTTGTCAAATGGGGACAGGTGGGAGTAGCCCAAGCTGTTTAAAAGTCATTGAATATAATATCACTTAGATTTGATCCTGTAGGTTTTTTTTTTTTTCCTTTTGGGACATAACCATGAGTGACTGAAGGACAAGCTAATATTAGACTCAGTTATAGAGGAATAGGTGGCGCAGCCAGTGACAACATGCTTGCCAAGATGAAGCCTAACAGAAAGACAGAGAAAGTTATATTGTGTCTGTCTCTTAGCTAGCCAGCCAGAAATCTGTGAAGGAAAGTCAGCTCTGTAGTAAGTGCCAAGTATTCTGTAGCGACAAGTCGTTGTGTGCTGCACCCATGAGCGCTTGATTTCATTTAGCAACAGCAGAAGTAAATAATTACACAAAAGGAGATCAGGAAGTGATTCGTATTTGACTGTCACATTCATATTTGCGTATGTGTGAAGCTTAGTCATCTGACACAGGTGTCTTTTATAGGATAGTTTTTGTTCTACTCTATTTTGGGAATGACAACTGTGAATGTTTCTCCTATTATATCACTGTAGTACCTACACTTCTACTACATACACATACAGTCCACTGCATTAAATATACATTGTCCACATACATTGTTTTTTTTTAACTTGCAGTTTCTTCCATTGTGATGTACCAGTATAGGCTGTAGGCAGCTATAATTATATTTTTACACAACTAAAATTACAAGCCAGTATCCAAACATTAATTTACTGTCATATTTGCATACACCTGTAATATATGACACTTCTCTGACCTTCAATATGAAAAAACTGAGCGTTAGATTAAATAGACAAAAGATAAGTTACAAATCAAATGCAATCTGTACGACGTGTTTGTTTTGAATTAGCAAAAAAAAAAAAAAAAAAAAAAAAAAAAATCCACAGAAGTATTTTATCTATGCATACTGGTGCAACACTGGGCATGTGTATGAGGTAGTCCAACCCCGCATCCCGCCCACCACCCTCCTCTTCCCTTCGGTGTGTCTCGGTCCGCCCGCAGCAGTCTCCTTCCCGGCGAGGCTTCACTACAGAGATGGCTGCGAAAGTGTGCAGAGCAGTACTCCTGTTGTCCCGGAGCAGCGGAGCGGTGGCCGGCAGCCTCCCCGCACTTGTTGTCTCTTCACAACGACACCATCAGCACATAAGACCGGTAAGTCCCAGGACGTGTGTGTACGTGTGTGTATGTGTATGTACGTGAGCGTGTGTATGTTTGTGCACACGCAGAGGTGTAGGACCGGGCGGGCAGGCTGGACCAGGAGAGAAAGCAGCGGCTGGGCTGGCTAAGGAAGTAAAGCTAACTAGCCTCAAGATTTTTTTTTTCACTCCCTGTTCATGTCTTCTCCTTTTGATATCGCTTTATGGTAAACACGAGGGTTAAAGATGAGTCATGATATGAATCCCAACCTGGTGTGATGTGGTTATTTTAATCCACAGTCTGACGTTGAGCTTTCAATAGAGGCAATGCAGTTTTTTTGGAGCTCATGTTGAAGCCCATCAACACCCCTGTGCCGCTGCCCCGCCGTTTACTGTAACCAGCCCTCAGACTCTCAGCTCTGCCGCCACATAAAGACGCATATCTCATGTTTTATCCCGCGTCCTTCAACTTTGCGGGACATATTTTATTTCCTTTTTTCTTTTCCTTTTTTTTTTTTTTACAACCCGCGCTATTGTGATCGCTGTGTGGTGTATGTGATTTTGAATGCGATCCCGTTGAAGGTGTTGGATTATTTCTGCAGTAGCTGTTAAAACTGGATTGATCACCGACGGTTAGGGTTGGGTGTTTTTCTTCTTTTTTGTGCTGTTGCATTAAGGATGTGTGGTGTTATAGGTTAGGCAGTCTTTATTATTATTATTATTATAATTTATTAATGGCCGCAGTTTAGTTAGACCAATGGTTCCTGTCATCTCTACTGCTTTCACACGATGTGTAAACTGCAGCGTCCTGTGTGTTGGTTGGTGCAGCAGCAGAAACTCAGAATAATAAATGTCTGTCCAGAGCTTAAGAGGAAATCTACAGTTTGTACCTGATACACTCAGTGTTTTCACACACACACCCACACCCACACACACACACACACACACACACACATATATATATATATATATATATATGGGAGTTCACATTCACAGAAACACGGAAAGCCCACACTTGGATGATGTCAGACTCTCCAGCCATCCTGCTGTTTCTCCCCTCCCTGCGGGTGTTTCCCCATTCAGCTGGGAGATCCTGGGTTTTCCTTGCGAGCTGATTCAGGTCCTTTTACACGGTCACTGTAGCAATAGATGCGACCTCAAAAGGAAAGAGAAAAAAAAAAAAAAGCTCACAATACAACACAAAGGTAATTATGCTTGCGAGACTGCTACTTCGCTGCACATGTTCGTGCCTCTGTGACCCACTCCTTCAGCAGAAACTCCTGTCTTTACAGCAGCTGCCTGAGGAGGGAGGTGAGGCACAGGGTGGACTTGAATACGTAAGAATGAGGAAGTCGATGCAGCCCTGGAAAGAATGGCTACTTCTTTGTAGCTGGGGATACTGCTGTCACATTTTGTTAGTCCTCATTTACCACACAGCTCACTACTATTATGTCTGTCTTTCTCATTCCTCTCTTTTTGTCTTGTGCTTACATTTTCTCAACGTGTTATGCTTTTTTTTACACCCCACCTTCCCTTGCAAAAACGCTCACCACAGGCCTTGTGAAATCAAACGGGGCCAGTCTGGGGGTTAAAAAGCTGTCAAAATACACACATCATGTCCACCTCTTTATGTTGACCTACTGTGAACCCTCATAACAAAATACATAGACCCCTCTGGAGAGATAATATGCTCCTGTGAGCTAAAATAAGTATGAATGTTTAAACTTTAAATTATTTAACTGGGTGAGTTGTGTCACAGTGGAGTCAGCCCTAATAATTTTTCATTTTATTTCAATCCGCTCTGGTTTTAGTTTTGTTATCCTGTCATATTGTGTCTCTGTCCACCGAAGCGTTGCTGCTGCAGCCTCTAACGCGAGCCTGTCACCGTGTGACAGCCAAGCTTCTGTATTCATTTGTGAGTCCTTCACTGCAGTGTGGGAACTCTCAGTTTCTAGACTGGAGTCTATAAAGCTGCGGTGGGACCCATGCTTATGAGCTGCCATTAAGCATGTAGTGTCTGTTACAATCACCTGTTCCTCAAAAGACACAAATATGCCATCTAGAGCCCAATATCAAGCAGTGAGCACCCTGACTGCTGCTTCTACAACGTGGTGCAGTCATGATGGGACTGTGAACACCAGAGACTCACATTTAACCTGCGCTGAATTACCATTGAGTCAGCTGTCATATAAAATCATCCTGTCTCTTAGTGTGGCAGTGGAGTTCACTCATTGTGAATAAATAGTCAAAAGGGACATAAATTACAGGATTAAATAGGATTTGCTCTGATAAGACTAAAATGAGTCAATATCTCCCTATAAGGCAGAAGTTATGCAATGGATTTGGGAGTTAAATGGAGATCAAATTATGTTTTCTTTAGTTATTTCTATTTAGGATAACATGGCCATTAAAAGTGAGCAGTTGGTGGCTGTAGTCTTTTAGGTCATGGGGGTCAACGCTCACTCTAGCCTTTTAATCCAATGAGTGTAGGAGTAAACTAATTTATCCCTGCTGCCTTGACGGGCTCACTACTGAACTCTGGATTAGTGTGATAAGAGAGTGACTGTCAGCTTGTGGCTGTTGTCTGCTAAAGGTGATAAGATAGCTGAATGATTGATAAACCTGTCCACAAAGATGCTTCCATTAATGTAAGCTGGTCTTTAAAATGGCATTTAAAGTGGTTTTTGACTCCATGTATGATCTCACATTTACATGTGTGACTGACAGGGGACAAAACATTTTGACGTGAAACGATAAACCGAATGCGTCCCAGGCTAAATAACGATTTTTTCCCTTCACTTCAGGGTTTGGTGATTGATAGATATATGACCCTGTCCTGTAAGGAAAGTAAATGATGATAATTCAGCGCTAAAGCCAGATTAGCTGTTTATGACTTTGGTTTATGATGATGATGATGATGATGACTCACATGTCTTCAGACATTCTGAGATTTTATCGTATGGTGTCTGCTGGAAAGGCATCTTAATAATCTTTAGTCAGTGCAGCTGTACTGTCAAATATTTTCAGTGATATTAGATTACTATCAGTACACAGAGACAGTTTTAATGGGCATGGAGTGCAATCTAGAGGGTTTTCTTTAGTGGGTGAGAAAATTGATTTGAGTTTTCCTGTGGGATTTCATACACTCTTGCTGGGCTATATGATGCAAAGGGATATGATAGAATTTCAGTCAGTCAAAGGCATAGTTACAGAAATGATTGATTTGTTGACTGGATATTTCACCCAGGCCATGTTCCCACTACTGCTGGTTTACATGTTGTCAGTGTAAACTCAATTAACCATATGAATAAAATGCTGGTTCTTTTTAAACAATTCACTACAACCGTGACAGATCATGTGTACAAAAGAACAACTTTGAGAGGGATAGAACAAAAGAGGGTCATCTTTCAGGAATGGGAGTAGATAAAATCATGAATTATACACAACACTGCCATTAAAAAGGTATTCAACCTTTACAGTACATTACCAGTTTACTATCTGGTGTCACACCAATTATAAACCAGAAACATAACAGTGCTGCTGTCCATCTGTATTCGCTAAGTGGAAGTAGCTCAGTCCACTACTACCTGCCTGCTGCTTCACTGTTTGAATTAGTTTTAGATACTGAACTACAGGGCAATGAACAGGAAATGGATGAGAAACAACCAATCTTGTATTGCCAGGCAGGAATGTTAGTCCTCTCTGCTCCAGTAGGAATCTCAGTCAGACCAATGTCTTGGCACAAAATTACATTTGCCCTCTTCGAGAATATCAGTGACTGTTAGAATCTAGAATTTGTCACGAGCTGTGAGCCTTGTGTGTTTGTGTCATTTGTATTGGGGCAAGTCTTTTACAGAGAGACTGTATTATTAGGGAAGTGGACTATCCCTTTTAGTATTTCAATTTGCGCTTGTTTGTTTGTGTATGTGGGCAGAGGATCAGTGTGAACCGTAAAGTGAAATGTGGAAAAAATGTAACCACACGTAGACTTGATGATTTCAGCATCAAATGACTAGAAAGATAAAGTGTCGAAAGCTATTATTAGTGTTGACCACCCTGGATAATACCAATAAGCTACGTGATGTTTTGTAATCTACTATTTCTGTAACATCAAAACACCAGGTGAGAAGTAGTAACGCAAACATACGCAGCAGTGACAGGAGAATGAAAGGAGACTGAGACAGTTTAACACTCACACTTTATAGTCACTCTTACACACACACATATTACAGGCGTCATTAAAATAGACTTTTACGGCAGAGGAGTTGTGCTGGAATACACACTCGGTGTCTTTATGAAAAAAAAATGTATCGTGTACAATTATGCTTTGAGAACCTAATTGAACTTTGGCCAAGCTCCTGCTTCAGTGTATCATTTTGTCGGGGAAATCATATCACTGAGGGAACTCATAGTGCTGTAACGATGCATTTAACTTAAATTATTTAAATTATAAAATGTAGTATATTTACAGATCATCTGTCTCTATTTCTCAAAACACTGAGTCGAAAGGACGCAGATAGGTCACGTTCGCTCACCGTGTTGGACAGTGTTGTTGTTTGATTGGCCTGCTCATTTGGTGAGAGTTGGGGATTCGTCCGGCTATTTCTTGGCCATAATGAGATTCATGAACTAAGTCAGTGTGTAGATGCATACTTCTTTACTTACTCGAACTGACGAGAGATGTGAAAATGTCATGAATTGTTTCAGCATAAAAATGAAATCACAAGCTCGTGTTATCATCTCAGTGCAGTGGTGAAATCTTGATGGCATCTGTGGCTGTGTCTCTGACAGAGATCCTGTCAACGCAGGTGGCCATCACCCTGGCGAGTTGTAGCCAGAGTAATTTCCAGCGTAGTTTCGGGAGTTGTACGGCTGACCTGGCAGGCTTTGTTCCACAGTGAAGCTGTGATTGGTGCATTTGTTTTCTCTGACACTTTTCTAGTGAGTTTCTATCATCCTTCTCACTGTTTCCATTACAATTAGGCTGACAGGTCTGTGAAATGTTTGAGCTACAGCCTGAGATGAGCTTCAGCAATGTTCAGTGTTAGCACAGTTCTGTGTGATATGAGCAGAAGAGGAGATAATATTCCTTTCCTTCCACATCCCATTGACTTAAGTAGCTCATTATATTGCATTTGGTGGATATTGTATAGTGATAATCACATTACAATATCTCATGGCAATGCTCGATGTTTGCAAAATTTTCGCTAATTGTTTCAAGCATTGCTGCAACTGAATTTGGTCCTGTTTAAACAACATGGAAAGCAGTTTCTACTGCAGATCTTGCAGCAGATTGTATCAATATATCATTGTGTGATTTTTTTTTTTTTTGCAAATTCTCCTCTCTTTTCAGCCAGTTCAATGGCACAGAGAGAAAAAGAAAAAAACTCCCTTTTCTTCTCCACTGTAGACTCTCCTATATCTGCAGACATATGCTAGTGTGTGTCCTCTTTCCCTTGTGCTTTCCTTTTCTAATTTCCCTGAGCTCTCAGAGTCCATCACATCACAGCACCTGCTTAACACGGTAAACTCTCTCACGCTCACCAGCTGTTTGCCCTGTAGTCAAAAGAACCATCCTGAAAGGTGAAAAGGATCAGTATAGGACGCCGTGGAAGACGTGTGGTTACTGCAATTTCACTCCATCTGTCTGTTAATGCTTTGACTCAACTAAGGGACCACATGCTTCTGTAATCTGCTCTTCATTATGGAGATGCAGTAGAATTGTAATGGGTGAGACTATGTGATGGACAAAGTCCTCATTAGCACTCTGAAAGGGATTTCACCCTTGAAGTGGTAAATGACTGGTGAACCTCTGCTGTTGGCATAGACTAATTAGCTTCTTCCCGTGTTTCTGTGTGGCCCAGCGTGTCTCCAGTCAAGTCTGAAAAGGACATTAAACTAGGCCAATGTGTGTAATGTGATGATGGATGGTAGCGACGCTTGGTTACCCCCTCTCATCTCTGGGACGTTGGGGCTGGTGGCGTCCTCTGCCAGGAGGGCAGGTGAGTCTGCCGCTAGAACCTGAAGGTCATCGGCAGCCCAGCCGTTCTCGCCATTAGGTGCAGGATTGCGCTCATTATTGTGACAGCAAAATAAATCTGTGGCAATTTGGGGTCCAGATGATCACTGTAAATTAGAACGGTCAGATTGAGCTTGTATGAAGGTCAGCATATCTGTCAGAGAACGCGCGACAGACACTTATGGGAAAATATTTCCAGACTGATGTTTTTCCTCTTTTCATACACGGAATGAAACTGTTACGACTCTGCTACAAACACCTGAACAGTTTCACATCATCCTGTCTGTGGTCATCCTCCGAGTATTAAATATGCAAAAAACTGTCTGCTGTTTGTATTGTGGCCAGATTTGTTTTTTGGGATTTTTTTTTTTTTTTGTATTTTGTTACACACATTTAATACATTTTTACATTTTGATTTACATAAAACCTTGGCAAGTTGGAAATTACACAGGAGTGAACAAAAAAGTAGAGAGAAAATGAGGACGAGAGAGTCGGTTATATCTGCAGGCTAGAAAACCTTAAAAATAGGACATTGCTAATGGTAATAATCTCAATATGCAAATCTGTCGCCGAGTCTGCTCCTGTGTTGTTGCCCACCTTTATTTTATTGTGTCCACCTACTGGCTATTGTCAACAAAGTTCACTCTTCACATCACTGGCGAGGAAAGGGGAAATGATGCATTTGCTTGCTGTTGCCACTTGATCTCACCTCGTTAATTTTTCGCAGAGATCAATTTGAAACAACTTGGCCCCACGAAATATACAGACTCTCTGATATGCAGCTAATTAAAGTGGGAGTGGGGTGGGGTTGACCTCTCCTTCAGGAATTATTGATTGTTTGCTGTTTGTACAAGTTCACGGTGACTTAACACAAGCAGCGTCTTAGGGCGCATGCTAGCTGAGTTGTGAATACTTGAAACTCATTATTGCCTCTCAACATTATTTCCTGTCTTCCCTTCATTTTGCTACAATATGCAAATTCATTTCACTTTGTTTCAGGTTTAGTTCAGGTCTAGTTCTCGCCTTCGCTCAGGGATAGTGCCCCTCTTCTCAAAAAGTCAACCCTCTTATTTTGATGTAACCTTTCCATTTAAATATCTCTGAGCTGCAGACATACCTACAGGCAAAAGCAGCGGGAAAGTCGTGATTATAAAGCGTTTATGTCCTAATGAAAGTAATAATCATTATCAGATTATTGTGTGTAAAGCTTGTAAAGCGTATAAATCCCATGGTAGAGCTGTATTCTCCAAACTCATACTGCCCAGCATTTTTTTTTACCATGCCCCCACTTATCTATATTATATTATTTTATTGAATTGAAAACACTATTGTGTATTGAATCTGACAGAGCTATAAATTACAACTGTGTAGAAAACAATCTTATCAGAGCAGCAAGAGGAGAGTCATCACTATAAGATGGGCAGCAGGAGAGCGCAGAAATCAGCTTAGCTGTCAGGAGTCTGGCAGCTCTAGTTTGGAATCGCTACCCACCATGTATGAATGAACCTGCCTTACTGATTACTGGAGTAATGGCTGGAAAGTTGTTCAGAGGAACGTCGGGATTGTGTGATGTGAGGATTCCCTCGGCCTCAGGCTCACCTCTTTCACTAAAGAGAAACTGGGAGAGCAAAGCTACTGCTCATTACAGCGTTTGCATGTCACCGCCTGCAGAACTGAAAGGATTATTGAAGACGTCTAACTACTACAAACAGTTTTGCCCTGAAAGTAGCGTTTCACTCAGAAAGCTATTGCCTCCTTCTGGCAAAATGATCAGATATACAGTTTAAAAAAACAACAGTGTTAAACTTATTTTGCTCGGTAGCACTGAGGCTGCCAACCTGTGTCATCTGATACGAGCATAATTATTCTGTAAATTATTTATGCATGCAAAGAAGTTTCAAAAAACTGTTTAAGGAATAAGTAAAACATTGTTGATAGTTCAAGGACACACTGCCTGCTCATTTAGGTTCTAGTTTAACCAAATGCTTTAGATGCCAATGTTGGAGACAATCAGTGAAAACCAAATAAAGCGTACAAATCACTTAACAGATCACTTTCAGAAGGGGACCCCTGCAAACTTACACTCGGCTAATAGCACTCTAATTGCTTGGATGCCCCCCAACCCACTACACACAGACACCACACACACACAAGCTCATAAGTAGCCCTTTTGTTCCTGCCGGATCGATGCACTAGGTTAATGGCAAGAGAGCTTGACATTTTCAAGTTCGTTACACCTTTTTTGTCGTGGTGATTTGAGAGAGCGGGCCAGTGTCTCCTCTGATAAAGCCGGTTGACTCTGAGGAGCTGCTGCTTCACTGGAGGAAAATCTGCATCCGTGTGGTGAAACATAGTGGTGTTGAGTTACCCGGGAAATGAGGGCTTTGCTGGTCATGCTTTAACAAGATGCATGGAGAGCTGTGACATCATCCTTGTGTCGAGGTCATTGTTGCTAGTGGGAGAGTGTGTTGACTTGAGAGGAATTATCTCTCCATGGTGGCTTAGTGAGGCGTGGTGCCAGCAGGCTTCTGTTTGTTGTTTGCTTTTTAGCGTTGGTTCACATTACTCCTTTTACCCTCGCTGGTCGGCACGCATTTGTCACCATGGCGCTTGTTTAAACTTGCATATATATATATATATATATTACTACTCCATGTTTTGTGCCAAAAGCAAATAAGAATTTTCAAAATTTGTCCACCATTTGGCCATTCAATATGGACATTTGATTATTCCATCTTTTTTCATATAAAATATCAACTAATACATTAAAGAACTGTCAGATTTTGGAATAGGATTTGGTGGGATGTTAGAATCACAGTCACATTTATGTAATAAACAAACCAAGAACACTGAAGACGTGCATGATTTCTCTTTAAGCTATGGCTTCATGCTGCTTCACGGTTGAACAAATACTATAAAATATCAAAAAAAAGAAATGAGTGTGAAATTGCTCTTTGATGAAGCCATGGGTTAGCACACCTTTCATCATGAGGATTGAGGACCCCAATAACAAAAACAAAATAAAGCAAATGTTGCAGAGGCTGAGCAAGCTGTCAAGTTTTTATGTCAAGACAGGAAAAAGATGTCTGTAAAAGACACACGTTATAGTTCTGATCCAGGAGCTTCATGGCCCATTTATGCTGATGCACAGAACTTCTGCTCATTCACAAAACTATTTCAGTTTTGTTTGTCTTTGCTTTTTTCCAGCACTGGCTTTCTGCTTGAAATGAGCTGTCTGTATTTTGTGAATGATGCTTGTGGCAACCTCATTACACAACCAGAAGTCAAGCCTTAACTGAGATTGATCCGACTCTGAGCACATCCAGGAAGTCAATGAGCCCCAGAAAGCAAGACTCTGTTCGGCCTGGCGCCCACTTTGTTTGCACTGTAATTACCCAGATTGTAGCAGTGCCATGGTAGACACAAGCACACGTGGGGGATTCACCATGGAGAAAACAAAGACGCACACCTCTGTCCAACAATGGGCTCTAATCTCTTCGGTCCCATTGTTGTATTTGTAATGATTAGCTCAACCAGAGGAACTCAAGTCAAACGGGTCACATCTGATCGGTTGTATACTAACTTCATGTTTTTAGCATGTTTTTGTGATGTGAATTTATTGTTGTTTTTTGCCACTCTCTAAGATCTGAGAACAAAAACCTATCAATAGGGAGCTTGGCTTCTTAACTGCTAGTTTGAAGTGAATCGAGGTTCTGATCTTTGAGTGTTGTGTCTTTTAATTAACTGCTCTATCAGCACTAGTGCAGGATCAATGGCTGGATACACACATGAAATAAGAATGTGTGCTGCAGAGAGATGAGCTGAGGTTATATGGGCTCGAGAGGACGTGAAGACGGGTCAAATATGTGGTATAGCAGTGATGGTGGTGAGGGTTAGGGCTTTTCTTCTGCTGCCTCAGCACTTTGCAGCCTCAATTCAAACCAACCAGTCATTTTAATGGGGTATTCTATATTTCTATGTGGACTGGCGGTTTTGATCAGATAATCCCATTAAAGGGATATTGAGCAAGTGTTGCTTGGCTGGAGGAAATTATCACATCACAGTTTAGAGTATATAGGAAGCAGGACAGTATGATGTAGTATTCCTATTGGTGAACTGTGCTGCATTATAGTATTTGATTTCGCTCTTCCATTCACATGCCTTTTTTTGTTGTTGCAAAATAGCTATACATCATCATCAGAGCGATATAACTGAATTATCAGTGGCTGAATGGTAAAATGTCCTCAGCACTACATTACAGGTAACACTGCAAATCAAAAAAAAAACCTGCTCGAAATATTACGGTACTTTTCACTTCTGTAAAAAAAAGAAAGTGCAACATGATATTTGCCTAAAGCAGTCATGCCCATCAGTTTTAGTCACAGCCACAATTATCTGATGCAATCAGACACAATTAGTAAGTTGAACCTCATTACAAAATGTGTAATAAAATGTCTCACTGCTGACCAGTAGATGTGGTCTCATGCATGTATGAATGTCATTAACTTGACCCAGCATTAAAACAGGCAAATCCCACTGAGCCCGGCCTCATGAGGCGATGTTCTATCTTCTTCCATGTGAAAGTCAGTGAGGACTTAGAAGGGACGATGTGTGAGATACAATCTCATCTCTGCTCAAAGGCACCTCCGGGAAGAAGAGCAGAGTAAGTAAATTGCTTATGTAAATAGCTCTGCTGCTATAATCCAATGTTGATGAGGTCTCTGACGTGACAGCCCTGAGTGAAAGATCTTGAAATTCTTTTGTTGTTTGGATTAAAAGAGCGCTTATTTCTTGACTCACGGCAATATCGGGTCATCAATTAAAGAAGGGATATTCAGTAATGACAGCAGAGGTGCTAACAGATACACTGGAGTTTGAACTAAATAACGGCAACTTGTGATCTCATTAGTGTCCACTGAGTCAGTGTATTTGCTAATGAAAGCTGACAGCCATGATTGTTGTCTTCGGTCATTCAGTTAACATCATGGATGTTTGTCGGTGATCATCTTTATGGAGAACTGCAGTGTAGTGTTGCATACTACATGACATCCATGTTGGCTAATGCTAATTAACACAATCAGCATAACTGGGGAGGACTTGACTTCACATTGTGTTAAAGGTGTTTTTTATTGCTTGCTTAAAGCGGCTGAAGTTTCCTGTGGGTGTGCTACAGCTGCACTAGTCCAGCCATTTGTTGTATTTGAGACCTGTGTGTGGTTTTTGTGCATGTGCTCTTGTACACACACCCTTACCTGACACCTTTTTGTTGATGGGCATCAAGGAAGAAGTCATTGTCCTCAAACATGCTTGTGGTTTTCACACCCTCATTCCACACATGGAGGTCAAAAAGCAGTGGACCGCAGAGTCCCATGACCTTCTGCCAGGGAAGGTTAGCGATGATCCTGCTGCCCGCTGTCTTCACTTTGCTGTCTGGCATATGTGTGTATGCGCATACCCTGCAGGCCTTGCATCAGCTTGAAACACACACACAAGCCTCTCACAACTTCACACACAAAAAAACTGGCTTTCACTTGTGAGACTGGGGATTGTTAGTCAGCTGTTTGTGTGGATGCTGTTTCAAAGCCTTTGATTTGAAATGAAGCTGTGAGCAAAAAGAAAGGCAGCATGGAGAGGTGGAGATACTAGACATTTCCATTCTCACTACACTGCTACTCATCCCTTGCCAGTTAGCTAGTGCTTTCTATAAATAGGATGGAGAAGATGGTGGAGATGAGATTTAGTCGGAGAATGCATTTCCATGGAGACAGTTTTCATCGGGCTTTGGCTATGACAGCCGAGAGCCATTGTCCAATATTCAGTATTTTGGGCAATTTTAGCAAAAAAAGTATGTGTTTAGATTCCATATCTATTTGTCAGAAGAGTGTTTCCATGGCAGTCTGGGAAAGCCTCATTATAACAAGCAAGCTCCTTACTGCTGGTTGCAGATATCTGAGTCAAAATACGCCAGAATCATCATTTTGCTCAGGAAATGACATGTAATACGCTTCTGCAAATCACTGTTTTTATAAAATGTACATCACAAAGCCTTGCTTAATAAAACACACGTGCACTGACAATGTGCAAAGCAAATTCAGCTCTGCTCTTCCCCTTGAACATGTAAATATCTTGTGCAGACAGACATACAAACTCAGATTAAAATCTTATTTCCATAGGCCAGTCTCTGAGAGTAGAAGCACCTCAGCCCTTCGAATTTAATTGGAATCTCATGACCTATTGGCAACTTGTCTTAGCCATTTGAATGTGTCTTTGCCCCAGTATAATTGTTCTCCATTATGTTGCTCCTTAGGTATTTCAAATTTGCCACGTGTCCAGCTTGTGACTGCTATATTTAATTATTTTAATGTTTTTGCTTCAGCTGTTTCCCTGTTCTGCTGATGTGGGTAACAGAGTGTAACTGTTGTCTCCGGGGTATTGATCTACGAGTGGGTGTGATTGTTCACTGCTCCTGTGGCATATGGTTTCCCCCATGCATATGTAAAAAACTCAGCTGATATATATCTTTCTGATTCCGTTATTTCAGTACCCTTTATGGTGTTTCGTCTGCTGTGTGTGTCAGTTTCCTCTTTATATATGCAGGAGGAGCTTGCCTTGCTTGTCAGATTTACTTCTCCATACAGCTGCAGCATAGAGATCAAGTGCCTGTCATCCAGCCAAACTGTTATCAGGTAGTCAAACTGGCTGTTATTTTCCCAAAGTAAAAAAAAAGAATTGGCTAAGCAGCGATGCAGAAGAGCTGAGCTTAGCATCACTGTAGATCAGTGATGTACCACTAACTGAGCTTTCAACTTTTGCTGTCAGAGCCTTTATAGACCCAAGTCCAGGGGGAAACCCCTGAGAAAATCCCATTCTAGACATGAACCGGATGGGAAGGCAAAGGGATCCAGGGTGTGGGTGGATATAGTAGGAGAGGTTAGGTGATTCAGTTGCAGTGCTCTTTGTTACCAGCCCCAGGCAGCATTTCTTAAGTTACAATCTACCAAGTTGCTTTGTAAATCCAGATATTTCACACCGGCATTAAGGGGATGTGAGATATTCCACTTTAAAAAAAAAACAAACAAAAAACTGAGGCCACAAAGTGCATGTGTATGTGACTGACAGAGGGTGATTATTCAGGCAAGAAAAGAGGTAAATATACAGGTTCTAGGAGCTCATCAAAAGTCCTGGTGCTGCTGTTGCCTGGGTAACACTTTCCACACTGAAAATGTCCTTTTTCTAACGGGAAATTGAAGGTTATACCTTTCATTATCTCCTGTTCTCTTCTTCTTATGCAAAAATGTCTTTTCATCTCATCGGGCCAAAATGTCACCCGACTTGAATGACCATGTAGGTGTTTTGCTCAGACTTTCTTCTGCGATCCATCCACAACCACTAGGGGTTCCTTATCTATAAACTGTAGCTATGAATCATAATAAGCTGCTTGCACATACAAGCTTAGACTTTTACAGGAGGCTGATCTCCATCTAGCAGCATACAACACAGCCTTTCTGTGTGCAGACATGCACTTAGTGGAAAGCCTTCCTCACAACCCAGCTTCCATGGCACTGACCGCCATGCACTCCTCACTTCTTTCCATTCAACCAGCTCTTTGGAATAAATGTAACGCTACGATGCACAGGCAGTGTCAGTTTTCATTCCAGTCTTGAATTATTGATATGCCTATGAGGCTTTCCTTAGAATTTATACCTCCTTTGATGCAAAAGTGAATCTAAATTATTATTTTGTCAAATTTAATTTGCTATTGCTTAAGTTTTCTCTTTTCTTCCATCTGGTTTGGAATTGTCATAACAAGCCCAGAGGGGGAAAATGCAACAAAAAAAATAAAGAAATCTAATTTCTTTTTAGACACACACAATGTCTTTTTATTGTTTTTGTTTTGTTCATAACTGTCCTAATCCTGTGCTGATCTGACATCTTCTTACATGCCAAAATAAATATTGCATATCTAAGGCAGTGTCTGTTCCCTCATATATACTCATTGTAATAAATCAGGTGGAGGAGGTGGAAAAGCCCTCAAAGCTACTAAGCAAAGAAAAACACAACAAGATTAGACGGAGGAGCGTTGAAATGTTTTGACTGTGATACCGGCACTGGCACGTGTGCTCAGGATGTGTGGCTGCTTGTGGTTATGTGTATAAGATAAGACAAATAGTCACTGACGTAGTTCTTTGTTTCCAGTGTTAATTGAGGTTCACCCATATCATATAAAATGGGTGAGCCTTCACCACGTGACCTCTGTTGTGGTTATTTATCTTTGACTTTTATCTTTGAATATTTAAAGGTGACAGAGAATGAAAAAACGCTTTTACCTCGTCTTTGTTTAAGAACGTTAGTCCACCCGCAGTTTAGGAACATGACTTAAGATGTATCTTAACACACACACACACACACACACACACCCCCACCCACACACACACACACACACACACACACACACACACACACACACACACACACCCCACCCCACCCTAAAACAGCTTTCTGAGAGAGGTTTTTAGGCTTCTGAGGCATTACAGATGCAACCGAAATTTTATTGTGTATATGTCACATCACAGAACAAGGACCAAAACCCTGTTCAACCATTCTCTGTCAAACTCTTAAAACTTTATAAAAATGTACACCAGCTTCATGAAATCTGACACCCTTGTTGACTAGAGCGTCACTTGTAGTAGCTGTTTTGCATTGATTTGCTTATGGAACTGTTGATGGGAGGTGTTCAGCTTGCTTTAAAGTGTCCCACATACATAATATATATTATCAATACATATTATTAATATACGTTATTGAGGGCTAGCAGAGATAGTTTATGAAATAGGCGTGCAGTGGAAGTGATAAACAATCTTGTCTCAGGATGCCTAAAGTGTGCTATAAAGATCTAGTCTAAGGACATAGTGTAGGTGAGAGGACAAGCCCTTGAGTCAAGTAGAGTGGGTGCAGGTGGTGATTAATCCCATTGCCCTTTATCCTATAAAATCAGTCAGTTGAATCTTTAAAATGTAAATGATTCGCTCAGTCAGCCAAAAAATAGTCTAATGCCTGATTAGAAATGGCCGTGAGTGGGGAAAGCAGATTAACATATGGTGTTAACAGTCAGAGCATTAGCAGGAATGTCACTAATGTGGGCTTCGCTCTATATTTCTGATACTGCGTTTTGAATTTCACAGTCTATAAGGATAGACTAGAACCAGTCTTATGTATTTCATAGGAGGATGTCAGTGCTGCTAAAATAAACATCACTGCTTGCATGTACTGTAGTTATTTATGTCCACATCAGGCATGTGACAGACATGTTTGAATTTCACTTTAGTTATTTCAATGTGTTTGCATATTCTGTTACTTTCCCGAAGATCTGAGATAAAAAAAAAAAAAAAATGGGGACAACCTCATACTACTGATGATCCTATGTGCCTTTAGTGTAGCAATCTGTAGATTGTATGTAGAAATATGTCCCCAGAGGAACCAGCTATGTCTGCGCTATCTAAGTTTCACTTTCAGCAGAGACAAACGACAGACTCATAAAACTCGACTGACTGATGTTGCTGGATTGAGTTACAGCATGAGCTCAAATTGTAGTCAGAGCTGAGCTGCAGTGTTGTGATGTCAGTCTACAGACTTGTAGGGTTACTTGGAAAGTGATCTGGATTAATAGTGGTTTTGCCTGACTCAGCCTCGGCCTGCAGAGACATACATCATCCTGTGTTGCTCATCTAGCAGCAGCTGGCTGTTAGCAGCCACTTCCTATTCTAAATGAGCTATTTAGTTTAGGCACCCCATGTGACCCATATTTTACTGAGTTTATACAACATTTGACTGTGTTACTCAATTTTTTAAACCTAATTGTATAAACAGTGTATGTCGGTATTGATTGCTGCTTCTTTAAACACTGAAAATGTTCCCCTTCGTGCTCCAGTATTGTCACTTAACTCAGCTCTTCTTATAGCATTGTGCCAGTTGGTGGTGCTTGCTATTTGTGGATTTCACTGATGTGAAGAATGAGTGCTTTGTAGTGATAACACACATGCAGAGGCCAGCAGACATGCAGAGACACACACTCAGACAGAGTTTTCTCCTGCACAGTCCTTCCTCCTCGTTTCTGATGCTCTCTCACTTCGCCTCATTCTCTCTCGCTCGCTCTTTCTGTCATGTGGCTGTGTTTCCTCCCCCTTACGCCTACGCTTCTATTCTCCGTACTGCTGCTCATCAGCTTACGTGTCTTTTGTGTGATATAAAATGAACAGCAACATATCTTCTGACCCTCCTCTATCTGTTGACTCTTACCTTGACACTGTGCACTGCTTCAAAACCCTTTTTGTCCCTTCTTACTTTTGCATTTTTAGCCATTCTTATTTCCTTTTTTTACAGGATCCTAAGCCTTCCCTTTAAAAGCTATATGGAACAGCAAGGTCTTTTAAAGTGTGATAAACTCAGCAGTCCTTGTTCTGACATTTCCAGGCCATGCCAGCATTCCAACAATACCAGCGATATTATGGTGCTACTCTGCCCGCCCTTCTGAGCTTTATTTGGGGAACACCTGGGGGCAATAAATCAGAAAAAAATATTTTTAAGATAGATGCAGGACTACTATGTATCAGACTTTGTTGCCTTTGTCCGTAGTCTACCCCTACGTAGTCCGTAGTCTATTCTGTCTGTAGTCTACCCCTCCCCCCTTTGTTTCTCTATCTGTTGTCCTGCTCCAACAGTCCCTGAAACACCTGGGGATGAGGCTGCTTTGTTGCTGTACTCCATTATGAATGAAGGCAGTTTTCAGCCCGCCCATTCATCTCTGCTGCAGCAAGAGACTCTAAGCTGTCAACCTCGCTCTCTGAGCTCACAGCCTTCATGACCCTGTTTGTGCATATGTGTATATCCCACATGAACAGTGAATAAATGGTGGATGGTTTGTAAGTGTTTGCATCACATATATGTGTGTGTGTGTGAAAGTGAATGTCCACATTTCTCAGGCGATAAATGTTTTGAGGCAGATACTGACCACTCGCCTCTCTCTCTCTCTCACTCTCTGTCTGGTTTATATTGGTTTGTCAGAAGCTGGCAGCGTGACGGCTCAGGTCATTTCTTTGTCCAGCCCCTGCAGCAAAGCATCTACGTCCACACACACACACACACACACACACACACACACACACACACACACACACACACCCCCTACACGTAATGTCTACATGTCCTTGAGAGAAGAGACAGACAGCTTGGTCAACTGCAAGTGCAGCTGTGTCTGTGATCAGTTTAGTTTGAGTCCTTCATCCTCTCAGCTTACCTGGACAGGATATTTTTATCTCTCCTTAATCTCTCGTCTTTATCTGTCTGTCTCTCATTTTGGAACATCCGGGGAACCCCTGATACTGGATCAATTCTCTTTAGCTTTAAAGGACTATCATTGGTCAGTGGCCACTCAGCAGACCCCCACCCCTCTATACCCTGAAAGTGCAGGCACTAGGTACCACAGTGTGCTTAATGTGTTGGAAATTTCATTTAACTCTCCTCTTCCACTCTCCTATCTCTCTCTCACTCTCTTTCCCTTCACTTGGTGACCAGTGATTGCCTGCAGCCTCCTGACTTTCTCTTCCTCTTCCCTTTCCTTCTCATCCTTTTCCCCATCTCCCCGGGGCTGACTGCCTTTCTTGTGCGAGGAAGATGCAGAGAGGGTGAATGAGCAGGAAGGCAGGAAGATGAAGTGTAAGATGGAGATAAGGGAACAGAGACAGATCAGAATTTGAAATTACGCAACACATTTTGGTCACTTCGATGCAGTCATTGAAAAGTTGCAGCTCGCATACAGTTCAGATAAAGCACAAAGACAACAAACCTTATGTGTACTCAACATGCAATATTAAGTAGCTGTGTATTTTTGAACATATGTGAGTATAAAAAGATATGGCGTAGGTCAAAAATGTCCTCTCCTCCCTCAACTAGATGCCCTCGGTTCACCATTTGTTGTAGTGGTTAATTCACTTAACTGGCAATAGATGGCATTCCCATTCACTTGTCTGCAGATATCTCTCAGTGGTTTTCTCATCCTCTGGGCTGATATGATGTGTAACGAGGAAGCACACACACAAACAAAAACCACACATGTCCTGATGCATGCAGCTCACTAGAGCCACATCAATGAATCGGTGCTTAATTACCTTCAAAACAGATATACAGTGTGGTAATAGTGAAACATAAAGTACAAGATCTTGTCATTGTCAGATTTAGAATGTGAAGACAAAAAGAATGATTTGATTTGTTGTTTTGGTTTATATGGTGACATTTCCATCAGACTTTACTTAGCTACTGCTGCAGTCTGTAATATTTTTAGATCTTTTAGTCATTTCCAAAGTAGCTTATTAGATGCTCAACAATGCAACTCTCTTGCTCTATCATATATCAAGTTGAGTTTACACTTTTATTTCACCAGCCGTGAACTAATTGGTGGACTTGTCAGAAATATACAAGACATTAACAGTTGTTCGCATGTAGGGAATTATTTACAAAATTAAATTGTGGAGACTAATCGGGTCTTGGTTAGACGGTGCTGAAATCACGCTGTCTGACACCGCCTTCACTGAGCACACCCACAGGCCTATTTGATTGCAGAATCTTGCACTGAGAAACACTTAACTTAGCATCTGTGACATCTAAGATTAACCATCAGCCAATCTGAGCTGTGAGATGTCTTGCATAAGGAGACATCTGAGTCCTGTGGCTGCTTGCTGATGAATCTTTTCCAGTAATTAAAGATGCAGAGAGATCACGTCTGTTCAGGCGGGCGCAGGAAATGTGCAGTGACAAGATGTCGAAAGCCGGCCCTGATCCCGGTTCATGTAAAACACTTCAGTACGTGTTGGTGAGTATAAGGTGGCGCTCAGGTGTCAAACCCAGCAGACTGACAACATTTCAGGCATGAGTTGGAGTGACTGGAGTTACCTCAGAACTCTGCAAGCTTCGTAGAGTCTGTGTTTGACGTGTCTGTGATTGGTGGAGATTGCTCCCAGAGCAGCAGCAAGCTCATAACACACAGTGCAATAAGTCAATCAGTAAATCAATACATGACAGCCAGTGGTTGCATATCACAAGGAGTATGAAACACTTCTCTCTCTGATTTCTTTTGACTTTTGATAAACACCATTGCACTTAATAAGAATGTTCATATTATATGCGACTCTATGAGCATGTGTGTATTTACACTGGTTAATGTTGAATCAGTATCTCTGTATTTCTTGCTAATAAAATATGATATCTACATTTTGTAGCTTAGGGGAGAAAATGTAGAGCTAATAATTTTTGCCACTTTGTTGCCCTCCGCTGCCTTAAACTATTCAGTACTACATAGGTCTCCATTCGGCAGCAATAAATGCTTGAAAATGCACTTTTCTGCAGTCTGGGTAACAATAAGAGATGTTCTCCCTTTTTATTACATTTGACCTGCTGGTTTGTAAGAAGAAAATAAGTGTGCCTCCTTTACCTGTTTGTTGCTTTTTGTATTTTACAAGTAAAGGTGCTGTCAGTAAGGGACATTTTTGTATCTCGAGAACAAAGTGGTGTGTTTTTAGTGTGTGTACACTCTGTATGAGCTTATTCGGTTTGTTGTAGTTGTGTGGTATCTAGAGAGAGCAGCTGCTGTCCTCTGTGGCAATCTAATCAACAGAAATAGACGGGGCCTCCCCTCAGTGGGCCGCAGACCCAGTGGTGCACACGGGTCACGACTTTAACAAGCAGCTCAGTGCACATAGTAATATGTATTTAGAGCAAGAATTAGTTACATTTTAAATCGTAAATAGTTTTTAGCTGTGTTGCTCTTTTGTGTTTGCAGCGTTGTCATGGTCACATTCTAGACTCACCTGTCTCCATTCAAATACAGACAACATTGTTCAGAACAGTGGTTTTCACTGTTCATACAGTCTCTGTGCTAGTCTTGTTATCATGATTAGTGTTGAGGTCTGTTTGGAGATATAATTTCTTTTCAGTGTTGTGGCTTATTCTGCGAAACCTTTGCCATTTTTGTGTTTATTGACCCATACAGGTACATTATTCCGTAATCGTACTGCTGCAGCTTGAATTCACCGTCAGAATGAGAATGAGTCAGTTTGGGTGCTTGGCAGAGACCTAGCTTCAGTAAATATCCCACATCACGTTGTCAAACAATTCCACAAATTCTGTTCCTCCTCCACATTAACAAACTGTGGGACGGATATTCTCTCTGCAGATTGTGAACACTCTTTGTAGTCATCGGAGTCTTGAACACTGGCCCCTCTTATGAGTTGATGTCTGACTTGTCACAGATAAGGAAAAAGAAATAATCCTTTTGCAACATGTTATTTAAGAACCAAAGTCCATTCTTTATCTCAATGGTGAGGATACTGTTTTTGAAAGTCTTATTCGATATTACATTTTGCCAAAGATTTAGTGCTCATTTCTTTGCAGGACAATGAGTGTGGTCTGTTGTTGTAATTGAGCTCCGTGGGGGGTTAATAGTCTTCACCAATTTGTGTTGGAGGCTGTGTCAAACATAATTATGACAAGTGGCGTGTGTTTTAATAACTGCCCTCAGCAGTTTTCAAGGCTTTTCTGCTTGTTTGTAGTTTGTAGAAAATCTAAGAGTTGAGGGGAGGCGAAATGTCATGATTGCTGGTTATCACAGCACCTCCCCAGCATAACTAATTTTGGTGCTCGACTTCTCCTGAGCCACTGCAGGGCAGCATACTGAGAAGTAAATGTTTTCTATCAATTACAATCACATATCACTGCATGAATGTATTTGGAATATATAGTATTTGTCTGAGTCTCTACAGACCTACAACTACTACTACTACTACTACTACTACTACTACTACTACTACTACTTCTACTACTCCCACCACCACAGTGCTTCTTGTGTGAAGATATATTCATAAATATTATCACTGGCAAAAACTCAAATGGGCATAATCCAAGCCATGTCCTTGCTTGTCAAATGTAATTTACCAAGGCTGAAAGTCGTTAAAGGAAAGGTAATTGTGTGTGTAATAACATGTGGAGGGAGAAGGTATTAAGCAGACATCCATTCGTAGTTTGGAGCTCTGATAGTGGAAAGGACACAGCAGATATGTGATTAGTGAATTACTGCTGTACTAAGGCTTCTCATGCCAGCATTCTTATTATAGGCTGTTTTTGCAGCTAATGTTCATTAATTAATTTAAAGCAGTATGAAGCATAAGCATGGTGGCTTAATGCTTGGTTTTGTCAGGTCACAGCTGGAATCCACCAGTCACATCAGCCATGGGTTGTAGTAGATGTCTGATGCCTCATACCCAATTCAGACTCAGTAGCCCTGAACAGAAGAATGGACAGATAAAAAATAGCTTACATCAAAAAAAGAGTACTATTTATAGAGTAATTAATTAAATTCACTCTGCTTTCTTGCTGCAGACTGCTGGGTGAGAAGACCGGTTGCATTTTTTAGTTCTGTATGTTCAGTATAAAGTTTTAACTGTAGCCCTCTGCCCAGTGACAATAACTGTGATGCCTCCAGGAAGTCACTGCACCAAATCTTGAAATAGCCTAACCCATTTCCCCTCAAAATAACAATGTGTTTGTGTCATACTTCACGCTGTGATTTATGATGGCGTGTTAATTTGTGACTTTTTTGAGGTGCCGGTAAGTAGATTGTGTCATCTCAGCACAGACATGAGGTCGGAGGTGGAGATTCCTTGAAGCAAAACAAACTGACTGACTGACTGTAGCCTCGTATTTACCACCCAGTCATGACAGTGATATAAACCCTCTCTTCTAACTCTTAACAAGAAAACTAACAATATCTCGCAAATAGATCTGTAATTTCTATTATGATTGCAAATACACTAAACAAACAAAAAAATAAATCAAGACAGATTCTTCAATTATAAGTGTGATGGGTAAAATATGTTGCAAAAATGTTTTTTTAATACAACAGAAAATAAATTAGCATTTTTTTATTGTTTCCACCTGCTGCCTTCCGCACATGTTCAGACTCAGTTATTTAGGATCTTAGTAAATCACGTCCTAACTTTTTTCATTTTCATTTAAATTTCACATTTCATTTCATTTTTAGTTTCATTTTTCACAGTTTTGCATCTTAAATGTGCCGGTGGCCTTGGATGCTTTTGGAAATACAGTCTTCACGCCTGACCTTTCTGGTTGTAAATACTTAGCACAGAATGCCGACAGCAGAATTTGTGGAGCATTGAAGTACTCGGACTGCTAAAAAGCAACGTATACCGTTAAGTGCCAGTGATCAAAACCAACCAGAGACTTAAAAACAAGACCACATATTTGGGTCTGATAAGAGTGCTAACGCGATGCATTGCTTGTTGTTTGGTGTGTAGCGGTCAAGGTGCTCTCAGTGCTTATAATGGAAGAGTATCCCACTTTATCTCCATCTAATCTTTCCTCAGCCCTCGGAGGCAGGGAACATCTGAGTGTGTACTCTTACTTTGAAGGTGAAAGTATTTTAGTCATTTCAGTCTACTGTGACCCTGTGCCACACACCTACCTACACTCACACACACTCCCTCGGAGTTGAAAACATCTTTATCTCTACCCAAACAAACCCACAAATATTCACATCTACAAACATCAAAGCAACATTTCACACTTTTTTTCAACCAAGGTAATAGCTGGTTTGTACGAAACCAAACTCATGCACAGTAATGGAACCAATAACAGCTAATTCTGGTTCAGTAAGGTCGTAAACAGCTGCACACCGGTCAACTTTTTCATCAGTGATTGACAGTCGCAGCAGAGGCTGCCTCACACAATTACCCCTGGTGTGCACAGGAAGTTACATATGGTATTTCTAGCATCCTGCACAAGCAGAACCGACCACGCGGTCTGTGCTCATGCAACGGCTGCACAAAGAGGACGGGCTTCTGACGGGAATAAAAAACACAAACTTTCACTTTCACGCCTCATTATTTTAAGCCTTAGTTTTTTAGGTCTTAGCTCATAGTAATGTACTCTAAGTCCTGATGGTGGCAGTTTTGAAAATGACACTTGATTTTCCATTTTACACAGTGATCGCCCAGAACACTTTGTTTCCACTTTGAGCCGATGGTGATGATGATGATGATTCCCAGCTTGACATTTGTGTGTGTTTGTGTATTTTCTTCAGCAGGACGTACTGTCTGCTCCTTTCTCCCATCAGACTGTCAGGAGAACACATGGCCTACGGTCAGCAGCCCACTCCACACTCTTCACCCAGCCTCCCACTGCCCTGTCTCCACAGGTTAGTCTGTCAACGCATGCATCTATTTATCTATGTAACGGAAAGAATTCGCAAATAACAGATTGTTTCGTTTTGTGTAACATTGATTCCTTTGACATTCAGCCTCCAAACCCAATCCATATTTATTAGGTCAGTTGTGTCTGTGTCTGGCTCATTGGGATGAAGAGCAGATGAATCCACAACTTCTTAATATATGGATGGCAGCAAGAATCAGCATTGTCATCACTTTCTGACACTTTGATTGCCACAATTGCAGTTTTTAAAGTCCTTTGGAAAGTTCAATCAGGAAATCATTGTGTCATTAAAATGCCAAGATTTTAGATTGTTTTAGATATCAGATCGATATCGCCCAATTGAATATTGGCAGTGGGTATAACCTGCGTCATTCCACCATCAGAAGCTGCCAGCTATTCTAAGAATTTCCGTCGCAACTATTAGATTATTCTCTTGTGATCTTTTAAATAGCGAATGAAAAAAACTGTACTGAATGTCTCATTGAATGCAGACATATTTTCTGTTGGCAGCTTCAGTTCAGTTGATGTATTTTTGGACTGACATTATCTAATAAAATGCTTTCATCCAAATCCCAATAATCCGTCGCTTGTTCTTGTTTAGATCAATAGAGTAATCACTTGTTATTTTTATTTTTTTCAGGTTAGCAATTAATATGCGAGGCCAATTAAAGAGAGAATCCTTTGAAGGTCAATGAGGTCACTGGATAGGAGTTTTTTTGATAAACCCATCACAGGGTGAAATTTATTCAGATGTATTCATGTTCCCACTGGCATTTGTTTTCTTAAAAAATGTATTCAAAAGCAACTGGATGCCTTAATTCAGCATTGTTCTCATAAAACAACCTGTACTGTCATGTGAAGTCAGTTCGCCATTGAATCTCAACACTGACTGAAATCAGCACTTCCATGAGTTTTTATTTGTACTGTAAACACAGGCACATTTTGTAAATGCAAAGTGCCATGTTGCAATGGAGAACAAACTGTTGCTGTTGCGTCATCGTGCATTTCACCAAAACATTCAACCACATTTGAACACTTATGCATGTTGCACACTGAAGCGTTATAAATAATACTTTCTGCCACATAGGGGGAGGTTGCATCAAATTTAACTTAATTAATTTCGGATGTTTCATACGCTTGCCTTTAAAATTTGACACTCACTGGCCTTTCAGACTGAAAATTGTACCCTTGCGACATAGTGAATGACTCTGTCTTATTGTGTTATATGTTGCAGTCCCCAACAACCTGACGTCGATATTGTGATGCAGCTGTATCATGTTGCAACGCTCGCATCAACACAAGTTCTTGAGTCAGTTGTTTCCCACTTTGTTGCTATAGAACAATACAATACAGAACAATCATACAGAACAATCAGTTCATAAAAACACATGACGAACAATATGTACTGTTTGGTTTTTTATGAACTAACTTCAGATTATTCATTCGTATTGACTTTTATACTGGTATGTGCTTGATGTTTTGATATGGTTGATTTAAACATGCTTTTTTTGAGCACTTTATGGACTTGTTGGCTCACAAGTTCAGTTTAACTGAACAATCTGCTGAAAATGATCAAGTAAAACATGAGTGTTTTGCAACAGTTACTAACTGAATCTCTAGGTGAGATTGTGTCAACAGCAGAAAGTCCATGTTTCTACACGTTGTAGTGAATTTGGTGTCTTCCTGTTGAGGCTTTGCTCAAGACTTGCTCAATTTTCGCAGCACAAGGTGTCATGTCAGCGTCCTTCTATTACAACATGATGACCAGTCATATAACATCTGACAGATCGACTTCTCACTGCTGCTGCGGCTGCTCCGTCCTTTATCTCCTCTCTAACTTGGTTTTTGTCAGACCACAACCTTTTGCACTTGGTATTCCTGTGAGTTAGGTCCAGCTAGAATCCAATAAAGATGGCGCATTATGTTAAAAAAGATCGGCTCAAGGTTAAGTGTGTATATTTTTCACCAGGAAATGTGCTTGGCCCAACAACAAGCTCGCACGGGATGAAAATTTTATGATGAGAACAGGATATTTGTTCCTTGAGTGCTTGCAGTTCTTCTCTTGTGCCTAGCAGTGCATTAGCTCATCTACTCTTCTTTCTCTGCATGATTGTTTGTGTGCAGTTGTTATGTGCTTTGGAGAAAATGCATGTGGAGTGTGCTTTGTTTGTGTTGGTGTTCGCGTATGTATTCATGTACTACGGGGCTATATGAAATAGAGAAGGTCAGGCATGGGTTTGCACAGCATGGGGGTGGTTGAGTAGTGAAAAATGAGCAGAGGCTTCCCTCGGACTGTGTTTACATTTTTACTGCAGAGGGCTGCTCAGAAAGACATTGGTGGAAGGTTGGTGACCGAGGACAGAGGAAATGTATTCATTACTTTTCACTGCCTGGAAGTGAAAACATCAGCCACGGGTTGTCCTAGCGAGGCCCCTGTTCACACTGAGGTGAAACAACAGAGCTGAGAAGGCAGCCAGTCGATAGTCCCGAGTGTCCCTTTCCTTTGCCACGTAGCCTCCAGAGGGAGAGCTGTTTGTAAAGAGGGCAAGGGAGGGAGGAGACATGGGAGCCTCAGCGGGGAGTGTTTGCTCTGCCAGGGCTTGTTGTCTCTGCTAGGTAGGCTGAGGATGATATTGACATAACCGCAGTGCAAGGAGGAAACATCAGCAAAGCAGTGACACAGAACAGAAATTCTGTGAAAATGAAAATGTGGTTGCACAAACCTGTTAGCCTTGCAAACATCAGGCCTAAACATGCCTGCTTCACTGTATGTCATTTGTGTATTGTATTGTTTTTAGTCACTACTTCTTTTTCCCATTTTTCTGTTCTTTATTTCTTTTTTTTTTACTCCTTTTGTCATTTCCTTGACATCCTTCTCCCTTGCTCCTGCATTGCTGCAGTACAGACACTTGTCTCCTACTAGGCTAAGCCAGCACTCCCTCCCTTCCACTCCCCTCCCCACCTCTCCCTCCCTTCCCTGTTCCCTCTGTCGTTCCTTGGCATCCATCAGTTTAGCTGCAGCTTCCCACGAGGCCTGATGGGTCACGGCTGCGCACACACACTTACTCACACTCACACACACATGCACAGACAGCCATTCTCAGCAGCACTATTCATGCGTGGACCTTGCAACCCATCTGCGACTCAGCTCCTACAGATGGGAGTTGTGGTAATTTAGGGAAGTTGTCAAATGGCATATTGACACAAACAGAAAAAATCTAAATGAGGAGGAAACAAGATGTTGGTCCCTCAATTGAAGCCAATTAATGCAGCTTACGCTACTTCGCAAGAGTATGCAAGAATAAATTGAATAAATTACACTGGATTGAATGTAAGGTCGATGTTCAGTGAAATGGGGGGAAACTGTCATGGGCTGGTAAAGATGTAGTTTAAAGCGAGGGCAGGGAAGGCCGTGGTGCAGATGCAGTCTGCAGAGCACCTGAGCAAGTGGCACTGACGGGCACTTTGAACTTGTTCCCCAACTCATGTCTTCACCAAGCCTGTTTATGTCAGAAGGATTTCTTCCTTTTACTCAGAAAGCATCCGTCCTGTCTTGTAGTTTTCTTTAGAGCAGCCACATACTAGCAGAGAAATAACTGTTTGGTCAGGTGTTGTGTCAGTCTTTCCTTTACCTTCTTTAGTAGGATGATTTTTGTCAATAATCTACACTCGCTATTGCCGTCACATGTTTTCTATTATCTCTGGCAGAGGTGGGTGTAGTTCAAGAGCAGAATCAGCCGCTTCATGTGTAAAGCTCCATGTACAGACAATGTGGTGAGAAGTTGGGAAATGGCCAATTATTAAAAAACAATGGCTGCTGGGTTGTTGTTTTTTTCCAGGAGGCAGGTGTTTTATGAAGAGAGCCAGGAAAACAGTTTTCCGCTCTATTTAAATGATACATTGAACTGCCCAAGCAGCTGTAGCGAACATCATTTACCCACTGAACAGTTTTCTTCTTAGAAACTTCCATTAAACGCTTTCACGCTAATGCGAGAGTCTGTTTCATACCGTCCATGTGAAATGACTGACTGAACTTGTAGCTCATCACCTGCTGAGTCAGGGTCAGAAACTAGTTTTGTTTCAATGTTGTGACAAATTATTTGCAGTCACTGTTCATTAATAAACCTGACTTTTATGTTTAGTTTGTATAATGTAGCCACAAAATTTGGAGAAATGCAGTTGATGTTTCACATATCCGTATCAATATCAACAGCCATTCTTCTTTTATAGAGCCATATAACACCGTTATATGCTTTCCAGAGTTTTCTTCACTGAAATCATATTTGTAAGGCTAAAGCTTTAAAAGAGGTTTCCAAACTGTGAGGCATGCCTCCCAAGGGGGTAAAGGAAAGTGGGAGAGAAGGCAAAGATACTGTGTGACATGAATTGCCACAATTTGAAGCAAGACTAGCACTTCTCGTTGCCATTATAGCCTTCAATTCTGAACACACAGACATTTTACTCATATTTTAGACTCAATTTGACTCACGCTTCTTGATGATATCTTTACTTCTGATGTCAGTTGCAACTAAACATCTATAAATCTTCTTGGAAAACTGTATAGGAAAAATAAACCTCTTATATACCCAGAACGTCCTTAAGAATCATCATACTTTTTTTTTCAGTGTTAAACAAATGTAGTTATAGTTGTCTGTATGTCAGCTGGTGCATTGTAAACAAGAATGGCTGATAAATAATTCGGCATGATTGTAACGGTGACAATTTTACACAATGTGCTACAAAAAAGTTAGAGCATGGTTATCCTCAAATACAAATCTGACACAGAACAAAACACCTACTTTGGACTAGAGTGTCCTTTCTCCTGTCTCCAGTTGTACCTTTTGAAGGAGACTCTAAATCTAAGAGGCTATTATTATAACCATGTCCTAACACACACAAACACGACCTCGTGTCTGACATCTAAGTTCCCTTCTTAAACCTAGAAAGGTTTACATCAAGGACTGGCCTAAAATGTCATTTATGTAATCAGCAGCTATTAGTTGCGTAACCCTGTCTTTTTTGATTTACTCTGCCTTTGGCAGTTTATGAAACAGGGAAAAAAGCTTGTGTGTTTAAGTTTTATATACTTTACCTCAGAGGTTCCAGCAGGGGCCTATAATCAGAGCTGATAAACTAACAAATGATTGATAGGACTGATTGTTTTGTGTTGTCCTGCCTCTCCCAGTGGGGCAAGTGGAGGAGCGAGATAAATCTGTTGTTTTCAAACCGTTTTGTTTCCCTTATCGTTCACGGCTGGCAGTGAAAGAGAAAAGGCAGTGAAATAAATGTGGAAAAACACAACCGTCTTACTTTTGCTATCCCAATTGTCGCACAGTATGGCTGCGTTTGTTTTGTCTCTTAGTTCAGAAAAAAAAATTCACCACTTCTGCTAGCAGATTGAATTTTCTAAAGGTCAACCTCTCTGGTGTCATTCAGTTCTACCATAGCATTGAGCAAACACTAACAAACAAACTTCAGGTTTAATTAACTCAGTAGTTAATTAGGAAGTTGCCAAATCCATTTTAACATAACTGTCTTGTTTTGAGTTCTAATTTGGACAGAGAACAGACATCACAGATGTTATCAGATTCAAATATTATTTGTCGTCTGTTAGGAGAAACAATTCTGCTCCACGTTGGTGAGATGATGCTGAGCGAAAGAGGAAGACCGAGAAATCCTTGACTTTTGAATTATTACCTCACCACACACACACACACACACACACACACACACACACACACACAAACACAATGTTTGGCTTAGCAAAGCTTAAAATCACCTGTAAGACTGCGATACAATCACTGTGTCTAATTGCATCATTGATCTGTTTGCGCGTGTGTCTGTGTGTTAATACCTAGCGTGAATAAAACTGCAGCAAAATGAGGTTTTTTATTTCTGTTTACATTTTCCGACAATGTGCCTGCAGGACTGTGGCAAATAAACACATCCTGAATATTAATGGAAAATATTGGTCAACAAACTCGTAAGATATAAAGAATGGAGGCGTTAAGAGGAGTACATTGGCATTTTCAGTCACTACGTTCATTAATGAAACACTCTGAATTTCTGTGATTGATCACAAAATCAATTAGAAGAAAGCAGATTTACTTTCAGGATGCTAACTGACATTTCTGCCGAAGCCTGTTATCTGTTTGAACAACCGTATCGACGTTCAGACCTTAACATTTCAATGACTGTAATCGGTTCTGATGTCTGCAACTCATCATTACAGTGTAAAAGTTAAAGCCAGTCTTAAAAGCACAAGTAAGAACTGCCATTGGGATGAAATTCCTCACTGGGGTCGTCTTACACTTCGATATCATTGATGTGTGAGGTTCAATAGGGAAAAGAAAAAAGTAATTTCACTGAAGAAATTGGATTTTTATATCATTAAGACGGATGATGATGATTATGATGACACAAAATCACATTCTCAGTTTGAATCTATGACAGTTTGCAGAGTTTCAATGCTGTTTTGTAAATTTCGTCATGATAGAGTTGTGTCTCGCAGTGACACAACCAGCATGTGGTTGAATCTCAGTCGACGTCTTGTGGAGCTGATGAGAGCTGATGCTTCAGCCATGAACCTGCTGCTGGAAAGATGCCTTGAAATTTTGTGCTGACATTGAGAAAATCCCCAGCCTTGCAGACAGAACTGACCCTGTTATTAAATGTCTCATGAAAACTTAGTCAGCGTAACATTAACAGCATCATTACTGCTGTTTTAATCAATGTTCATTTGTCTGATGCAAGTTTTTATGCACTTGATTTCAATGACGGCTCAAGAATAGCGCAAGCTTAATTTTAGCTATTAACGAAGAGTGTTATTGATTAAATTTCCTTTCCAACTGTTTTGGCACCTTTTTTTTAGCCAACGTAGCATTCACTGGAGAGCACCGATGATATAAAAGGCTGTAGAATACACAGGATATGAATATGATTTCATCCTGTTCCACTGAGTAACTCAAACACAGACAGAGCACAATAGCATCAATGCATTATAATCGCATCTAACTTGACCTTGTCGCTTGGTTTTCCATCAACTATGTGTTGAAGAAAAAAGGGCATATTCCACGCACACAGCTGTGTAATTAATCAGCTTTCCCCTTTTAACTGCACTCTCAGGGATTAAAGGTGTCATTATGTTGTAAAAGGACAAGTCTCAAATAGGAATATCCTGGCAACCCCAGGGGTTTGAAATGTAAACAGGTAATTCCTGTAATGTAAATACAACACTCTCACATTATGTACTGATGTAAAAAATAACTGGTTCTACAAGAAATATCAATATGAATAACTTTATTTTATTGAAGGATCATATCTCATGTGTATTCAGTAGCTACGATATCTCCACCATTCCCACATTACTGCCATAGTTATTATTGTGTGCATAAATGGTGATGGTTTCAACTGTCTGCGGGATGATGAAATGTTGCTATTTCAACTCGCCATTTTGATCTAAAGGTAAAGGGTGACATCATATTGCATCATCTGTGGTTGGATAATAATGTGCAAACATGGAAAAATACTGCAACTTGCAAATGGTCTGTAACAAGGAAATGCATGTCAGTAAATAGCTCATTTATAGTGATGGCTGTCCATTGAGATTAAGTTAACACATTATTTTGTTGTTTTTGCTTAAGAGTTGTTGAAGCGCTTGAATCATCCAACTAAAGATTCATTGGAAGCAACTAGAGCTGCAGTGGTTATTCCACTGTGGGAGGCAGCTCAAGGGGGGGTTGCCTGAGCTCATTCGCCAACATCCAAGCTGGACTGAAATCCGCAGTGAGGGAGAGGAAAATAGGTAGGAACAATAGCTGTGGTGGTGGTGGGGGGTCTATTGTTTTTTAAGAAGGAAGCTCTCGAGAAAGGTGGAAAATGAAATCACATTCAGACTGGAATTGAGAAGGAAAGCCAGCACAATGAGAAGAATACTAATGATATGTATTAAAATATCGTGAATGGGAGCAAGAGGCCACAGTGATACTGAGACATTATTGTCAAAGCATTAGGGAGGCTGACGAGCTTACTTTGATTTTAGGTCATGATGTCGCTTTGGAGAGATGAAAGGGCAGTGATGAGCGGAGGGAGCTGAAGGCGAGATGAGGGGATAGGGACAATCTTTAACAAAGTCATCACCAGCCATGAAGCCTGATCCGACATTAATATCAGCTGAAGGTCTTTGGTATTGCCAGTCTAGTCCGTGAGGAATGACGGTGCTTTGTCACAGCTCTCAGAGGTCATGTGGAGCAGCGACCGGCACAGTGCACGCAGGCGGGAATGTCTGAGATGCCGACCACAACCTTTCGAGATCAGAAAGCAGGGCTGTCTTCTTATTTGACTGCTGTGACTTCCATTCCCCCGGCCCTGCGGGTGAGCGGAATGATAGACGGTTAACAGACTCTGGCCCACTTTCTTCAAACTATCCAAAGTCTGTGTGAGACTAAGTTGTTCCCTACACCGCCCCACGGCACAGGACCTGTGAATTTTTGATGCCTGTTGTGAATAGCCTGGAGTGAAGCTTTTGTTTTGTTATTAACAATCTGACAAACGGGACCCAACAGAGAAAATCATATCTTTGTTCTCTTGAAGAATATCTATCTTAAAAAATATCTTTAAAAAAAATCATCCTGTGTGCAGTCGTTCACCAGACGCCAGCAATATTTAACTTTAACACTGACAAAATAAATAATGATGTGACTACTGGCAGGGTTAGCTGTAAGGACTCTTCGATTTCCTCGAGGTCAACTCCTGCTTTACAGTTTCCTGATTGACATTAAGTCATTAAGTCTGTAGGGAAGTTAACCATATACCATTGCTTAATTGAAATTAATATAACACTATATATGATACTCCTGCCCTCTCCATTACTTCAACTCACCTTATTAACAGGACTTTTAAGTTCCCAGACTTGTGTCATGCAAAATTTATACAGACATAAAGAAAAGATGGATGATTCTTTGTTTATACCAATAAAAAACCCACAGTAAAACACAGTTTATGGTGTGCCTAGTTCTTAGTGATGCAGTGCAAGCAAAAGTTAAAGTTGTATTGCTGATTGTCACAGAAAAATTACAAATTAAATCGTGGATGGATAGATGGCTTTATATGGAGATCAGTCACTATTTGAAGTTGAGGTCTTAAGTCGAGTTGCTCTACAGTGTGAGCTGACATAAATACACTTTTTATTACTACTGTGTGACGCTGATCTGTAAATACTGATTTAATGTTTCAGTGAAAGAACATTTATACTGCTGCACTCTTGGCCATAAATGTGAAACGTTTCTCCACCTTTCATTTCTTTTTCGAGCGAGCAGCCCGGCTCAGTCGAACGTAGAGGAAACATTTTCTTACTTTGTCATCCATGTACATAGGAGGAGGCATGTGGTGTGGTGATATAAATGTAAAACATACCACTTCAGAAACCAGCTTAGCTTGGATAACCAGGCAGGTAGTGTAATTCTCCTGTGCATCAATGCTCAACCACTGAAACTCTGTGTGTGGTCAAAGCAGCAGCTGGTGACTGCATAGGGGGGTCATATGTTGATCTATATCTAGGCATAGCACAGGGTCGGGTAGTGAAAGTAAAAGTGGTTCTCAGAGGATATTGGCAACAACTAACTAACTAAGTCAAGCATATACCCTAAAAAAAAAATCTTGAAATATTTGTCATCCACGATGATGATTGTCTATGAACTAGAAAGTCATCATCATAGTCAGAAAATGTTAAAGCTGTTGCTACGGTAAATGTCCACATGAAGCGAGCTGTGTGTTACTATGCTCTGTGTGAGTCACTTGTTGTGCTTCATCCTCCCCCCTCAGCTCCCTCAGCACAGTCTGGTCCAGTTTGTGCCCGGGTGACATTCATTAGCCCACTTAAGACTCTGACATGCGTGAATGCCATATGTCCATGTGGACTACAGCAAAGTAAAAGTCGGACAAGCTCGATGACACAGTCAAAGAGGATGAAATGTTACAGAGAATTTGATTTTTTTTTCTTTCTCTTTAGACCATCCACTTGTGAAGCTGGACGGTTAATACTACAGATTGAAAGGTGAACACCGAGTGCGCCGAGTATCAAGCATTGGTATTCTGCACTGTCGACTCTTTCTAAGACTGTGCACCTTTCATAGTCCAAATCATATTCAAAGCATGAGGGCCCAGAGGAAAGACATCCTGATGAGAGGGAGAGCACTGTCAAAGTTCCTCAAAAGGAGCATTCCCAGGCTCCGCTCCATAAATAACAGCTGCTGCTTCAAGAGGAATTCATAGAAGCTTGTGAGATACTTTACGCTGCTCTGAATGCAACCTCACATGCTCTGAGAGAAAAGAGACACAAGCGCCCCGGGTCATCTGAGCATCAAGGGAATATGGGGAGCACACACACTCCACTGTACTGCTTTTTGACCATTTGTGGTAGCAGCTGTCATATGAACTAACAATGTGCAGGCGATTACAGCCTCAGCTGCTCCTCCTCCCTTTAGTTCTCAGTTTGCGGGAAGAGTTTATATTAATGTTAATTTCACAAATAATGAAATGGTGTTATTGGTGAAATTGTGACCACTGCCACATGTTGATCACATATACCCTTTTTCTATGAATCTACACCTGTAACCTCACCTGGTGCATCTGGATTGTATTCATTCCTGCAGGTTAACACAGTGTTAGTTACTAATCAAACAATGCCGTAAATTTTCACCTCATCTCGCGTCGCATCATCATTCACTAAAAGTTTAGACGAGGAGCCAAACCTCCAATCGAGATAAATAGTCACCTAGGTCGCCTTGAAATTCAAATTTGACATTTTCACTGTTGGGTCTTACTGCATGTTTTTGTCTCAGCTGACATTTAATTAGTCAGCCTCTCAACTGAACAGCAGCGGAGTAAAAAATCCTTGTGCCTCTTGTACCTTCTCACATAGTCGAGGCTTGAGATTAACTGGAAGGTGAAGCCTGTTGACTGTCATTAAAGTAAAGTTTTGTAAAGGAATACGGAAACATTGGAGCATAGCAAAGTGAAATTGATTTAATTTATATGTTTTGCAAATATGTTCATTTTCCACCATTTGGCAAGTTACATGATACAAAGTTTATGTATTTGACATTGTGCCAGAACATAACCTGGGGTCAGATTTTGAAAGGAAGGCAAGAGATGAAGGGAAAAACAGAGGCAAAGTAGAACATTTTGTGCCCGTCAGCATCGTGCATTAGAGATAAATTGGTGATGACCTAGTACTAATGTGTGTGCTCTGAACATGATATTTTATTTAGTGTGGGTTTTGATAAAATGTAATCATGAACTTTACGCCGTGAAGGAAATATCTTTGCCACAGGAATCCTCTGAAAAAGTTGTTTTGTGACTCTTTAATGGTGAAATTATATCTCACACATTTTGACAGACTATGCTGCTGCTGCCAGACTAAACCTTTGAAGAATATTGGTCTTTTTTTTCTTTTTTTTTTTTTTGCCTTAAAGAGGCTTCGGCAGGAGAAAGTGATGAAGTGATCACAGCGGAGCTCTGTAACGTCTTGGACAGAATTAATGGGGGTGGGGGATGGGGGGCTTTATTTGTCAATTCAAAAACAAGTGTTTTATCGTCAACTATAATTAATGTCTCCAAAAAACAATGGGAAGTGTTGGTACAAAATGTAACTCTGCTGCCCTGCAAAGAGGATAACTATAATGGTGGTAAGTGAAGATGGATTGTGAGGCTGCTGCTGCTGCTGGTGGCGGTGTTGGGAAGAGAAAAAGAAAGCAAGTATAATTAGAAGTGGATGGTGCTTATTCAGCAGCATTGATTGGTGTGTGATATGTGTGATGTCAGAGAGCTGCAGGTCTCCAGCTTTTCAGGAACACCAGTAAGATCACGCGCACGGCCGGATTTGCGTGTGCTCCTTAGGGCGTGCGCCTGTGGATGTCAAAGGGGGTCTCGATCACTTTCAAGCGATGAAGGTAGAGGAAATGAAGAAGAGGTGGGGGAAGCACATAAAAAAGAAGAGGAGCAAAGAGAAATTCCTTGGTTCTATCTGCTACAGTAGGTGAGAGGTAGAGGATTGCGTGACCTGCACTGAAATTAACACCGACACAAGCAGCTAGTGCCATCTGGTGTATGAGCAATCAAACGGGGGTCTCACTGTGCCTGCACGTTGACCACACATGCACATGCACATATAATATGAATACAAGCTGCAATTTTAAATTCCGCACCGCACCGCTCTGATCTCAAAAGTGACCCCAGCAATTCACCTGGGAGAAAAACTCAGCCGCCGCTCCACAGCTGGAATGAATTCTTGGAGGTACAGAGCTGTGAAGCACAATGGCCGAACGCCGGCTGTCTTTTCGAAGTTCAGGCGTGAAAGCCTGCACTGCTGTTTAATAATGCATCAGGTTCCAGTGTTGTTTCAAGGAGGGGTTGGTAGTAGGGTGGGGTGGTGTGGTGTCATGGATGATGTGAGTACCAGCGTTTAAACTGGCCCTTTTTCAAGGATCACACGTATGATAGAAACAGATTCGCTGACATCTGAGATCTTATCTCGTGGATTAACGTTGCCATGTGTTGGCATTAATTACAATGTCCACTGTCTGAAAGTCAATTTATTGTAATGGAATGAAAGATTAAGATGGAATTATTTATGTCATGCTGTAAGTGGTGTGGGGGTTTTGATGTCTGAAATTGCCTAATCAGGGGAAGGTTGTTTTCACTATCAACTCTGCATTGCAGTGGAGAGATCAGATTGGTTTGGGCTTTCCAGGGGTGCACTGTGCTTTGGCACGGTTTCCCTCCCAGTGTGTGAGCGGAGATTACTTAATACTGTGGCGTTCAAGAATATGACTGCAGATTTCATATCTGTTAATGGTTTTTCTAAGGCGAGGAACCCAGTTAGGAGAGGAAAGGCAGCGTTTTCTTTCGTTACATAAGCTTGTCGGCGCTGAGGCGGAAGAAATGAGGGAGTGATTACTGTCACACTGTACTCAAATCCACTTTCTTCTCAAGCCATTTCTGAGTGCCTGCCTTATCTAGGTGAATGTTCACTTTTGTCTGTATTTATGAACGTGTGTGTGTGTGCGCAGGGGATTGTGGGTACCTTGGAACAATTGCAGCTGTACTTTTCAACTTGTTAACCCCACGGTGGGGAGGTGTGGGTGAAAGGGGCTGAGTGGACAGGACCTTGTCCCCGGAGCACAGAGAGAAGAGGTGACATGCGGCACAGTAGCGAGATGGAAAACTGGTCACATCAGCTATATTGCACCCACACAGTATGTCCTTTACATACTGGCTGTATAATTTATAAGATATGAGGCAGCAGGTTTTCCTTGCTCCGTTGAGTATGCTTACTCTTTGTGTGAGGGAGGTTTTCAAGTCAAATACCGTATATTTTATTCAACAAATCTATTTGTCAGTGAACAGATAATAAATCAGCAACAAATTGATGATCATCAAATTTATTCAACAAAAAAAAAAGCCAAACTTCTCGTTTGATCTTTTTAACAGTAACAAGTATGTATCATTGCTCTGGAAACTATGATGGTCTGTTTTCATTTTCTAGATACTAGGCAGGGATGAATTAGGAGCATCCAAGTTGAGATTTTATGTGTTTGATTCAAAACTTGTTGTAAAGACAGCAACGTTACCAACAGATGTTAAAATGTCTGATGGCATAATTTCCTTCCTGTGTTGTAAGGTAGTAAAAAATGTGCTTTATAATAATGGCACTTTAGTACATTTTTGTTGATTATTTAACTGTAAAAAAAAAAAAAAAAAGAAAAATGCACATCACTGGAAATGAGAGAAATAAAGTTTTTAAACTGTCGTAGTCAGCAGGCTCTTAATGCGCTATAAAAGAGCAATAAAGTCAGGGCTAGGACACACACACAAAAAAGCTCAGACACCTTAGTGGGTTAATGAATGAGAGCATACATCCGCACACATTCCTTGCAGTAGCTGATGAGATAGAAGACGCAGTGTATTTCCTATTTACTAGCTCATAAAACTCATTTGCCGACTCTGATGGTCCATGTGGAATTGACTCAAAGTTTGAGCAGCTGGTGACCGTGTCCTGCTGACTCCAAGCTGAGTCAGCACAATGTCACAGCTAATTGTTGGATATATATATATATGTGTGTGTGTGTCTGTAAATATACTGTAAAATCTCCTTTTTTTGGCTCAGCTATATAAGTCACAAATCTTGTTTACACTTAAGCTGGCAGAAGCAATAACCTCTTAGCCTCTCAGTTCTTACACTTGTTTTTTTTCTGCTTTTCTCACCAGACATCAAGTTTTTAGACACCTCCTGGGTTAAGGACGCCTTGTTTGCTCTATCCTCTGAACTGGTTTCCTATTGATCCGTCACATCCTTTAGTGTCGTTCCACATGCAGTGACCTCCCACTGACCCCGCCTTGACCATTCGCTCCTCTCCCAGCTTGACCTGTCACGCTAACATGATGGAGCGCCCCCACTCCTCCTTGATCCCGATCCTTTATCAAATAACTGAACCACTGGGGAATTGATTCCATCTACCTCTAATTGTAAATCTATCCACATCTTATGACTTCTGCCAGTAAAAGGAATGTCTGATAAATAGGCATAGTTTTTAAAATGCCTGCCTATGTGCAGCCATGCTAAGAATGGGCGGATAGTATCTGCCTCATTGACATGAGTGAGGTGTATATGTGCGTGTGTCCATGACTGATTTCATGAATGACTTTGTGTGACTCCCCGCGTTATCTGGTCCGAAGCCATGGCTGAGGACAGCACATTACCACATAGATGGATGCAGTCATTGTGTAGATAAATGACAGAGGTTTGCACTCCCCTCAGAGGGCACCATGAAATGGGAATTATGTCAGCGACATTATTCCTCAGTGCTTGTATGTGTGACACACTCACGCACACGAAGACATGCTTTTTCACTGTACTAGGCACCCAGAATTTCCCCGAGGTGTGTCTGGAGATGAAAGGATGTTGTCTGTGGATGAGGATTTTATTGGATTTTATTTTTTTATTTTTTTAAACTGCTGTGTCATTCTGTGTGTTCGCATCTCGCTGTAAAGGAACAAAGCAGAGGTTCCTACTGTGTCTCCTGTTGTGGAGGGATGTGGTTGTGCTTACAATAAATTCACTTTAAGTAACAACCACTTTAAGATAACGACAAATTAGCACATTGTGAACATGGCAGATGGTGCTGATGAATTGGCTGTGGGGATACGCCAGATAAAAAAAAAGCTGGGAGCCACTGATGCGCAGCGGGAGTCTGTGTAGTCAGAAGAATTCAGATACGATGTCAAATGTTTTTCCACTCACACAGAACTCCTGAAATAATGAGTAATTATCTAGTTTTTCTCTGGCTGAACAACACTGGCATTGATTTTAATCCACACATTAACGGTCACACAATGACTCTGTGTGACTGTGCCGGTAGAGGAGGGGGCTCATAAATCTTAACACCTTTCTCCACATACATAATAATCTGGACTCAGATGAGAACAAGACTGCCATTGTGTTGCTCAAATTCAACATATAGGTGAGATGGTGATAGTAAGCAGAGCTGCAGCAGATTCACTTTCAAATGTTGTGTCCCCATTCTGTCCGATGGCTACGCTAAGAATATTATGTCCTTTTTTTAATTTGATTTCTGTTTTCTAAAAACCCTTCACACTATAAAGGGGTGATTAGTTGTTACTGCAAATGCATATCATACCTCCTGCACCACATAATGCGTAATGTGAGAGCAGCTAAGGACTCAGCAGACAGTGAATAAGAAGCCTTATATTTTCCCTAGATTATCAAATTTATTTTCATCCCCCCGCAGTATATCCTCTATAATCTATTGGGTCCCTGTTTGCAGTGCATTTTCCCCACAGTAAAGGAGATATTAAATTGAGGAGTGTGTTTATGTGTTTTTTTTTTCCTAATTGAAGGAAAATGCACACACGGGGTATGATAAACTGCAGAGGAAGTTAAAGCGCAGTGCAGATGAGAATTGAGAGAAGATCAAAACCAGTACATCAGGATTCAGTGCCAGTAGGACAGAGGTGGAGGAGGGAAAAGGGAGGGAGGGAGAGATGGAGGGATAGTGAAGTCGAGGGGCAACCCCCCTTGCTAGACGAGGGATTCCTTTACTGCAGTGATCAGCAGCCCCACCCCCCTGCCTGCCCTCCACCCTCCCCTCGCAGGAAGTCTACTGCTCCTGTCCCTCCCTCCCCCTCGGCTTTCCCTCATTCTCATGGCTTTCTCTATTCATCTTTCTCCCTCTCTCTCTGTCTCCTCCTTTGTTTTCCTACATCCCTTCCTCTCTCTCTCTCTCTCTGTGTAGCCTCCATCTCTGTTACACTACAGTCACGTTTCAGTAGGGTGGGATTGTCTGCTGCAGGGTACAGTATATGCAGCACATGGTAAGAAACGCAAGCACACTCGTGACTCACGCCCTTTTACTCCAGCCTTCATTTATCTCTATCGTTCCCTTGCTGCTGCTCCATTTATCTTCACGTTCTTTCTTCTTCTCCTCCATCCCTCTGCGCCTCTTCCTCTCCTCCAGCTCTTCTGTCCATCTTCCCACTCGGCCATCCTCGATGTCCGATCCCCCCCCTTCTCTTAGCTGTGTGACATTGATTCCAAGGTTGCTGTGCTATTGACTGCTGCTACGCTGTTAAATATTTCAGGCAGCGCTTCAGTGGCTGTGTGCCGAGGGAAGGGAGGTGGAGGAGGAGGAAGTGGGGAGGGCTTCGCTCAGTTGCTCTGCAACTACCGCTGGCAAACAGGCTGGTGAACAGACGGGTTGACACACACACACATACATACACACACGCGCACCCGCCACCTGCAAACAGACACACAGAGGTATATTCACACGTACATGTCACTCCACAGATGGATGTACACACACCTTAGTGCCATATTTGCATATGTTTGCGATAGTGCCCTATGTGTGGGTGCGTGGGTGCCGGTGATGTTGTGGGTATCTCAGTTCTTCTTGGCTTCAAGCAGCTGAAGTTAATGAATGGGCAAAGCAGTCCTGGACCACTCACTGCAGACTGTGCAGTTATTCCAGACTAGCCAAAATGCCTTCCTCAGCATGTTATCTGATCAGCAGCCTAATCACTGTTTGGGCTCCTCTTGGTGCCACGGGACAGTAATCAGTAAGCTCATTTAGGACATGCACACACACACACGCACACACACACACACGCACACACACGCATCATTCAGTTATTTTTGCGTGTTGGTGTGAAAATTAGATTTTTACAGTTCTGATGTGCAGACACTCACATGCACACACACACACACACACACACACACACACACCACTGTGATTTCAATCGTGGTGCTCAGTTTACAGCAGAAGTCACTGTAGAGGTCTTACATCAATGCCGCAGTGGTTGCAGCTACTTAAACTTGTTGTACACACACACGCATGCACACACACACACACATTCCCTGAGAGAAAGCTGTCGCCGAGTTTCCAAGAAGTTTTTAGTTTCTCTCAGATGGAGTCTTAACAAGTCTGTAGCACCAGCAGAGTGAAAGCTCAGCAGGGTCTCCATCTTCACACTCTCACTGAGCCTCTGAATGCTGTTGGATTGTAGTGCAATCAACACTGACTGGTGAGTACAGTCTTTGTTCGAATACCTGAGACGGCAGTAAAGATCCAGAGCTGACAACCGGCAGGTTAGCACCTCCTGTCTAATTAATGTCAGTCATATTCTTCCTGTTGAGACCTTTGCAGCACTTTTCAGGGTCAAAAGTCAGAGCAGTGGTTAACTGTCACAACTTGTGTTAATCTAGACATTTATTTCTTCCACATCATCACCACAAGTACAGTCTGACTGGTTTGGATGGTCTGAGTTAAAGCTGGATCAGACAACCGTGAAGATGTTGGCACTTACAATCCCTGATTGACGGGGACATTTAATCAGTAGCAGTTGATTGACAGTAGCATTTGTCAGATTGATGCTGGAATTAGAGGTGGTTCCGCTGCTGGCTCTGCTCGGCATGAAGTATAACTGGGGCACTCACGGGTTTAATACAAATAAACTATAAAAACTAACTTCTGCACATAAAAGAGAAATGTTACCTCAAACGATGAAACATGAGCCACTATTCTGTCAAAGTTTTAAGCTACAATACTGCGGCCACTCATGAGGCATGCAGTGGAAAAAACAAGAGCATTCAGAGAACCAGAGCTTCCTCAGTTTTTTCCTGTGTCAGTGATATGTGTCCTGCTGAGTAATGATAAAATCTGGCCTTAGCATTCAGACCACTGACTTAAGCGCTAGCAGTGCTAGCCTTGATCTCTCCTCTCTGAAGTTGACCATCTGCTGACCGCCAGGTTCAACTCTACAGATTCAAAGCATGTGGTTGCAGTCACGGACATACACCTGCTTAACACTACGATATCTTTCTGCTCCATAACTGTCAGTGCAGAGTCATAAACAGAGAAGCGGCGGGGAGCCTCGATTCAGAGAGCTTGCACATGTTGTAAAATCTGATATCACAGGAGTTGTAAACACAGTGAGTGCATCAGACTGCAGCCTGCTGCACGGCTGCGTACCACACAATCATCTCTGTTGACTGCTGTGAAAGCTGCTCTGCGCCTTTAGAAACTCAAGGGTTACTGAATGTGTGTGTATGATTCAGTGGTGACACTTTGCCCTCATAAGGGATTTTATAATGTCTGTATACCTGGTGAATGAATTTAAATACAGTGTCACTAATCACTGCTGGGCGGCACATATTAGATATTGGGATCAGTCATCAGAGGAGCAGAGAGCTTTTTTTTTTTGTTTTGGTGCAGTGAGAGACATTTTGTTGTTTTGTTGCATGCTCACATGACTTAAACTTTAATCAGAAAAGTTGTGCTGTTGCCCTCTGGCGCTCTTCTTCAAAGCTTGATTTCCAATGTCTCATTGTCACGCGCGTTCGCTTTCTCTCTCTCTCTCTCTCATGTAATTGTGAACAGAGATTTTACAGCCTTAAAAGGCTCGGTCGCTGCTCACCAGAAAACATGACGAGCCCTGTAATTTGAAACATGTGCAGGGTATATGAACACACCTACTTTACTGAACAGAAGAAAAAAAAAAAAAAAAAACCAAGGGCTTCCCCCAAGCTCCTCTTATGGTTGCTCGAGAATTTATACTGAAACACTGTTGTTATTAAACTACATTTGGCTGCCCGCTTTCGGTGTCTCCCACTGTGACGTATTCCAACAAGTGGTGGTTTCTGTGTCTGGATGGGATATGAGAGACTCTGTGTGTTTCTTTTTTTTTTTTTTTTATGCGTCAGCCCGTTTCCCATTTCTGTGACTGGTAAGCTGCAGTTAGTCTGTTAATCTAACTGCTTCTTGGGTGTGGCTCCAGTCTGACATTGAGAGCATTTTTATATATATATATATATATATAACAAGAAACAGTAGAAGCCATTTTGAAATGTTATAAATAATTAGAGAGTTAGAGATTGTGTAGTTTCATGTTGCTGACAGTGCTTCGTCCAAGTGGAATAACCTGATTCTTGTCTTTTCTCCTCCTCTCTGCAGGTTTGGAGGGGCGGCTCCTCATGGCACGGCCAGAGACTGTTGTGTTCCTCCGCTGCTCCAGAAGGTAAGAGTTGTATCAGGGGTTTCCCTTCAACCCTAAATTCAGCCTCCCTTCCCACACAAGTTAATAAGTTCTGCAGCAGAGAGGAATTCTGCATCGATCAGACAGAAGAGGCTTATTTGGAGTTAACAGCCAGGAGTCATTAATATGGAATTTGTCTCAGGGTAGCATCTGCTCATCTGTGTGAGAGGCAGCAGCAATAGAGAGCTTGAACAGAAGGTGGAAGAGAAAGGTAGGGGGGGGGACTGAGAGAAGGCAGCAGCATTGCAGGACAAGCTGATTTGATTTGATTTTAAAGTGAGCTTTAAAAGCTGTGAGCAGAGCCCAGATACGCACTGGGTCCTCACACCATTAGCAGTGGCTTGTGATGTCCGGATAAGGAGGAGGACAAAAGGGAACAGGTGGAGGAAGAGAACAGCTACTTAGGACAAAGTTTCAGATTTGTCACTGTAATGGATGAAGAAATGGGCGCAAAATGAAAAGTCTGCACTTCTGTGTCTTTGAACTATTGTTGAGATATTCCTGAAACCGAGCCCAAGCTTGTGCTGCCCCCCGTGCCAGCCGATGATCCGTCACTTCTTGGTGTGAGCCCAGCAGAGATCTGCTGATTCACTGCAGTGGTCCTGAGCAGCAGGGAGAGGTTGTTGGGTGCAGCAGCAACAGGGCAGCTTGGATCACTCTCCTGTTCGGGCTTGCAGCTCTCCGCTTTGATTCATGGTTCTGTCTCTCTCTAGGGCCCACTCAACACGATATTGGTACAAGCTGTGTAGGATCATTATAACCAGTTTAGTTACAGACCAGTAGATCTACATTACAAACCATTATTAGTGTTAGAAAAAAAATGTGGTTACAGCTGTTTGGTTACAAAAATGACCATCCATATGGTAATTGAAAAATAAAACAGGATGTACAAGTGGATACACCAGAGACACCAAATCACCAAGAATTATAAAATAGTATTAGAAAAGCACCATCCTTGATGTACTGATTCATTTCATCTTTCTGTTTCCTTCTGTTATGAAAAGCCACAACCTTTCAGGGAAATGAATAGATAGCGACATATCCCTCAAGGTCTGTTTGATTGTCAGTCCCTCCAAACAAGCATTAAAAGTCTTTCTAGCCTTTCTGAGGGAATAAGAAACATCAATAGTTGGCATCAGTAAATCGACTAACAGTTCTTAGAGTAGGTTTGCAGTTTTATGCCATATTGACTCTGAGGGACTGACAATTTAACGAGGACTGGTTTTGGCAAAATTGCAGTCAGCAGGTATATGGAAGTGAACCTCCACCAACATGAGTCACATAAGCGTGATTAAAGTTTAAAATCGTTATTTATAGCATCAAAAAAATGTTTCCACAAGTGCAAAGAATTACTTAATATAACTCAAGTAAGGCTTGATGGTAAAACAATGGAGACTGTTGCTGTTATGGAGGGTTTGGTTTGAGGTTGCGCATTATTCCTGGTCTGCTGCCACTCTAAATTTCTCTGAGGTTGGCAGTTTTGGAGTTGAACTCTTCCGACAGGTGGAGCTGCTGTTGTACTGCCCCCTGCTGGGTCACAAACCACACTCCTCTGTGTGATCAATCAAAATATTGCTTCTTAAGCTTCTTTGTGTATGTGTGTTGTGTATCTGGAGAAGTTAGAGGCTTTAAAGTTTCAAACTCACAGTATGAGTATAGAATTCATGACTTATGTATATATTCAAAAGACAGACACCCAGAAGAGTTGCCTAGACTAACTAGTGTGAAGTAAAATAAACAATAAACAGCTTGTTTTGCATTCTTATTAAATGTTCACTTATTCTAATCAGAGAGAGCGGAGTACATGAAATCTCATTTCCTCGGTTCAGTGAAAACCTTCGGGTGTCATTTTACATTTTCCACTTTTGTGACCTGAGTTTTCTCGCCTGCATCTCCCCCCCCACAGAGGTGACAGTGGTGTATCAGAACGGGCTGCCAGTGATATCAGTCAGTTTGCCATCCAGGCGAGAGCGCTGTCAGTTCACCCTCAAGCCTCTCAGCGACTGTGTGGGAATTTTCCTGCAACAACTCCAGGCAGAGGACAGAGGCATCGATCGGGTAGCCATCTACTCTATGGGTATGCACACAAACGTACAAGCGCACACACCCTCACTCTACCCATTTATCTCAGCAGGTTTTTACATATAAATGTCCTAACATGCTTTCAAGTGTTCTTGTATTTCGAGGCTATTAAGTGTTCCTGTAGATGTGGCTTTGCATCAGAATTTAATACCACTGCATGCGCCATGAAATGATTTTTCAGCCCTCACTTTGCTCAAAGGGCTCATTATGCAGGAACAACCGGTTCTTGAAATCTTGCTCTCTGAGCGTAAGTGCATCTGTTTCTGCCTCTCAATGGCAACAAGCCTGATTATCAAGAGAGGTGAAGAGTGTTTGAAGCGCCTACCCATCAGTGCTCCAGCTCTCTCACTGCTTCTCCTCCCTATTTGTCTCTCTCTCTCTCCATCCAGATGGAGCGAGGGTTGCCTCCTCCACAGGCATAGACATCCTGCTGCTGGATGATTTCAAGCTCGTCATCAATGACACCACGCATCTCGTGCGACCACCGAGGAGAGGTGAGGGCTGGACACATAAAAGCCGGAGCCTGTAGTGTTGGCTCTTAAGCGATTCCCTCAGTTAGATTCACAACGGGTCAGAGGAGGAAGTGGTTTCACATCAAATCCCATTGATTTGATTGCATTTGTGTGTCTGTTTGTGTGACTCAGAGCTGCTGCCCCATGAGGAGGCAGAGAGGCTGAATGATGTAAAGTTTCTGGTGCAGCAGCTCTACACCACCCTCCGCATCGAGGAGCACCAACTTAGCAAAGAGCGCGAGCTGATTGGACGACTGGAGGACCTCAACTCTCAACTCCGCCCCCTAGAGAAGGTCTGTTCACTAACAATACTGACATTTCTGTTCTGTTGTGGGTTGTACAAGTTAACTGCTGTCCTAGTCACCCAAATCTTTGTCAAGTAACTTAACTGTAAAATCGTTAGCTGAAGATTTCAGGCGCTGTTTCTATTTAGCCATTTAATAAAACGCTGGTTAAAGAAGTCCAGGCGAGCTGAACCATCAGGAGTACGGTTAAAGGGCTATCAAGTTGGTAAATGGGCAAAACAATGAATTTGTCATCCCTCTAATGAGATAATCAATTTGTGATCACAACAAAAAAAGTTAATCTCTTGATAATTAAATGTTAATCTGGAAACAGGGGGTCTAAAAAAAAAAAAAAAAAACATATTGCAGCTGTAGTCAGTTTATATTCTTTTGTGCTGAAAATCTATAATGTAATTACCCTTCTTCCTCACTAGATTCTCAGTAAAAGAAAATCACTTTTTTCGTTCTGGCTGACTGTCTTTCTTGTGCTTTCTTGTCGACTTCTGCGTAGGTGAAGGAGGAGTTGAGTAAGAAGGCGGAGCGGCGTACCACCTGGGTGCTGTGGGGCGGCATGGCGTACATGGCCACTCAGTTCGGCATCCTGGCCCGGCTCACTTGGTGGGAGTACTCCTGGGATATCATGGAGCCTGTCACTTACTTCATCACTTATGGCACAGCCATGGCCATGTATGCCTACTTTGTGCTTACACGCCAGGTATGACACAACCAAACACAGTAAAATCACACACGTCTTCATCTGAAGCAGAAAACAATAATAATCTAGCTCAATCTATCTTTATCATATCATTATACTTGAGACATCTCTGAGTTTTGCAGAACAGATATGTTAAGACACAAGAAATCACTCTGGACTTTAGTGAATTTTGAATTTACTAATAACCTCACTGCTGTTTCCTACTTGCAGTAACACATCATTGATTCCCTTTTAGCAACCAGAGTTGCTGAATGAAACATTGCAGCGATTAAATCTAATGGTTATTCTCTCTTTGCAACAAAATAGTCATATTTTTATCCATTTAAAAGGCCGATCCGGTGACACTGTTGTCCTGTTGAAACTTGAATTCACTGTTCATAATCTACAATTTGATGCTATGTCACTAGTGTGATTTGGCCCAAGGGCTGGGCTCCCTGAGACTTGCTCCTCTTACAAAGTGCTATATCTGTGTCTCCCTGTGACGTGCAGGAGTATGTTTACCCCGACGCTAGAGACCGGCAGTATCTGCTGTTCTTCCACAAGGGGGTGAAAAGGACACGCTTCGACATTGAGAAGTACAACAAGCTGAAGGATGATATCGCTGAGGTACAGTGGCTCAGTGAGAGCTGGATGTTTTGTGATTATAAAATAAGCTCTGGGGATTCGCACATTTTACACTTCAGTACTTTGGAATTTGTAATGTTCGTACATAAAAACTACTTTCATATCATTTCCTGCACATTTTGATCTCATTTTTTTCCCTCTTGCTCTCTCTCCCTTTCTACCCTGTCCAGGTGGAGTTGGATCTGAAGCGTCTTCGGGACCCGCTCCAGCTCCAGCTCCCTGTTCAGCAGCTCACCTCCGACAGTAAAAATTGATGGAAAGAGTGACTCCCTCCTCTCTCAGCTCCTACAAGCCCCTTTTCCCTCTTTCCTACCACCGTCCAAACACCCTTCTCCTTCCCCCGTTTACCCCCAACCACTTCTCAGACTCCCCCTCCCCTTCTCCCCCATCCCTCCCACACCCAATAATCCCATCCCTTTCTCAACTGTGGGAGTTAGTTTTTTTTTTCTTTCTCCTTTTTTCTCTTCTTTTTCCTTCCTTTTTCTCTTTTTACTTTCCTGACTGAAAACCGCTAAATGACAAAGAATGATGGTGGTGAGAATACCAGGAACTGAAAAACCTGCAACAGCCGAAGGTTGTTAACGTTGATGAAAAGGACAATGATGATGATGAAGATGATGGTGATGATAATGATGATGGTGATGATGATGATAATGGAATAAAACAGGACAATTTGGATACGCTTCAAGTCTCCAGAGGGACAGCCTGTAGGGAACTCAAGAATGGAAAAACAGGAATTATCACACATCTAGACGCTCTGGGACAGAGGACATGCAGAAGGGTCGGGTATGTGTGTGTGTGTTGTGGGACTTTCAGGGTACGCTGGGGACACCGACCCCCGACCACACTGCGGGTCAACGCAGCAGCATAGTCCCGCTTCCTTGAGCAGTCAAACTGTCAACACACACACCTACTCTTGATTTGGGGCAGGCTCCAGGGAGACTCTCTATCCCACATGTTAAAGTTTACAAGAAGGTCCTGACTGCAGTCGCACCATCAGGGAGACCTTCGTCTTCCTGTAGTTGAACTCTGCTGCCTCTCCCTCCCTGGGCCACATCTCCTCCAGGTGACGGACAGCTGTCCTTCCCAGTGTGACCTTTGTCAGGAGCTCGTCCGGACTCGCAGGATGTAGACCACGACGACGCCTCGTTTTCCTCTTCCTGTTGACGTCCTATAGCGGCCCGGTCTGCGCAAGTATGAGAGTACTACCGACAACAACATCACTGTGTGTTCTTTTACTCCAAAAAAAATATTTTGGCACTTTTTATTTTGAAAGCCATAGTATATTTGTTATGAAAAGAATATAAATAAATATATATATATAAATATATATGTATACAATCAAATAAACAGATGACCAGAGGCTAGTTTTTTCAGTGGGGGGAGGAGCTCGCTTACAAACATTATTTCAGTAGGAACACATTTACATCCTCTTTAGCTCTCCTGCTAATGCACACCCGCAACGTCACTAACGCACACAAAGAGAATTACACTGTATGCTATTTCATATCGTTTCATGAGAAACACACATAGTACACTTCACTCCACCCAGGTTAGAGGTTAGGCTCCTGTGCATGGCCACCAAATGGAGGGAGTGGGGGATATTGAAGCTAAATCAGAGCGACAGTGACTTTGATTGGAATCTATTTCTATTGATCAACACCGCGCTCGACCTCTGTTTTCACCTCAAAGATGTCCGCTTGACGCTTAACACGATGCCTCAGACAAAACCAACAGGCATGTTATGGTTTAACATATCTGATGAACTGAAATGATTTAACAAAGAAAAGCTGCAATTTACTGGAGGAGCAGAATTTTAATCAATTCCCTGCAGTCATATATGTTTGTCTTTTTCTAAATTGAACATATTTAAAGTCTCAAAAATAACTAAAGGTTGTACCTAAACAAAAATAAATGAATAGGAACACATTAAAAGCATTGTTGCATTGAGTCATAGAGGCTTTTTTTCCATCCTGAGATAAAGCCAGAGTCTTCTCCTCCCACTGTTGCTGTAATGCCCCCCTGCTCTCTTGATGGCAAGGCAGGGTAGACTGCATGCTGTGGTATGCCCTCAGTAGAAATTTGTGAATGTGTAGGAGCATTATTACAATTTTTGTACTTAAATTGGACACTTTTATTTGCCACATCTAGCTGAAGTCTCATCCCCCCCGATCGGTTAAATCAAGGTAATAGAAGTCATGATTTTATGTTGTCCTTTTTTTTTTTTTTGTTTTTTTTTGTTTGGTAAGTCAATGAATAAACCTTCACTTAGTTTTCTGTTGAGGGTGAGGATTGGTGGCTCTCTCTCCACTTCCAGTTATCACTCAAAAAAAAAAAAAAAGAAAAGAAATCAAAGGTCTCAAAGTCAGTTATTTCCACTCTGAACTGCTGTCGATCACCTTTGCAGAGGGGAAGCACAACGACACGATGTTCCTGCACACAGACTCTTAATTCAAGATCATCTGCTGCGTGTGTGTGAATAGTTTTGTTTTTTTTTTTTTTTTTATTATTATTATTTAAAAAGCATGATTTTAAATCAAATCCAAAGTTAACAAAGAAGATTTCAAAGCAGGATTTGGTCTGTTGCTTTGTGTGCTGGTGTTTGTGTGTGTGTGCGTGTGTGTGTGTGTGTGTGTGTGTTATCTCCAAGGAAAATGGTGCCTTTCTTTTGGGTGATTAATAACTTTGATGGTAAAGACAATAGAACTGTTTGGTAAACAACAATGATAAGATCATGAAGAATGTTTTGCAATGTTTGGAAGAGGAAATCAATCTTGCTCTCTGTGCTTGTGTGTGTGTATGTGTGTGTGTGTGTGTGTGTGTGTGTGAGTGTGAGAATGACAACATGTATATTAAGTCCATGTCTTGACAAGTGGTGTTTGCACAGCGGGTCAAAGTTCAGATCACCATATTCATCAATACTTTGCCTCTAATCCCTGTCAATCCAAGTTTGTCAATAATGGTTAACATAAATTCCACTTTCATCCCACTTCACAGCAACCATTAGCTCTAAATTTTATTTTCCCTCCTCACTTACACTAACACTAACCTACACACAAACGCAACATGACACACAAAAGTGACGAAGGTGTTTCCTTGGAGATGTACTGTGGGAGGTGAGAGAGTTGAGGCCTCCGTCTGCAGTCCAATCCTCCCCTCTGTCGTTTCTACACAACACTTCCCTCCATCATCGCCTCCTCCTTTTTATCATGCCATCCACCGTTTATTGCCTTTTTCTTCTTTGTTTGTTTTGTTTTTTCTCTCTTTTATTTTTTAAAAACAAAAATATATCAAATATAGGGAAACTTTATTATAAAGAGGGTGTTGCATGAATGTATGTTTACATGGGAACTTATGTAAAAAAAAAAAAAAAAAAAAAAAAAAAGATGATTTATCAAAGAAAAAAGAAGAAAAAAAAAACCTGCAAAGATAATTTAAGAACGTTGTTTGTAGAGATTCCTAGTTATAAAGGGCAGTGAACAGGGCTGCATCTTTAGAGGCTGCTCTGCCAAATCTGACTTAATCCCAGCCAACCAACTGCTCAAACGCCATCAAACCCCAGTCTCATCTTTACCTTATTTACCCCCCATATACCTCAGCGTTCATATCTACTCCCCAACAAATGGAAAAACACCCACCATTCATAGTGCTCCTACAAAGGAGGCTTCATGACCTCTTGACCTCAGTTACCATCATCCTGGATCTGAGTCCAAAGAAAAAGTGTCGGGCGCACTCTGTTATATCGGGGAACACTCCCATCCTCGTCCCCACTCTCCCAACATTTTCACACACCCTCACCTTTTTTTTCCCTTCAAAGTTGCATTATTATTCTGTTTTTTTTTTCTGAATGTGTTTTATGTTTTGAATATCTTTGTGTGCACTTCCAATAAGACATGTTTAAAAAGCCTAAAGGGTGAAGCAGAATATTGGATTGAAACGATCTCTTACTCCATTCTGACCTCTTATTTTATTGTTGTTTTTCTTGTCTTCTTTTTTTTTTTTCTTCTTCTTCTGTTGACATATGATGCTGTAATGTTGGCAAAAAAGAAAATGTAAAATCCTGTATCATTTATGAAATATGTATAAAAGAGAAATGTAATTCAATTATCAATAAAATCCTTATCCAGTTTTTGGAGCCAGTGGTCCAGTTGTGGTTTTCTTTTGTTCTTGAAGTGAAGACTCTGTGATTAATGGATGTGATATTTACAAGAAGCGGCTCCTCAAGGTCTCGACCTTGGTCTCCTTCTTTCCTTGGCCTCCAGCCTTCCCTGCACAGGACATCCTAAGAGATAGAGCTGGGGGAACCATGTGTACATGAAGATGGTTTATTGAAACTGTAAGTTTGAAAATCTAACAGTTTAAAAAATGCAACAGAAAAGAAAAAGGTCTAATATTTTTTGCACATGTTGTTTCATTCATTAAATTTGCACTTATTTGGGTAGAAAAATTCTGATTAGAAAGTCAAGGGATCAGGTTATAATTCAGCATAAACACCTTTTCTATATTTCACATCAAGTTTTTGAGACTCTTCATTACAAGCCTCATGGTGGCGCTATTAGGATCACCAAGGTGATTAGGTTTCAACTTCTGGGAATATGAATCTGAATAAAATGTAAACAAATTTCAATAGCCTATCTTTCATCTGTATATGCCACACTGGCAGCATGGTAAAAAGAAATATAAAGCTGATACTGCAACACATTTCACAGTAGAGAAGTTCCTGAAACTCAACCATTAAAATATAATTGGAAAGTTTACTCAAAAGTCCAAACTCTGAAAACTATGTTAAGCTAGAATTGGGAGTAAAATTGAGGAACGATTAAAAATAAAATCCAATGCATACTGTATGACTTTCCCATAGTCACTGTGGTTACGCAGTAGTGTAATAAAGTGCTGATTCAATCTGCCTGTGCTGCTGAGACCTGCAGCCAGATACCGTAACAACGTCTTATTTCCAGGAGTAATCACAAAAGAAGAATGGCATGTTCCACCTCATTTCTTCTAACAGCTTTGTGGATTAATGTTTCCATTGATTTAATTACATATAAGAAATAAAAACTGCAAGCATCGGGCTAGTTTGGGCAACTTCTAAATGAAAAGTGCTAAGTGTTAAACATTTTCTGGCCTGTGCCGGCAATCAAATAATTAGATAAATAAGAGCGCAATCACTCGACTAGAGCTGCGTGTCCTCGATGAGGGTCTCGGCCTCTCTGAGTGTGTAAACTCTGCTGTCACCTTGAAGTGAAGGATACTTCAGCACGACATCAAGCAGATTAATCAGACTGGTATAAGTCTGCTGGAGATAAGATCATTGCTCGTATTTCCACGCCTTTTAAATCAAGAAGGATGAGAAAGACTAGACATTTAGAGGTATTTTAAGTCCCAGCCACTTTTTCTCAAGAGGGGATTGTATGGGGCAGTTTAAGGTCATTTGTGTGGAGATGGAGGGAGAAAAATGTGAGGACTGCTCAGTATGAAACAATGGGAGGATGATCCTGTTGCTGGATTTGGGGGGAGGGCAAGGGTCAAGAGGTCAAGGTGAGAAAGAGACATGACAATATGACACACAGATAAGATTTGCCTATTAAAGACACACTTCCCCTAAGGATGAACCACAGGAGCTATACACATACACACACACACACATTAAACATACACACTGAACTTGGATTATTTTCTATCTTACTCTGAGTCATGATTTTTTGGATAATTACCAATCTGCTGCAGGGATTGCTTACAGTTGCAGGTGAAGGTGAGTGCAACATTTTTAATGTTTACATCCAAAAACATCCAACAATGCATTTCCTATAGTAACATCATGTTTACATTATTGTACAGCAGGGACTTTGTGTTTTATCTGTGATTATGGTCCATTTAAAAAAAACATTAGATTATGACTAAAATAGATATTATATATTTCTCTTATTGTCAGTAAATCCCATGAAAAGACCAAGACCGATAATACTTTTGTTCATCCTAATTGGTTTATGACACTCAGCACCAAGGCAATTAATTTCTATCAAATATGTAATTTTTGAAAAGGAGTCTCAAGTGTAGAGTCCTTTCATTTTTTTTACAGACAAAGGAATAAATCAAGAACAAAGACTGACTCATTCCCTGAAATAGCTGGGGACTGTTGTTTTCCGCAAGTGTCACTCAAACTCATGGACTAAGGGATTGAGACTGTTGCTCTCTAATGTGTTTTAATAGTTTTTGGACAATACTGGAAGAGTAAGATCTATACAAATAAGATGCGGGAGTCTGACTCGAGCCAGCTGAAGCTCTGTTTGTTCTTCTAATAGCCATATTAAGTTATTCAAACCCCATCCAGAAGATTTAACACATACACCTACATGAGTCAGCTGGCCTCTGTCCCCAAATCCCCCTTACGCTGTTTGCGCTCGGACACAATCTGTCCATTGTGTGTCTCCAAAACTAATCATTTGTGCTGTAAATGGGCTCAGGCCTTGGACTGATCCTTGTTCTTTTCCTGAAGCAGCAGGTTGCGACATGATAAACTACAAATTCTTGCACAGAGCAAGAAAATGAAGTGTGTGCCAACATCATTTGCAGTCCCCAAAATTAGTCCCATCTTACACACACAATTGTTTTTCATATCTTTCATAGCTTCCTAGAACCAAGGTGAACTTTATTTTCCTTACCATCATTTGATAAACACGTCTGTGTGTCTTCATGTTTATTTGTGTTGTGAGATGAAAGGAGAGGAAGAGTTAGTGTTACTGTAAATCTCTGATTGACCTTGGCCTCGGTTCGATGTCACACCGAAAGTTATTTTCGTTAAAGGTATGAAAAAGCGTAAACGTGGTTGTTTTATGTAGGGCAATCCAGCTAAATGAAAAAGCCCAGAGCACTGGGTATTGTGGTGGTTACTACAACAGTAAAGTGTTATGTGTTGTTTGGTCACTGTCACATTTCCTGGCTCCGACCTGTCATTGAAGATGCTTTACTGCTGAGCTGATCAACCTCCTGTTGTTTCATCACCACTGGTGATTAACATTTGCCTCTCCTTATCCACTTTGGCCACTCCCACCATCCCTCAATGTCTTCTTCTTTTCTATTTGTTTTATGTCTACCTCTTAATTACACTGTTGAGAGGGCAAGATGGGGGAGAGACTATTGATTGTTTTTGCTGCACTTTGTTTACTCTGCATGTTTTCCTGATTCTGCACAACTGGCTGTAGTGAAAAGACTCACCATTGACAGAGGTTGTTGGCTAAAGAGCCCTTTGTGGATGGTTTGTTGGCATTTAGTTCAATCAGAATTGACTGTGTTACAGTTTATCTTGAAGGTCCAAAGGTTTGCTTTATGCTAACATGTTCGGCTCAGGTAACCAGTACAGATACACATAGACAACATTTAGCGCTTGTCTGTGGACTTAGGAGGCATTTGAACCTTTAACAAAGTAATGGTATTGGTAATGGTAATACCTTGGTGGTATTAATTACTATTACTAATGGTATTACCTTGAATTTGCTAAATGGTTATTCCACTAAAAACAAAACACATTTTCTCACATCTATCATCTTCTACCTATGTTAAGTAAAGTTAGCAAACACTAATCTACACATATTCATTTTTTCCTACTGTCATAAAACCCAGTCTTTCTCATTTTTTTGCAATCTTACCCACATGCTCCAGCCCTGGACCCGTGCGCTGCCTACATCAGTCTGAATGAGCCCTGGAGGAACACAGATTACCACGTCAACCAGTCGTCTGGCCTGCCACAGTGTGACAGCCAAATGTCTGGTGAATGGTACCGCTTCACTGGCATGGCAGGGGATGCGATGCCCACCTTCTGCATCTCTGAGAATCACTGTGGCACCCATGCTCCCATTTGGCTTAATGGCAGCCACCCGCAACCACAGGAAGACATTGTCACCCTGCCTGTGTGCGCCAGCTTCAATGACAACTGCTGCCAGTGGAACGGCACTGTAGATGTGAAGGCTTGCACCGGTGGATACTTTGTCTATCGGCTGCCCAGACCCTCTGTCTGCTTCCATGTTTACTGTGGCCGTGAGTGAGCATGGCTGATCTGTAAAAAGAAAAAAAAAATGTGTTACTCATTTTCTGATCTATTAATATATAATCATGTTTATTTGCATGTCTATGACACAGATTTCTATGATATCTGTGATGAGGTGGACTGCAGAGGTCCCAGATGTCCTCAGTCTGAATGTCAATGTGCAGCTGGAACTGTTCTGGGACCAGACAGCCAAACCTGCCTGGGTAAGACAGAGGGAGGAAGAACGAGGGACTGATAAGTTGTTCAAAGATAAGCAGGAGAACGTGGAAGACAGATAGACTGGAAGTACTTTCTGTAAAACAATAACAAGAGAAGTCATGCACACAGAATAAATGGTTTGTTACATTCATAGCTCATGTTATGTATGCTATTCTTACTCAAATATCAATCTTTATTTTAGCCAAAAATTAGCAAACAACAAAGTAGGAGTAGTAAAAAAATAGTTTTTTTTTTTCTTTTTTGTGTCTTGACCCAGTAGACTTGCTTTACATTCATTCATATTGAGACTTATTTATTTTCTAGTGTACTAAAGGTCAGAAAGCTTGACAAAGTTGAATGTCAACTGAAGATGCACAGGGTTATATAATATTATATTATATTATAGATTACATGGGTTTATACTTTCACTGTCACTTTTAAGGAACTTATAACTGCATCTCATAGTCTTCATCACTATCAGATTTAAATCAGCAACCCTCTAGTTCACACATGCTTCCCATCATCATCTATCTTCGTCCATATATGTTCAGCTGAATTGATTTTTAAATGGATATTGTTTTAACTATTAATGATATAAAAGTGGATGTAATAGTGAATCGCTAATCGCAGCACTGTCCAGATAATGACAGCTGACTAAGTATATAGAGATATATTTTATATCAAAAACAAATCATACACACTGAATCTTTATACGTTTGTGTTCAATGGTAGAAACGTTACTGTAATGTTACATGATTATGTGACCGCTGCCCTGGTAACTTTATCTACTTTCCATGACTATATTCTGAGTAAACAGGGAGAGGCCAGATTGTCTTTTTTATCTGCTGACTTTCACTCAAGGTAGATGTGTGTGTGTGTGTGTGTGTGTGTGTGTGTGTGTGTGTGTACATGGTACATTGGAAAGTACACCTAATGATGGGTGACAGGCATGCAGTGAGAACCTAGGCAGCCTGAAAACCACCATTATCTCATTTTTTCAGCCATCAACCAAATCTGCCTTTCCCTGTCTCACAAATTACTTCTTCATTTCTCCCCACTCCCTCTCTTTGCCTACTCTCTCACGCTGTCACTTGTCGCTTGTCTCACTTTTTTATTTCATCCATCATCATTTTCTTTACCAGTTCTCTCAGTATTATAAACCCAGGTTTAAAGTCTTGTAAAGCTGATTTATCATTCTCTCCCCTGAAACACTAAGTAAATTGCTTTGAGGTAATCGATGTCACCCATCTGGTACTTAGTCGATTAAACCCAGGCTCATCTGATGGTGATGTCTTACCTGTGTGCGGTGTATGTCTCATGTGTAGATGTGAATGAGTGTGAGAAGGCCAATGGCGGCTGTGCAGAGGTGTGTGTGAACACCAAGGGCTCCAGTCGCTGTGAATGTGGGCCAGGCCGTATCCTTGATGAGGATGGACTCAACTGCAGAGGTATGTCTATATTTTTATGACACACCCTCTAGTGTTGTAGTGAGATAATTAAATGATGGAGTCAAACTGTTTCCTTCGTCTCTTCCTTCTCTCTGCGTTGCCTCATGCAGAGATAGCAGGCTGTCACGTTAACAACGGAGGCTGCAGCCACGGATGCTCCTCGCTGCTGGACTCCTACCTGTGCCACTGTCCCAGAGGGCTGGAGCTGGGAGAGGATAAACGCACATGTCAGGGTGTGTATTTATATGGGAGGAAGGTAGATACTATAATTAGTTAATGAATCAGACAGTAAAGCATGCTGACACTCAGTGGACGCTAATTGGACAAGATGTTCCAGATAGCAGAGATTTAGATAAGGAGAACTAGACTTGTTACCTTGAAAAAAGGCAATATTATCACATAAATAAAACGTGTTTTGAATGTATTGTTCCATGTCTCGTGCCATTTTCCTGCAGTTCCAGTCCAGTGTGATCCCAGCTCTATTATGGTGTCAGTACCTAAGGATCTTGTAGGAGGACTGGATCTCTTCCTGTCCAACTCGTCTTGTCATGGAGTTTCTAATGGCACACACATCAACCTCAGCTTCAGCCTCAAGACCTGCGGCACAGTGGTGGAGGTCACAGACTCTTGATTTAAAAAAAAAAAAAAATGCCTTAACATCGGTTGCATGTGGTTGCCACTGAAAAATTTGATTCATTGAAAGTTATTGAGTAAATGTTGACCCTCCCCACAGGTGACTGATGACAAGATTGTGGGAACCAACCTGGTGACAGGCCTCCCCAGGAGCAGCCCAGGTAGCAGCAGAGACTTAATAGTTCGCACCAGCAAGTTGGTTCTCCCGGTGACCTGTGAGTTTCCCAGGGAATACCACGTGTCCGACGGATACCAGGCGAGTTTCCGCAACTCAGCCCTGCAGCTGGAAGGCCACAGTGAGGGAGTCTTCCCTTTCTCCCTGGAACTCTTTAAGAACTCTGAGTTCTCCGAGCCCTACCGCACACCGCCTCAGCTACGCCTGCACGACTCCCTGTTCTTTGGGGTGGAGCCTAAGGAGAGAGTGGAGGGACTGTCTGCGCTGGTGGAGAGCTGCTTCGCCACACCAGGCCCCAAAGCTGACCAGGCTCTCAAGTATTACCTCATCAAAGATGGGTAATTTTTATACATCCTGTGCTATCTCAGATGTCATACTGTAATAGTATCTTTCAGTATACTATTATTTAGTACACTATTAGTATAGTAGAATAGTACTATACTAAAGTATTATAGTATTATAGTAGTATAGTAGTATATTAGAACTCTTTATTTAATTTACTAGTGGTATCTTTTTTAGTATACTTTTTCAAATGAATTAGCTGTTCTGCAGCCAGTGGGGGGAGTTTTCTAGAAAAAAAACTCACACAGAGATAGGTGTGTTGTACCAAAAATAGCAGGAATGTTTGTAGAGGATTTCACATGCTGTGCTTGACCAGAAAGGAAAAAATCCTATTTATAGAGACATAATTTTTTTTGAATTGGTACAGTCTTGTCAGTTTTATTTAAAAATAAAATCAACAGTTGTACGTGTATGTTTTTCCTCCCTGAATCAATGTCTGTGTTAGTCTGGATTACTGGTTTAACCTGCTGTCATCATATTTCAGAGTGACCTTTTCTTTCTATTGAAAAGCTTCGACAATGAGGTCTTATTACAGGAAGACGTGGTGTGAGGAATGTATTTCTGGAAACACATGGTTAATAAATTATTTCAGATTTTATAAGGATAGGGTTCATTTTAATTCCTTGAGATCCACAGATAAACTGCAGACCAAAAAATCTCAGTCTTTTATCTTTATTGTGTAAATAAACTAAAAACTGTTGAATGGGATCATTTTTTTTTTTAATCCTTTCACTAAAATACATTTTGTCCTGTAACGTTGACAGCTCTTATAATAAACATAAGCCTGGATCGGATGCAGCTGCTGTGTCTCCGCTAAGCTTCAGCATCAGCTGTTTGACAGTTACAGGACAGGAAATCTCAACTCCTTCAAGGAAATGTCAAATGAAAAATGTCACCGGCCTCATACTCTGATTAATGTGGAGAGAAAACAAGAATGTTTGGGGTAGAAAAATCGAAACACAGAACAACCCTTTTATCTTGGGAGCACTCACTTATGGCTATTATTTCTTCACTGAATACAGAATAAGAGTTTTACTTGCTACTCTATGGACACCGACAAAGCAAAGCTATACCCTATTTTCAAGATTTCCTTCAAAAAAAAGTGTTTCAAGGCTGAAATTGAAGAAATGGCTTGTTAGAATTCTATATGGATCACTGAGCACGTGTCAAACTACTGTTCCACTTGCGCGTATGACTCAATTCCCCTTTTTTTTGGCTTCCTATTCAGCTGCATCTCAGATGAAACGGTGACACAGTACTCCTCAAAGGACCTGCTCTCTAAGCACTACCGCGTCCCTGTCTTCAAGTTCATTGGCAAGGACAATCAAGTGAGTAAAGCATGCTGGGAAGCAGCAGGCGACTGTGTGTTGTCTTATCTCTGTGCAGCACTTACAATGTAGAAAACTGTACACATAAACTGACAGAATTAACAGCGTCCTTGTGATGGGTTTATTCTCCGCCTCTGTTTTGCCTGTTTACAGCAAGTCTTCCTGCACTGCCAGGTGTTGGTATGCGGGACGGAGGACACACGCTGCGCTCAAAGTTGTCGAGGACGTGTCCGAAGGGAGGTTCAAACCGGTGAACCTCAGGAGCTGCATACGCTGAGCGGAGGCCCCATCTTTATCCTGCCTTAGAAAACATCATGAGAGCAGCACAAGACATGATCACAAAAATTACATTTTATATTTCAGTTTATTTGGTATTAAAAACACCAAACAAGTATAGACTCTTTTCCCACATATACAGAAATACAAGTAGACGTACAGTACACACACTCCAATTATTTCCAGTGTCAGTGTCACTCATGTCGCTGTAGATCATTGGATTCTGGTTAATGTAATCGTGTTTGTGTGTCTGCCACTTTTGCCTGACAGCGCAGTTTACTAACATTAAAGTGAATGACATTTCTATTAGAAAGCATTCGGAGGGACCACAGTTCATTTGTAACAACTACAGCATGAAGGATGTTTTTCTAGGTCGCACTTTCAGGCATTTCTCAGTCTTGATTACAGTTTAAAGCTTTACTGGATTTATAAAACGGGTTTATATTTCACACCATCACTGACTTGAGAAATACACGTGGAACATCCTTAGATGTGTCCTGACTGCTGAGTATAATCAATAGCCGGGGAGCACGTCACCCATTACAGTGTGGTGGAAACGAGATATCAGCGTGTTGTGCCTGGAAATTATGCACATGGTTCATCACTCTGCCAATTAATCTAGAATTAATTATGTCAGTTAAATTACAATTAGTCATGCATTTATTCATAAAAATAGCAAATAACTTACATCAAACATTAACATCAAAGTCGTAATAGGCATTACATTTCACACAACACGGACATCAGGTTTGAGGACTAGTTTTGATAAATGTTAAATACCATGCACACGATGAAAAAGGCACCACAGTAATTATCTTGTGTCTCTCTTTCTGGAGAGAAAATTAATCCGTCTGCAATATCCTTCCCATCAGGCACTTTGTTTGGAGTCATCGAAGTAATTTATGGTAATGGAGTCATAGTGGCCTAAAAATGGCCTAAAATGAAGTATGGAGAGTATAATATGCATGAGCAAGTCATTTAGATTCTGAAAGTCATATACAGATACCCAGTATTTTTTAGTCCTGCCTATGAATAAAACCTAAGAAACTGTACTTTTAAATTCATTGTTTGTCTTTTCTCCAGGGCTCTGACTCTTCAGGGCTCTTGTGAAAGATCTCCTCCATCATAAAAATCCAATAAATATACAGTGTAATCTGTGAAAACAACCATGACTCTGTTATTTGTCTGTGAAAGAGTCCAGGAGCTCTCTTGACTGCTCCTTGGTGTCACAGTTCATCCCTCTCCTCTCCGTTGCAGACACACGCTGCCCTCTGGCTGTTCATGTAAGGCCTACAACCCAAAGTCCACACTGTGTTAAAGAGGCCGTCTGCCATTGACTCACAGGCTGAGAAGACAGAGAAAGAGAAGACAGTTAATTGTTAGATGGCTGTTGTATTCATACCATCATACTATGTATTTTTCCACAGCACACAGCAGACAGGCAACAAAAAGGGAATAACAAGTAAAGTAACAAGTTGCAAATCTCACCTTGCACCTTTGATACAAAACCTAAACTCCTCTTGAGGTCGCTGCAGATGCCATGCAGACACGACTGAAACTTGGTGTCACACTCATACTTGTTTGTGCCACAAGTGTCATAGCACACATCCAGCTCGTTACAGCATTTTGTCATAGCAGGGATGCCCAGGTCAAGCTGACAAAACATAGTACTGTGTTGGTTAGGTGTTGTTTGCTTACACAAGCTTGTTATGGTTGTGGTTATCTCCATTATATTTTGCCATAGCGATGTAGTTCTGAATCTTAAGTGCTAGAAACAGGTCACAAATGGCTTCATAAAGTTACCTGGAGTCCCAACAGAGAGGAGCTGCAGCCATTGGGCTCTTGGTGCTGGTAGCCAGGGCGAGACTGAGGAACTTCTCCTGAGAAAAAAAAAAAGTTAAGTTTTATACTTGAACTAATGTGAAGATACATTAACAAAGTAACCATCATGTACCCTGGTCTGGGACCTTTATCTCTTTTTAGGTGTGTGTCATTTCATAGATAAGATGTGACTTCTGTTTGAGAACATCTGTATTGATTATGTAACTCTAGGTACAGTGTATCTGCCTGTCAGACTGATAAACAAAATGTCTTCAAGTTTCAGTATTAGCTGCCAGGTACATACTTGGATCAGGACATAAGTGGCTGATAAACTGACTGAAGAAGAACTGATTCAATTTAAGAACTGAAATGTATAAACCAGACAAACATACAGCAAGAAAAGAAATAGTAGATGTGAGCACAGCATAAATATTTCAAAAACTCTGTCTAACTATCTCTGGATCACTAAAGATGTGTTCTTGGTAACATAATAGTTAGTAAATTTAAGTGATTAACTCTTACCGTATTTGCAGCGGTAGTGACACACACCGTTGTGACCACCCACCAGCTCCACCAGTGAGTCAAAGTACCCGTGCATAGTCTGGAAACTATTTCTAATTGAGTTAAGGCTCCAACTGCTGCTATCTTCAGTAGCTAAGGGTCTGTCCACAGACTGGTGTGTCTTGACTGGTCTAATCTCATTCCCTTCTTCCTCGGATGAAGGTAGCTCCTGAGTGGCAGCCTCTTCAGCAAGAGCCTCCATAGCAGTGGCATCTCTCTCAGGCCCATCACTGTCTGTTCCTGGCTCCTCAACTGCAGCTCTATCCACTGCAAGGACATTCACTTCAGGTTTGACAGCTGCTGGGTTATCCACTGGAAGTTTATCATCAGAGAGAGTTTTAGCTACAGTTTCCTCAGCTGCAGGTGAATCACCTATTTTGGCATCTGTGGCAGCTTCATCTTCTTTAGCTGCACCCACAGCTGCAGCTGCACCATCTGTCGAAGCAGGGGCCTCCTCCTCCTCCTCCACACTCGCTTGAGCTTGGTAGTGGCCTATCGTGGCACACATAACCACAGACATGCAGAGGAAGAGCAGGACCACAATCCGTAGCAGCATGGTGTCGAACTGGCGGCGACCCAAGCAGAAGGAGTTCGCTACAAGGCGAGGTGTTGTTAACAGGGTGAGAACGGTTTAGACAGTGAGGGGCAAAAAAACACAGTGCTTTTACTGACTGTCAGGCAGAGAGCAGACTTTGACCTCTGATTAGGTCCTAGCAAACAGCAAGGCACTCTCTCGTGTTAGGGGCAAAGGTCATCCCATATCAATCCCAAGAAATGTTCTTTAATTCTTCTAAATCTTTTTTATTCATTCTCTGTGATTCTTGAAGACATTAATGAATCAGTTTGATCCACAAAAATAGAATTGAATGTTTATGTCTTGGAAGTCACATGGACTTTAGAGTTGGGAGGAAAAACCTCTTTGTATTCACTTCAACACATGGTATGATGGCATCTCAGCCTCTGACCTTTATCAAGATATCACAAACTTCAAATGGTCTTCAGTGTTTTTTGATAAAGGTCACACACTTGAGCCCTGAATACATACAGAGACAAACAGAGCATTATCTTGTTCATCTGGTGTTAAGTTGCGAGGTGGATTTTTCAAAGTAACTTGATCTAGTGCATTTTTCAGTTTGTGCTACAGAGAGCATCTGTCATATGTATCTGCTGCCCTCTTGTGTTTAAAGAGCAATATGCTCCCAAAGCTGCTAAAGTTGTAGAAATGTCTTTGACTCTGTCTCTGTCCCATAATAGATACCAGTTGTAAGTTATATCACTGGATGTCATTTTTCTTTCTCTCTGAGTCTTATTCAATACAAATAAACGATTACAGCTGTCTCCTGTAGCTAGAAATGAGAAAGGAGATGGTTATCCTCCTAATCTTCTGTGCTATCATGTTCATACATGGCTCAGAATAATCAGAAAAAGATGGCTGTGACAATAAGCAGGCTGTCTGTTCTGCTTTGAAACAGTTCTTTTCTCAATTCATTAGCAAATACTAATTGGACTGCCCCGAGCCACTAAAACAACATATGTGAGGTGTCAAATTCACGGCTGTTCTTTAACTGCAGGGCAACAAGAAACTGTGAAATCTTCAAATATGAAACACCACACGCTCATGTGATCTCTGTGCCCGAAGCAAAATTCATAATTAAAGCTTGAGAATGTTGACGATTATGCAGCAAATGTAAATGTTCATTGCTAATAGCAGAACAGACTAACTCAATGAGATGAGTTAGTTTAAGTTTAATTTTGAGGAATTTGTTCCAGTTGTTCTTTATAAGACTTGACTTGAGTTCCACTTAATCACATTTCAGAGGCAGGCAAACCTTTTATCCCACTGCTTTATCTTGTTTAACAGTTATAATGCTGGTAATTTAACACTGGTATAATATTAGTTAATATGGACATTCATGTTTTATACACAAAACATGTGAATATAAATGAAACTATGCAACAGTAAAGCACCTAATACTAACTTCACAGCAACCAACTACAACATCAAAACACTATTAAAATTTGAAAGAAATGTTTTATGTGTACTATACTGAATGGACAACTAGGACATGGTAGATCTGGTAGTACTGTCTTTTAAATACTTGTTACTTCCTTTTATTGGACATCACAGTGATTCTAGTACAAACTCTCTGACTAACAACAGTCTGAAGAAGTGATTCTTTGGTGTATTTGCTGATGAAACTATTCACTCTCTGTCTGTAGATCGCACCATATTTCATCCCACAGCATCCTGGTGGTAAAAACAGAGGAGAGAAAGAGTCATTTGCTGTGGATGAAATCTCACTGTCATACTATATAAGTGCAATTTAACATACCGTCTTATAGCCTTGTTTGCTTTCTCTCTGTTTAGCACCATGTTGATTTTGTTTTCCAGATTCTTGAGGGATAAATAGTAAGAGAGTAAAAAACATAAGCCGTTAATCCAAAGCAGGACATTCATAAAAATCTGTCACGAATTAACAAAAACAATGTGGCGGGAAAAAAGTCAAACTCCCTTGCCTTGTTGGTGGTCCTCAGACGGTCATTTGAGGCTATCAGTCTTATTGACTCCATCTGGAACCAGACAAAGAAAAGAAGAAAAAAAACTAAGGGAAAAGCAAATGTACATTTGTATAGAATGGGATTAAGTGACAAAAAAAAAAAATAGGAGCAGTTTATCTCATAGCACCTTTAGCTCTTTGACGCGTCTTTCAATGGCAGCAGTTGTAACAGTGGGCACCAGCTTCTCCTTAATCTCCTCCTCCAGCTGTTGGATCTCCCTCCACATGTTCAACACCTGAAGCCTCTTCATCTGGACACTGTCAGTGTCCTGGAGCACTGACAGGGATATATCTGTCCAAACAGCGAGGAGCCAGGCATGAGCACACTGTAGTGACTAATGATGTATCTGTACTTGTATATACACACCCCTGCAGGTATTATAAAGTCACAGCTGACTCACTGATACCACAAAACTCTCTTTATGCCTGTTGGCATGACAAAGTGATTATTTGTTCAGTCTGTCCACAGAGTGAACAAATGTGTGGTTGCCCTGCAGGGTAATAAACAGCACAGTAACTGCTTAGATGTGGTTTACCAATGATTAGATATACCAATGTAGTCTTGAGACTTACTCTTTATGTCTCTGTCCTCTGAGGTTGTCATAGCTGGAAGACTCTTTAGTTTATTTTTGACTCTAGAAGCAAGAAAGGTCACATATACTTAAACTGATAAGATGAACAATCAATTTAATTTTTTTGCTATAGGGATGATTGCAGTACCGTTTATTCTCCTGTAGAGCTTTTCTGGCCTCCTGCTCCAGCTTGTAAACTTCTTCTTCAGCATCTTTCAACTCCATTTCCCTTACTTTGCCATTGCCGAGATCTTCAAGCGACGTATTATTCAGCAACTGCAACATAACAACAACACATTAAGTCTTTTTTTTTTTTGCCACAAATGCAAAACATATTAAAGACGAATGTTTGTTCAAAGACTATTAGAAAGGCTCCATATTTTTAATGTGTGTAATGTGCACTACTCATATTCTGTTTTCAGCCACATCAGGAATTCATGATGCTTTACTTTGGACTAAGTTCAGTTCCTAATGGACATATAGTCTGAAACTACCAGGAAAATGAATGAACTCTGTGGTAACTGTTTCCTTTGAGCTATTGAACTTGACTTTGAATTAAAAATGTGGTGAGGGCTAATATTGTTCTTTTAAAAGATGATACCTGCTGTTTTTAATTCTTATTCATTCTACATCATTCTCTCTTTTCACACTTCAGTAAACATCGAACTTTCATGTTATATTTGCTTTCATTCAGTTCATACCTACAGAAGTAAATTGGTGTCTTTAACAGGAAATAAGTCACATCCATATCACATTCTGCATATATTAGTGTGTTTTACCATTTTGTGTTGCGTTGGCTGAAAAGCCATCATGTGGTTGACATACAAATCATAGTCTGTCTGAAATGAAAGAAAAAAGTTGTTTTTTTGAAAAAATACAAGCTCAACACAAGAACATCTATCACACACGAATATGGGAATAGATGTTGTGACTAAAATACCCAGTTATGTTAACAAAGATTGTATCTGCATGATGAGTATAATGTGTAACGACAAGAATCAAATACACTCTTCCCTGGTAGTTTATCATGTCAAATAATAATAAGAGATATTGGTGGCCTGTGTCATTTAATTTCACTTTTATTTATGTGTAAAATGCATAAACAACACTTGCATGACCGTAAGACATTACTCGTGAATAAACAGTGATGAAACCGTTGCCCTCTGATGACCTGCTCCCTGATGCATCATGACCGGGTCCAGTGGTTGCTCTACTTCCACTTGCTACATCAGGGACTCACTCTCTCTTGGCTCTAATACGTCTGATGGCACATGCTAAAAATGTGCTAGTGGGTACAGAGGAAATGGAAAAACCTTAATTTCCCTCAGGATGCGTCCAAATACTGGCGAGCTTTCACATACATCATCAAAGACGTCACTGAACACCGCAAGGCGGTCTCTGCTGGGCCAGCTCTGTACTGACAGCTTCTTCAGCTCCTGGATATGACAAGAACACACACATGCAACATTAGCAAGTTAAAACGTGTGTGAGAGTATGTGTCTTTATTTATGCACCTCCTGCAAGAGGAATGAGAGGTCATTTCAGAGTTACCATCATCATAATTAATGACATATTAGAAAGCCTGAAAACTCAAGAAAAGTGAAGTGACAAAACTATTACTTGGGATATTATGATATGGGCAAACAGTCTCACCTTTTTTAGTTTTTTCTCATGCATTACTGCAACATTTCTTCCAGGCCAGAGGTCCTGCTTGGCTATGAATTGCCTGCCAAGCAGTTGCTTTGTCTTTAGCTGGTCTTCATTATTCTCTTCTTTCTGGTCAAAATTACTTGAGCAAGATTGTTTTTTTCCCTCCAGATCAGGTGATGATTTCGTATTTTTTTGGGGAAAAGCTCTTGGCTGGAAAGGCAAAGACTTTGAGGAACAATGAACTGTCTTAGGTGGATTTCTGTCTCGTCTTCTGCCTGCATGTGATGAGCGATCAATAGCCTTGTGCCGTCTCGACTCAGAGACCTCAGACTCTATTGAAGCAGAGCTGGCGGTAAACTCTTTCATTTCTTTCTCCTTAACATAGGTCAGTGCCTTTGTTTGTCTCTGTTTGAGTGTCAGAGGGTTTGGGGTTTCTACTTGGCCCTGAGACATCTTCCAGAAAGGCTGCTTTGTTTCTATATGAGGCTGACTCTGGTCCAGACTGTGGGGCCCAAGATGGCCTGAGGAGTAGGTCAGGATATCAGCCTTCTGACCGGCCTCGGCAGCCAGTAGCAGTCTGCGGATGTCGCTCCTAAAGCTACCAGACTTTGGCTTACAGCTGCCTGACATGGCTATGAAGGCACAAAGGATTTGATTATAAAGCTTGTTAAAGACACACAAATCATAATGTCAAACATACTGACCAGTACAAGACGCTTCTTACATTACGCAGCAGATGTTAGTAGCTGAATAACAATAACAACTTTTCATGTCTGGTCTTATAAACACAATTGTGACAAAAAAAAAAAAAAAAAAAAAAAAAAGCTAATGCTAAAAGCTAATCAAACAGGATTCCATTACAAATGCAGTAGTTTTGCTTTTATTTGATTTAAATATGTTTCATTATTTTTCTTTCTTTTTTATTTTTTTAATTTTGTTTTGACTAATAATCAGCTAAAGCATGTGGCTACAGATAAAACCTAAACAATAGCCTCACCTCTTTAATAATTGTACATTTGATGCAGAATCACAACAGGAAACAAAACTTTCTCTGACGCCGTCACCGTGTAGTTTTTACCCCACGTAACAGGTTGCCATGGAGACGGGGAAACGCGTAATACCAGCGTTGCCTTCAGGGTCTTGTCGATAATCGGACTCATGAGTTTTAAGGTATTAGATCCTATTCAGTAACCTCACTGAGGTAAATAAATCTTATTTAATTCATGTTATATTTGACAAACCATGGTTGTGACAAATTATTTATTTATTTAAAAAAAAATACACATGTATAATCAGGAAATTGGCTAGCTAAGCTCCCGGATAAAACATATGTATCTTACAACTGCTATGGCCAATTGATAATATTATATAAAAATGACAGAGGGATTGAAAATAATTTTCTGTTCAGTGCTTTGCTTGGTTGATTAAACAAGTGGTTAGTGGATTTCAATTTAAAATCCAAAGTTTTAAAGGACTTTACTGTAAACTAGTAGTTTCATTTCCTTGTTTCCGTTCCTGATTCTCATAAACTGTCATATTTGAGCCTGCCCCATCTATGACACTCTTGCACTGCATTTTGCCGTCCATTATCAGTGTCACTTCTTATTTCTGTGTCATTCTCAGGCACATCAGCAGACTCATCATTGTCGCTGCTGACTTCATCTAATCAGGATAACTCCAGTTTTTGTATTTTATTTCTCCTCTGATAACATAAATATAAGTTCATTATCAGAATTGTCATGTTATCCAATGTACACATCTACTTTTGACAGCCACTGGGCACAGGTGTTTTGGATTTAGTTAGGAATTAGAAACAAAACAATGTGCTGTGCATGAAAATTTGTTTCTAACGCTGAAAATAACAGAATTATGCTCTAATTTTGGCCCATATTTTTTTATTTATTATTATTATTTTTTTTGCTATTTAATGGTAATCGAAACGTTCTCACAAATCCTTGCACAATAACCCAAGTAGCGGATAGATTACATAAACATTGGTGTCAAGAAAATATGGTTACTGCAATACTCCTGTAAAAGCCTTAATCAAACTATTATCTTAATCAGGTCAGTCACAATAATTGGGTTATTGTGTACAAGTAAACACAGTCTTGAATGCAGCCTTACTTGAAAAAGAGAGGGAAGAAGTGAAGCTGGGCCTCGGGGCTGAAATGGCCAGAATAGGAAAGCGCCCAGATGGCAAAGCTGAGCATGAGGAAAGAGACAGTGCAACATGTTATGCTTCACTGAAATAAGTAGGACTATAAAATGTTCATTAACATCTGATGTAATGATGTTAAGAACAAAAAAGAAAAAAAGAAAAAAAGAAAATGATGGATGTGTTTACTTGTCAATTGAGCTAATAAAATTTCAATAGATTCTGTAGTGTTGTGTGAAAAATCATAGATCCCTTTTTTCTGGCTTGAATGAAATCACAAGTAGTTGCACTATGAAACATGACAACAAAAAAACAAACAAAAACAAAACTAGGGAACCCTGAGCAAATAAATAAAGGAACATGGTGTGGTGAGTCATCACTCACCCCCTTTATACTCCGTCCAAATGGGTGTAAATTTGGAAAAACACGAGGAATGTCTTCCAACCTCAGCGTCAGCTGGCAAAGGTTTTAATACGCTCATGGATCGGTAGTGGTGAGCAGCCATCTTTGGTAAAAAAGCGACTGAGAAAGATACATTTCATGAACAAACTTTCCATCAGCACTTCAGTTAAGAAAACTAAATATTCCAATATCAAAAAGATCCATGATGACATGTATCATAAAAGTTCCTCAAAAAGTTAAACTGTTCCATTTTCACTGCTGTAATCACAGGAAGGAACATAACATCAGGACTGGTTCCAAAGGTAAAAGAAGAGTTACAATGGTTAGTGAATAATAGTGCTAATAATGCAGGTTGTAAATGGAGTCATGTAACAAATTGAAATGGCTTTATTTTATTTTATCTCATTAGTTTAAAAAATGGAGCAGTTCTGATTTTGCATGGACTCTCTTAGAATCAAGAGAACCACAAGATACTCTAGAGTTGGTGGAGTCAGTTTGTCCTCCAGCAAATTAAGGGAAGATGATGTCACCATTACCAATTGTTACAATCACATTTTGACAACAAAATATATTTCTGTAATCTCTGGGATAATCAAACACATGGCCAACTTCTTGACCAATCAGGATCAACACATCATCATTCAACACTGTATGTGATTGTGTAGCTCTGTCGATAAAATAATATGTATTAACAATTAGATAAATGCAAACAAACCGGTGGAACAATTCAATTCAATTCAATTCAATTCAATTCAATTCAATTCAATTCAATTCAATTCAATTCAATTCAATTCAATTCAAAAGAATGATCTTGTACAAGGATGTGTTTTTCAGGTATTTAATAAAAGTCATTTGGGCTACTGCTCTTACATTTACAGTTGAGACATTCCTCAATTATTCTGGGTAACAGTAACGTGTCTAGACCGTTTTGTTTATCTTGATGTTTACTTTGTACAAAACAAAAAGGCCAACATTATTTTTCTTTGTATAAAAAATATAAGTTAATTTAAATTTAACTCTAATTAAGAAAATAACAATAGTAATAAGAGCAATAATAATAATCATCATCATCAATAATAATAATAATAATAATAATAATGATAAAGATCATAAGCTAAACATAGTGCAGACAATGGGATATAACTGGTGCTGAAAAGTAGAAGGGACAGTGCAGTGTTATGGACTTAACCATGTTCTCAGGTGGGGTTCGAGTGGGGAAATAGACAGTCAGAAGCTTTCTCTCTCTCCTCACACACACACACACACACACACACACACACACACACACACTATCTCTCAGAAAGCGCACAACTGCCAATTACTTTAGCACCGTCAGCGCAAACATCTCAGTCTGTACAAACTAATTCCTAGATTGTACACAGTATACACCTATTTCCGTATATGCAAAACTATATATATAAACTTCAGTTTAGGTGCATGCTAATTGTTGCTCTTGGTTTGAAGCTTACTGGAAGCGATTCTGAAAAGTAAGACAGAGCACATCATGGAAACTGATGGCGCACTAATAACTCACATGCCACCACCGAGGATCTGCAATCAACAAAACATTCATCAAAATGTACATTCACACCATCTGAAGGGGGAGGGGAGGGGCACAGTACCAGTCGTAAAACAAATTATTCAAGCGGTAATTTCAGTCTTGGAGACAGTGTCCACTGGAATGACAGTTTCAGACAAAAATAATTTGTCTTTTGGAAGATCTTGGGAACTCATTTGAAAGAGTCCAAATGTACCCTTTGCATGATACTGGAGACTGAGCATAAGGGAAGATGATTTATTTCCTTCGGCAGGTTGCGGTTAAGAGGGGAAACTTCTGTTTCACACCTGCAAAGAGTCAACCAACATTCTTGGGTTTCAGTCCCAGACATATGATGCACGTTAGCTTAACACGTTTGAGGAAAAAAATATGAAGCAGTAAGTTGCTGAGCTGCTGTGCCCTGCATCAACAGCAAAACGACCACGTGTTGAGTCGTTCATGTTTCGTACTACAGCTTTGAACCTGTATTTCATCCTTTTGCTCTTGATTTAACTTGCATTTTTATACTTCATCACACCTTAAGTGCTGTTTGAACGCCACATAAAGGTAGTGAACCTGTAAAAAGTTTGTCGGGTCTATGCAAAAATAAACTAATCGTTAAAAATCCACTGGGACACATCACCACCTTGTGAAGTGTCCTCATTTTAACTGTGTTTTATTTATGGTTGTAGAAGTGATTACTGATTAATAGGAGGAAGCAGATTGTTGTGTAAAATAATTCATGATGTGATAGTGGTGCAAAGAATGTAGAAGAACTATGTATTACTATAAATAATTTAAAGTGATGCTATTTGTGCATCTTGTGTTGTGTTGTTTGTGTGTGTGTGTGTGTGTGTGTGTGTGTGTGTGTGTTTTTTTTGTCTTGTGAACTTCATCCTACAAACATTATGACTTCTAGCCTGGGGTCACATCTTGTTAATCTTGTTAAGAAAGTTGGTGTGCTGTGCAGCAGGTTCCTAAATGCCATGGGGAGCTGCAGGGTGGGGAGGTGGAGGGGGTGGGTGGGGGTGAAGTGGGTGGTGGGTGGGGGGGCAGTGCTGTGGGGGTCCACTTCACGGAGAAACATTGTGACTCTCTTGTGACTCTGTTCACAAGTGTCGACATTATCTAACTCCTCTCGTCACAGTTCGTCCACGTTTTGTAGAATATGCTGCGGGGGGATTTCTGCAATCTCCACGTAGAATAGGCTGTATCACTTTATTCAAGTACTGCAAAGGATTTTTGCTCAAAAAGTAATAATAATAATAGTAATAATTAAAAAAAAAACATTCTGGCACCCACCTTTTAAATAAGGTGGCGATACACCATATATCTGCTCTACACATTCCTTCTGTCTCTGGGAACACCTTGCTGAAGTAGTGCATGTACGATAAACCTACCACAGAAGGCAAACAGTACCATTTCAAAAAAAAGAAAAAGAAAAGAAAAAGCCTGAACCAACGACACAATTTCACATATCCTAGCCTGTGAAAGGTTCAGAGTAAGGCCTCTGCAAATACAAGACCAGAAAAGAATCAGCTCAAAATAATAATAATAATAATATTAATAACATAAAACAGCCAAAATAAAACAACCAAAACGGCACAAGTCCATTCTACCAAATGAATTCCCAAGCTGAGTGGACGTAGGGTGATGGGTTGAAGTCCTTCAGCCCCATCGGCTGTCTGTCAGTCTCTGGGATCCGTCAAACCGCCAGTGTTGACACCTCCGTCACCCAATGAGGTAACTGTGTGTGTGTTTAAAGTCATGTCGTCTTTAGCTGATCTGTCTCCTGCTAACACAGGAAGGTGGGTTTGTCGTTCCTACAAAGTTTTCAGGTCCGTGGCAGGATTCAGGTTGCGTTCCTTTCCGTGAACAAACAACCCTTCCCGGTTGTCAGTTGTCCACCTTGACAGGGCCTGGATCACAAGGTCGGCTGGGCACTACATCCTCCAACTCCCCTCGTGCTATCTTCTCCCACTGGCCCAGGTTGTCCCTGAACAAAACACAAAACATCTCAGCTCTGATTTTGACTTAAAACGACTTATAATTAAAGTCACAATTAGACTTTTTTTTTTCCTTCTGGCTTGTGACATTGAAATTAGAGGATACAATCATGTCAACAAGAAACAAAAAACATTGCAAACTTAGTGTTACAACAGTTGTTTCGAACACATCCTGAATCAATTTGCTTCTCTTTTAACTCAATATGAGATTAATTATGGTCTTTTGATTCAGTTAAGCTATAATCATAGACATTTGTTACAGATCCACTGCAGTTAATTTTTAGTTAGTTTCCTTTGTTAAATAAAAATCAAATGTGCTACTGTAACTTATTGGATGTGGCTAGCTACTGTAGTTAACACACACATTATGTCACTTTGCTGCCACAAGGGTGTGCATCTGATTTTATCTATGGTGCGTACATAAAATTGTTAGATATGGATAAAGCTTTTTTTTTTTTTTTTTTTTAAAGGAAGAAATTACAGAAGCTGAAAACATGCAACTCTAACAATGATGATAATTCAGAAATCTGATAGCATGAAGTTATAGTTCTGAAAAGAATTAGATTAATTATAAAAACATTACAATACTCAACATGCAAGAGTGAATTAGTCCAAACCAAACTGTATTTAACCACCGAGTGTAATTATTATACACGATAATAATCTAAAGAATTATGTCAAAACAAACAATGGTCAAACAAGTCAACACAGACGGGGAGAAACTGTATAATTCATTAGTCATCGGCAGTTTCTTGTCGTCATGAAGGTAACCTCTCCTTCCTGTGCTATAATCAAGCCTGACATACGAGTGCAAAAAGTGCTGCCCTTTGCTGCCATTCCATTCAATTAGCCAGGCTGATGCAGTTTACACGTCTGTGGCAGATCCCACAACAAGCAGCCGGGCTCCGCAGGGTCTAGGCCCGCTGCCCACCCAGAGCCCGGTGCTGACGTACAGCTGGGGCTTAAATATTACACTGCTCACTTTGTTTGCATTCCCCGCAGATCAAGGTCACATCATTTTAAAAACCAGCGGGTTACCCCAGAAGGGCAGGCAATATGATCCTGCTCGACGACCAGAAATGACCCATATAAATACATTCTTACGCTCTTATCAAATGACAAGTAGACAAGCAATGTCACATCACACACTCTGACGCACCAGGTTAGAAGGGACCAACTGTTTCTTGTTAGTACACTACACACTGCGCTGAAAAAATTGCATATGATTTCAGAAAGGTTTGTTTGTTTAATCCAGTATCAGTACAGTATCATACGTGTTTCATTTGCATTTGCGGTGGAATGAACACCTGTGTACACACACGCACACACACAAACACACACACACACACACACACACACACACACACACACACACACACACACACACAGCCTATCAACTCTTAATCTTATTTGTCTGGCAAACTGCAGCTGGTCGAAAAGGCCAGCACATGTATTACATATTCTGTCGTCAGCACTTTTATTGACCAATATTGTGCAATTTTTTTTTTTGTGTGTAAAAATGAAATAAAACTTATACTTACGCACTTCAAATCATTCATTTACATGTTTCTTGAATTCTTAAACACACATACCAGATAGTTTTCTGTATGTTCTTATCAAAACACTCAGTGAAAGATGAGACTTGCAGCTTTGAGTACTCACTTGCAGGCGCTTAGAAGAGGACTGGACGGAGGGAAAAGCTCCGCTAGTGTTGTGTAACATGGAATTGCAACAGCATTGTAGAATCTCACCTTAATAATTAGGAAAAAGAAAGAAAACAGAAGCAAAAAAACAAACAGATATAATTAGGCAGTAGAGGCAGATTTGCACATAATGTGGTTTATATAAACACAGTTTGTATAAAAGTATCTGATAAATGAATATAATCCATTAAGTCAGAAATACGATGAGGACAGACCCGTGGTTTCAATTTTCTATTGTATGTAATGTGATGATAATAGTTTGTATATTTTGTAGGAGAGGCATTGAGGTCATGAAAAATAATGTTACCATTAGTGTAGTTAGTGGTTAGTTAAAGCTACAACAAATGTTTAAAGAATATAAAACTTAATCCAACAATTCAGAATCTCTTATTCTTTTGAAAAAGTCCTTACGGATCAGATATTTAAAAAAGCAGGAATATTATTTGTATTTCATATCCACACGGTCTTGAGAAGAGGACTGATCAGGTGACACAAATGAAAACACTTGTGTGTGTGTTTAAGTGTGTTTGAATGTGCAGTTACTATAATAGCTGAGGGATTTGATTTCCTGGAAGAGATGGAGTTTGTTGAAATACTTGGATAAACGTAGTTCTGGTGAATAATTTAACATTTATTCTTTACATTATATTCTATAGAGGGTTCTTAAATGTATGTTATTACTATAATTTATAGTTTCATCTTAATCAACAATGGTACTGGATATCGAGCTATCTCTGATGTCAGTTTTAACTCTTAGTGTCTCCAGCTTCCCTTTTTGTGGTTATTCCACAGCATCACAATGCAGAAATGTGTGAAGTAGAGAGCAAGTACAGTTGCAGACACATGAGTAAAAGTGCAAATCTTACTTGGCCTTGGGGAACCTCGTCCTTCTTGTCTCTGTCCATCATCGGGATCGGCTGAATCCCAATCTTTTTCATCTCATCTCCCTGTGGAGGAACAAGGTAAGGACAGGATTTTTTTTCATTCTGTGGCAGTTCTCCTGACCGTTATATAACACTATTTTGTGCCTTACAAAGTGTAGGATGGTTTAGTTGTGGCAACATTTACAAGCAGTAAAACAGATCTGAGTGTTAAAAGCCTGATCATGACTCTAAAACTGTACCTCTGCCCAGAACTCGGCGTAGATGTCGTTGGCTGTAAGTCGTGTGATTTGCCATCTCTTAGTAACAGAACACAGGTCACATGCTGTCATCATCAGACCAATCACACGGTCCCTGGAGGGGAGCAAAGCCTTGTTACAGCTGTGTGAAGAACCTCAATGTGCTTTTTTTTAAATCAATTTTATGTGCGCCAGCTTCATATTTATCTAAGTGATGCTATGAAGCCTGGTGTGACCTCGTGCATCGCCGCGAGTTGTGACCTCACCTATGTGAATGGTTGTTGAGGTCCAATCCACCGGAGGTCAGCAGCTCCGACAGCTGCTGGTGGTTGTTGAAGTACAGGGCGAGGTCCGTGGCGATAATGGCCTTTCGGATGATCTCCAGCACCTGCTCATACTCGATGGAATTCAGGTTGGAGAAAATATTGTGCCCTTCCAGCTATGAGAAACAAAGAGATCAATAAAAAAGCAAAAGCTCCACTTATGAGGCGTTCAGCTCAGCTAGACTACAACAGTTTGTCATTTCAGATTCATCTCAGGTTCACACCATCCCAGCAGATCCTGGACGTCACAGAAATCACACCAGGATGGTTTGATCCTTTCAATACATCATTCATCATTTCAATTTATGCAAATTACATGTTAATCCAAGTATTTCTACTACTATCATTTCCTCGGCTAATTAAAAGAAAGACAATATCTGTTCCTCTTGTGTAGAAAAAACATGAAACTGAATTAAGAAAATCCTCAAGTTTAAAAGTATAAAATATATAGAAACGATGGGGCCTATGTTAAGTTTTGTACTTACATTATCCCAAATGTGTCCAGTTATTTCCAACCCTAAAGAAATCTGTGATTTTAATAACGGTCTGTGTCTTTTGATCGTCTGTCAGTGGCATCGTATCTCCCTTATGCGCATGCATCAGTCAGTGTTGTGGTCGTCTGACACAAGACGTCAAAATCAACTTTTTATCCAATTTTAAGCCACATTTATATATATATATATATATATATATATATATATATATATATATATTTTATCTTTGTCCTTTAAACTATACATCGTAAAAGAATGACAACACTTTCATCATCAAACATCTGAATCCTAAGTTTTCAGAGAAACAAGTTGAGAAAATGTTTAGTATTAGCATCAGCTTAGTGGAAAAAAATGTGTTTTGACTGTAAGACTGTTTAATGTACAGTTTTAAAATACGACAACTATGTTGCAATCTGTATTTATTAGTGGGCTTCAAACTGTGATCTGTATTCTGCTTTGCTGATTAAGTTTGTCCACATATTTACATCCTCCTTTTGTTTTGTTCAATTATTTTGTAATTTTTTTATGTATGTTATATTCTTACTGTCTGCAAGCCGTTACATGATATTAGCATTTTGCATATTAGCATATTAGCATTTGATGAAATCAGATAATAAAAAAAATGTTTACTTGACTAATGAATAAAGTGTTACATAGTGGAGCTCTACCTGTAGGATAGAGACAGTCTGAGAGAAGTGGTGCTGCTCCATGGTGGAGGTGGAGTACAGAGCAGCCAGCGGATGGTCAAACTTCTGCAGGTATGTGTTGCTGAACCCCCGATGGTCCAGATCATGGCACAGACATGCTATCAACAGACCTTTCTTCTGTAAATCAAAGTGGGTAAGATACAGTTTAGAAAAGTTTTTATAAAAGTGACCTCAGATAATAATCTTAGATCTTAATTTATGTTGAAACTGAGGAAACAAGGAGCAAACCTCTAGCTCTGTGAACATCCCAGAGGTTTTCTGTAGGATGGCGTACATACAGTGTGCCACCGTCACCGCGTGCTTCCAGTTGTGGTAGGGCACACGACGGTAATTCTTCCGTACAGACATGGTGAACCGACACAGCTTCTCCAGCTCAAAGCTACAGACAGAAGAAGAAAAAAGGAAAGTGATGAACAGCTGCTTTGACAAGGAACTGACACCAGCATGGTCACAGCCTTATGACACTTTACCTGGTCTTTCCACAGGAGTTATGAACCATGTAGATGAAGACAGCAGGCCAGATCTCCTCAAAGGGACTAATGTCAAAGTGGAACCTGAAAGAAAAAGATGGGAGGAGAGTTTTAAATTAGCATGCATGGCACACCTGGGAGAGGGAGAGCAGTCAGAGGAGGGGGCATCTGAGGTCTTTGTGTATTGAACAGACAGGCTGACATCTAGAAGACCTGCCCCTTCCTGTGCTGTGTATGCACCACCACCACCCCCCTCATCCAGGCCTGGAGTCTTTCACAGACATGTGGCTGTAGTCCAGCCACACTCAGGGTCACGGGTTTCGTATATCAGAAGAGATAGTGGCTAAAACCTGCTGTGAATCTGAACCTGAAAGGGCACTCACATTTCAATCTCTTTATAAATGGGTGCAGGGAGGTTGAGCTGGGTAAGGGTCTTCCATTCTTCTGATGTGCAGATGCTGTGATAGGACAGTTTTTCCATCGTCACCCTGTAAATGCATTCAGAGTGCCGAATCCTGTGGTACATCTATAGGAATCACAGAACAGAAATAATGATTTAAGAGAAGCTCAACACTCCAGTAGAATAAAAACCATAAAAATGAAAAAAAATCTTATATCATTATTGAATTCTATAAGTACCACTGTTAGAGTTTCCAAAAGGGTCAAATAGAGTTAAGTTATTCACAACAGTCCTGTATCATATTTTATCTGTGCTTCTCTAAAAAGTGTCTCCACATCTGGTTTGTATCCCTGTCCCCTTTCCAGACAGGCAGGACAGTCAGGTTACAGGCGCCAAGCCTTACACCTTCCATCATAAATCACCATAAATCACGAGCTGGCCTGAGTCAGTTTCCTAGAGACATGAGGCATAAATTACAGCTAAACATAAATCCTGTCAGTGGACGGATGCAGACTGCTTGTATTAAAATATTAACGTGCCTCATCAATTTTAAAACCAACTTTGTGACGCTGCTCCTGCGTAAGTTTGTCGCACGAGATGATGGTGAGTCAGGCCCCACAGAGAGGAGAGGCTTTTGACAGACAGACCACACAAGGCAACGCTTCAAAAGTCTGTGTGTTCCATGTAAGGGATAATCATCACCGTCAACCGTCAAATAAGAAGCTTTTGTTCAGTTTTTTGGGCCAATGCACACTTTGAATTACATTAATACTCTGGGAAATAGAGAAACACGCAGTCGAGTAACATCTGAAACCATCTACCGAGCAAAGAGAGTGAATTTAGGATGGTGATGACGCCACTACATCTAAGGTGTTTTCATTTGAAAATAAGACGCAATCAAGTTCTCACTGCTATGACGCACTACATAATGTCAAATAATCAGCTGTGAGAACAGACAGACAGAAAGAAAAGAGATTATGTTTTCACTGTTAAAAAGCATCAGTTAGTCATATAAAGATTTTAAGTTTAATTCAGTGTACTCACATTTGCACAGTGTAAGGCCAGAGCACAAAAGACAGCAAACATCTTAAAGTTGTTCTCATCTGTTTTAGTGAAGGCACTTCCGCTTAGCTTGTTTACCATCTGCACCACCCCTATAACAGTCCCCCTGCTCACGATGGGCATGCACAGGATGTTCCGCGTGGTGTAGCCGGTTTTGAGGTCCACCTCTCTGTTCAGGAAAACATACATGAACAAGAAACATTAATTTGACCTTCATTATTGTGCTTATTATAGATAAAATAAAGACAGACATTAATAAAACTGGACTGCGGACAGACTGTTTGTTGGATTTTACCGGTTGAACCGTGGGTCTGCATAGGCATCTGGGATATTTAAGACTTCCCCTGTCCGAGCCACTTGGCCAGCTATTCCCTTGTCTATCGAAAACCTATAGGGAAAGATGAGAGATCAGGAGTTTAAGTTGTGAAATGACCATCAAAGATTGCATTAAAAACCTAGTTAATAAATCAGTAATATGAAAATGTAAAGCTGACTTTAAAAATGACATTTACAGCATAGTGCGTGGATTAGCCACAGCTGATTATGTTCGGTTATAAACTAAAATGACCCCATGGAACGAAACCATCAGGTTATTTGAAATTTCATCTAATTTTCTTTTGACTTCCTCTTGTTGAAAGCATTTTGAGCTTCCTTTGTCACGACAGCTTGTTTACTGTACGCTATGGAGAACAGAGAAAAAATTGACTAAAAGAAAAAAAAAAAAAAAAACTGAAAATAAGTTTACTACACCTTTAAAATAATTTTTTATTTATCAATATATCCGAGAAGAACAGTATTTAGAAAATCTGTGAGACAAAAAGGAAAATCTTACACACCTAATTTCTTTGGTTTTCCTAAAGACAGGTTTTCCTTCTTTCTCTTCACCGATATCGAACAGGTCTGAGTACAGTTCTTTGTTGTTGTGATCAACCTGGAATAGTGCACATCTGTCTGCATTCACCAGGTTTTTTGCATATATCTGCAAAAACGACATGAGGGACACAGGCTTGTTAGCGACAATGAGGATCTGAAGGGGGAAAAAAGTATGTCTAACGCCTGCAACTTAATTAAATCAGACACATCGAGGCAGTTTTCAATTGTTTTTTGTTTTGATGGAAGAGTTAAATGTAGATAATTAAAAACAAACACACAGTAAAGAAAAACTACAGGTCATTCTAGTTGTGTCTGAACCAGATGACTCGAATGACCTGAGATGACACCACAGTCACAAGGCAACAAAATACATACAAACAAAGAGGTGGATTTTAGTAAAATAGGAAAATCATGTTTAACACGCATCCAGACTACATTTGTTTTAGATTAACAAAGAAGCTGAAAAATGTGTCTGTTTTAGTCTGAGCCAAGTTTAAACATATATTTAGTAAATATCTATGATACTGACATTAAACAATACGAAAATATTATAGGTATGGAGCTAATTCGGTTATCTGAAAGGCCTGTGTGTATCTTTTTTAACACACATAACCTAGCACACACTCCCTGGATGTGTAGCCTTGAAGACAATGTGAATGAACACATACTTGCAGAAATCACACTCACCATAATATGTTCAAGTAGAGAATCTATTGCCACAATGTTATCAAAGTATGTTCTGTGCGAAAAGAAGAAATGGCGCATTGAGATGTTTGACAAATGGGAAGCTCTGATGACGTTCACATTCAAGACATGAAAGCTACGTTTCTATTTTGTGAGTAAAAATATTTGATTTAACCTTGAGCCTGACTGTTACACTTAAACTAAAATAAGAACATGGTGTAAATAGACTTTTAACAGTGCTTCATCAGCATTAATTTAGTGTGGGCTAAACTGTCCCACCAGCAGCTCTTACTTTGACACATCGAGTAGGAAGTCATTGAGCTCAGTCTGTTTGGCGAGGCCTCTGCACACCTAGAGACACACAGAAATAGGTCATGACCCGGCTCACGGACGTATCAAACCTTTCACGCAGAGCACACACAGCATCCTGCGTGTACTGTAAACAAAGTAACTTGCTGTCTACACACTTGGCTGTGGGCCACCTCCACCAGTTTCAGTAACAACAGTGTGTTTTGCAGTGAGCAGCTCACAGTGCTGCAGTGGGACGCTGCTTCTCTGAGGTGTTATGCTATCTGTTCATATAAAAACAGCACTGGGGCGTAATGACGTCCTCTGGGAGCTGTTTGTTGAATCTATGGCTTAGTTGATTGGGTTGGGCCGAGTGACAACCCAGTTCCTGTACACAGTGGATTTCCCCATTAAAAACACCAGTGCAGAACCAGAACAAACAAAGTCACCCAAGATCATAATAAGTGGGACGGGTTAGGCTTCACCTTGTTCTCAGACAAGTCTTTAGTGAATTGTTACAGTGCTGTATATCTGCTACAGTGTGCAGTTGTAAATTCAGACCAGTCCTCTGTGGAAGTTTGCTCACCTGTACTTGATGAATGGCAACTGACGCCCACGCTAAATTAGCTGTTGCAACCTGAAAAAGAAAGTGAAATTTAGTTCCAAAGAATGTAAAGATCATACAGGTTATCACACACTTTCCAGATTTAAACCTCTCTTCTCACATTCACTGTTCTGAGTAAGTCAACATAATGTTTTGTTCTGCACAACCTCCACATGTCTACATCTATACAGTGCTGCACCTGCATGTTTGGGATTGTTGGTTAAAATCAGAGTAATTTAAAAAGAAAGCAAAACTATTTGTAAATGCATGAATTTGTAATTTTAAAGTTCGGCTCATCTTTCTTCTTTCCTGCAGCCATTTTAAGAGGAAGCTTTGTTAAATATGTGTTACACTACATCACCACATATAAAGTTAGCAAATAGCTGGAGTACACAATGGAATATTTACAATTCAGTCACATATTTATCACAGGAGTTAGCATCACCAAAGCAGTGCTAAAGTAAAGTCAGAATCCTATTTTTTACCCACTGTGTTCTGTTTCAAATATTACAAAGTCAAATAAAGACGTCAAATAAACCAAATAGGGGAATTACTAAATGTGCTGTCAAGGCATTTTGCTTTGTTTATTAATCCTCAAAGCTTGTGGAACCTGTATTTTCAACATCACTCAATATATTTCATTAGCGCCTTGTAAAAATCCTTGGAGACGAAATCATTGTTATAGTTTTCTACCCAAACCCCACAAAGCTAACAGAGATCTTAAACAGATCCAGATTAAGGTGAATACCAGGCTAAGTGTAGTTCTGTGAGCCTTGCTCCAGCCTCCCACTCTTGGTGTGTTTTGTCTGGGTCAGACTGACCTCCTGGTGGCTGAGGTTGAAGGGCTCCTTGCCCCAGTGCCGATGCAGCTCCAGGATGGCAATGAGGTCCCCGATGGCAGTGAGGATGGGGAGGCACAGGACAGAGTGAACATGGATCCCTGAGTCCTGCCCTGTGCCGTCGGGGAAGCGCTCGTCCTGCAACACGGAGGTTAGTGAAGATCATTATCACCTTAAACTACACAAAGGAGGTTGATGTAGCTGGTACATCAGTGGGTACCTAATTTCTGCCTCTCAGCCAGACAAATAATAATAATCTGCTATTGTCTCTGCATTTTCACTTCACACCAAACACAGTGTGAGAAATGTAAGTGATTTTGCGACTTATTTTTGTGCTCTGATTTTAACAAACCAAAAAAAAAACTTAGTTGAGACACACAGGCATTATTTATTTCTCGCAGTAGAACACCTTTGCTAAAATATTTTTGGATTTCAAAATACTCCAGTGCTGTTTCCAACCCTGATATCCCCTTTGTTCAGAGAGTGAAGTGTGAATGAGGACACTGTCCTGTACCAGTTGTTCCTGTACCGTAAACAGGCAGTCCTCATAAATTCAAATTGAAATTCAAAGTATTTCAGCCGGTGGTAAAGAACAACGATGATTTGATGAAACCTACATGACACATATCACAGAGATCTATAATCAAATGTCGAATGACTACGTAGGGAAATTCTCCTTACCCCCATGATGTCCTCTACTAGCAGTGTTTTGCGAGTCTTGGCAACATGAGCGGCAATGGTTGTCCCAAATGCGATGGGGCCGGAGGGGATGAGGCTTGGAGGGCCATCCTTGGCCCCCGTTGGAGTGAACAAACATAAACTCTATTGAGAAGCATAGACAAGAAGGGAAAGAGAAACAGAGAGAAATGGAGAAACAAATGTCAAATACATGTACTCGAATGCAGTATTGTATAAAAAAGCATTCAGTGAATGTCTTCTGCACTTACATTGTTGCATTCTCCCAAGAAGTAAAGTGCAAATCCATCAGCTTTTGTTGCTGTGGAAATATGAGAAACATGGGTCACAGGTGTGGAGTGAAAGTGCTTTCAATACATTTAGGCAGCTCAGGAACAACTGACATTAGCTGCCAGTGTGTGTTCCTGTTATATTATCTCACGTAGATCTGTCCAACAGCAAATGGAGATACACCTGAGAGGTAAAGCGTGCAAAGGAGACATCAGGCCACTTACAGTCGAATAACAATCTATTACCAGTGTCCCACATAACAACAAGGGCGTTCTGACCGAGGGCTCCGACTGCCACCCAGTTCATCTCATTCCCACTCCTCCTCGATAGTCCCATTTCAGACTGGTATATAGGTCATGTTATCGCACAATGTGACAACAGAGAGACATGTGGAGGATCAGTGAATACGCAGGTAATCAGGAGGTTAATGAATATTGTGGCTGAATGTGGTGTAATACACAGAATTTGTAGAATAAACAGAACACTTTTCTGTGGATGAAATGATGATGAGGGACTAAGCATATGTCCGTCACTGATCCTGTGCTTCTATAGTACAGCAATTATCAAGACAGAGACTGCAATCATGTCTGACATCAAAAAGTATTAGATATTATGATTAACCATCATTATTATAAATACGATTAATTGACTGGAATTTAGGTAAAATATGTTTTTAAATAATTTTAAATCAATGACAAATGATAGACTGTTTTTTCATTAGTGCAGTTTACCACAGTCAACAACACAGGTAGTATCAGAAAAACAAAGGCAGCTACAAATTGTATTTAGAATAAACAAACCTGTGGGGTGATTTAAACTATGGAAACATGCATCATAATCAAGTAAATGTGTCAGTGTGACTTCTGGGTCGTGATGGCAGTGTGATGTAAAATGAAGCCCGGAGGATCAATGGTCTGGATGGTTTGTACTTTTACCTGTTTTGATGATGTTGCACAACTCATAGAGCAGGAGTTTGTTGTCTCCTCCAGTGTCCAGGCGCTGCTCCATGTAGCTGTTGAGTTCGTACACCACACCCTGCATATTTGTGTCCTGGTACTGCTGGACACAAGACACACCGAAAATTGCAACTCCGCAGTCTCGCACAAACACTCAGCTTGAATTTCAAAATTGAAAAATGTGACAACAGCCTACTTCCTGTCTATGTATCCAGTATAATGTTACTGCAGCGGATAAGCACTAAAGAAAATAACAAGATTTTAATTGTTTTTCGTGTTTTTTTGAATGAAAGAGGATTATCCTCCTGCCATTCACAAAGACAGAGTCATTCATCACAGCATTACCCTCCAGCCCACCCTTACACTCCCCTTTATTACTGCGTTCTAGCCCAGGGATCCCCCCACAGTCCCGAGAGGGGGCCACTGGAGTCCCCACAGCTCTGATTAGAGGTCTGGCAAGCTCTAATGCTCAGCCTCAGCTTAAAAAGTGTGGTTATGTAAGAGACAGGCCTCCTGCCTTGTAAGGGGCCAGAGAACTGTCTATTTCTGCGCCTGCAGCAGAGGGTGAGGACAGGACGGCAGGGAGAGTGGCGCACTAGAAAGCCTCCCCCCCATGGGACGCCTTCTATCCTCCCACATCCTGTTTGCACAGACATATGGATGACGCACCGAGGGGTCGAGTGGCCCTCGCCTTTTTTTCCTGTGTGTGAGGTCCCTTCTAGCCAGCTCCAGAGCCCTGCTGCAGGCACAGACACCTGGCTGCCCAGGGGGATAGTGGCGTCAGGTTGACAAAGGTGTGAACGTATATAATGTGTATAATACGTATGTAATACGCATGCACAGCACAGGGATCTACTCTTTCTCATACCTTTCCTGCCAACTATCTCAATCATGATGAGCACACAATGCAGCTTAACAAAATGCTGACCTGAACACTGAGTCTTATGAACACTAACTTAAGAATTTATAAACTATTTCAAACTTTATATTATACTTTATACATATTTCAATCCAATGAGACCAAGTCCCATCCTTGTGGTTTTAAAAAATAAAAACAAAGACGCATAATGTCATCTAAGTGTGTAGTTATTCTGCACCTTATTCAAGCACACCAGCACATTTCTGCAGGTATTGAAGGACAGTATTGAGCTCTGTACTGTCCTTGAATTATTTCAGGAATAGTGTCCATTGTTGAGTATGAACTCAATTAGTCACTACAGTTAGCTTTGGGAGTTAGGGGCAAAGTAAGAAAATATCTAGAATGTGTGAACTTCATGTACTGTACTGTACTATGAATATACATATATATAAATATGATAAAAGAAATATATAAAAATTAAAAAGAAGCCTACCCTGCTGACTTCTTTAGCTGATGTGTCATCTGTAAAGAGAGAAATCACAATGTCAAAAAAGTGACAAAAATCCTAAATAATAAAACACTTTCTTGTTACAATCAGAATTCTACACAGTTCAGTCACAATATTAAAACTTCCTGTCTAATACTGTGTAAGTCATCTCTGATAAGGTCAAAACAGCTGTGACCCGTTAGAGTTTGGAAATTGGACTTTTTAGTGTCCCATGGTGTCTGACACCGGACATTGACTGAAGATCTTTTGGGCCCTGTGGGTCTTGTGTTGGGGCCTCTGGGGAGTTTGGAGTTTAAGTCAGCACCTGGGGATCTTAGTCATGTTCCTTGAGTTATTTAGCAGTGTTGGTGGGGCGGGGTCCTACTGAGGGAGGTGGCTGTTACTGTTGGAAAGTGTCTTTGCCAGGAAGAGATGTGTTTGATCTGCAACAATGTTAGGTATGTGTCAAAGTAACAACAAGATGAACACCAGAACCCAAGGCTTCCCAGCAGAGCGTTTGATTGTTCAGACGTGATCGATGCTAACTCCACCTGTTAGTGGTTGTTTCTAGTTCCTCTGTCAGGCCTTGGTAATTTTCAAACTTTTCTTGTTCCTTCTTCCCAATGTCATTGTTACTTTGGAATCGCATCTGTCATTACTAATTTCTTATGTTGTTTGACAACCAATCTTCCATTTTAATTCAAGACTTACAGTCCATACTCACACAGATGTTCCTCTACAATGTGACAGCCACGTGGTTATGGTGTCCCATGAATGTTGTTCCTGCCTACATCTTACACCTGTCTCGGAGGCATCTCTTCTTTCTAATATGTTCAATAAAGTATATTGAGCTAGAAGTAAATTCAGAAAGCATGACCTAGAGTCTCATTACCCAACTTATCACAGGTAGCAGAGACAGAAGGAAAATGTTTTCAGTTTAGCTTGGTCTCAAAAAAGTGTGTGCAGCCAAAGTCTTCTGACTGCCTCTAACTCAACGTTTTGACATTTACAATTAATTTTCAATTTTGTAAATGTGAAGCCAGTCAACTTTTCCTGCACTGACAACCTGAAAACCAACATGGGTGAGTGGAAAATGTGGCCTGTAGCTGTTTCAAGGTTGGGTGGATACGCTGCAGTGGATTTGTGCACCAATGGATTAGCACCAAAGACGTAGCACAACAAGCAGCACATAAGCAAAACCATATGTTCCCCCTCAATACAGTAGTGAGATAAATGGCAAATGAGTTGACGTAAAAACAAAACAAAAAATAGTATTTCAAGCATGAATACATATTATGCATAAATTATGGATGAATATATCATCTACTTTTGATGCAGGGAGACGTTTGCTTAATTTATGTTCCTTTTAAAACAGAATTAAGAGAGGTATTAATTTAACTTGACAAGTCCAAAATTTTGTGGCCTCAAGTGCAAATTCTTGGTGTGATTTCAGGCTGTTGGAGAGACAGTAGACATATGACTATTGTCTTTGGATGTAGACACTGAAGTATGTGATAATAATGAAAGCTTCAGCCAGTCATAACAGTTTCTGGACTTATAGTCTGGGAGTGGGTCTGGGAGTGCTACTTGGGATGAAAATAAAACCATTCACACAGCTCAAGCAGCTCTTCATTACACATGGGTCAACAGCATACAAGAACAGTAACGGCTCAGATCTCTTTGATAACTTTTCATGTGATTAAACCATACAAAAATCTGTGCAGATTTTTAGAAACATCTACTGAAGTGCTGACTCGAGCTGGTCCTCTTTTGAAACAAATCTTTGTACATGTGAAGAAAGAAATTACAGCCAGCTACATTGTTTGTTGTTTTAAACATTCCTCCAGTATGCTATGAGTTTCCTAACTTAGCCATGAGAGCTATTTTAGAGTGAACCCCTGGCCGGGAATGACGTCAATCAGAGGACAGAGAGCTGCACTTGAAAAAGACTTCAAACCCCTTTGAAAAAAAAGGAAAAATACAACTTTTGTCAGAGAGAATCTCTTGTTTTTACAATGGCCTGGACATGGACTTCATTCTTAAAGATAAATTCTACTTTATTACCTATTACAGAAAGTAATTGAGCAATTTAATACCTCCCGTTGTTCATTGTACATTTCTAAGAAAGACAGAAGGAAAACAACAACCTAACCACATCCTTAGCTCTCACCATAAACTCTATGTCACAGGAAACAATGTTTACACATTTAGAACAACAGCTAAATTACAGTTGTCACACATGTCACCTGAATTTTTATTTGTTTTTCTCTCGTATTAGATGTATCAATCTCATGAGTGAATGTTCTGATGTAATGTGGTTTATGATGCAGTGCTGTCGATGATATGTGAGCTCTCAGCAAGATGCTTGAGAAAGAGGTCTGTGTAAATAAACCTGGTTTAACTATAGGATGAAGAAAAAAAACTATATGAAAACATACCAAGACATTTAATACTCATTCCATATTTGGACTGTTACTTACTCTTCGGGTTATTTTATTTATAGGGTATGCACAGTGCCTTGCTGTCTGTGGTGTGTGATAGCGAGAGCAATGTGTGCAGATGGCTGGGTAACTGCAAGCTATGAGCAGCATTGAAAGGTTTTTTTTTTCTCTAGTGACCTCCTTTGCTTAGGACTGATGGTTCACAACCAAATACAAGCAAAAAAATACAACATGTCTCTGTAGTTTTAAAGGTTAAACAGAGGGTGGAGGCTTTTAGTGTTGTGCCTGTTGATGTGGTTGTTTGTTTTCACCAACACATCACATCCACTTAGCACTGTCAGTTCCAACACTGATATGGAAGACCAGGCCTGGGCAACAAATCATATCAGTAAAGAAGTGTGGTGATGATATGTTTGTTCAGTGTTATCTTGTTATTAAAATTATTTTTGTTTATAATGAATGATTTAGTAGGACACAATCCACATCATTCAATATCACTTTGGCTGTTTTATGTGTGATTTTGCATATATTTCCCATAACTCATAGACTGTGCAAATATTATTGTTAATATTTAATCCATATCACTCAGCATGACATGTGAGCTTTCCCATTCCTAGAGGTACTGCCTCTGCCAGGGCTTGTGAGGCTCACCAATACTCAAAGTCCCTCTTGGAGGAAATGGTCACCAGGCAGTGTTTGTAGTGTCACAGGTCCAATTACAGCCTGGCAAACCATCTCTGCCGGCATCTCGAGTGCAGTGGTCCCAGTGGAAGCACAAGGTGAGCACCAAGTATTATATCCACACACTGAAAAAGTCTAAGAGGCCAAAAAGTAACAGGACACTGTTGCACTTGCAGACTATACTTTGTAAAACGAATATGTGAATGCAGGAGCTTCCTGTGCTAGAAACACAAAAGCAAGTGGCCTTTAAATCTTGTGCTGCTGGCTGAAATAAAGTGAGTATTGACATATTCAGCAGGTAGATGTCCAACGTGGCTCTCATGTCCCTGGTTTTTCTTAAAACTGCTCTTTCTTAAATAACAATGGTCAACATCTTTAACATGAAATTGTCTGTGAAATATGTAAAATGGACACTTTGCTGTCCTGTTTTGCAACAATAACATCTTTGTTTCATCAGGTCTGTGTCAAGGGATTAAGCCTACCGATACACCTACCCCCGGGGTTGAGAGGGAAGGAATGTGTACGGGTGTGTGTGTGTGTGTGTGTGTGTGTGTGTGTGTGTGTGTGTGTTTTTATCAGCATATAATGTGAGCAGCAACCAGCATGGGCACAGAGACCGGTAGCCTGTTTCTAATGCCATCCCATATTTTCAGGGACCTGCTGTGCTTTTAGTAAACACAGGAGGAGAGGGCTAGCATGTTCTTAGAAAATGTACTGTCACCTCGCTACACTCTGAACACTAAACACAACTGTCTAGCAAATGTTAAACTCCGCAGAGGCTGAACAGACCTCTTCTAGTAACTCTGTCACGTGGTTCAAACTTTTCCCGAACCTGGACAAACTCAGTCCAATGTTTGTTCAGGTGAGCAGCACAAAGATGTACGGCTTTAAGTTGTATCAGCTTTTCTTCCTTAAACCAAAGCTTATCAGGCAGGACTGATAAGGTAAAAAAGTATAGTACTGTACATCCTGATTCTGTTTATTTCCTACAATGCTGCATAAAGTAGTTAATAATTAATCATAATGTATTGTTTTTAAGCATCCTAACTATGAAAAACATAAAATTGGACAGGAGAAACACTCCTCAGTCTGGATCTTTAAATGTCATGCTAGTTCCATCGTCACAATAACAACAAAATGGAAAAAGCTGGGCCTGTATCGATTCTATGGTGTGTAATGAAAGCTTTCATGTTCAGTGCCAGACAGTTGTTAGTTGTTGCAGAAGTGTAAAATCAATAAAAATATTTAAAAATGCATAAGAATAAGAAAATGTTATATAAATAATCTGGATCATAATTTTGCGGTGTTAAATCAGTCTGAGGATTTTCCGATATACATCTGCCCTTATCTTTAAAGCAATACACAAAGGGCGCAGTTCACATATAAGCACAAAGGTCTGTAGTGAACTGTTCGATCAGATGCGCTGATAAATGATCTGAAGAAGCACCCAAAAGATGTCAGCAGCCTCGAGCTCAGGCCTTTCACCGAGGAAAAATCCCTCAGTCAGATGGGTCTAATGTGCACGATGCTTGATGGGAGCGTTATTGATCTGCCGCCACAGATACACAGTCTCCCACAGGACGGTCAGCTAGCAGTGACTCAGCGGTCAATATGTGTCGACCTAGTGGTCGTCCTGCATCGACCTGCTGCATGGAGGACGTGCAGCTGCCAAAAGCAGCAGTCGACTTCTTCTTCTTCTCAGCTTCTCATCAACTATAGGCCTACACTCATCCTTCACTTGCTTTTTTTACTGTTAATGTTTATATGCCTGCAGTTCTCTTTTTTAAACTGAGAATGAGACTTCCTGTTTAAAAAAGGATTAACTAACTATCAGGTAGTTGTAAAATTTAGAATCATCATGATCAACTTTGAGGAAGATATTTTCTAGCAAGTTGATTTTTCTTTTTTTTTTTCTTCTTCTTAAGAACCAAAACTTTTGGCATGAACAATAATTTTAGTTACATTTCAGACGTCACCAAAATATCTAATTCTAAAGTCGGATCCTAAAGCTGCCTCCGCTGAGAGCTGTGCAGGGGGCCTGCTGCTCCCTCTGACGGAAAGCCCTGCAGGTGAGACAGCTCTCTTATCACAGTAGCGGGGTATGAGTTTCTGCTACACAAGCACATCTTTGTTTTTCTTGAAACTACCATCCAAAACACATCTGGGGAACGGTATCAGCTGCTTAACAGCTCGGCTCAACTTAGGCCAGAGAGAGACTGACTCACTCAGACGTCCTCCACACAGCTCTCCATTTCTAACCAGAGAGGCGGTCTGACTTGACAAAGACATTAAACTTTGTGAATGATGTTTCTAACATGAATACTGGCAGATTTCATTCAACATTGGAGAGTAATCAACAGATCATTTATATGATGTCCAAGAATTTTTTTCAACCTTAATTCAATCTGAACTTTACTTTAAAGCATTGTGTGTGATTAAATTTATTGCAAATATAATTTTATATAATAAAAAATCGAGTAGATAAAGCTAAAATCCTTGCACAGACTTGACTGAGAGATATAGCCGTTACAATTGCAATGTGTCTGAGTGTGTGTGTGAGTGTGTGTGTGTGTGTGTGTGTGAGTGTGTGTGAGAGCTGCACAAGACACAGATGAGTAACGAGGAGCCTCTGGAAGCATGGAAGCAGCAGAGGGTTTGGGATTTATTAATTATCCCATGACAGTGTGTGGTGTGGAGTAAACATTGCCAGTGGGACGGTGGTCAAGATAGGTGTGATGGTCAAATGACATCAGCAGGGATTCTGGGAAATCTTGCTCTGCTCGTTGTATTTAACAACTGGCTGCTGTTAAGACTGATCTGCTCTGTAAGTCACTGTTATCACATCTGAATCCTCATCTTGACACACAACCAGTAAAGTATTATACAATAAGAAAAAAAAGCAAGAAAAAACTGCACAAAAAACCTATAATTCAGTCACGATGACAAGGCACATTTTGAATATTACTACTCAGCAATAACAAATCTGCAGCTTTTGCAGGAATTACGGCCAGTAACACACACTCACACACATATTTGTGTGTATGTGTACAGACAAACTGATTTATGTAATCCAGTGTTGTCCATCACATGATAAGTGAGAACGGGACTGGCTGCAGGGACGGCTTCCAGGAAGCGGTGGTGATCTCAGTGACGATCACATGATGACAGGTCCTACTGCTGCTGCTCTCATAAAGAATCGAGGATCAATCTGATCTCTCTCTTAAAAAAAAAAAAGAGGGCTGTTTCTTCAAAATAGAGACAGAGATATGTCAAATAAATCTGCAAGTCAAATTCCAGCCTTCCAGCCATCATCGCGACACAGTGACCATTCAGCTCGTGTGATGAGCCAGAAATTCATCACTTGTCATTTGAGTGGATACAGTCACTGAGAGGGAGATGCAGAGAGGATTCGAGAGTGGTGCCCAAGTGTCTGCTTACAGTGGTCTCACAGAGCAAGTGGACTTATACTGATGTTACTGATGTGTTGTAAAGATCAACCCCGACAGAGATATGAAGCATAATGAAAGAGTTTGACCTGCCGATACAAGTTTTGTCCGATGTTTGTCTGATTTCATATTTTCTAATTACTCTACACCACACGCAAAGATTTATTTTCTTTATTTTCTTTGATAGAACATTTTAACACAGAAATGTAACCAGATTTTCAATTATGTAAAACCTGTAAATTATGTTAAAAAAGCAACTTTTGCTAATCCAGATGTTATAGTATGCACAACATGAGACCACTGACATGTGAAGAGAATTTGGTGACCCTCACATTATCTGTCTTCGGTAATGCACTTGTAGACGTATGACATATTTTAGACTGACCGACCAATCCCACTGATTCCAGTCACCAGTCACTTTAATGGTGCATCCCTGTTAACAACTTATAAACTTAGCAACCCCAGCATGAGGTTCAGAGTCACCCTGCCATGGGACTTAGAGAGGAATTCAACACTATGTTGCTTTTCAGAGTTTTACGTACGGTTTTAGTTTTATAACTAAATCTAAATAAATACTCAGGTGACATCAGTTCAAGCTGTTTATCATATTTTGCAACTTTGCTGAAACCAAGTTCTCCAAAACCTGTAACCACACTGCGGTGTGTGAAATCCCCTTTAAACTGGAGCTAAATGCTGCATGAAAACAAACTGTTACTAAACCCCAGCAGCTTACAAGCACTTAAACTGTAAAATGCATCATAAACAGCCTCATTGGTTTGTGTGTGGACCCGACTGATTCAATATCTCTGACTGCCCAATAATTACTGTTATGATTATTCAGTTGATCATCTCAATTACATTATTATTATTATTATTATTATTATTATTATTATTATTATTATAATAATAATAATAATAATAATAATAATAATAATAATAATAATAATAATAATAATAATAATAATAATAATAATAGTTTGTAGCTATTTTATTAAAACATTTCTCAGACTGAATTTTGGACATTTGGAATTTGAGACAAAGTTATTTATCCGTTAAAACAGTAAACTGTTTCTGGTACATGTCTCTGTCACATGTATCTCGACCGCATCTGAGGGACCATTGTAGGAAACCTGTGTTTATCTTTACATAAATAATATTGATAGACTAATCTGTTAAAATAATATTTTACTCCCCAATATCTAAACAAAATTACACATTAAGCGGTCCTAACCACAACGTAAAGTGGAGGGCAAAAAAAATCAATTTCCAAATTAATAATAAATAATAATAATAATTAGCAATGTTATTAGGCAACTTAAGTGACAGAAAATTCCCTAATGGGAATTTTTTAAGTCTAGACACATGTAACAGAGGAGTGGGCTGCATATCTACACATGACCTGCATTGAACATTGAGTGGTACTCAATAAAAATCTTGAAAATCAACAAAATACTGTTTGTAGCCAGTCGTTTCAACACAGCATAAACTACAATATGAACTGAATGTTCTCTCTATGTTTTCTCTCTTCTCTATCCAAATGAACAAAAATATGATCTGATGTGATTTTTTTCTGGATTAGTTCAGTAACTTTATGTTGTTAACATAAACCGTGCTGCTGCATCGCTCCTCCGGTCTTTCATTGTGTTTTCTCATCCAACAAATTGATGTAATCATTTTACTAGGAGATTTACACATATTAGGGGGATCAGTGATACCATTTGCATTATCGTGGAGCACTTTTGAAAAGCATGTCATGGCACTCTGTCTAGTGCTAGTGTGCTTCTCAGGACAGCATGAGAATTGACTGAAATCTGAAACTTGCTCGAGACGTGTAATCCATCATAATGAGCGTCACAACTGCTTTTGTTTTATGTCAGTGTTAAGTTACTGTTGTACAGTAATGCAGCACAGACGTTTAAGAAGTAAGGTAAACAAAACATGCTTTGAACAACTGCCAACACTCATGTAGAGTACATGTAATTTGTAGTAAACAACATTTTTGAGGGGTTTTTTTTTGGAAAGCATGGGAAAAAATATGAACTTTGACCTGGAGTAATTTTGTTTCATGACTCACACAATAAAACTGAAAACTGATAAAAGGTTAAACTCACAAACACAAACACACAAACCTACAGGCTTTGTCTCAGGCTTTGTCAGTTTTCTGCTTTAGACAAGCTTCATCTGCTCTGACCTCAGCTACACGTGTGAAATTAGTTTCTCCAACTTGGCACCAACAAGAATGACTCAAGCCCCTATTTCTACCTGCCACCAAACACACACAGTATATACAAGATACTGTATTTAGGTAATTGTTAAAAGTGCAGGATCAGAGCTGAGAGACCAACATTTCTGCATGGCAGCAATAAACACCGCTGTCTCTAACCTCATGGAGAAAGCAGCTCCTAAATGTGACAAATCCATCTTGCGCCAGCTTCCCTCTTCACTTCAACACACCCACACCCTGAGCCAGCACAACCCCTCACCACCACCGTCCCCGCCCCTCCCCTGGGCCCCCTTCAGCCGGCTGCATGTCTCTGGAGGTCGCCTCTGACGTCAGCAGCTCGACTGGGCAGAGTGCCAGCTCTGTGGGCTCTTGATGGATGCGGTTGGTCTGAGAAACAGTGCACGGCACAGATTCAACTCAGCCCGCTCAAACACATGAAATGACCCGTAAACACCCGACGAGCCCAGTCCCTCTCCCCTATCGTCTGTCTATCACACGCGCTGACGATTAAAGGAAACACGTGAAGATGAGTGATTTGTGCTGCAAATCGCCGGGATAATAAATGGAACCCGCGGAGGCACAGTCTGCCTCCATTCCAGTTATCCCTTGGTCTTTAAAGAGAAAAGGTTTTAGCTTTTCAGTGCAATAAAAGCAAACGACTGACGTCCCTGCAGATATTCATGGCAGCTTGTATTTGTGGTTGGAACTCGTGAGGGATTATGTGAGCTAAAAAGAACAAACGTTAAACCAAAAGCAAAATATAACAGAAATTACAACTCTGCATCAATATTCTGAAATCCGCTGATCCAATCATTATGTCACAGTGATCCACAAGGCTGCAGCATGTGTTCCCATGTTTGTCCCTGTGTTTGTGTGTGTGGGAGTGGGTATACCTGCAGGCCTGCTGCTGGTCTTCCTCTTCAGCCATCTGTCCAATGTCTCTGCACTTACACTCTCCAACACAAAGTCATCCAGCATCTGCGGGTGCAGCGAGAGGTAGGCCTTCACTTTTTCATCTGTCAAGCCTAAAGAACACAAAAAGAAAACATCTTTAAGTTCATGCACTACTCAACTTTATCCATGACTAAGCAAAGCCTAAAAAAGGAAAAAAAAAAAAAAAAAAGACGCAAGACGTTGGGAGTTGTTGCACAAAATCGTGGAAAAAGTTTTTTAAAACATGTGGAGGAGAGAAATATAAGATATAAGGGGATGGAAAATAACATCTCATTCTGGCCCACAGTGTTCCCGACAGCCACCCAAACAAATCCACAGCCTAGGAACAGCAGAAGGTCATCCCTCTCTCTATTTTTTTCTTCTTTGCTGTGAGGTGAGCGCGGCAGCAGCACCTATTTTCCCAGCTAAAGCTCTCAGATAGCCGGGCTAGCTCACTTATGTTTACTGTAAAGCCGTGTCTCCAGGGATAGGAGCCCCCAACAGAGGCAGCAGGATAAAGGAGGACTCGATTGTGCTTAATAGGCAATTAGGTTCTTGAGAGCTCGCTAAGTGCTGCTGTTTACTGTCTTTGTTGTCAGGGGAAAAAGCCATTTGCCAGACCATCGTTGAGGGAAAGTTGTTTTTAATATACCCGTTGGCGTCTGAGAGTCCGTCATGATGCACTAGGAAACCATCATGTTTAGGTCACTCATGCAAATGGAGAGTGTGTGTGTGTCTGAAACAAAGACTTGTAAGTATCTAAATTCAGTCGTGAGACGTCATCTCATCATGGTACAGTGAATGCAACACTTTCACACAATGCAACCAAAAGTTATGATTCCTTTAAAAGAGAAACAAATTCTATGGCAGAGCTAAATTTACATTTTATGATATGTTACACAGTAACTGAATGTATTATCAGATAGTAGTAGAAAAGATGTCTGTTGTATTCAGACAGCCCTGATGGTTTTTATACCGCTTTCTCACGAAATGTCTGGTTATCAGCAGCATCTGTGTAGACTCCCTTCAACTATGAATCACAGGAGGACATGCAGCTGGAGAGCATGTGTTCTGCCGTCAGACAGACGCATGTGCACGTGCATGCACACACACTCACACACACACACACACACACACACACATACACACACACAGCATGAAAATATTACTAAGTGGGGCGTCTGTCTGTAATCCTATATGATATAAGGGTACTGAATGGCTACAGACACTTGTAAACCAAACAGTGAGATGGGTGACACACACCTGACGCCTGCGTCGGATGACAAAACAAAAGCAGATGCAAGAGATAAAATCATCTATTTCAGCTGCAGGTCACTTGCTGTATGTCAATAAAAGGTGTTTGTTTGAAATCTACATTTTGGGAATAATTTTTTTTTTTTTTTGAATGAATTTAACTTAATCTCAAAATCAGAGTAAGCAGCTACCTGCCACCTTTGATTTATTCCCCCAAGATTAAATCATTTGATCTTCAGTTACGATGGATCATCCGCTTAGTATGTGAGTGTTTTTGGGTTTGAGCGGGATTTTAACATTGCAGGCAAATAAGGCAAACAGAGGTGGGGAGGGTGGGGTGGCGGGCTGAAGTGGAGGATGCTGTGGTCTGACGCTGTCCAGACACGAGACACAGCTCTTCAGGAGCGGAACGCCTCACGAGACTCTTGGCCGGCTCTGACGCACATCGGCAGAATACGGCTTAATAAATAAGAGAAAGTCAAGGGGGGTTGTGGGTGGTGGTGGTGAAGGGAGCTGCAGGGGACAGACAGAAACACAGAGAGGAGTAAAATGGGAGAACTGCAAAAGACCCTTACGACTTTGTCCTATCTGACACACAAAGAAGGCACTGTGATAAGTGACACCACAAAAAAAAGAAAAAACAAGGAGGCTGTATGAATTTATGAATACGAGTTTTGTGTCGACGGCCTCTGAAAATTATTTAGCAATCATATGTGTGCACATGAACAAAAATAGTCAAATGTCCTATTTCCATGGGGCAAAAACAAACAGCAGTGATAAGAACTTTGCAGTGGGCATATAATGGTTGATAAATTGTGATCTGGGTGCATCCCAACGCTTAAAATTACTAGATCACACTTGTAAAAATAGTGAAAAGGGGGAGTTTTTAAAGGCTTTTTTGGCAAAGAAAAAGCAAATGGTGGCTCTCTGGAAGAGCCAATGTTTATTTTCTACCACCAGCTCAAATCTTAATCTCGGTAGTGTGACATAATTCAGTTTCAGCAGAAAGAGTGAGGGTAGGGAACAATACACAGTATCTGTCACCTGATCAGTAGGGAGCTAATATTTGCCTAAAGGAAACAGCAAGTTGAAAAAAAAAAAAAAAAAAGACAAAAACAAAACAATGTGTTAGTCTTTGTTTCTCAACCTGTGTGCGTCTGTCAGCTTCTAATCCATTTGTCCCTGTTGAAGACTTCGATCTAAAAAAAGGTTTTGATTATAAGTAAGGAAAAGGAAAAAAATAATGAATATATTATGGCGCTGTATTTTTTTTTAAATCAAAGATTAATCAATCTGGGGTAAATAGTTCTTTTTTTGGTGGGGGGGACTATTTTTAGCTGTGAAATAATACATATTTTAATAATTATTTCAGGAAGCCAGGTGTTTTTTTATGTAATTGACTCAAAATAAGCTTAAGTGACCGTGTTCATCACACAGAGCAATTACCTGCATAAGGATTTAGTTACACGCACAATACGTGTCATTGGAATTCATTCATTGCTCATATTTGACCTTTTTGTGGTATTTGCTGACAAAAAAGACAAATATAGTCTTTAACCAGACTTATTCCACAAGAATTAAAATGCTTACAGTGAGTATGTACGACAACGTAATCCAAAATGATGATGCATTTAACGGAAAGCAGCACACATGACAGGAAAGCCTTCAAGGGTCAACTTCCTCTAAATGTGAGAGCAAAGATGTTTGAATATTTCCAATCAAAGTTACATCGTTTTGACATTTTGTTGAAATAATTTACACATTTCTTTCAGTGAATGACTAATGAACACATGTCTGCATGTGCTCTGAACATTACAGTCAGTTTGGGTAAAGTCCAGCGGCATCGCCTTGACAAATTAAAACATATTTATCTGTATCACTATAGAAAATCAATGTTTATTGGAAAAAGTGAAAAATGTAAACATAATCAATCTCTATTAAGGGTCTCTGGAAAAAGAAGCCAGAGGAATGACCCAACAAGCACTATATTATGGCACGATAGTGATTGATGGCATTTTTTTTTTCTGAACATTCCTGCTACTTTGTGCCGACCTTATAGGCTTTCCTTCTGATTCCCTCTTAAGTCTTTAGAGCCACAGCTCAACCTAATGTGACCACAGTGACACTCAGAACTGTAGAATATACGTCAGTGTCCCGAGCTTGCGACTACAGCGGCTAATCAAAGGTAGAGCCAGATCTGTCCCACATGCTGTGGTCCAGAATGGTTAACCCCACCGGGAACCACATGTGCTCACTCAATCAGGAGCAAGATTGAGAGTCTGCTGTGGTGAAAGCAATGGCTTGGTCACTGGTTTTACCAGACTTTTTTTATTATTATTATTATTATTATTATCATTATTATTATTTTGTAAAACCCCAGTGAAATTTTCCTTCCCACTGGGGCCAGTGTTGCCGAGGACAATGGCGTCATCAAGATAAGCACAAAATGTTTTTCATTTGATTCTAATAAACATAATGATACAGAAACACGTCCGACACGTAAAACACAAACCAAAATCCAAAGTACAAACAAATAATTCAAAATCTTCATCATCGGACAATTTTTTTAGCAAAACATTAAATCTGGATCCAGTTCACAAACGTTCTGCCACGGCAGTAAGATCTTTCTATGTCCACCACATTAAACTGTCTCTATAATGTCGGCAGTGATGAGAATATTACTGCCATTTACTTAACATGTTTATGATCACACTTAAACAGTGGTGCAGGAACTATTCAAATGCTGTACTAAGTAAAAGCCATTATGTACACCATCATTAAAGTGTTAATTCTGATGCATGAGTAGGATTTTACTGTTGTTGATGGAGATGGAGCCAATTTAGTCAAATGGTTCACATCCTAGGGGTCAGGTCCTCTCCACAGGGATACAAGAAAAATTCTTGGGGATGTGAGATCATTAATGAAGTAAAAAAAGTTTTTTTTTTTTTCATGAATTTGTATTTATAATTTGAAAGCAGTTATCTAAATATCTTAATTATGATATGGAGCCTCGATGAGGAGTCACAACTATCAGTTTACTTTTTTTTTTTCTTACATTTATCAGGTTTTTTTAACGTTTTTTTACGTTTTTTAACGTAAAATGTTAATTTACTTCATAAATACAGCACAAAATACAAATAGTATTAAATACTGTGGTTACAACAGATAGACAGACACAGACAGACAGACAGACAGACAGACAGACAGATAGACAGATAGATAGATAGATAGATAGATAGATAGATAGATAGATAGATAGATAGATAGATAGATAGATAGATAGATAGATAGATAGATAGATAGATAGATAGATAGATAGATAGATAGATAGATAGATTGACAGATAGACAGACAGATAGATAGATGGACAGACAGGCAGACAGATTGACAGACAGATAGATAGATAGATAGATAGATAGATAGATAGATAGATAGATAGATAGATAGATAGATAGATAGATAGATAGATAGATAGATAGATAGATAGATAGATAGATAGATAGATAGATAGATAGATAGATAGATAGATAGATAGATAGATAGATAGATAGATAGATAGATAGATAGATGGACAGACAGATGAACAGACAGATAGATGGATGGACAGACAGATAGATAGATAGATATAGATAGATAGATAGATAGATAGATAGATAGATAGATAGATAGATAGATAGATAGATAGATAGATAGATAGATAGATAGATAGATAGATAGATAGATAGATAGATAGATAGATAGATAGATAGATAGATAGATAGATAGATAGATAGATAGATAGACAGATTGACAGACAGATAGATAGATAGATGGATAGATAGATAGATAGATAGATAGATAGATAGATAGATAGATAGATAGATAGATAGATAGATAGATAGATAGATAGATAGATAGATAGATAGATAGATAGATAGATAGATAGATAGATAGATAGATAGATTGACAGATAGACAGACAGATAGATAGATGGACAGACAGGCAGACAGATTGACAGACAGATAGATAGATAGATAGATAGATAGATAGATAGATAGATAGATAGATAGATAGATAGATAGATAGATAGATAGATAGATAGATAGATAGATAGATAGATAGATAGATAGATAGATAGATAGATAGATAGATAGATAGATAGATAGATAGATAGATAGATAGATAGATAGATAGATAGATAGATAGATAGATAGATAGATAGATAGATAGATACCTCCCAGCTCTGCAAAAAGTTGCCTGTTCAGACAAATGTATAGGCGGGTAGCAGTTTGTTGTGCATGTTTATGAGTGGCTGAAACCCAGTTGGCAGAGATTTTGGTGCCTGACTCAGACTTGGGCTTCCTGTGTAAAAACTAAACCCTGAGTTCATGCAGTGAGGTATTGTTGCATAACACTTATCTTGACTATAGCGCACCACACCCTGGGACTAGGAAAGGAAGGCCAAGCCAGTCTCAGTCCATCTGGGTCTTTCAGTATAAAAATGCTCCCGTTTGACTGGGAATGCATTTACACACAGCATGGCTCAACCAATTTGTGGTACTAATATGGAAGTTTGGGCATCAAAACATCCTGAAAAAGCTTCAAAATAGTAAATCTTTGAGAGTTACAATTCAAGTTTATGAGCATTTTTTATTAAGGAAATCAATTAGGCATGCTCTGATTTTATATGGAAAAGTAAATGGCTTGTAGAGATGCTGTAAACTGAAAGTAATTCACTCCATTGTAAAATAAAATGTGCTTTAAATAAACATTTTTTAATGCTTTCTATTAGTATAGGAACTTTTAAGGATTGAAACAGGCATAAGAACTGAAACTTGACACCGAGTCACTTGTGGTGAGATATCACATGAGTCACAAGTCATAACGAGACGTTTTGCAGATCAGCATTTGTCAATGGCACACAAGAGGAAAAGCTCCAGAGAATTTCTGACACCACATCTCTTTAATGGGAAGCTCCTTCAGATGGTGGGAAAAGAAAAGAAACCCCTGCGAGGCAAAGCCTCATTTCTCTCCCTATAGCCACGCTTCTGTTCTTACTATATTTTGTTTGACTTTAGCTTGCACAACCTCTTCTCTGACCATGATTCATGTCATCCTTCACCCCCTCATATAAGAGCTGAGGCACATAGATAGTCATTGCAGTCGACACCTTTAGCCACTGATCGGCTTCATCTTTTACTCCTTTTTAACTAGGAGGATTCTATTTTAAAAATTCTCAACATGAGTGTCCACGATGACAGAAGACTCACCCACACTTCACAAGATAAGCTTCGTACTCAGTGTAGAGTTACTAAGTATATCATTGATTCAAATGAATAAGAACTAGAACTATGACCTTGCAGTTGAATGTTTATGCCAACTAGTACAGTTACAGTTAATTAGCATATTAATTCTTGTCATAGCAAAAAAATGTCTTCAAGTAAACATTTGAATCAAATTTGAAGAAATTCCCTTAAGGGATTTATAAGATCTACAATGCCAAGCCACACAGACCTTCACCTTTGACCTTTGCCATCAAATTCTGATCAGTTCATTCCTGAGTCAGATTGAATGTTTGTGCCAAATTTGTGGGAATTATTACTGAAGCGTTCCAGAAATGTTGTGTTTACTCACCACTATGTGTTTTGAGAGGTCACAGTGACCTCGGTGAGTTCATTAAGAGTCCAAGTGAATTTTTGTGCCAGATGTAAAGAAATTCTCTCTGTTCCTAATGATATACTTTCACAAGACCCTGAGTCACTGTGATCCTTGACCAAAATTCGAAGGAATTCCCTCACCACATTACTGGGAAATCACATTAGTGAAGAATAGGATGGACCAACAAACAACCCAAAAAGTAATGTCACAACAGAAGCTTAAAAAAATAATGTGATGTCTTCACCTCCTTCTGGCAGTGATGTCCAGGTTGACACAGGATCATGAACATGGTGACATGGTTGTGGTTACAGGTGCAGCAGATAATCAGTGACACTGGGTGTTGTCAGCGTTAAATTACTCTTTATACAGTTACAGTAATGGATGATCTAAATGACTGTATGCTTTAGTCAGTGGAGCCCAAAATGACACATTGTGGCAGCTCTGAAAATCTGTTGCAATTTGCATCATGTTTTTGTAATTTTTCTATAAACTGCTGAGGTGTATTTGCTTTTTAGCTGGAAAAGTCTGACTGTAATCATAACATGTAATTAAATCTAATAAACGTTATCTTCAGAATTTGGAATATGTACAAATATTGTATATACAAATATAAGGAGTTTAAGAGTTAGCCTTTAAGTTGCACAAGTTTCCAAAACTTGTCCTGAATTTTGCCTGTCAGGTAAAACTTGTTGCCAACACATTCCATGAATACAAAAGCTAGTTCGAGCTGTCAGGACACACACATGGTTACGTTTAACACTGAAAATGGTTTGGTAGGTGAAGCTTGTTTAGTTCAGGAGGTATTACACCACCTGGGTGAACGGGCTGTTTAACAAGACTGCTCAGCTGAGAGAAAGTTGATGAGGCATTGACACAGTTGGCAAGAACGTTCCTGAAGGTGGAGGTGACTTGATTTGACTTGTGTTTACATCTTGCCTAGTTTTTAACAGATACCGTTGCGAGGTACATTTTTATTTTTTTTAACCTAAAAAGTGAAAGTTCAATCAACATGTATGAGGATTTGTTAGAATTGATTTATTCTTGCTACACAGAACTGCAAATTCCAGTAAAGTTTTGCTTCAACTATTCACATACGCATATAAAGGAATATTTGAAAAACTGTTTAAAACAACAACCACCTCCACCCCTTATCATCACTAATCTCAATTTCCTATGAAGCCATTAGCGATGCGTATGACCGAGGCTGAATTGCAGGTGAGTGTGAGGCTTCAGCGGTCGTGTCAGAGTGAGCAAGATGTTCCTCCGCTGCAACACATAGATGAAAAATGCACACGAGAGAAAAAGGGAAAAGACCACTTCTCGAGAAGCGCACTCCTTCTGGCAGAAAGTCAAGGGCATGCTGCCAAAGTACTACTTTTCACTCTCCTGACGTGAAGCTGAGGCAGGAAAGGGGGGTGGGGGGTTTGCTGCAGGGTGCGTGCGTCAGCAGGTCCGCCTGGGACTCCCTTGCCAGGAGGTGGGAAGAGCATGTGGTTCTTATCTTATCTATGGGAGGGCTGGAGCACAGCGTCCAAGACTGACATTCAACGAGCGGCAAAAAGGGAGAAAAAAAGAGCCAACACTGAGGATGAAAATGCTTCGACTTCTGCTCACCTCATTTATTCACAGAGTATGTGCCGGTGAACCTGGCTGTGTGTGTGTGTGTGTGTGTGTGTGTGTGTGTGTGTGTGTGTGTGTGTGTGTGTGTGCATAGGTATTGTTCACCTGCACACACACAGTCACACGTCCCTCAAATTCTACAAGAGCCAAGGGTGAGGTGACCAGTGTGACTCAATCAATACCAACAGTCAGTGAAAAGGTGTCAAATTAAGAAAACGCTGTTTCACCCCGGACTTTTAACTGCAGTCCCATCACTTCCAGAGACAGAGACACGCCCCCACATGGCAAAAACAAACACCGCTGCACGAACAAGTTCACACCTTTCACAGAGAGTGTGAAAGAGAGAGAGAGAGAGAGAGAGAGAATGAGAAAGAGAGAGAGATTTCCATGGAAATGTAATTTGCATTATTTCCACTTCCATGGTCCAGGTCATTAGATGTAAAGGGTAAGGGCTATAAATGGCAAACTGAGATGTAGATAAGGCATGTCCCTTGATCCACAGCTAAATGGTGCGGTCACAAGCAAACAGCAATGCTCGAACTATGGTCACAAACTCACTGCAGCTCAATTTTCGGCTAAAAACTCTAAACTTACTTGCGCATTTCTCTCGCTGAAAGGAAACTTAACGTCAGCCAGAGGTGGAAGTTCACAAAGTTTACAACAAAATGCTGATAATGAGCCTCAACAGTGACGTTAGTGATGTTGAGTGCCTCTAAGTCAGCACCTTGATTTGATGTAGTGCTGCATCTGCCCCCCTCCCCATTTGCCACCCCCCTTTCTCAACTCCTCCCCAGAGCCACATCAGTAATCAGGGGTCATGTTCCCCGCTCCACATCTGGACTGATGCTGAACTCTGCAGCCGCTGTGCAGCAGAGGCCAGTTGGGACCTGGTAATGAGAACCACAGATCCTTGTGTCTTATCCAGTGCCGCGTTCTTTTATGAGCCCTGACACGAGGACAAGTTGTAAAGAAATCGACATGCAAGTGGCCTTTTCCCATCCCCTCAGATACCAGCCCACAACAAGCTGAAGAGGGAGGGGGTGGGTGGGGGGGTCAACGGACGCCGTGAGGAGAATGTCATCTGTTTCCCTTCTCAGATCGCGCACTGTGCTCTGGCATCAATCCAGTCCTGAACACATCTCGATGCAAAAAAATGTTTTCAAACCACAAACAAGCTAATTTTCTTGGGCTTGAATTTCCAGAGAGTTTAAATAAACAGACAAAGACAAATCAGAGAAACTATTTGGCATGTACTCACGATGGTCTGGATTTATTTAGCCATTCAAATTTCAATCAGGCTTTAATTTTCATATTGCAATCATATCATGCGCTATATGTATTTATATAGTTGGTGCTGAGAGAAACCGTCGCTGTGAGAGACGGCATGTGGTGAGACAGGAAATGTCCAGCGTGAGCACTTCCTGCCTGACAATACAGCCTTCTTCACTGAGTTAAGCAATTTGTCGACAACCAATTGGGTTTGAAAATGCCTGAGAGATCACATTAAGGATGACCCAGACTGACCTCTGATCCTGACCAGAACTGTCTACAAACAATTGTGCACAAACTCACACAACCATATGTATATATTTTCCCCCTACAACATTAGCTATAACATCACAGAAATGAGTCACAGCTAAGAATTATATGAGCAACCAGTGAATGAGCCAACATGTTGTCTTTACAAAACTGGAGTCTGTCTCTCCAGGGAGCGGTGGACAGTCCAGCAACCAGTTCCATTTCACAAAAGACAAACAATGATAGTAGGATAAACATACCATCAGTTGCTAAAAAACAAAACAGTGTTTTTTTTGTTTTTTTGTTTTTTTTACCACAATAAAAATCCCTATTTGACCCTCTGTTGGATACAATTACAGTGATCTATCACACGTCTGATATTTGAATAAAGCAGTCTGAGTAAAACATGCAGAGTTTTGTCATGACTTGCTAAAACAGTGTTGTCAAAAAGCCTTGGATAAAGATTAATCAAATTATTCCTTAATCCCAAACCAATCAGAGGTAAACATGCAGTGAGAAGGCAAACAGAGTGTCGAGTTAATCCGACATTTAACCCGGATTAATTGACAGCTGTATGATGTTAAAAAAAAAAAAAAACAGAGCGGGAGAGATGAGAGCTGTAATTTTCGCACGAAAACTCAAAACTATGACAGAAGTGGACAGGGCCAGTTGGCCATGTCAACATATTTGTGAACAACTTGTTTATAATATTAGAAAACTGACAAATATTCCAGCTCATCCCATTGAAGTTGATATTACTCCTCAACGGTCTTCGACTCTGACAGCCGCCCACGTCCACACTGCTGTTTAGTAAATTGAAAAAAGTTTGGAAGATTTGTGAAATCTGAAATTCTTGTCCTTTTTTGGTCAGCGTGAGGGCAGGATACCTACATACTGTACCTCAATAATGCATTCCATGACTGCAGTTTACTGCTATGTGCGTATTTTGGCATCACTCAGTATCCCAGGTCCCAAACTATACCAACTTGTTATTACAGGATTGCCACTAAAGGTCACTTGAGGTGCCACTGAAACAAACTGGAACCACTGACGGAATTATTCGTGTGGCACGCACGCACAGAGTAAATCATGGAAACACAGAAATGACAAATTACAGTAACTCCTACAGTAAGTTAGAATTTCCCACCGCGATATTACAAGACACAACGTCGGATAAAATGCCAAACTATGCAAGTTCACCACTGAGCAGCACTGACATACACAGGAAATATTATATTACACTATTTACTTTAGTGACAGAAAATCATTAATGCATTTTTATGTATGCTTTCATTGTGCTGGCAGCTATTTCTCAATATATTGAATTATTGTTTCCAATATAAATCATGTTAAATTATGATTATATCTGTCTGATGATTATTATTATAATGTTGTGCTTATTAATGTATAATATAAGCCCAATTTTTTTTAGAAGATCACTAATATTAGTTGTCGTTTCAATAATATTAATATTCTATCAATATAATATTCGATATTATTGGGAATATTGACGTGGTCACATTTATCCCAGATCATATTCAAGTTTGCTTTTTGTTTGTTTAGTTTTTTTTTTTTGTTTTGTTTTGTTTTGTTTTGTTTTTTTTAATGAGGAAAAAATATTTACATTTCTCATGCTGGTGAGACTTTTTGATGATATGTCTTATTGCAGCACTGCTCACTGTCCTCTGCTGTCACACACCGGACACGCTCCAATCCGAGCCTGGATTCACACACTAACACACGCACTCACATACACACACACATATATAGAGTGAGAGAGAGAGCCCAACCGCTCCACATTTAATTAAAATGGACTTGAGACACACGCTAGGTTTTTACGAATCGCGGTTTTGTCTGTCTGGACCCCCTCAGATGAAGTCCCCACCCATCTAGATCAGCTATCAATCGGTCATTCATAAAGTTGAGAAGACAAACTGGTAAATAACACCCGCCTGCAGGAGCGGCGGAAATAATGCATCCAAAAAAATATGTCCATGTTTCTGTGATTTTACTCTCCTGATACTGAAAAACAAAGTGATTTATCGTTTTTTGCGTAAAAAATCCAACCGCGATTTTGCCTCTGACACTTTAAAAGTGTTGCTCAAAAATACCTACTTGCACCCAGGAAACAGTCCGTTAACCTTCTGAAACAGCTTGTTGAAGACGGACCATCTTCCATGTCGGATTGTGAGCGCAAAAGGAGAGAGGAGCCACGGGGAAAAGTGCGCCTCTGCAGCTGCAAGTTGGTGCGTCTGGGCGAGAAAAAAAAATGAAAGAAAAAAAACTATTCCAGGACGCGCTGAGGTGATGGTGTCCTCAGTGCTGGAGGCTGTGCACGAATTTGGGAAGGGCAAAAAGAAGAAGAAGGAGAAGAAGAAGCAAGCGTGCTGCCCCCACCCCACCTCCACCAGCGCTATAACCCAGCACCGCTGGCCGAGGTGTAGCTACAGTCGGTCCGCCTCCTCGGCGTGGTGGCTCCGTTGTGGATGTGCAGCAGCAGCAGACTGGAGCAGCGCAGGCGACGACGCATAGACACAGAGAAATGGGAGTAAACACACACTCACTCACGCACACACACACACACACACACACACACACACTCACACACGCACACACTCACACGAGGAGAGAGGGAGAGACAGGAGCGCGCTATTGTCAAATCCCACACGACTATATACGCAACTACCTGTGTTACCTTCAAAATAAAAGCTCCAACAATCAATGAACGCTGTGAAAGATGAAGAATTATAGTTTACAAGAACTAAAATAGGTTAAATTAGTTTAATATGCATTCAGTTATATTAAACATGCATATCCTTTATTTATTGAGAGAAATTCTATGAGGTTCTGTGCATATTTTAATATGAAATATTGATACAAACAATCAGATTGTGACACAGCGCTCAGAATGTGCGTCTTCCTGAAAGACAATGTAATGATCGTTAATATTATCAATGAGATCGCGTTCGTCTAGTGAACTTTTTCCACGTTTGTTTTATTTTGAAGGACAATGGGTTGTTATATCCGGTGTTTTGTGCACTTGACGCGTCTGGGAACCGCACTCTTGACGCTGCTGTTCCTGTTCCTGAATTTGGCTGCGTAAAAGGGGCCGAGTCATATGCCCAGCGCTCTCCAGAGACACGCTGCTGTTTCCTGATCCACGACTCTGTGGTCAAGGAGGAGACGGCGACAACTTCCACAAAACATGATTATGGCCCTGTGCGGCACAGCAGGGCCAACGCGGCTGTGAGGCGACCATTTTGGCGTGTACCGACTGAAAATGAACAGAAAAAAAAAAATGTTTAAAGAACTGTTTTACCGATGTGCCCTTAAGCAAGACACTGGATTTATTCCTGCTCTTGAAGAAGCCATGAGCAGGCAGAGACAGTTAGGGTTAGACAAAAGTCAAACAGCAGAGTTTTTGGCTGAGTTTTTACTAATCCAATTTTTTTGAATATCTTCTTTCCAACGAAGACACCTTCACTTAGATCAGATTTTCATCAAACACATACACTACTAGTGTCCAGCACAAAATCTATTGGATAAAAAATAAAAATAAATGTTAAACACCTGAGGACAGTTTTATTTGTGAGTGAGAAAAGATTATTTAATGGACAGAAAACACAAACTACTGTGTAAGAAAAGAACAAGCGTGCGGGTACGGCCTCAGCACTGATCATACCAAGGTCTGTTTTATCAAGGTGCAGATTTTACACAAGGTTCTTTAGTCTGAAGCAATATTGAGATTGTATTTTCCTGCCTTTATACTCAATCGCTGTTGATATTTCCACTCTTGACTTCAAATATCTGCAGAGACTTGCATTTACAAAAGGAATGTGTTCAATTGATTTATTTCACCAGGCCAGCTCAGACGTACATTTACATAAATTATAATTGTAAATATCGCCTTGAATGGGCACGATAAAATAAATCAATGTAGTACATTCCTTCAGCAAAGACCTAACTCTGCAAATCACTGCAAAGACTGCACAGCTGCAGTGCAGCTGAAATATACTGCAAAGTTATAACAATAATAATAATAATAATAATAATAACATCCTGCCCTTTTTGGCTTCTGTGGAAATTAGAAAATGGCACAATTAACATTAACAGCCACAGAATGAGTCCAGTGTTAGAAAACATAGTTTCCTGTATTAACCTACCCAGTTTTTTTTTTTTTTGTTTTTTTTTTTTTTTTTTGCCTTGAAATTAGTATAAAAACACTTTTACATGTATACCTGCAGAAAAGAGACACATAATTAATTCACAGGACAGTGGAAAAGCAAAACAACGCACACGTGAAACAATTTTTTTAGCCATAAACTGATAAACTACACATCATATACAGAGCACACAGAGATCTTAGTTCAGATTACGTGTTCAAAATGTCATTATCAACATGCTTTTAAATTGTCACTTTTTTAAATTGCTGCTTTGTTTTTCTTTCTTTTAAGTGAGGACTCCATATCCAATCTCAAACAAAGCAAACCACCACCTCCTCCCCCCGCGTCCTCCACCGAGTCTCACAACCTCTGCATGTGTGTGCTCATGTTATCTGCACACGCAGAGCACCTGAACAGCTCTGAGTCGGCAACATGATACAGCATAAAGTGTGCCAGACGGCAATACATACTGATCATATCGAGAGGGGGAGAGAGAGGTGTGGGAGCTGTGACGGGTTACGTCAGCATGTGCGCTATCAATCACTGGCATTCCTACACTCTGGAGCAGCTGGTCCATTCAGAGGTCACGTATAACCGACACACTCCCTTGCGTTTCCCCTCCCATGTCAGCCCGATGACAGTAACCTTTATAAATGGAAACAAATTGCATCTTAAGGCAAGATATCAACAAGTTATTTTCATATGCGTGACACTGTTGTTTGATATTTTAAGCGTGAGAACATGACAATAAAACATGCATTTATTCTTTTGAAACACTAATCTAATAATATTTGCTGAAGCCCAGGAATTTAGTAGGTTGAGTGCAGCTAATGCTGAAGTGAGAGACAAGTGAATTCAGACATTTTGGTGAAAGTAACATGCAGCAAATTGTCAGTGTTTTATTTGAGGATAGATAGACATCCTTGAGATTCAATTGTAGTCCTAAAAACACACAAAAAACTTGTATTTTTATGGTTTTACTACTCTGAACATTCGTGAAATTTTACTCTGAATTATGAAACCAATGAGGATAACTAAAGGAGGTTGTGAAAGTAAGAACCAGACACAGTAACAGTCAGTTTCAAAAAAAGAGAAGAAGCTCTGGGTTGATGAAGCTCAGAGCAGCTCTGTCAGCTCCTTCAGGCCTCCGCTGTGCGCTTCCTCCCTGCACCTCAAATATCGTAAGCACTGGGCTTTATATAGAAAACAAATGCTTTAAAAGGTTTCCAGCAAAAATCCATGACTTGAAGTTCACAAGCTTATGTGAGACGGTAAATTGTGACAAACTTACAGTGAAATGTAGTAGATCACAACAGATGCCACAACTCTGTCAGTGACCCACCGGTGAACCCTTCTGATCCACTGGCCTCCAAAGTGGCAGAGCAGTGCCACAAGTATTACACAACGGGAAGGAACTCACCAAAGTAAACTGATCTGTGTTTAAAATGAGTCAACTTGGTTCAAGACAAACCTTTTATTATCCCAAAAGAGATATAAACTTTATTAAAAATTAAAAACAAGCATGAATGGAACTAGAACAAACTGGTCTTTTTTCTTTTCATCTACACTTTGTGTAGATGAAAAATTTGTTATTTTTTTCTGTCTTTGAGCACAGTAAAAAAATTATATGTATTTTCGTTTTAATGCACATGTATTTGTATAGATATGCGACCCAGACTAATAGTTGGAAAAACACACAGAATGATGCCAGCATATCTTGAGCCGTCAGATGTTTCCTGCACTATTTTAAGTGCACGAGGCGAGCTGCAGTTTGTTAAGAACACATTGTTGGTTGCTGCCTGGCATCTCCGGTGGTTAAGTTGAGGACTAGTTTATCAAACGGCCACTCTGACTCTGACATTTTCTGATTGTGTTGATACATAAATATGCAAATGACATTTGAGTGTTGAAGTTGCTTGATGACGGGGTAAATTTTGACTTTTTTTTTTTTTTTATATAAAGGTCTGCAAATAATGCTTATTTTCCATTGAGGATTAATTTCTTCATTATTTTACTAAAGTAAAAATTGAAGGACTCAAGTAAATGTACGTTTTTAGATCCCACTACTGTTCCTGGTTTATGTTGCTGGACTGAAAATAATGTAAAAAAAATACGTGGATAAATCTTCGGCAGGCAGACAGGTCAACAGATGGATTTTGTGGCTCAATCTGCGTCACAGTGTTGTTTTATTTCTTCGGATAGTTGGAATAAATGAACTAAACACCACAAGACCCCAAAAACCTCAAAATGTCCGCCAGGGCTCTCTCTAGCTTGATCTGTATCAATTTGGACAGGCAATGTGCACTTTTTTTCTAAGTCAACACTATCCTGCCACCAAATCCCATACCCATCTGTGAATGGATAACATGTGCGTTATGGAGAAATTTATGGATATAAATCTAGAAATCTATGGCTGTTGGTGGAAGAGTAGTTTTACTATTGTCCGCCTGGGGATCAACAGCTGAATGAAGAGTGAAGTGGTCGGCAGCCATGCTTAACTGTTCTCCCCTCTCGGCTGTTTTTAGCAAACATCCTCCTGATGACTACGGCCCCCGTCTCCCAGAGTAAAAGCTGCACATCTTCAGACGTGTTCACACACAGCTTTACCCCCCTCCTACCCCCACATTACAGACCTCATCCACTTAAGCACATTTCTCATTCAAGGCACTGTACAAGCTTTTTGCACACTGCACGCACACGCACACACACACACACACACACACACACACACACACACACACACACACACACACACACACACACACCAGATCTAAGTAAAACATTTACAGATCACATGCAAGCACACACAAACATGAACAGATATACACACAGGAGCATACTTACATCTATAGAGGCACAAACACACACACACACACACATCACATGCGGCAGACACACACCACAGAGACTTCCAGTCCCCTCCCCCCAACTGAATAGTCTGTTCTGACAATCCACAGGACAGCCGGAGCATTGACGTCAGAGGCAGGTCCATGAAAATACAGGGTCCCTGGGGGGGCTGAGGGAGTTATGCACATCTTCACAGCTTGGCTCGCAACTAGTTCAACAACCAGCGAGCATATTACTGCCTCTGTTTACTCTTATTCGTCAGAAAATGCAACAATTAAAAATGGAAAAGGAAAAAAAAAGGAAATCCACATTTACACAAAAAATAGCATGCGCAAATTTGCATGCGACTGCAATGCGGATCATCTGAAACATGACATCAACAGACGTCATTGCACCGTGATCCATTAGGACAAATGTGAGATAGGTGCATAATTTAGGTTAATGGAAATACAAATCACAGCACACCATTACCTGCCCTCTGTCATCTTAATAATTGCCATTTTGAATAACTGTTGTCAGATTATAGTATATTAGACGTACCCAGAGGAAAGGTTTGTTGATCACTCAGACATCCTCGTGCTCCCAGGAGAGAAGATGACATCTTTGTTTATCACTCAATGTTCTAAACCTCTTTCTGTTTTTCCTTCATCTACAACATCATTAGGACATTAGAGTCATTAATCTCATTGTTCTCTATCGTTCTCCTGCTCTCACTTTTTCTGACATTGTCTACAAATTATATAATATAGCTGCCGTTGCTCTGTAATCAAACACAGCTTGTGTTGCTGAAGTCTTAGCTGTGTTCTTGTCCATAAAAAAAAACCTATACAACCAAAAAATACGCTGTTCTGACATGAAAAGCTTTAATATCAAATAATAACCAGCAATCAGTTGTAACTGTGTGCATGAAATTATAGTGATAAACAGAAAAGGTACCGCTTAAGTCTCACTTCACTTATTCACACTTGTTAGATCAATATGGTCACTGTTTCTGTCCTGTATGTATGTAATGTAATGTTTTTTCATCACTAGCTTGTAGCTTGTTAGCTAAATCAATCCTCAGTCACTGTTGTCTCTCACATAAAACAACGTCCAAAAAAGACAATACAGGGAAGGATGAATGCAGTGACGGAAAAGCTTTTCTCGGCATCACATGTCTCCTGAGATTATTCCTCTCTCAGCCTGTCTGGGTGCATATGAATTGCTGTGATGTCACCACAGTGCGTCACAGTCTTGGCTTTCATACGCAGCCAACAGCTTTTGTTGAAAATGGTGAGAAAATCCACCCAAGAGGGTGAGATTATTAAAATTATGACCATGATCTTTATTGCCTGTAGGATTTGGCCAGTCTATCAGTCTGTTTACTGGACAGACTTTGCCCTGGTTTGTCTGTCTGGTCCAGGATAAAAACATACAAGTTTCTTAAAACTGTCAGAATGATTTCATGTGGTTTTACTTGAACTGTAAATGAATTAGGGTTAGCGTTTTGTTTGAAACTCCTGATGGCTTCAACCAGAATCATTTTCTGTTCAAGCTGGTGTTTTATAGGATCTTTCACTTGCCCAATAGAAGCTTTGACGGTTTCCTCCTTGTTGGCCTAAAGTTAGATCTGACACCAAGTTCTCAATTTTAAAGGTGATGCTCCATCTCTTCTCAGTGCTGCTGCCAAAATAATTCATTCAATAGAAGCCGGTTTGTCCAGCTGCAGATGAACTGTCCTATGAGGAGTATGAGTTTTTTGTTGCATCTTTGGCTCGCCATCCAAGCATTTTCTCCGCGTAATCCTAGACCCCTGAGTTTCCAGTAAGTGTAGTGACAGGAAACTAAGAGTCCGGTGCAATGACACCATTAAAGACTGGTTTTAAGAAGAAGGCTGATTTTTTCATCAGCGTTGTCGCATCACTGAAAGTGCTGTGTGAATTACACAGTAGGGATTACATATTGCATCCCCAAGGGTAACTGTCCATTAATAAAACTTTGCTCTTCAGCTGCCTACTGTAACAGACGCAGTACTGGCTTGTCAACAGGAAACAGGCTGATCCAGCAAAAGTTGCCTTTTATGGACTCACTGACAGTAACTGCATGCTTAAGTAACCTGAGGAGGATGAAGGCCCTTACTTTCATTTGGGGTGGAGCTGATTAAATTAAACACAGTCCTGTTCTTTCCTTTATAGTGTATTATGTGATACAGGCTTTTGCTGTCTGCTCTGCTTCCTCTGCAGTTATCTTAGACACATAACAATCTTGCTTGCCTTTGCAGATTCCTGTGCAGCAGGCCTTTGCACATCCAATATCTACAGTGTGAGAAGTCGCTTGCAAAGAGTTGTGTTGCCCTAACAATACAAGCAGGAGAGCATGACAAGTGGCTGTCAGGGTCCCAAAAATCACGGAGCTTCTGTACAAGGTTGGATTAAATTTCATGACTAGTTAGTGGGCAATATGCTGTAGCTGATCGGACTGACTAACTGGATAATACAATAAATACCAGAGTCAAATTAAGACTACATACTGTTTACTTTTTACCAGTAACAACAGTTGGGTAAACTCATTGTTCTGGAAGGCTGTAACACAGAATTGGAGATTGAGGTATTCAATTTGTAATCTAAACTTAATTGCCTGCATACACAGCTGGACTCTGCAGCAGCTGGTTGGGTAATAGCCAGACCAGACAATTATCTGGTCAAGTCACAGTCGAATGCCTCAAACCTACAATGGTTAACACATTCAGGCGCAAATAACAAACAACAACAACAATACTTTGTTTGCAAAATGACTGTAGTGGACATCTTTGTTTCAAATATAATATAATAATTAATAGTTGATCTTTTCACTCAAACCGACATGTAGCTCTGGCCAAAGTAATTGCTAACATCTCAGTACATGGCAACATCGCCGTTAGCTGGAGTTTATCCAGTTTATCTAAACCACTTATTCGTAGGTAAAACTGAACATAAGCACAGTGAAGCCTGACCTACTTGTGTTTGTTGATCAATGGGACTTTTTCCCAGGTCTTGGGCAGCACAATATTATTATAACTAAAAGAATAAACCATAATTTTCCTCTAAGCTCTACTAGTAAAGCTTCTTGTGGCTTGGTGAAAAGAAGCTGTTCCTGCTACACCCTCCAAGAGCAACAGTGGGACTTATTTAATAACAAGGACTGCAGGGCAAAGAAAACTCTCAACATCCCATCCATTCATCCATTAGCTGTGCCGCTCAACCTTTGAGGGTGGCAGGGGGCTGGAGCCAATCACAGCTGATGTTGAGCTAGAGGCAGCATACACCATGGACAGGTCACTGGTCTATCACAGGGCTGACATAGAGAAACAAACAACCATTCACACCTCGGGGCAATATGACGTAGCCAGTTAAACTAACCATGTCTTCAGTCTGTGGGAGGGATCCAGAATAGCCAGAAGAAAACTACGCAAGCACAGAGACAACATACAAACTTTGCAGAAAAAAGCCCCAATTGATGAGCAGGTTAAAACCCAGAACGTCATCTTGTTGTGAAGCAACAGCTCTAATCACTACACCACAACATCCCCCAAATAGCACAGAAAATGGCAATAGTGTAAAAACAAAAAGGCTACACTGCCATAGTGTTCCACATCGATCTCTTTTAGTTACATGTAATTTCTGTAGGTGAAGTGCAATAGAGGTGTTAAATGATTAGGTATAATTTTATTTTATCTTTTTCAACTCGTATACTGAGTTTGTTTGCTTGCATCAGTAAAAATGAAAAATTTTGACCAAACAAAGATATGGCCAAGATGGAACACATTTCGTGGTTTGCAGTCACGTGCCTTACTCTTCTCTCCTTCACTCCTGCACTCAAATTGTGGTGTTAATAAGTATTTATTTGCATTTCGAGAAGTAAACTATGATAGCAATTTTTGACCTCAGATACACTATGGGACAGGAAGTGCTAAAGGACAGAATTGTCACGTTTCTTGTAATAATTCAACAGTGATAAAATCATACATCATCTCTGATAATGATAAACATTTCATTTTACTTGCAGATGTTTTTTTTTTCCTCTGAATAATTAAACATTTATCATTTCATTTCCTGTTGAGAAAATTATGTAATATAAGTTCATCTACGTGGAGGTCAGGGGTCAGGGCAAACCCCTGGAGGCTGGTGAGTATTCTTGCACCTCACTGCAAACTGAAGCAGGCCACTCCAGACAGTAAGAAAACATATTTAATCATGATCCAACTTCAATGACGTAGGTTTGTAAGGCAGCACTCCGAGCAGCAGAGCGTACTCTGACTGCAAAATGAAGCATCTGTAAATGCAGAGCAGTGCCAGGATTCCTCTGCCTGAAGCAGAGAGCAGACTTCTCCAATGAGCAACTGTGCTACGACTGTGGCCAAATAGTGGTAAAAGTCTTGAACAAAATTAAAATACACTTCTTCAATCCTAAAATTGCTACAGACTTTTAATTCTGTTTAGAATTAGAACTTTTTCTTTTACTTTTTTTTGGGTCATTTATCAACAGAAAAACTCCGAATGAGACAATGGAAATACACATTTGAAAAAGCTTTTAAAATCCTACAAATTCTAAAACATACATTACACACACACACACACACACACACACACACACACACACACACACACACACACATATATATACTATACTATATCATAGATATATAGATAGATATTTTGTATATTTAAAGTGTGTTCACTGGATGATTATGTTTAAAAATACTACACTTTGCAGTCAGTGGGAAAAAATGTAACAGCATGATCTATGATGACCGTATTTCATTATACAGTTTTAATACAGCAGTTGACTGAAACAGTCGTCTGCACGTGTGCCACATGCTGACAAATTTAATGTGGCCGTATAACACCTCTAATGCTCTCAGTGGCTGTGACTGTGAGTCAGACCTCGAACTACACAATTAATTTCAAAAGGAAAAGAGGATTAACGCGGATAATATGGCGCGAAATAAATGAAAGAAATGTTGATAAGGTTCCTATCCATGCATGAGAGACAAAAACAGAGGAGGCACGGTCAGAGAGCGCGCGGTGGACAGGTGGTGCAGATGTGATGTGTAGCGCTGCAGTGGAGGGAGCTGCAAAAAGCACGTGAATCAAAAAAAAAAAAAAAAAAAAGACAGAAAAAAAAAAACATTTAAATAGGTGAAAAAAAACGTGATGAAAGAAGTATGCAGGGGTAGGGGGAGGGGGAGTGGGGACGAGGGAGAGGTGGGGGTGGGTGGGTGTATCTGCGTCAGAGCTGGAGCCAATGAAGTCAGAGATGGGCCAGGCTCGAGCAGGAGATGCTGTTACTGCCACTCACAGCAACCGCCTGGGCCTCATGTCCTCTACGTCACAAGAGCTGGCACAAATTATGCCTGCCTGAATGTTTGTCACCACACACGCACATACACACACTCATATACACAGTAAAATGTAATTTATGTGCATTGCATACATATATACACACGCAGCATCCAATGACATTTAAATCAGCTCACCAGCAGATGTGTGTCTTTTTTTTTCTTTTAATTCCCTTCAAAGTCTAACCTCAGAGATTTAACACTGAGTTCACTTTTCTGGAAAAATACTATGAAAATAAAGGAGGACTTGTCAATTTTTCCATAAAGTAACAGTATTTCATACATTATTATCTGCACCTTACAGTATCAAGCTACAGTTTCGGCAAGTTAGTCAGTATCAATGGACACCTTGCAAGTAAAGCAACCAGTCCAGAGTTACAATATATTTTGTGTACATATTGTTACAGAATTAAATATAATTTCTGAAGATTGTCTCTGATTCACTAAAAAAAAAAATCATTGATTCATTAGAGATTTACACCCTAAAATTGCAGATTCACTTGAGGGTAAAATTATTATCATAGCATAAAAACCTAAAATATTGATCAAATAAACAAAATGAATAATAATAATAAAAAAACACACATTTTGATATATAATAATAATTTTTCTTTTTTTCAAAATACTTTCTTTTTCTCCCACATGCAAATCCTGGCTATTTAGATTAGTGGGCAGTGTTTCTGTTGGCACCACTTCTGACCTAGATTATCACATCCGTAGGTCTGGAGGATGATGATGATGATGATGAGCATGTGGTCAGAGGTCTGTTGGGGGTGGGCAAAAAAAAAAGCAAAACAAACAGTGCTCATTTGCTTTGCTGACGTCACTCAGTCATGTAAAATGCTTCACTGCGCAATCTCGTAAAACTGCAGGCAAAACAGGAGGTCGAATGTGTCCCTCCACAAGTGCACATGAAGACATCAAGCACATATTCATATTTAAAAAACAAACAAACGGCAAAACAAACAACAACAATTAAAAAAAAAACAGCTGTAAATATCATCCATCTAAAAATGTAAAGGTAAAAACAAAAATACAAAAATCTACTGTTTCAAAATATGATCTATAATATTTTTTTCCATTGCAAAAATTTCACTTTATGAAAATTTCACAGATATAAAGTGCAATGATGTTTGATTTATATTCTGGGGATTTTTTGTTTTATAAAAACCAGAGCAGCTCTGCTGGCAGGAGTCACATCCTATAGGTGATGACGCAAACAGGAGGCATGAGCTGTGACCTCATCAGCTCCCCATCAAACTCTTCATCATCTCTGTACCTCTCGCTCTCTCTCACTCACACACACACACACACACACACACACACTCTCACACATTCAGTGAGTTACTACTGGCTTTACAAAAGGCAAACACCCTCCTTCACTGCTACACAACTCCACCACTTTGCTTGTTAAACACACGTGTGCTGATGTGTGAGCTGACGTGCTAACAAAAGTCCCAGTCAAACTGAGGCCTTTTAACCACCAAACACTCATCGGCACTTACAGCTGAGTGATGTCACACAGCCTGTCAGAGAGTGTTTCTCGTGACGGCGTATGGTGTGTATACAGTGAGGCGCTGCCGGCTGGCTGTTTGACTCTGCTCCTTGTGCAAGCACTACACGCGGACACACCAAAAGGAAATTATCTTTAACACGACAACACAGTTTATTTTCACATCTGATGCTTGTTCTTTTTGTACTCGCCCTTGTTTGATTACTACAAGTAAAACACAGAGCAGTTTTAATTTTTGGCACAACAGTTTCTTTGTTATACAAAATGTACACAACAACTAGTGTTCAAAAAAAAAAAAAAAATTAATCCAATGCATACATTTAAAAAAAAAAAAAAAAAAAACAACAACTTTTTCACTTTCATTCAGCAACACCTATGAGAATAAAAACAGCTTCAGTGTCAATTCAGCGTAGCACACTTTACTGTTGTTTGATTTACTGTTTGTTGTCGGTTTAATTTTAATGATAAAAAAAAAAATCTCTTTAAAAAAGGAGAGAATGAGAAAGACGGAGCTCAAAGAATTTTGGGAGTGGCCAGAGGAGGAGGAGAAGAGAGGAGGAGGAAAGGAGGAGGGGGGTTGAGCGGTAGCTGGCTGCCTGCAGCCCTCATCAGAAGCCAAACAAAGTCAGTGTGAATCATAGGTGAGAAATATGGGTGCTGACGTACAGGCCTGTCAATCTCTCTGCACAGCAGACATCAGAACAGGCCAAGACGGCCAAACAGCCAGATGTCAGGTCTGCCTGTTTACTGATAACACATGGACACAATCCATTCATGAACTAAACACACACACACACACACACACACACACAGACGGTGGCGTCCTCCTTTACTCTCACATCAGTTTGAAACGTACAACATCAGCATATTTGTGCTCGATATCTCAAGTGCATTAACATTTTTTTTTTTTTTTACCTAATTCACTGAATTTTATTGTCTAATTGTTTCATCTGAAATCTGAATCTGAAATGTGAAACATTTAAAACCTCAATATAACTTGACAACAATCTCACTTACACAAAGAAATTTTCTTTTTTCTTCCTTTTTTCCGCTACTTAACACACAAATAATAATGGCACATATGTTATCACATTATAGGATCATATAAATCTATAATTATGTGCAACCTTTTAGCGGTTATTACCAAGTCTGAAACGAGTACCGGTAATTTTAAAATTAGAAATAAAATATAATTATTCTGCGCTACTGATCGGTAAATTTCACTGATGCTCCCTGCTGTTCAGCTTTATACTTTAGCCCCACCTAGTGTTCACATGACTGTGTGACGAAGCTGAGAGAAGATCTAAAAACTGTTGTTAAATTAAAGAGATGGCAAATGTCAGTTTTGGTATATATGTAACAAATTTAATCATTATAATGAAGAAATGTTGATTTTTACCTTATTGAGATCTTTCTCTCTTCAATAGCCACCTGCAATACACACCCAGACCACTAAGTGGTATTCTTGTACAAGCTGAGCTTGTATTGAACTGTTGAGGCCTTGGCCAAAGCCGACAGCTGCTGTACAACATTGTCTTTAAGCAGAATGTGGATAAGAATATTTGGGAGGATATGTAAACGTTTGAATGGGGGTGAGGTTGTATGCGGTTTAGACAGTGAGGACTCTGTGGCGTCATGAGAGCGGCAAATGGCCCCACGAGCCTCTGCTGTTACTTCCACAGTCTTTCAGCATCGTGGGCTCAAAGCCAAGCTAAAGAGACACACATTGTGCACCGCTGCAAAGCCATGCCAGAGTAATGACGCTGAGCTGCTCCTCAGTTTAATCTATGAGGACAAACCAATCCACAAGATCTGGAACTATTCTCTCAGCAGTCTGAATTGAAAATGAAAGAGAAACTCTAACTGACCTTGACTGCACTGATCTCCTGTCTCATAGGAACAGGGCCTTTTTGTTCCTGTGAGTGGACATGACTTTGTAATGTTCTCCTCAACGTATTGTTAATGAGGTGGGAGCGTCATCATTGTTACAACAGGGAGGATATATGATAACCATTGAGGCAGGAAAACAAAGATGACTACTACTACAACTTGTCTAGGAAAAAAACAACAAAATCTTTGGTGCCTGTGTAAAATGATTCATCTTTACCAGATAGTCTGTTTTGCTGAATGCTGCATCATTCTATGGTGTACTTTAAAATGCAGTAGTGGAACTAGAGCTGCAGTAATCAAAATTTTCACATTAACAGTGACTTAAAACAGGTATTTACAACGTGAAAGAGTTTCATTATCAAGCTCTGCAGACATAAGAAGCACTTTAATGTCTTTAAGCTTATTGTTTTGATTCTGTGACCTTATAACTTTAATGGTTTGGGTCTTTGTCACTTTTCTGTTGTTCAATATGCTGGCGCATCAGCTGGTGGGGACCAAAACAAGGCAAAAGAAAAGGGCAACGCAGTCAAAAATGGACACTGCTATGATTAGGTAACTTGCTGTAATGTTACATTAATGTTCTTCTGTACCCACTAATACTGGATTAAATTAACCACACTGATGGATAACAGAGACAGTTTAATCCGTTTATTAAAGTTACCTTTGACATCTTTTGATTTTGTATGATCAAATCAGCATATTATATACACATTTGCTGTAAAGGTTGGAATGTTAAGCTTATAAAGTTGACTAGTGACTAGTGCTTGCTACACTGACTGGAAACAAGTTTAACATTTTTACATTGCTGCTTCACCAGGAAATATAGGGGAGAAATTATTCAAATCAGTAATGCATTTGGATATGAAGCTTCATCCCAACTTTAGCACATTATATCACTGTAATTGTAATTGTGGTCATCTGTACAGCTGAAGGCTGTTGACTAGTTCTACTGGTTTGATTGTGGGAGAGTGGGTGGGTGATTTGGGGGGGAGTGGGGTACCCAGGAGTGGCCTTGTAATCGACAGGTCCAGGCTCCACACCAAGAGGCAAGACAAAAAATGCTTTGTGTTCCTGATATGAATCTCAATGCCCCTGTTTCTACACCTCCTCTCCCCGCTTCACCGTGGATATCCGTGCGAACAAAAACGATCTCCATGAGAAAATACGAGCTCGAACGCTCGGAGGCTGTGAATGGAGCAGCGACGGCAGCAGCACCGTAGCAACTGCTGCTAATTTTCAGATTCTGTTCATGGTAAATAAACCCATTATGGCTCTGATGTTTTTTGTCTGCTTTTTGTTACAACAACCATTTTAACTAGACAGATGATTGTATCACAAAACTTCTGTTTAAAGTAGTTGAGAGCCAGATGCACCAGAGGAGAAGTTTTATATATATATTTAATATATGATATCCGGCAAGAAAAGCAGACACACCATAGACTATGGAGTGCTGTCCATTTTTTTTTTTTTTTTTAAAAACAAGAGGATTATGTGAGAAGTTACTGTATATTTGCTTATTTTTTTCATGACTCACTTACTCAATATGTATAAATATCCCACTGTCTTATAAATGCTGTCAGTTGGTCTTTAGATTTGTTTTTAAATTCAGATTTGCTTTTAGAGTCTACCTTTAATATACTGAAGAGAACTGAGCTTGTATGAAAGCATGATGGCAAAATCTTGCGCGGGAGGGGTTCAGTGGGTGTGTACCCCCTAAGTAGTCACAGATGCTAGGCACAGCCGGGGAAGGAAGCGCCCGGCTCTCCTTCCGCGTTAGCCAAGGGAAACTCTCATTTGGGCGTGGGCCCAAAAGGATTTGGAGCCAAAGACTGTGAAGCAAACAGGTCACATCACCAATGCCAACAAACAAGTCTTTAGGCCCGAGGAAGCCATAATGTTTACTGTCAAGTCCCGCACTGCATCTGAGTTTATACTGACGTCTTAAAGGATCAGTTCTCTCAAGTTATGGAAGAAAATGTACATCCAGTTTTATCTAACTATGCAGATTTGCAATTTTATTTCTGATTTTAGATTTTGAGATAAAAGTTCACGTGATTCAATGAAAGAAATATTTTGAGAAGTGTTTTCCAGGATTAGTAGAAATTAATTTTTATAAATTAAATTTTCCTGATGAAAACTGTTTGTGGAAAGATGTCATTTTGTTAAAATTGTAAAATAAACAATAATAATTTGAATGTTCAAATAAAATTTGACTGATCAGATTTTGTCTTGAGTTATATTTTCTAGATGTTTTGGCACAAAACAGGAGTAAATTTAGTAGGTTTTAGAGGTAACGTAGATTAAAGAAAAACAAATCTAGACAGGACAAATGTAGCGTCATGACTAAATATGATAGTAAATTTACTTTTGAATGATGAGATTCAAAAGAAACACCACATATGTCCAGTCCTCATGTTCGCCGTTCCCATTGCCACAACAGTCCTCATGCGAGCAGGCACGACTCTGCTTGAAGGTGATGCTGTTCTTGGCCTTGAACTTACAACTCCTGTCATGCGTTTGCAAGCATAATAGCAGCCACACAGCAGATCAAGGTGTTTCATAAGCTGCCTCTTTAAAAAGAGAAATGCTTGAATTTCAAACGAATGGATAAACTGAACCAGTGTTTTCAACCACTCAACCGGGGACACAGTCGAAACCAAACCCAGCTGCACTCTGTTTGGCCACGTAAATCATCAATATGCAAACTCAGGGTATACATCAGAGTGAGTGGTATCAAATTGATGTAAGTTACATGAGATCACTGGCACTCTCAAGACAGTAAAGTGTAACATTCCCAAGAACAGCGTTGATTTTTGTTTATACTGGTTTTTGTTTACCATCTAATGATCATGCAACACATCTATATTTTATACTAAGTCTCTGTGATCATCCTCATGACTGGATTAATACTTCCACATGCCACAGGGTGTTTAATGTCAAAAGGATCTGATCTGAAAAAACACAGCAACACAGGTTGTTGCAGTTAGTGTGTGTGTGTGCATGTGTGTGTGCAACCACAGAGACATAACAACTACAACACAAATAACCACAGACTCCAATGGACAAATCATATACTGAGATATTCAAAATGACCGCGAAGAGATGCAAAACAATGACAAAGAGACACAAGACAGTTTTGTGTGTCTTTCAGTGGGTGTCTTGCTCCTCTGTAGGAGGGGTGGGGGACCTTTGGCATTCCTATGTCCATTGTCTAATAACCCTTCCATCACTGTAGGCTACTTGGGTCTTTTCCGATGTCGTCTCATATTCTTTTATTTCAAATGTCTTACCAATAGTCTCTCCGTGACCCACGGTCCTTTATTTTAGTGTTTCTATTCTATTTTGTTAAATTTACTAGTGGAAATATACATGGGGCGGTTGCTCTGTGCTGCTGTTTGTAACACAGCATTTAGCAACACTTTATTTTTATTTTCTGTGTGCACACAAAAGAGCCCATTGGGTGGACACCAGGAACACCCTCATGGTGAGATCTAACCATGACCACTCCTCTGAAGTCACACAATCTCACTGTAACGAGCCAAACTCAAACAAGTCACCACCATTTTACAGCATTCAACCTGCTCTATGTGAAAAGAACTCTGAGATATGTATATATGAGTTAAAAAAAAAAAACTGACAGTGCAGATCCTGACACAACAGGTTTTTCTTTTGCCCAAGAAATGACAGATCTACTATCAACAAAGCTGAGTAACAGTCTGATAATTTGACTGTGGTCTCACACTTTGCATTGAACTACAATACACTTCCTCTTGTATCTGAGAATGAAAGTCTGCTCTGTAGCCACACACAAATGTGATCCCACTGAGGACTGATGGGAGATTATAAAAAGTAATCAGCAGCAACACACAAGATGGTTTTCTAGGGATAAAAATAGTTGTTTCAGATGACAGTTGATTACATGGCAACACGATCTTGTCATTGTACAGGTTTAATACTGACCTAAAGCAGCAGCTGCAGTGGCTCTGCATGAGTGTGAGAGTGTGACCAGCTCTTCTGTGCCTCTGACTTTGCAATAACTGCGACTTCTACTTACAAAAGCTCAGTGGGACTATCAGAAGGTCAGGGTGATTTAACAAACAGCCCCTGGGGATATCACATACCTGCACCCTGACAACAGTTCAGTTTTCACATTGTTATTTCTGACCATGACTCCTACCTTGGTCGCTGCATCCTGCAGGCGGAGATTCCTCGTAGCCCTGGTCGTCAGGACTTTTCCGTTTCTTCGACATTTGCTGCTCCCTGTTCGAGTGATGGATCTATCCACCGCTGAATCGATTACTGCTGATAACGTGAGACACCTTCAACCAGCAGGATATACAACACATACAACAGTCTGGAGGGAGGCGAGAAGAGAAATGCGAGTAAATCACAGTCCCATTCATTCAGATCCCTTCTCTATATGTCATCTTTCCAGCGTGCTGTGTGCGCAAAGTTACCATGTGGTGGCCAGCAGAGCATCTGGAGACGCAGCGAGGCATGGAGCTGGAGCCGGTCAGCTCCTGATTCGCGTAATTCGCGGCAAGATGTGTGTCCGCGGACAGTCCGGAGCTTATTTCTCTTGACAAATGAGAAATATTTGCAGCTGAAGCGATTTGTCGATCACGTGTGACGCGGATTATGCTCGAACCGCTTTAAGATGGAAATTACGCACTGGCTGCAACTTGTTGATCCACGTCTTAGTGATAACGCCGTTTCCGTCACTCCGGTTGGTTGTTGGTATATCTATGTTTATATATTTAAAAAAAAAAAAAAAATTCAGCTTAGATTTTCAGCACTGTATGAGGTGATATGCTTGAATGATGCTCGGCGACGTCAGACTACAACTCTAATCAGGCACGGATGACGCACAACCGACACAACGGGAACTCTTGGGTATCTTGAAGAGTATAGGCCAATGTAAATAGAGATTATGTGGACGTGGTCTGAATGCAGCAAAGCATGTGTCCCTGTGGCAACATCTGAGCTGCACACTAAGTTGCGGGTAGAAAATGCTCTCCGGCAACATCTGTGAAGGCGGAGAGGAGGATTCCTCCCCAGCGTAAAACTGGAGACGGTGTAGTACAGCTGTGGTGTAGGGGGAGTGCGCGGCACAATACCTTCTCTTTTACAACACCATCAGTCCAGCGACGAGTAGAAAAAACTCTATTAGTCTGTGACACTTCTTGCGTAAAATCTCCCAATCCAAGTGCCAGAGTGACATAAATCGAACAAACACGCATTGTGTTATTAGGACCAGTCTTGGACGAACAGGTTTGCTTTCACTCCAGTGTGCGGGAGCCACAGAGCAACTTGAGAATAGGCTGTGAATAAATGCAGCAGGAGGGTTCGTGGCGTTGCGCGTACTATAGGTAGAGAGGAGGCAATGACGCCACCGGGTTGACTTTTACAAATTGCTTGACGGTAGTTTTCCCCCTCCAGTCCTGTCAGTTCTGAATGCCGGGGATCAAAAGAAAAAAAAACATAATAATATGAAAAATTAACTCTCCCTTTTCACCAATGCAAAATAATAATAATAATAAGATTCTCAGATTATCTCCGCTACAGCTAGGCTACTTTCACACACATTAATTTTCAGTCACAGATGGGTGCCTGACACCAGTTGAGCAAAGGCTCTCCCTCTTTCTCTCTAGACACACACACGCGCGCGCACACGCACACATAGACACATACACACACACTCCTCTTCCTCTCTTCATTTTCTCATATGCTGATTTATTTATGAACACTCCCGGGTCAGAGGATCATATTCCATTTACTACATCTGGTTTAGATTTCCAGTGCAGCACCTATACAGTTTCTCCAAAAAAGTGTAACTTGGATGTTAGTTTGTTTTCTTAAATTAAAAAGCTGTGGATTTATTTATTTATTTTATTATTTATTCTTTGTGTGTATCCATATGCGCACATCTGCGACGGCTTTCTTGCAAAGAGCTACAGTTGCATTCATGCCAGTGACGCTGGTATTTCGTGGTATTTTCTGAAGGCAAACACGCCTCTCTCTCTCTCTCTCTCTCTCTCTCTCTCTCTCCCGCTCTCACCCCCTCCCTCCTTCTCTCCTCCCCTGCCTCATTCACTGCAGCTACTGACGTCAAGACATGCTTGCGTCAATGCTCCCTGCTTTGACAGAGCTGTTTTTTTTCCTCACTGGGATCATAATGGGATTATTAGGCTCAGAGAAATACCCTGCCTTGTGGCTTTTTAGATTTATTTTTATTTTATTTTATTTTTTTTGAAAGATGGCCTATTATCTTTTCTTGCTTTAAATATTATTTCTCACAATAAGACAAGAACACGAGACATATGATTAGCTCTTACACCAAAATACACTTAGTGTCTGTATGTCAATCAGCAACATCATGATGCTTTTTATCTCTTGAATTATATATGTAATGTGTTAAAATCAAGAGCATATAATGAGCACGCTTATATGCGTGTCTTTGTGTTTATAGAAGCGTTTATCCATCTGGTCTGTGTGTTTTAATTCTGATTTAAAATATCTCTGTGTGCAGGCAAACAGCTATCTGATACGCACAATAGTACACACGCATGGTGACACATTAACTGTGGAGACAGAGGCTGTTTCATACACTGTGTTGGCTTGACAGTGGGATGCTCAGAGACGTGAGTGAATCAGTCAGTTGTGTATTTGATTTGGCGGATTAGATGTCTGTTCCTTCCTGTCAGTCTGTGGTCGCTGATTGTGTAAGGGGGAGGATGTCATGGTGTCCTTATACGCTGACCTTGATCTTCTGAGCTGAATGGGCTCTTGTGCTGTTGACTGGCCCTCGTTTTACTTCACCCATAATGTCTTTCTTTACACTCTCTCAGCTCTGCTGCTCTGCTCTTTGTGTCAAATACGATCTGCTCTGCATGTATTCATGTCTCTTGAGTTGTTTCACTGGGTGTTTTTCCACTGTAGATGCAAACTGATGACAATTGAAATGCAAGAACAAACCAAAAGAGAAAACAGATAAAACAAGATAGATAGATCACCAGTGATATTGTGACATATACTGAAAAAAAAACACCCGTTTTGCTTCTTCCTTCAATCATGCTGTATAAATAGACACATGGCATATCATGTTCCTCTGTTAGTGAAGGAAACTGATTATCTTTAAATAACATTGATCACTGATTCACTTCCCTTTAAACTTACTGTTTCCAATCACTGGCAACTCAACAACCCCGTCTGAGCAGAGACTTCACTCCCTCGAGGTCACATAAGGTGGAGTATTATCAACACTGCACAGTGATGCATGAAAACCTCCAGCTGAAACTACACAAACTAGTGATTGTCAATAATTTATAACAAATAATTTTGTGCGTATCACAGTCTATCTTTGGACGTACAAATGATACTGACTCAGCAGAAGAAGACTGTGAAACAGAAGGCCGATTGGTGGAAACATCATTATCAGATACTGAAGAATAATCATATTTCATTAGGACAAAGAGAAAAGACAAGATGGATTTAGAAACAGTTCTGCTCTGATCTTAGTCTCTCTGGCTAAACACAGCCCACATTTAAGTCTGTTACACGTAGTTATGTCTGCTTGTAGTTTATAGTTGGTTGGGCTTTGGTTTGGTTCAGTAGTGTGGGGAAGGGAAGCGGGATTGTAGCAGTCTGAGGGGGAATACTGCCTGCAAGGCTAAATTCAGGGCATTAAAGTCTCAGAACAGTTACTTTGGCATGTTTGTAATGAGATAAAACCCCTTGTTTGGAAATATTACAAAATAAACCCTCACACGTGCACATATGGAGGCAGGAGGAAGAAAATGAATGAGTAAGAATTTGTTTGTTGGTTATAGATTACAGATAGATTACAGTTTGTAGATCATAAATAATATCTAAAATATTGTTGGGATTTTTCTTTCATGAGAAAATCTAAAAATATGCAGCAAAGATTTCAGTTCAACAACATAGATTGAACACAAAAACACTCTGCAATATGTCCTACGGTTGTTTTCATATCATGCCTGCACTGACATTTCTCACCTAATTGCCAAATTGCATGTCTTGACTTGCACCATGACTAGATGGTGCTAAAAAGCTGTACACACATCAAGAGGTAGTACACGTGCAGTTATTATCATAATTATGATAAATTGTAAATTGCTTAGAGAATTAAAATCCTATAAATCTTGTTTATCCATAAACAAAGAAATTGAAATTGTGTTTTATTTATTCTTATGGTGAATCCTCTTCTCTAGCAGGACACTGTCAGGACAATGTGAATGTGAAGAAGTTTGCTTTTATCTGGAGTTTTTCACCCTGACATCTACACTCAGTCTGTACAGTCCCAGCAGTCCAACCCCCCTCTGTCCAATGTACACACATGTAATTCCTGACTCGTGCACGCACTCCCTCTGTCCTGCTCGACCCTTAAAAAACCAAGTTAGCCAAAACTTCAGCTGCATATTTTTAAAGTAACGCCACTAAGAGATAAAATGCTTTTTAAAGTTTTAAAGAGCATTTTTCTTATAAAGTTCTATTGGTTTTTGCTTTTTTCAGCTCCAAAACAACCAACGGACACAAACAGAGACAAAACCAGGAAACAAGCACAAAAAGATTTAGTATTTTGGGATGAAACCAAAAGAACCAAGAAACTAAAGAACTGTCCTGTATATTGGTCTCCCTTAATTTGAAGGAACCCTGGAAATCCCTGCATTTGATTTTGTGATCTATTCAAGTGGATATTTTTAAACGTGCCCACTCTGGAATTTCCCCTGGTGGGATAAGTACAACAGTGTTTCTACTATACAAAACAAAAAAAGAAAAAAGAAAAAAGAAAAAAAAGGGGGGACACTGACACTGTGACCAAAGTGGGTGGATTTCCACAAAATAACAAACAACATAAAGAGCAGTGTAGTGAGCCGTCAGCAACAGGAAAGGAAGCATGTTCAAGTTTTTAATGTCATGTTTATCACCTCAAAACCCCAAAACATGTTTTTTTAACGACGTGTTGAGTTGTGTATCATCTGCATAGCAGAATATTGACATTCACTCCCATCTTCATTTAATTTTTCTAAACAATCCAAGACATAATAGCATCACTATGTGCAAAAAGCTTCATTTACCTATTTACATGTAAAAACTTGATTGCGTTCCCATTTAAAATATTTATTTATTTTGCTTACTGCTGTAAATATACTGGAATTATGCTTAATATAAGCAGGTTAAAAATGTTTTTGGTCACAAACATTAAAATACACATTTTCCCGCAATGTTGAACCAAAAATGAAAAAATAAACATATTAATGTTTGAGTAACAAAACATAAAGAAACTCTTGGTCATTTATAGAAACAAAGTAGACTTTTAAAGAGTTAGTTAAAAAAAAAAAAACTCAAATTCCCTGTTGAATTTTATTTGCACCAAAGTGAAAAATTCTTATTGTGTTTTTAAGTTCTCAGATTAATTAAAGCTCCCTGAAAATATCAATTGAAAATAGTTGTTTGCCTGTGATATTTGACTAGTAAACAATTAGAACTCGTTTAATTTGGTTGTTAAAGAATTAAGTCACATCAGATCAGACACCCTAAAGATGGTTCATCAGAGGGACGGAGGTGTAACAGGGGTCCAGGCTGAGGGAAGTCGCCCCTGTGGGGATATGTCATACTGTGCTGTGTCGTGCACCTCAGTGGCTGTGCTGCTGTCGTACATGGGGGAACCAGAGGAGGGCGCTGTAACGGAGTGAGACAGACCTGGGTAGTGGCTGCTGGACCCGCGAAGGAATTGTGAGCTCAGGCTGTTGTTTATCCCTCCGTTCTGGGACACGGGAGTCAGGGGCGAGTTACTCACAGACCACAGGCTGGTGTACTGACTGAACAGTGAGATGGACAGAGAAAACATCTCACTCATCTCTTCTTTAACAGTTTTAAAGGAACAACAAGGGGATCAAGTTCAACCTGTATCCATAAATTATTCAAATGTAGGTTGTCAAATGACAAATTGTTTAAATGTATAATGTTTAGGTCAAATATATTTATGAGTTTACAATACTTTATAGTACATCTTCCTTATGTTTCTTTATGTAGATGCAATAAAAACAAACTACACAAACCTGGAGTTGCTCCCAGATGTGGAATTGTGGGTCATAGGCATCATGCTGGAGTGTGTTGGCATCTGAAGACTGGACCAGTTGTCATGGCTTGAGAGCATTGACAGACAGGCTGAAGAGTTATCAGCGTAACCAGCTGCAAACAGAAGCACTGGGGTTTAGGAGCCACATGGATCATTGGTGATTTCAAATATATTTGTCTCATATCAAATCCTGTATCGCTGAAACTGACGGTTTCTCATTATGATTCAGGACTTGTCCCTCTGATATCAGCATGACAGTTAAAGGTGTAAACCTTCTGTCCATACATTCCCAGTCTGAACCTCGGCCATTTACAGCTCTGTGGCTCCACTCACACAAAAGCCAGAGGAATGCAAAACATTCCTCACTCAACAACATTTGTTTGAGTTTCTTGTTAATAGCCAAAGAGGAAGCAGTGTACTGGTGTCCTGGATGTATGAAGGGGAAAGAGTATAGGAGGGCACTCACTGGGTGAGTTGGTCCGATGGGCGTATGGGCTGGTGTAGGGCGCAGACCGATGGTTCCTCAGGGTGGAGTAGCGCTCACAGCCGTGGGATGGTGAGAGGGAGATTGGACTCCCAAACTGACTGTGAGAATTGGCAGGTGGGCAGAGGGAACCTGTGCTGGGAATAAACCATCCACCTACTGGCTCAACACAAACAAGATGGGAGCATGTGAGCATCATACAACAAGTCTGAAGTAAAAATGGACAAATGAATAAAAGCCCAAAATTACACTGAGAGTAGGTTGATTGATGATTTTCACTGGCGTCTTCTCTTGGGTCTTTGTTATCTGTTCTGCATGAATAAAAATCAGTTTATTTCCTTTGATTATCGTGATGGACTGAACTTTGATCAATTAAATTAAACTTGACTTGTCTTACCTCTCTTTTGCATCCAGGAAAGCCTTGGCAAAAGGATTATGCTTTATTTTAAGGGCAGTTATCTAAGATTCAAACATATATAACAAGAAAATAATTAGGATTGTGTTTTGGTGTCAGTAAAATCACAGGAGATAAAACAAAACGCGCGTAAATGCCGTGCGTAAATTACGCACCTATTTTAAGCACGTACAATCAATATTAATATTACTGTTACATACATTTTAGAAACTATATAGCATTGCCCACCTCTTCGTTTTGATATGCGGTTACTGCAATGAATTGCGTCTCTGGAAAAGAGTGGCTGGTGATCATCCTCCTTGGGCCTCCGACGCGCACTATATGGATGCGTGGTTCGTACTTGTGTAGAGAATTTAACATTATCTGGAAAAAAAAAAATACAAATTAGAACAGAGATGATAATTTAATATGCATTTTATGTGTATTTAAATTTGAAATGAAAACACTGGTTCTTTTAGGGGAAAACATTAAAAACAAAGTGATAAATCACCTTTCACTGAAAAAGAAAACAGAACAAAAGAAATAAAGACAGTGTCCTCACCTGACCTCCTCCGTTGAGTTTATTGGTGAGTTTGACTTTACTGAAAGAGACAGGAGCTTTCATCCAGTGCGCTCCGAAGTTTGGAGAGTCCGGGTGAATGTACACACAGCTGGGAGTTTGAGGTTCAGGTTTTCCTCCGGGGACCCATTCCCCGTTCACATATTTCCACCTGTGGTTGTCCGCAGACACAAAGTCCAGCAAAAAAGAATACATGGCGTTCGGATCCAACCCAGAAGTGTTCACTTTCAGCACGGGAAACATGCGCCTTGATAAATAAAAATAAAAAGAGTAATTTAAAAAATATGCAATTATTATCTTTAACATTACTGTTTTTGTCTACACATCACATTCTCTTTGTGCACAGTAAACCTCACCTGCCATTCTTTGTTACTATCATTTCATTTGTTAGATCCTTAAATTTCTGCCAAAGCTCGCTCTCATCCAGGGACACTTTGAGTTCTCTCTCCGTGGGGTCGCCCTTCTCGCTGCCGGCCTGCAGCTCACTCTCCACTGCGCTGAGGAGATGATCTACCCGGTACTGACTCGTCTTCCCGGGGCACTCGGCGGCGCCTGTGGCCATCCTGTCCAACAGCTCCAGGGCTGAATAGTTGTAGTCACTGTGTTTATTGAAATGAATGACAACTTTTTCTTCTTCTTTTTCTTGCGTCTCCACAAAGTTACAGTTTATCTGAGGAGTGTGGACGCCATGGACAGTTCCTGTATATATAGTGTGAAGAGAGGCTCCATCTCAGGAGGCTTGTTTGAGACTGAGGTGGTTGGCTCGTCTCCTCTTTGATCTTTGCGGGCTTGGCACCGATTGGCTGAGAGCGGCCATATCATTGAGGATCCACAGGATGACAGTGTTTTGAATAAAGCAGTTTAACCTACTTTATTACATCAACCTGTAAATACTGACACCTAGATCAAAGCCACACCTGCAGAAGTTAAACCACAGTGAGCTGACTGTTCGCGACTAGTCCCCAGTTGGTTTTTAGTCCAGATTTGTTTCTAACCTTGTTTTAATTTTGTTATATTTTCTTGCTGTTGAGCTCTATTGTTGTCCATAAATTAATAGTTGATAAAAAGCCATCTTAGTGCTACCGATGTGATTAGGTACATACTGTTGTTTATTATAAATCAACACACCGTCTTACACAAATAATGGAAATAGTCTAAAAACTTTTTTTAACCCCGTTGTCGTGTAATTGGCTAAAAATTACAGTCCTAAGCTTTAATGGATTAAAAAAACAAAAACAAAACTATGAAAACTATGAAGTTTCATGTTACTAACAGAAACCACTTCTGACTGTCAAAAGTTATTGGTCAAAACAAGAAAAATATAGCAACAATGTAATTTTTATTACATTTAATAATAATTAATCACATTGAAGTTTATTAACTACCTAAATATCACAAAATAGAACAAATTACTGCATCATCAAATCCTATTACAGCTTAATAGTTGCCACAGCATCACATCTTTTTCAGAAAACCTAAATGTATTAGATCTTTATTTTATATATAATTAAAAACAAAGCAACAACTATCTTTATATAAAAATAACTTTTACTTGGTTACACTATTATATAATATCGAAATGCTGTTACACAATATAAAAATGACAGTATGAGCAATTATAATATGATGATGAGATCTTCAGTGATCTGTGTTTAATGTATAGTTTCTCCAGAGTTTAGACCCACCGTTAATTATCTAAAGTGAGAAGAGAGAAAAAAAAGGGAGAAATAATTCATCCTTCACAAAAAAATGACTTCAACATGTGAAATAATTTTACCTGCATGTGCCTTTGTTGACACACTTCTTCAATAGATAAATGTTCAGGTGTTTCATGGCAGCACGCTGTAGTGTCCAAAACCTGTTGAGTCTCAAAACATTGGCGACTGCCAAGAAAACACCCACTCATTCAGCACGGCAAGTTATGGAATCAATCTTTTGTCTCCAACAAACAAATAAGAATATATAATGTTTTACAGATTTGTTTTCATGCACCTGGCTGAGGTCACACTGCTCAGCTGCTGGGGACGTGAAGGTTGATCATTCTGGACACTTCTTGGTTGTTTCATGGATCTGAGAAGTGGCCGGCTGGTTTTAGTCTTCTCTTCTTTGCTTTTAATATCTGGAAGCACCTATGGCGGGACATATGAAATGATTTACATCCACACATGTTGTGCAGCAGTGTCACGCTCACAAATAACCACTGTATGCTGGCAACTCTATTCGATGTGACCTGTTGCTATGGTGTCTTGCAAAAAAAAAAAAAGAAGAAGAAGAAAAGACAACAAACAATATAGACAGATAGTGTGTGGCAGCTACGTGTCAGCTTCCATAGAGCTCTGTGGTGTTGTGTTGTGTTGTGTTGTGGCTGGTTTGTGTTACTAACCAAACCTTGGACGCCTCGCTCCTCCTGCCAGCACAGCGAGTCTGTCTCTCTGTCCAACAGTCTGGACCAGAGTTCACAGCAAGCAGAGAAAAACAAACCCCTCTCAGTTTAAAGAGCAGTTGAAAGACTCCTTGAAAACACTTCTGATCTCCTGTCTCCTTATTGGACCCAAATGATACTTTAAAAACACAATTTGAACTCACAGAACAAGACTTAATTCTCAAATTTCAGTGCATCATACTTGTGTGTTCATTTACAGACCTTTGGGAGAAAGCCATGTTGATTAAGGAAAGTTGATGCATTTGTCGTAGTCGTCTCAAGTAAATCTCTGCTCTCCTGCTCTTCTCAGGAATCTCAGGTATAATCTGCTTTAAAAAAATGTAGTAAATATGTGAGCTGCAGTGTTATATCATAATGAAGTAATAATACTTCACTAATGAACTAAAAACATACTTAAGCATATTTTAGGAGTATCTGTACTTTACTTGAGTTTGTATTTTAATTCTGTCAACTTTCACTTTAACTTCACTACTTTTCCTAACTTCATTACATACTTTTACTCACTGATACATTTTCAATGTTCAGTATCGTTACAAAATTCAGATAAAATGAAATGTGGTGTTTTCTCATTCTTTTTCAGTTCACTCTAAGTATATCTCTGACTGTTTATGATATCAAAACCATATTTGAGGATGGTTTTGATGGGTGGAAGAGTGTTTGGATGGATACATTTAGAAAATACATCAAAAACACATCAAAAACATCAAGCAGAAATTTTGGGCAAAAAAAACAGACATTGTCTGAAGATTGTTGTAGGCTCCATGTTTTAAAGTGCTGGATAAACTTTATAGTCAAAGTTCTGACTGACTTATGTTTTTATTAAGATGTACAGTAAAGTACAGTAAAGACTAGATACTTTAAGACTTTTACATGAGTATCATTCTAGTCGGTGACTTGAACTTCTAGTCATTTTTGGTGGAGTATCTGTACTTCTACTCTAGTGTGACTTTCAGGTATTTTATATTCAACATTGATGAGCTGTGTGCTGTCCTATGCTGAGCCACCACACACTGTAACTAAGAGGCCACATTAATGGCTGACCTACCAAATCAGGCATCTTGCTTTGGAAGTTCTTCATAATGTTCGGCTGCAGGGTTGCAAACGTGGGGACGTTCATCTATGGGTGACACATATTACATTCATTTATCATTTCCTTGCCCATTAATCATTTAGTAATTTAACAACAGACATCCCCGGCCATGTGTATGAGCTGAGATAACCGTGGTGTAAAAGTCAGAGGTGTCATAGCCAGTGTTATTTCCCACAGTCTTAGTGTCCCATTTGGCGCCTTTCACTCCACTTCCAACACCCCACCCAGCGTTAACTGTCACACTTAGCTACTTCCTGATGTGAGACTGCAGCAGTGTGAATTAATGTTATTGCTCCATATGGTTTTATAAAGCCTATTCCCCTTCCCTTAAGGGATAAAATGCAGGTATAAGTCAAATAAACCAAAAAACAATCAAGCATGTAGGCTTACTAACTTTACTTCTTTTTGAAGCTTGAATGGTCATGATGGAGTCATTTTCTATTTTTAATTTTCTATTCTGTAAATTATAAAAACTATCTAAACTATTTTTATAACATGCTGGAATTTTATGCTGGAATTTTTTAAAATCAACATTTGAGACCCACACCAGCTGAACTTATGACATTGTTGATTTTTACTGTATTTGTACTTATAGATTGAAATTGTCGTGTGATAATAATGTTCAAACTCTTCTTCAGCGACAAAGTACCTGAGATTTATTTCCAAGATAAATATGCCTCAAGTCTCTACTTGCAAATTTTCATAATGGAATGAAATTAAGGTGTGTGTTCATATTCAAGTTGAAGTTCAAGGTGAAAAATACATTAAAATATCTAAAACACTTAAGATAACAGTTGACACTCATGTAAAATTCTACATAATTTGTAGTAAATTGGTGAAAAAAATGTTCTCGCTTATCACATAAACATTTTTAAAATTATGATATAATGTAACAAATCATGATTATAAAATAATTTCCATAAAATTACTGCAAACTGAGCTATTGCAGGAATGTAGCACAGCAAAGGATCATTTATATTATCAAGACGCTAACCTAATATAACATGAAAAATAAAAACACCCTACGTATGAAGGTGATGTAAGTAGTTCAGCACATATGTACAGTCTGTACTATATGTCCCTCAGAAACATGCTGAGCCTGACCCTTGGATTGACACCCCGAGGATGTGAATAGGGGTGACAGGCCTCTCTGGCAGTGGCGGATCTGAGATGTCAACACAAAGCTGGGGTGAGTAATGCTTTGACCAGTCTTGTCTGACCACTGTTTGCTTTCCCCTGCCTTCTCTCTCCATCCAGGCTCATCCTCTGTTTGCTCAGGCCCAATTTGACACAGAGGTGAGAGAAAAAATGAGTCCTGCGTGCTTGTCCGTATATGCTCATCTCAGCACCTGAGCATAACCTCATCCCCAAGTGTTCTTACTTTTCTCTTTTCTGGCCTCTCTCTCTCCCGCTCACTGCTGTCTTTGTAAACATTTGGAATAATGGTCCTTATGTCTCTGGCAAAAATTAATAACCCAGTCTTTACACTAAGATAAATCAGGATAACTTGCATATTTGAAACTAATATTTATGACAGAGTTGAGAGTGGGTAGCAGCAATCTTCTCATCTAGCTCTTAGCAAGACATGCAAATTATTAATCTGATAATACATATTACATTTCAATGTTGACTGTGTTCTATCAGAGTGGGCTTATGTGTACCAGTTTGAAGCTCTAGGTGTGTTTGTCTCTCACTGCCCCTGTTAAGCGGGACTATTGCCCCTTGTGGTTTTGACGCTAACCTTGGGAAACATTTGCTCAGTTGCGTCCTTTTCCTGGTTGATGCTGAAGACCAGTCCCTCCGATGTCTCCTCTGAGCCTAACCTACACACATGCACACACACATTTGAAATTAGTTTGTTTTAAAGTTAGAAGAACAAAAGGTAATCTGCAGGAAATCATACTTCAACTCAGTGCGTAACAGCTGAGTAAAACTGTGTCATCCCTTTCCAAATTTGTAAAAACAGCTCTATCTGTCTTCTTGTTGCTGTGGTGTGTGACCTGCGCACAAAATATCATGTTGTTAATATATTCCTAATGGTGTGCTACTTCTCAAGAGAAGCCATAGTGTGGTGGTGCTGCTCACACCTGATAACACTGCGCACTCGGGTGACAACACACTTTGTCTGCTGGGTGCAAACTGGCTCCAGGGAGGACTCCTGAACAAGGCAGCGTTTACTCACAGGATGGTGCAGCAGGTAACAGATCTTTACAAACCCCACAAGCTGCTCAGGATGCAAGTGGAGGAATGAGGACAAGGACCTGTGCACTCATACTGTATATGTTCAATATTAGCACTGATATGTTGACAAGTGATTCCACAGAAGCTTGAATAAGAAAAAAAAGCTCCAATAACTTTGTTCACTAGTACAATCTATCAAACAGCTGGACCAGCCCTGGCTTATGTACATTTTCCACTCATTGAGGTCAATTTATAGTGATAGACATGGTATGTTCTGGTCAATCTAATTTTGCAGATCTGTACTGCATACTTGTGAAATTCAACATGTTGAAGAGACCATGACCAGATGGCCACAAAGATAGAAAATTACTGCTTCAACTGTCCAATAACTCATAGTAGCCAATAATAAACATATAAATAGCCGCAAAGCAGGACAGATTGGATAAATTGGCTCGTTACTTTGAAAAAACAAAAAACAAAACAATAATTACCAAGGACTTTGCCGACTATATTTTGGCTTCAGCTCTAATTGCTTTTATTTTGGGTATTTCTCACAGATGCGGGGAATGTGCCTATGTTGCAGGCAGGCTGGGCGAATGGGGCGTAGAGGGCGTGGGGGGGCAGCTGTCTCGCCATGTTTGTCTGTGGAGCGGTGAGATTTCACACTAATAGAAGACTTGTCAGCGCAGGTCTTCACTCGCCTTCTTACCAAGCTCCTAATGTCCCCAAGTCAATGTGCTGTTTCTCGGTGGCAGCCTCGTACTAACATCATACATGCTCCTACTAAACAGGCTTCAGCCCTAATTAACAACAGTGTAACACTGTTCTGTTATACATTCACAACATGTAAGCACAAAGTGAGGGTAATATGAACAGGTGCAAGACAAATTACAACATAAACTAGAAAGAAAGTGTGTATTTGCTGCTGAAAATTAGCTTTACGGGTAGTTAAATAATTGAGATAGTGAAGCAGCTGGAATTAAATTATGGGTTGTGTTGAAAGTGGCTCACATGTCAGACAGTGTCAGTTGAAGTGTAAGCATTTGCAAAGCTAAAAAAAGTACTGTATATAGTTTTTTTTTGTTTTTTTTTTTTAGAACAGGGATATACTTTAACTAATGATGAAGTCTAACAGGTTCACAGATTATCTCTGCCACATTTGGTAAATGGAGCACTGCTTGGTTGGAAGCCCATAAAGCTTTAAAAGAGAAACTCTCCAAACATTTCAACATCTGCTTGTAGTGCTGGCATGAAGTGACACCACCAGCCCAATTGCTATATCTCTTTTGTAGTGGACATAATTACGACATTTTCCCCCGTATGATGTTTGCAAAAGTCGGAGCGGCTGTCCAAAGAGGTGAGCCCCCAACCCCACCCCCAGCCCACTCCACCCACACACAACAGAGAGGTTGGGTTGTGTTTGGTCATCTCACTTCTACGTGAGTAATCAGCTCTCTCCTGCAGAAAGGTCCATGTTAAACAAGCCTCCAGTGGAGCCTGTGTTTGTTCTTGAAAGCAGTGCAAACAAAGATGCAGGGTATTCACAGTTTTAAACCAGAGATCTGCAGCTGAGTCCCCAACACCAACTTTGTCTTTGAAAGCTTAACAGGTTTATGGGATCAAAGGATCAGGAAGAATGATTATTTGCTAAATGTTCATGATAGGAGTTCTGGCGTCCTCAGAATAAAAATAGCCACTGAAATATGTTTTTGCAAGAGGAAACAGTGATATATGTTGATGGTGGTCAATACGAAATAAAAGAGTTATTGAAGATTAGATTATCACAACCTGGAATGGCGAACATCTTCCTCCTGTCCTGTGCCTTCATCGGTGCAGGGATGTTTCTCTGCCTTCTTGCACTGAGATGTCAAATCAGTTGCAGACTTGTTTCCCAACACTGTTAACATTTCAAAAACACACATTACATAGTTACATGTACTGTTTTTTGTTTTTTTTTCCAAAACTGTAGATTTAAGAAGAACTGAAGGACTGAAACTTAACTCGTTTTCTTGACTTCCTGCAGACTTCTCTGTATCTGTGATGGGCGACTGTTAAAGTTGATGCACCTATAAAAATCCTCCATGTCGTGGTGGGTGTTGAGATGTCCACGGTCAGTTAACTGCCTTTGGAGCTCAAAGATCTTATAAAAGATATTCGTGACAGAGGACGAAGATCAAAAGTCAGGCGTCTCATTTTTGTAATTTTTTTTTTTTTTTTTTTTTTTCTGGTTTAATTAATTAATCTGGTTTAATGCTTTTGGTGTTGGAACAAGACCTACCAGGTGGTATCTGGTTTTAGGGAGGGTCTTCAGGTATGAGTCATTGTGCTGCAGCTGGGAGAAGACCAACTTCTTTTGTTTCTACATTAAGAAGAAAAGAGAAGAAAGCAGACAGACAGACAGAGACGGGAAATGTGGGAATAGAGATTTAAAGTGAGCTTCCCTTGTTCAGGGGCTGGGAAACAGAGCACACAGAACAAATGAGAAGTAAACACACAGCCACAGGAAGCCATTAACTGCAGCAAGGACCAATTAGGCCCCAGCAGGTGTTCTTGCCTTTGCCTGCTTTGGTGCTGCCTCACCTCCGTGTCTGTGACAGAGCCACTCGGTCCTGAGTTGAGGAAACAACGGGTAGTTTCATTTGCTCAGCAATTTGAAGCAAAGGATTCCTACTAGAGGGCCTCTAAAGTCCTTTATTGTGCTCTCTTTATCCCCCCACCTCAAGTGCAAGTCATTAGAAGGGACAATTACATCCTCCTAAAGAAGCTCTGCTTTTACAGGAGAGGAAGATAAGACAGGATCTCTCATGTTAGACCCCCTCTATGTAGGAGCTCTCTGAAGCTTATTGCTCTTTTCACACCCAGTCAGAGGACAAGAGACAGTCAAAATCAAAGTCACAATCAGCAGCCCCAGCAGAGTGATAATTATACACAAGAACAGGAAATTAAATTAGTAAGTAAAAAAAATAAAAAGTAAGGAATGCATGGAAGCCAATGGTTTTGACTGTTTTAACACTTGTTGTTGATACTTGTATTCATAACTGAAAACACAGTGCTGATGTTTTATTTTGAAAATCATCTTTCCAAATTCCTGTGGTTTAAAATTTCCAGAGGGTATTTTCAGATGATGCAGCTGCAAAAACATTATTTTTATTCTTTTTAAGGGTTTAGACAGAAAATGAATATTCCAAACTTAAAAAAAAAAAATCTAAGCCTTTACTTTCTTCTGAATTTTAAAATTGAAGTAAAGTCTGAATTAGAATTCAAACTTGAACATCTGGACTGCTGTGGATAATCTGTTGTCCAGATGAGTAAGTGGAGGCAGTAAGTTGTCATTTGACTGATGCAGGTTCATACTGTAGCTGCTTCTGAAGTTACATTTGTGTAACTTCAGAAGCAGCAGTGTTTGACTTTACAGCTTAACACTGTGCAGGATGTAAAGACTCCTGGGATTAAGTTCTGTAAACATGTTAATGATATGCATGTCACTTAAAGAGAATACAAAGGTGTGATATTGAAAACAGAGAGTCTTTGATTCACAGCATTGTGTATTTGGCCCAGACATGTAATAGTGGTGCAGTGAGCAAAACACCATTGGTGCTACACATCAACTTCATTTCAATGAAGCCCCAAATGAACTCTACAGCTTTATCTTGTGTAATAACATCAGTATTCACAAACACAAACAGTTGAATGTCACAAACACAAATGGTGGGCTGATGGCAATGTTCATACAACCATAAATCAAGCAGGCCGCTGTTTATTGCCTGTGCATAGGCTATAAATTACATACGCACAAAACATACCACTGTATAAGAGTCATTTTTGTCAAATGAGTTTAACATAAGATCCACAGCAGAGTCTGGTGGCCCTCGCTTTCTGAGAGGGGAAAAATGTCCACGGTTAAACATGTTATGACAAACAATTTTATACATTTCTTTATCCTTATATGAATTAAAAGACATGAACAGCAAAAGACATTAATACAGGCCATACAGGCCTGTGATTCCAGGGTTGGTAACTGGAACTGCTGACCCCTGGTGTAGAGTCAGTATATCAAGTCTAGATAAGTAATCACACCGCTGCCCTCAGACACCAAGGGACCCACAAAAATATCTCATATTATTTCATGTTAGATGGGATTTAGTTTTTAGTTAATTGAAAATGTATCATTCATTTTTACAAATGTTCAAGTACAATATCAAGAAAGGCTAGTTCAATGTTTTTTCAATAATCCTGTGAAAAGAAATTCCAATGCCAAAAAGTAATTTAGACACATTTTTAATAGGGACTTGAAAAGATATTACAAAAAAATGAGATTATGCTTTATTTGAAAGCACCGACTGTCCATGTAACGCAGACTGTAAACTCTATAAAACATGTACAAACCCTAGATAATGTTCTCAACATTAAGATTCAGTGATTTACCTGCTTTGTCACCATTTGTGACTTTGTCCTGGTTCGGTGATCTTGTTGCTGCAGCAGTTCTCTTTGTGAGTGAACCTCATATTTGGAGCAGTGACAGGACACATCTCTGAGGCTGTGCATGTTCTTGTTGGTCTCTAGATGGCGCTGGAGGATAAACAAAGAAAATAAAAGCCATCAGTTGGAGGGAATTGAGCTAAAAGGAAGCACCACCTGAGTGAGGAGGCAAAAAGAAGAGTGACAGACTAAGACAGGTAAGAACTTGATAAAACAGCTGATCACTTTTATACTCCACCTCCAAATAAATGCTGTTGTCTTGCTGCAATATTGTATTGTCTCTGTGGTGACTGGCAGTAAAATACGTGTGTTACTGATTATTAAACATCTTCATCATCATAGAGTGGGTACAATATTGATCAACCTGCTTCAGTTCAGCCTGACTCTGGCCCCTGACCTCTTGGTCTGGTTTTGTGCTGCCTTTTTACATTGCTTTCCACCACCAGGGTTCCTCTTTAACTTTATCCCCTGCCTGTCAACAGTGAGATGAAAAAAAAACCCAATTTGTATTCTGTGGGAGTGAATCAGTCAGCTCGCCCAAAGATTAAAAAAAGAATGCATTTTTGGTAATCCCTCTCGTCTGCCAAGAGCATCCTCCCACACAACAGCCTGACATTGTGTTCTTGCGATACCAGCCAAGAGAAAAGACATGCAGAAGGAATATGCCCACCTCCGCTCCTACAAATCCCTCACCTTTTTTTTTTTTTTTTTTTTTTGATCTTCCTGTAAATAAATTTGTATGGTGATTATCTGCAATGAGCCTATATTTAACAACAGGCTCTCTGAACTTTAATTATTGAAGAGTGCACTCAATACATGTTACAAGAGAAAGTCTTAAGCCCAGAAAACTACTGAGGGTATAAAGACTGAGATAAGATATAAAGGAATGTAAAAATGTGGAGTATATTACCAAAAAATGCGAGGCTAATGGGAGTAGCAGCTTACATGCCAAAGCAGATTAACTTCACAGAAAAAAAAAAAAAAAAAAAAACATGGAGCTCTATGTTTCTTCTCCTCTCAAATGGAGAATAAAACATGTTTAAGCTTTTATGGGAGAACTGTACTCTCTGATCTAAGTCTCCTCTCTGAGGGCGGCCTGTCCCTGGGAAATGTCTCATTCTTAACAGGCTGCCACTGAATGACCGCATTACTAAAGTTTATGGGCTGAGTCTGTTCAGGAAGTGTCTGCTTTGTTTTTTCTCACAAAAGCTGCTGGAGACGCAGGATTTATCAGTTCCGTTGCCACAGTAATGCTGTCGCGCCCGACCAAAGGGACCAGCAGCTTTCTGCTCTCACTGCTGTGTTCAAAGTGTCAGCGACGGGCCGAAGGCTGCATCCATCTGCGCTCCCTGCCATGATAAATCAGTGGAGGATAATGCAGCTGTCCTGCTGTACCACGTCACTCCTCTAGACAGTGATCATGACACTGCAGTGAGGTAGACAGAAGCCTGTGGCTATTTCCTGGACATTAGATGCTGTAGGTGTAAACAGAAACAGTTTGTGGCAGAGGATGAAAACACAGAGTTGAAAAGAGACGCCTGCACCAGTGTTGGCGTTGATAACTAAGGAAGTTTTTAGAAAAAAGTGTTTCCACTTGTAACCAAGTCGACCGTCTCAACCTTAGCCAGCTCTTTCTTCTTTAAATTCCACTTTTCCTATTGAACAGGAGTATTTGAGCTGTTTCAGGCATAATAACGAAGCTCTCACTCCCCAGGACGTTCATGAATAGCTCGTTTTCAGGCCTAAATCAGACAGCAATGAATTCCAGGGGGAGGCTCATAAACAAGGCCACAATTGAAATGACACAATAGATGAGGATTACACAACTTTCAGCCACCAGAGCCAGTAGATAATATCATCAGAGGAGCCATGGAGAACTGAACGGGTCTTGGTACAAACTGTACTGGCTCAGCCATGATCTCAGTCTGCCACATGCAACAGTGAATGGGCTCAACTATTCATGACAAGATGCTGTGTTCCAGAAACTTTTCCTTTTACTTCACGAAACAAAACTTCAAAACCTGTTGTTATACTCAACTGTTCATCGGTTCCTGAATAAAATGACATTGGACTCACAAACAGCAGAACAAAATGTAAGATTCTCAGTGCAGATCGGTGGCCTCTTTAAAATAGGTCTTTGTGTCAAGATCTCATGGTAAATCCACTATCGCGGCTTTTAGGTGAAACAGGTTGTTCTCACTGAGAGACAGTTATTTGGTATCATATTCCAAAATGATTTAAAATGTCAGAGTTACCTGATTTTAAGTAGAATCTGTTTTGCTTTTCTTTTTCTTTTTTTTCTGAAAAATAACTCACCATTTGTTGATGTGGAAGCTTTTTCAATGTAAGTTGTCCAAAGTTGCGATTGAGCTTTTAAAGTGAACAATACACCAAGTTAAAAACTCTGGTTACCAAGTTACGGAGAACAATACAAACGAGTTGCAGCTTATTGCAGGGAACGTCCGCACTGTACACACATTTAACTACGTTTGTGACCCTGCACCAACATTTAATTTGTGTCCAAGGCTTTCATGTGATTGCCATTTCCTTCTATGTTTCCCTTGAGTGGTTTAATGGTCAGTGCAATAAAATGAAGGCAGCCTGAAGTCAGGCAACAAACGAAACCAGAAGTGTCTGCGTGGCTCAGTTTCTCTATGTTTAGTTTATTGTATTTTGCTGGAAATAAGCTGCATATGATTTTATTTCCAAGCCTTGATTTGGACAAAGTTCAATGCTACATGGCTCTTTGTAGCTCAGTGCATGGTACATGATTAAGAAAGTGTCAGGATTACGCTCACCTTTGCTTTAAATTACAGAGTTCTGGCACTTTGGCTGAAAATATCAGCCAGATTTTGATATCAATGCTATTTATCTCTTGTAGCTGCATACATTGTTTTTGTCTAGCTTTACAAAAGAAGAAAAGCAGACTGGGGGTAATTTCCTGAAGGGATCGTGCACCTGGACCCTACAGTTCACTGATCAACCCTGCTTAACAGGAAATCTAAGAAGCTTAGAGCACTAATACCCAAATGGCCTCAGGTAGCAACAGTGGCAACAAAGAGCCTTTAAAATACTGTCTGGGAAATGGCCAGACTGTGTCAAAAGAAATCAGGATCATGTGACAGAATGATTTAACATAAATCAACACAAAGATGTAAAAGGCTCAGGGACATATCATTTAAAAAAAACAGTTTACTTTACAAATGGCATAAAATCATCAGCTGAGAAAAACGTTTGACAGTACAAATATTTAGTAAATATTAAATACTGTACATCACTGATAAATCCCTACAAAGGATATAACCCTCTGATTAGAGGAAAAATAAAACAGTCCAGTTTGGTTTCAGCGGTAGGCGCACATAAAGCCCTGTTGTTGACAGCTTATTGTTCTCCAACACAAAGGAACGGTTTCGCGTCCCATTAGGCAAAAAAAAAAAAAAAAAAAAAAAACCTCCACAGCCAATCGACAGGCGCCCCACTGAAAACAAAAACCATGTGCAAAGGACAAGAATATTAAGGTATTAAATTTAAACTTTAACAGAACATTAAATAGGCATTAAAGTCGCAAAGCAACGTCCCTGTGAACCATAACAAGCGCTGGATGGACGCGCCAGTCTGCAAAGAACTAAGCTTTAAAATCTTTTTTTTTTCCAATTTCATCTCGTTCCAATGCAACGTACTATTCTATTTCTATTTTCTTGAATACAATGTGATTTTTCAAAGGTAGTGACATCTATTTTAGTAAATTGACATTCCTTTAGAGACAAGTGTGCGTGCCCTCCCCCCATATTCATTTACACATGTTCAATTTACAAGATTCAATTTGAGAGAGATGCAACAGCAGCAGGCCAACAACGGTGCACACGTTTTTCGTGAGTCCATCAGCTCTTTGTTGTCAGTTTTTGAAAAAGAAAAAAGAAACATCAGCAGCTGTCAGATGTCAGCAGCCTTTAAGGTGCGGGAGTGCAGAAAGTTTGTCCACTTTTCCCAAAGCAGCAGCGTTTTCGACTCCTTTCAGCCACTCTTTACATTTCCTCACAACAGTCTCATCCACATCTCCGTCTTCTTCTTCATACTCCACATCATCGTACTTGTACTGATCATTCAACAGAGATATTTTAACTATAGCGGTGATGTCCTGTTCGGCGTTCTCCACTTTGGCGGCGGTAGCGCAGCCCTTCGACCCACCGTGCGCCTTCTTGGATGGAAAAACTCGCCTGTGGCGAAAGTCCGCGGAGGCGCAGCATTTCTGCTGCTTTGCCATCATCTGTTTCTCTAGATTACGTTTTTGGATTACTAGAATGGCTTCAGGGGTGAGACTGAGTGTAAACTGAATCTCCTTCTTTCCTTCGTCTTTGCCATGGAACTGTCTGGTGGAGTCCATGGAGCTGGAGCGTCTGACTCCTTCGGATGGGTCCTGAGGTTTTGGTACCGTCAACCAGGAGCACTTTCCCTGAGTCTCTTGAGCGCCACCCGGCTTCTGAGCTGGGCTTTTACTCTTCTCTTGCTGAGCTTTTCGCCCTAAATTCCTTAAATTCGCCGAGGCCCAAGATGTAGATTGCTTCTCCTTGTCGGAACTCGATTTCTCTGCGCCGGATTTGCTGGTGAGCTCAGTCTGAGGGGGGACTCCATTGGATTTCTTCTTCCCGAATAGTTCCCTGCCAGGAGAGGAGATCCGCTGGTGGAGGCTGATGGGTGGAAAAGGCATTTTTCGTGCGTGTGGAAGTGGTCAGGATATAAAAAAACGTGCAAGAGTTGTGAGTGTAGATGAGGAAGCCCTGCGCAAAGCGACGAGCGGCGCTCTGTGGGCATTATCCGACGGCAGTGCACCTGTTGTCCGCACTGACCGGAGTTCAACTGGCGCACACACTCACTCAGCCTGAGCCTGGATGCTTTAGTACGGTGCTGGCAGGAAGGCGTGGCCTGGAGACGCACCAAACAAAGCCGGGAAAAAACGACGGTGATGTCATGTCATAATTTCCAATAACTTCCTCAACCGATGATGAGACTCAACCATCCACCTTGTGTTGCCTTCATCTTTTCTCACTCTACTGTTTGCCTGTCACTGAACTCAGTCATACACTCACACTAAATTACAGCCGGTTGCAGTTTAGTGACACCGAAGAAACTTTACTGGAACTGAAGCAGCTTTTCCTCTTTGTAAGTCACATAGACATGTTAATAAACCTAGAGTTTAGTCTTTGGTCCTTTAAGATATAACTCACTGTCCTTGAACTAACAAAAACATGTCACTGAAACAATGGCAGACAATTCCTGTTTTCTCATTTCAGTCAATATGGTCTCCAGTGTCAATAAGCTGATATGTATAGATGACCCACTGTTGTTCTTTCAGTCATGTAGCCTATGAAAGGCATCTGAGGGGAATATACAAATAGTCCACAATATTGATTTCTCTTCCTTTCTGCTGTTATCTGTGCTTTCATCCAGACAGTTCCACAATTGACTCAGTGTGATTTTGTTTCCCTCAGTGGAGGACATAAGAACAAATCAATATTTCCTTCCAAATGTATAGTTTTCAGACTGTTTATTTGATATTGCCTGAGGATGCTCATATTTTACGATTAGACATTTTTGTACTGTTTTGTATCCTCTTGTGGTTACACAAATTTAAATGCAATTTAATGTCTTCACATTTGATTTACTTCATTATAATGTACCAATCGTTTATAATAATAGACATATAGCTGCTTATTCTTGAAAAAAAACAAAAAACGTGACTTTAACACACTCCACTCACTGCCAACTAAAAGGTTTGGAAATAACCCAACAACAAAGGCTAAGTTATTTTTTTTCATCTGCACACCATGCGCTGCATCATGACGCTGAACGGATTTGTTTAATTTCAGTGGTAGTTGTTGCATGGGAGCCGTCTCTTCTCTGACATAAGAAAGGATTAGATGTAATGAAGAGGAAACAGTTGGGACACTAAACAGATTGTCGAGGTCAGGGCACTTCCCCTTCATCCTCAAAACCTTGTTGTAATCCAAAACTGGCAAGTAAAGAGAACAGATCACAAAAACATCCACAGTTCCTTCATTTAACTGAATTATTTTATCCCTAAGATTACTTTGCGGGGGATTTGCTGGGTTTCTGATAAGTTAGTTGAACTAGTAGTATTGAGGGGAGATTTTGTCCATGTTAATCCACCACATTATACAAGTGTCTCCACAACCAGGAAGCAAAATGCAGTTTCATCACACGAAGTACAAAGAAAACCTTGAGGCATGTTTCTGGGCAAATTCTACATCTGAGACATTGGATGATAGGATGAATTAAGAGCTTTGTTTTGCAGAGATTTATGTGTAAATTTTTTTCTTCAATGTAAACCAAATTCTGGTGATGTATATTCACAAATGAGAACTGAATGAAACTCACCTCCTTATCAGGATAATGTGAACATCTGCACCACAGATGGGGGGTAGGCAGAGGTTATGAGTCTTCTGGAGGAGGTTGTCATGACAACCACATCCTCATGGGCTACGCCATCATGCTGAAGCAATATAGGGATCCCGATGCAAGCTGTACTGGGTTATTAGGTCACGTCAAAATCACAATGCTCAGGAAAGTGTAATTAACTGGGTCATTGCTACATCTGGCAAGAAATTAAATGTAAAAATGCACAAAGTAATTGTAATGTAATGTGTTTAGTGTTGGGGGCAGGTGCATTTAAACACAGTAAAGACTAACACACTAGACAGGAGCTGTTTTTTTTTTTTTTCTCTTTAGCTGGAAAAAAAAACATCAAAAGAGCAATGTATATCATATATCCCAGTGCATCATCAGCGAAGCAGTGCCTCAGGGAAAATACTCATATATATATATATATATATATATATAAACATGGAATAACATCTGAGAGTCTCTTTTTTACATCAGTGTTTCGTATGCAGACAGAAGAAAAGAAAGGCAATGTGTGTTTAATAGCGCTTGTGTGTGAGAAGTAAGAACACCATTTAAAAACAATCCAGAATCCAGTGGAATTTCACACTGTTAAAGATGTAAATGTGTACGGTCGGTTATCTTTTCATACACAGTATATGTGTGTAAATAATGTTAAGGCACTTGTGTTACAATGTAAAGCAAAATCAAATCATTTTCCCTGCATTTACATGGTAAAAAAATACTTGGAAAATATAGGAATATGTTTAAATATATTAAGAATTAAAGGCACACATTTTTCTCAGGTCAAAAGCAAAAAAAAAAAAAAAAAAAAAAAGACTGATACGTTTTTTGATCTTACTATTGTTATAGAAAATCAGCTAGAACTACGAGGCAGAAATTCACAGTACGAAATGACCATGGTAAAAATTTTGGAGAGATATAGTGTATAAACAATAGATTTATATTTTACAGTCACTGTTCTTGCAATTTGCATATAAGGACCAGTCTTCATTTTGAAATTGTGGACTCTCCAGAGTCCTAACCAAGACAGGCAGAGAAGAATTTCAGCACAGCATCCCTGTGAGAAAAAAAAAAAGAGAGAAGATTAATAATAATATTCAGCAGTATCAACACAGAAAGAGAAGAAATTTAACTAAAAAACAAAAAGGAATGAGGGAGTATAAATAAATCAAGGGGGCAAAGTCCTGTCATGTGTAGAGAATAAAAAGTGACAAATAAAATCAATTTCCACCCTTTGTTACGATGACTTGGGTGGGGCTCGTCATGAATAAGTGAATTTGTTTTGGCGGGGAAGCACCACATGTTCAGAGTGATGGGGGCTTCCACTCTCCAGGTAGTCTGTGTTGATGGATGATGCAATACGAGCGGTCACCATGGCAACGCTAGAACGGTTGCCATTCTCTGTTTCCCTTCACACCGTTTGCTCCTGCCATCACTGTGTTGCTATGCAGACTTCATCGGCAGCCACAGTCAAATATCAGTGGAGGAGGTGTGAAACCCGTCAAGGTTAAAAGGAGAAGGGGGGATCATAAGTAGTCTGAGGGGAGGAGGATGAGGAGGAGGAGGAGGAGGAGGAGGAGGAGGAGGAGGAGGAGGTCGGGGGGAGACTTGTTCCTTTAAATACTCAGGGTAGTCTCTCTGGTAACCAAATTTATCTCAAGTCCTCATATCCTCCTCCAGTATGGCATTTTTTTCTTATTTTTATAGTCACTGGAGGCTTAATGCTATTTCTGTTGTTCAAAAAATTGCATACATAACTGATCAGCCTTAGAGACATTCCTCCACCTCCACCAACTAAAATTCAGAGCAACAGCAGCCTCAGAGAATTGTGGGAAGTGCACATGCAGCAGGTTTTGGTACATTTGCTCTGCAGGTATGAGAGGTTATAAATAGACAACAAGGTAAAATACATTAAAGGATCAAGTTCACAGGCCATGTGTTGTTATGGCTGGCAGGTATCACAGTTTCTTTGACCACAGACGGGGATTAAGGCGGCAAAAGGTGTGATGCTTTTTTTTTTGTCGTCTCCCTGAGGGATCGAGGCCTGAGATCTAAATATGCAGCTGTTCTGTAACAACATGGCAAACAAGAGAGCTAAATGATGGAATCTAAATTAAATAAAAAATGGATTAAAGTAAGAAGCTTAAGGAGAGAGGAGGATAATAAATTGACGAAAAAATGTAAGAAAAATAATGACAAAGGACTAACAAATAAATATGTGATTACTGGTCAGCACTTAATATCGACAAATTTAGATTTCTCCATTGGAATTTGGTTTTTGGAAGGGTTGTGTGGAAAAAAGGGTCTTTGTCTGAGCTTTGTATTGTTGTTAGCATTTGGGTTGGGGGAGGGAGGAGGAGTGGTTATAGCACGTCTCTCAGCTGTCAGAAAGGATTACAGGGTCGCCCAAATACACAAGGCACTTAGTGTGGGGGCTGCGCGCTCACCCAATGAGACATAATGCTGCTTACAGCTGGACTGACAAAACAACATCACACCTCACACTTGGCTTGTGGAAATCACTGAGGTGCTGCAACATATGGGACAATCTGTTAAGTGAATACCTGTGTATAGGGGAGTATTGTCTTTTAATTTAAAATTCTGTAGTGTGGTATACTCAGAAGAAATGAATAAACCAACATCTGTGAGATTTAATGACTATTAGGCTATATACTGTGTTATCCACAATAAAAACAAAGCAAGTAATCTGTGAGAAATACTTAGATATTGTTTTTTGCAGGGCAGCATATTTGAGCATGGATCTAATTAAATTTTTGCACAGTACCCTATAGAGCTTAACATAATCCCATCAATGTAAAAGCTACAATAAGAGAAGAAATACTTTCAGTAAATCTGTCTGAAAGAGCATTATTCCACAAGAAATGATTTCATTTAGATTATGGATAAAGCAAATAACCTCACGGGGCTACAGCACCGAGGAGTGTGAAACAACAAGCTGCCATTTGTTTGACACCAAGAGTCTGCACTAGTCGTAGGGGGGATTACAGCCATATGGTGGAGGCAAACTGTGTTTAGGGGTAAATAAAAACATGTTTTCACTAAAGTGTCGCTCGTCGTTTTCCCCTGCGCTTTGTTTGTGCATGTGGCATACACTGGTGGTTGGTAAACAGATCGCTACTGAGATATAAAAAGGCAGATGAAAATGTATTTTAGGTCACCGCTGACTGTTAAATGGTTTATCTGAAGTGAACAGTTCTTGTGCAGCGACATCAGGGGATAAGTATGTAAGCATTTTAAATTAAAACATGTAGAGATTATAAACAGAACATGAAGAATTAATTGTTTTGATGTTATGTTACGTGTTGGAAAGATATCTGCTGAATTTAGCAAACTAACCAGCTAGCCCTAGCACATCTTGGTACTTCTAATACCTCTTTGTACCTCTAGTAGTACAGTCTAAAATGAGAGGACAAAGGAGTAGTAAGTGTGATTGTTGCATTGCTGCTTTTTAGTGAAATTCAAAATCAGCTACTTACATTTCTCCTTTATCTCTCTCTCCTCCTGCCATCACTACAACTTCCCCCGTCTCTCTGACTAAGCAGACTGGCTGTGAAATGAACGTTGTCATTCTAACAATAACTTTAGAAGAAGTAAGAAAACCAACCACTTATACAATGATATTACAAGATAAACCAGTGTGTAAAATATTATACCTTGGTCCTTGCAGGTTTGGTAACATGACAATAAAGGCCCCACACTATTGTTACATTTATTTAAGCTAATGTTTGGATGAGGGATGAAACCTGAGTGAGTTTTGCGTGAATATTAGCTACTTCCTGGTAATATATCGCCCCCTTTTTGTTAGGGGTATGAATTCAACAGTTGGCTAGTTCTTACACATCGTCCCTTTACATGAGAGCAACACTTTCAACAAACATAACAGAAAAGGGCAAAGACATCATCTTAAGGTCAATGCAGAAAAAAGAAAAAGAAATAATCATCTGGTCTTACCTGGCAAATGGAATGTAAGAGAGGCTGTACCTGAAAGAGGAAAACGCAAAACATCAGTGTTAACATACAGTATTATGGGCTGAGCAGGTCAAACACAAGTTGAAAAGACATATTTTTTAAATGATCTGACATTAGTATTTATTACAAGTCAATATGTTACGAATCTAATGTCAGAGTCTCATAGCTATCACAACGTGTCTGTTGCATGTCATGTGGTATCATTAGAAATCCCAGATCTTTACATGAATCAAGGTTTCAATCTGTTTCAGTTTCACTTTTCTGCATCTGAAAAATACAGAACCTTCATGATAGAATAATACTGGATATTCAAAACCACATACATCAAAATCAAAGCTGTTTTTAAATGCTCCATCAAGTGGTACTCATTAGACTGGAGGGTCTTTCATCGTGTCGACAAACATGATTGTGAATGAGCTGCTATCTTAGCACTTGTGTTTGTAGCCCAAACACCATGTACATGAAAAAGCATGACACCACGTACTGAAAGTACAGCTTTTTGAGCTAAAGTTTAGCTTAAAAAGCCTGTGAACAGACATCTAATACATGTAAAATATGTAAGGAATCTGGTACATGTGGTGCAGCAGCTGAATTATTAACTACAGCCCCAGTCTGAGCATGACGACCATTTTCTTCAAACGCTAGTTGTCAGGAAACTCTCACATGTCCCATTAGAGCGGAAAACATTTACTAGAAACACTAAGGCGACTACAGGGGATACGATTTTATATCTAAACAAAATAAGTAGATTACATAAGTAAGTTAAGTTATGCGCCATACACTGACTCATTGTCTTGTGGTCACTTTACAGAATTCAGCCTGAGAACTGGACTTTGCCCACCTCTCTGCATGTGTGTGTGGGTCAGTGGCGACGTCTTATAACAGAACCGCCTTCGCACAGACCTACGAGTGCCTGCGTGGGAGTGCACTATGCCCCTAGTCTGTTATGAATGAGTCTGGGATGTGTGACTTGTGGTTGCTATGGTGATGCCTCTGCGAACGCAAGCAGAGCGGAAGTGAATGTGTTACATGTAGGTGCAAACGCAGGGTAGTCATGAGGGCTGACACAGTCCTGCTCGCTGATGAATCGGTCCGTTCGCTTCCTCCCGGACTGCTGCTGTTTGTGTTTCCATGCACATTCACACACTCAAAACCCTTTTGTTGCTTCTGTGCAAATACACTCAAAATTAATGAGCATACAAGTGCTGACATGCCAATACACATCACTCACAGGTTTTATTATCCGCTATTGTGCTGTGACTTAACCTCACTGACCTTATTGCAAAAACCTGCAAGATTCAGAACACTGGAGCTGCACCTCACAATTACATGTTTTATTTTATTATTTAATTTATCAATCAATTTATCAATTTTGTCAAAGAAAATGTTGCACATCTTTTCTTTTCCCACCAACAATACAAAACCCAGATATTCTACTGGCAATGTTTGACAACTGAGAGAAACATCAGTCAGTTTTTTTCTTCATAAATGCCATAAATGTTTTTTTTTTTTTTTTTTTGTTCAAACCAGAAAGTGTAGAAAAACAGGAAATGGAAGCTGATTTTGTAGCACGCGCAAATATTTTCTCACTATATGTTTTCTCATTAGACCCTTCCCTTCTGATTTTAGTAGCAGATGACCTGGGAGAGAGAGAGCTGGCACGGACTCTTGTCTTGTGTGAAAACAACACAGGCGGAAATGTCTGCCCAACTCTACTTGCCAGATCTGTGTAAGTGAGTCAAAACAAGGTAGGTTCACGCTGATCCTGGCACTGCTGCTTCATCTACATGCCAAACCAGACTGAACCTACAACCCATCAGTCTGATTACAACACCGCTGACCCAACCTGAATGACGAGAAATGATCACAGACTCCTAAGACAAACTAGGAAAAATCAAGTTCATCACATTTTTCGCATTGATTACATGAGCTTCTTCTACTTTTACTCATGAGAGGCAGAGTTAGAAAAGCTTGAAAAGATATGTTGTTCTAAAATAAAAGAAAACTTCAGTTTTAGTGCAGCAATGTTTCTGTAAGTTCGTCCATTTGGCCGTGCAAGTGCTGATAACAGTAAGTCAGCTTAGAGCTTCGTCAGCGTGATTACCTCAACATTTAATTCAAGCCAAAGCAGCTGGAGCAGAGTTCTCGATCACGAAGAGAGGGAATTATCCAAGTAGGTGTGGGTGATCACTAAATGAATCGCCAGCTTTAGTTTAGTGTATAGAGACGGCTCTGATTCTCAAGTCACACTTACCATGTCATTGCCAAAAACTGCAAAATACAGAAGAGGACAGCCAGAGCCTTTTTATGCCACTGAAAAGTAAAACAAAAGGGTTATTCTAATCATTTAAAACACAGCAATAAAACAATAAAGACGGTGATAAGCTTGATAACTATGTGTTATCTACTCACCCAAAACACAGCACAAAGTGTTAAGAGCAGGCAGAGCTGGTGGAAGATGAAAGGGACAGTTTCAGTTTCTGAAATTGTTCTTGCAGAATTATGTCCGATTTTCTTTCAACACATTTTAAACAGGATTTGCACGATTCTTATCCAAAGAAAATCATTTTACAGAAGACGCTGCGTCAAGCTATAACATGTTGTTGTCAGGGTTACATTATCTTCTTAGTCCTGTAGGACTACAGAGTGAAGAGGGACCGATCTTTAACAAAACTATTCCAGAGGAAAAGTAATCTTTCAAGGAAATGTCAGAGCAGATAAACAAAAAAACTCCTTGTGTCAAGGATTTTTTTTTAACTAAATAGTTTCTAACAATTTGTATAAAGACCAAAAATTCAGATATGAACAAATATCCACTGAAGCCTGATAAGAGTTCAGAGTAACAGTAAAACACAAAGAACTTACCAGCATGACAATGGTGGCTATCAGTCGTGTCGGTTCAAACATGCGCTTTAGCTGTTTAAGTGGTCCCATTAGGAAGCAGGTGCTTTAAAAGATCAAAACATTTAAACATTACTAAATTAGTTAATCCAGGAAATCAGTATCATCATCTTTTTATCTTGGTAGCTGATGCCAACCTGCCATTACTGTGGTATTATGTTTTTATTGTGCTTTCCAGAGATCACTTATTTAACAGAGCTGCCAAAACTGTGCGACTGTCTGTTGATTTGTTTTCAGTTTTTCTAGGTGCCATTTTGTCTGTTCATCACTGTCGTCAAACATAACAGACACAGGACGCAAACCTTAATAGTCACTTGATATTTGGGTCAAAAATATCTATCTGATAATTTCATCATCAGAATACTTTTTATACTCATCCTGTGTACACACAAACAAATCTCTTCTGAGTGACTGAGTGATTTAAGCTACATGTTGCAATTACTAGTGAGGTAAATATTTCATGCCAAGCATCACAATGACACATTTAAAACCTCCTACATGATGCATGTGTGACGTCAGTAAATGTATCGAGACAAAGGCTTTCCCCACTGACGAGGCGCGCGGCTCTGGGCTCAGCTGAGCTGTGTGGGTAGTGGGAGTCTGTGGAGCGTCACATCTGTTAGATGAGACATGAGAGCAGTCTGTGTTGACGCAAGCTCTTTCTAATGGTCTGCTCAGAGGGACAGATACTTTTTTTTCAGATGATTCTGCTTTGACAAAAGACTAAACATCACCTGTGGTTACGTGATGGCGATGTTACACAACAAACCAATAAAGATGCAACAATTAGAGGTCCGTGCGTAGTCAAAGTCACATACAGGGGAAAAGATGCTCAAAATATAAAGCTCCCTTGCTTTCAAGCAGTAACCTGGGCTATGAAAGCAGAAGGTGACCCAGTTTCTTGATGCATCTAAACCTTCTGGACATACGATACCTGAAAATAGAGACTGCCCTGTCTGAAAACAAACCCTCCCCATCAATGGTTCGCTGTCAGTCAAACAAGTTCAACACATCGTTATTATGTTTAGACTGTGGATTATCTAGATTAAATCATGTACAATGTTGTGAAATCCAGTCGGCAACAGATATCTAGTGAAGATAAAACTTTAATGTTACTTAGTCATTACAATAAGACAGAAAAACTATCAACAATAAAAACAAGAAAACATCAGTATGTCAGTGTTGTAAACAGCTAGATCCTTGACAGCTTGACAGACTTATTTTAAACTTAATTTATTTATTCTCTGATCAGTTACACAAATGGTTTAACATAAAATGGAATATTAGCTATTGCCTCTGGCTTGTCACTGAGCAGGAATTAATATATATGTGTGTGTGTCTGTAAAGAAATGATATTATTTATTCGATATACTGTGACGGTAAAGTGGCTGGAGAGCAAACACTAATGTCTGAAGTCAGATAACAAAGCAAACATTTAGGAAACCACTGGTCTCTTCCTCCTGACCACTGTGTTACTGACTTTCAATTTACAATATTTAACGTCACGGTTAAATAAATATGTAAACTTGATAAGATGCAGTAATAACTCTTTCCAATTCGAGTGCTCACTTTGCTGCACCAAAACTATGCAGCTTATTTTCACAGGCAAACCTGCCTAACCAATGTCTTCAATATGTACAGTGAGATGCAGTCTTTGCTTCCAAAACAATGATGCCGCTGCAGGCTAGTGCTTTCTTACTACAAAGGCAATCTTTTAATGTAGTGGTGTATTTTCCATGTATGATTAAACAGTCTCTCTGCTGCTGCACATGGCAATTGGTAGCAAAACCGGTTGATCTTTGTATATCCATTTAGGATGAATATTGTTTATATGTGATCTTTGTGTATAGGTTTATAAATTGCAATGTGAATTTTAGCAGTACTAATAATTAATGCTAATACTAATCTGATTTAATCATGGTCTTGAACCAGCAGTTGCCAAAATGTATCATAAATATCAGAATGTCAATATCAATAAATCAAAATGAAAAACCTCATGAGTCCTGAGGCACTGTGCTTCAAACACTGCACAGAAGGTGCTGCGTGCACACAGAGGGGTGATGGTAAATTACAGGCATGACTACTTGATGTGTCCTCTTTATTAACAGCCTGGAGGCAACCCTTTGGGAAATATGTAGCTTTATGCCAAGGATGACTGTAACCGGGTGTGGCAGGTTTAAATGCAAAAAGACATTAGTGTGCAAGTCTGCTGATCATCATCTGTTGTATTCCTGGCAGTGGCACAACCACTGATGAGAGAGGAAAAAAAAGCAATATCAAGTTATTACTCAGATTCACCCAAACCTTGGCTGGGCTTACCTGGAAAGGGCTGCGATATTCCCTAGTGTGTAGAAGACAGCAAAAAGCTTGATCCCATTTGGAAGGAACAACAACGCTGACCCCTGTTTAAGGGACAAAATAGTTTCTCATCAACATTAAATGAATATGTTCACATTAGTTGTTTTTTATTGTCAAAAAAAGAAGAATATTGTAGGTTGTTTTGGTTTTACTGACACTTAATCATATAGTTAGCTCCCCCTGGTGCTAAAATACCACAAGACTAATAAAGAGGCACAGCCCTTTGTACATTCAAACCCTCAATCATGTTTATCATTTAGATCACAGTCAAAGAGTTAGAGTGATGACAGACTGAGTCAGGGGATAAACAAATAAAATGATTTCATCATGGGAGGAATGAAATGTAAAGAACACATTTGTGAATGGAGTATTCACGCAGATGCAACTATTTTACTAAAGCACCGGGGGCATTTAAATCACCTGCAACTTATATAGGAAGCAAACAAGTGGAGATGGGTGTAGATCTGACTAGAAATTAAAACAGCTGCATGGTACTGTATGATTCAGTTCATGTGGTGCAAATAGTTTATTGTGCTCCACTATAATTAACCAGAGTGGCCACTCTGTTTTGTGAATGTGTGTGTAGAATTACTGTAGTCAGCACAAAGAGGTTAGGTGAGAGCACATCCAGGCAGAAGACAAGTATTTAAAAATGTATGAATGTTAGAGGCATGAATTCAGAGACTTTTCAGACTATGTGTTGCTTAGATGACAGAAGTGTAGAGATCTCCTGATAAGGCCTCCACAGAAAGGTTGTGTTGGGACTGTCCGTGTGAATTATCACCATGATGCAGTGTTATTAGAAAGTGCCACAAGTGACAAGACTTCCTGTCACCTTAACTGCAATACAACTAACTGAAACTTTCAAAGACATAATGCAACTTTTATGTTACTTAACCACACGTGACATGTGTCAGTCACACTGATCTGCAAGCGTAAGACAACAGGAATTTATCTTGACGGCAACTGTGCAAAAGTTCATCGTGTTAAAGCACGTGAAGAACTAATTTGGACCTTTTCTAACAGCGTTATTTACACTTTACATTCCCAATGTCAATGTATTTTTTTTAAGCAGAGACACTCACAAGGATTGAACACAGGATGCCTCCTATGAAGCATATGGCGAACCATTTCACCCTGGTGCTGAAGCTGAGAGTGCTGGCATCAAGGACCTGGTAAGAACAATGGGAGGATGTCACAAGACCAACCTAATGACCTGAACATAGACCCGCAGGCTTCCTACGCATGACTTTCACATTGTTGGCTGGAGTCAAGCTAAAAAACACCCAGCTACAGTGTTAAAAACACACACACAGCACAGATCTAAGTTACAGGAAATTAATCAGCACAACGAACTTAGATATTTAATTGCCCAATGAAATTAAAACGAAAGTGTCAAAAAACGCTGAGAAAGTACAATCACTTGACTCTGGTGAGTCAAAAGTGAAGCTTTTAATTTTGTAACAAGTTAAAAGTAAAACAAAAACACAGGGTTCAAATCAGCAGCTTACCTCATTTCCTTCTCATCATGAAAGCATGTAAAAAGTGTAAATACACAAATAAATACAATGTATTGAATGTTTACAGAAGGATACGTTAGCTTGCTTAAAACTCATTTAGCGAAAATGATATTTAACACTTAATGTTTTGTTGGCTAAAGTTAGCTAATTATTAAACTGTCAGAAAATGACAGTTTGTTATCATTAACAGCAGCTAACCAACAAAAAGCACAACACAACAGTAAGATTGACAGTAAATATCTGAACAGTAAAGCTGAGTTTCACACAGGCGTCGAAAAACTAACACACTGCTATTTTGCAACAAATTGTATCTTTTAGCACGACGTTAGCATTAGCATCGTGTACTGTCATACCTGTGCAGTCAAACCCAACTCTTCATTATCCTCTTGACCACTTAGCACACGACGAAGCTTGTCCATCGCTACAGGCTATAACTAACAAACTGGCTAACACGACCTTCTTATCTAAATATACAGATATGTTTCTTACTGTACGTCTACTATCTAACTGTGACTACAACTTTGGTTCGTCGCAGCAGCGACATTGACTTCCTGAATGATACTTCCTGTCACTGCTGGTTCAGAGTCGGTTTTTCCGCACTCACTGATAGTCTTTATAAAATGGAGGCGGGTAGAACACTGACTTCAGATCAGCGTTTGGGTGCAACTTTAACCGACCACAAGATGCCTTTCAGTGCTGTCGGAAATAATAGTCTTCCTAAACCAACTGCGTACAAACAACAAAAAAGAAATGTTATATTTTAAGTTAAACGGATAATTTGACATGTTTATGGCGTCACTGACTGTTTTTTGCATTAATTATTTTTTCAAAAAAAAATTACATAAAAAATAAATATTACACAAATACTAATCGCGTGAACAATCTGTTTTTTTTAGTAAGTAATTACAACGTATGTCAATGGTGGAATCCCTCCAAAAAAAGTCCAGTATTTTCTTTTTTATTTCATCCTTTTATATCGGTTACATACTAAATCTAAATCAGAAAAAACTGTTTATACACAGACCGTAAATGCACCCCACTTTCCTGTTGTTTTGTCGCCACCCAGTGGAGGTTAAACGATACGACAAGTAACAGTTGGCAGCACCAGTGCAGCGGGGTCTTGCCCTCAGTGTGTCGTCCTGACATGACCATGCTTAGTTCACTTGTGCAAAACAAATTATTTCGACCATCTCCCAACATAACTTTACCATTAGATAGTCAAATTCAAAACATACTGGCTGCCTTTCACCTATTTTCAGGATATTTTAAAAGCAAAATAAGCTAATCTTGTGTGTTAAGGGTGTGTTTACTGCCTTGCCTTTATCAATATTGTAACTCGTGCCAAACAAGATACAGCAATGGGAGGGTTTTGACTTTGGGTCACACTGTCCTCCTGAGGGACATTGTGATTGACTTGGCTTTTTATGTCTATGCCAGGAGAAATCTTTTGTGATTATCCTTAAATACACCACACTTACTGACACAAGAGTGAGCAAACACAATCAAGAGGAAAGGGCGGCACTGGAAACACACTGGACTACTCTGATTGAAGTGGAAATCACAGAAGTTATTGCACATCATCTCTTGAAGGTTTTGGTGTTATATAACTAAAGTTATATTTATAAGTTGTCAAGGAACACACCAAGGTCTGTTGTTGCAATACAGACATGGAAGTAAGATGCCAACGCACTGGAACACGCAAAACATCCACTCATGAATGTTGCTCTTATTTATCATTTACACCTCAAGTAGCGAGAAGAGATCCAGTGACAAAGTGTCGAAATCCAATAAACTACGCTCCAAAATAAGATTGGGCTGCAAAACCGCTTCACTCAACCTTTACTGGTAAACATCTGCTCTCCAACTTGCTGACATTCTCTGATCAGACTGTCATCATACTTTTGAATGCCTCTTCCAGGCATCTACACCGTCAACACGTCAAATAATGAAGATGGTGAGTGCTCAGCCACACAATGCCCTGCTCCTTGAATGTAGGGGGAAAATGTCGAGCTGTAGCCTTGGGGGACTAGTTGGACAGATGGGCGATTATCCACATTTCAGTGGCTAAGTTCTTCTAAACTTTATAAGAAGACTGTCCCTCTGGTAGATGAGTCATGGACTTTATTTAACACTTTTAACTCTCACCTTAATGTTGTTTCTATCCACAGTTGAGTAAAAACATCTTTAGTAAACAATGAACTCATAAGAATATTGTCACATCAACATCTATTTGCACATTTATCTAGAGTTAACATGTTACATTAAGTGGATATGAAGCTGTTCAACTGATTCAAGGATATAAGATGTGCTGCATGACAATTGTATATATTTTAAAATGTTCCAGCTTAACAATCCTGTAATGTAATAAAGCAACATGTTATATTCAGTTACCAAATGAATAATGTCAATCTGTTATTAAAGTAAAGTAAAGCTCAGCCAACAGTCTGACACATATGAGCCACTTGATAAGAAGCTGTGTACCAGCTCGCTCAACTTCTCTGCGCATTAACGATCTGCCACGGCTCCAGCACAAGACTGAGACTTGACTAAAGGACGCACCACACATACTGATGCGCAGCGTTTCCTCTGGCTCCAGTGTGTTCGGACGTTTTCCCAACAGAAACAACAATGCAGACGTCGCTGCCGCTGCTCTTCTTTCGGATCGTTTTATTCCTCTGTGCGTTCAATTCCGCTTCTGGTTTCTTGTGCCCGAGGATCTGCCGCTGTTCATCCAACACAATCAGATGTAACAATGTGACAGAGAGGTCTGCTGTGATGTCGGGCCACAGAGAAGCACGGCTGTAAGTTAACGCCACTGTTACTCGAATATAGAGGAGACAGGGAGGTGGTGCACGTGTGATATGATTCTTACTGTTCATTGACGAGTTTTCAATCCTGTCTGATTGCTAATCTCTCAGCGTATGTCGCTTAATTCATTATGTCATAATAATAACAGATAACATTCATTTCTTTGTCTTTATTTACGAGACTAACAGCTCTGATAGAGACATAATCAAGATCGTTCTGTGCGTATTTACGCACGGAGCGAGGATCCGTTTGGAACATACTCGGTTGTTTACGGGTCGAAATGAAGCTACATTTTAATTGGAGGTGTTCTGACACAAAACTTGTCATATTTAAAATCATTTTAGAGTTTTTAGACGTAAAACACTTTTAAAAGTCTAGGCTGTTCTTCTGCCAACACACTGAAACAACTTCAACCAAAAATTCACCCAGTGTTTCTTTTGTTTCTCCTCGTGTTGTGCTTGCGTTTCTGAGTTTCTCAGAAAAAACAGAGTAACTAGATTGTACTTAAATTTTCATTTTTGCTACTGATACTTTTCTGTTCACTTTTCTGAAGCTGCATTCATGACGTCATATTTTACATTCAAAATATTAACATAACAAATGTAGATAGAGCTACAGTGCAGACTGGGAGACATTGGGTCTGAGAAATGTTTACATTTCCCATTCTCATTAAACTATACAGTAAAAGTAGGACAGTGCAACACTATTGGTTCAATAGCTTTTATATCTCATAATATGTACTTTTTCATATTTTTGTATCTCCTTTTACCTTTTCCTTTTGTTTTATACTATTACTTTGTATGATGTGTTATATGGACCTGTGTCTGTAATAAAACTTTATATATATTCAGGTCCCTGCATGTGAGCATCTTAATTAGCCGTGGGAAAATGTCAAGTTGTTCTCACACACTGGAGCGTACAGTGCGTTGTCTTGGTCTATAGAGTTTGTGGGCCTCAGAGCTCAATTTTAGAGTTCAGCAGACGATCACTCGCCTCGAAGGTGGGAAATCTTGACCTCTCCTCTGGTAAATCACAGAACCTTGAGTGTCTCTTGATAAGTGTCCATGAGCACCAAGGCTAACAGCCTCATGCATGTACGAAACCATCACACCCCCAACACACACACACACACACACACACACACACACACACATTTCACCTTTGTTGAATCAAATTTGAATAAAAGTAATATTTTCTCTTATTTACTTTTGCAGGTTTCTCTATCACATGTCTTTTCACACTATTTCAAGTCATTCCTTTGACGGTTTGAGAGGAGTTCAGAGAATGTATGTATCTGTATTCTGCCAGTAAACTTTGTCATAAATCATCAATGATTATTGATTATTTGATGAACTAACTCTGGAGTTTAAAAACAGTTTAAATTCAAACCCACTTCATGTCACTTTGTGTTTGTTTACACCTCAGTGAGATTGCTCAGAGCGTGACCCTGGAAACCATTGAGACATTAGCGTTCAATAATCTTCTTAACCTCTCTGAAATGTGAGTCTCTTTTATGATTGTTTAAAATAGCTAATGCAATTTTTAAAACAGTGACACACTGTATTAAGTGATGCCTTTTGTTGCTTTGCAGCTCGATTCAGAACACGAGAAGTCTGACGCACATCGGCAGAAAGACATTTAACAACCTTCCCAAACTGCATTACCTGTGAGAGAACTGAAATATATGTATTTGTCTCATATTAACACCAACAAGTTTGTTTATTACTTCACTAAATGACAACTGACGTGTTTTCTTTTGCATAACAGGAGCATCTCAAATACGGGGATAACATTTTTCCCTGACATTACATCCATCAGGTCTCTTGAATCAGAGTTTATCTTGTAAGTACATCTGTTGCTAGGGACAAATAAAAAAACAAAAATAAAAGGCACATCACCTTAAACATATCATTCATAACACTGCTATACCCCATCTTGCTATTTCAGGTATATTTGTGACAATCTGTATTTATCGGAAATACCTCCAAATGCTTTCATTGGAATGACAAAAGAATACATTACAATGTAAGTGATGCAAAAGAAACCCCATTTAATTATTAGTGTAAAAAAATGTTAGATAGTGAGATGCACCAAATTCTTTGTTACTTTAATCAAAATAATCTTGTAACTGATTTGCAGGAACCTGTACAACAACGGCGTCAAAGAAATACATGACAATGCCTTCAATGGGACCAAGATAGATAAACTGTATTTTCCCACATTTTGTTTTCGTTTTTTTTTCTAACCACAAGATTTCATCACATTATAACATAAAGATTTGTTCTCTTACCCCAAATTTTGTCTATTTTTAGAATGTTAAAGAATAACCGAAACCTCAGAGAGATCCACAGAGACGCTTTTAAAGGAGCAACAGGCCCTGGAGTCCTGTAAGTGATATTGTTTCTCAGGAGTCACTTAATGCATAATTTATTGACTTTATTTATTTGGGAAATAAAAGAAGAGAACATTTGTCAGACTAACTGAATAAATCACAAACTAACTTTAAGCTCCATGGGTGAATTGAGTGATTTTGACAGACTTAACTCTCTGAGAAAGTGTACAAAGAGACTCTTACACCTTCGTGTTGTTATATTCTTGTTTGTAATTTCACAGGGACGTATCTGCCACAGCTCTCACAAAATTGCCAACGCACGGACTGGAGTCAGTTCGGGTCTTGTTAGCTCAGTCAGCGTACGCCTTAGAAGAGTCTGCCTCCACTGCAGGGACTGTGGAGCCTGCGAGAGGCTCATCTCACCTACAACAGTCACTGCTGTGCACTGCTGAGCTGGAACACACATAGGTGACTTCCATAGTGCAATTTATGGCTTATTCAACAGCAATGGACTATGATATACATGCAAGTATTAAACGGATGAGTTTATATTTTTGAGTCTTTACATATACTTTGTTTTGCTTCAGGGGCAGTCTGATCAATCCTGCATGGACTAATGGCTCCATGCAGGATTGTGATAAGAGTGATACATCAGGAAGGTGAAAACATTATCTTGGTTATGTTCTCCTGTCTTAAACCAAATACAATGACAACTGTCAGTATTAAATTTGGAATGACACACTGTGAGACATGTATATAAAGGATTTCTCTCTGTTCTTTCAGGGTCCAGCATGTGATTGGAGGTTCATCTGATATGAATCTAGCCATGGACATGCCATTCTTCTCAGATGTTGACTTCTTTGTCAATGATGAAGTTTTTAGAGATATAAGTTTCCACTATCCCGAGTTGGACTTCTGTCAGACCAATCCAACTTTGGTTTGCACACCTGAAGCAGATGCTTTCAATCCCTGTGAGGACATTGCAGGTTTCAGTTTTCTCAGAGTTGCCATTTGGTTTATCAACATCCTGGCCATCGCAGGTAACCTGACAGTGCTCCTGGTCTTCTTCACCAGCCGGAGCAAACTGATGGTGCCTCGTTTCCTCATGTGTCACCTGGCTTTCGCTGACCTCTGCATTGGCATCTACCTTCTGATGATAGCGACTGTAGACCTGCGCACACGTGGTTACTACAGTCAACATGCTATTGAATGGCAGACAGGGCCGGGCTGTAGCGCCGCAGGCTTCCTGTCTGTGTTCGGTGGAGAGCTTTCAGTTTACACACTCTGCACCATCACTCTGGAGCGCTGGCACACCATCACCAATGCTCTACAGGTAGAGCGCCGTCTAGTACTTACACAGGCAGTGAGTATTATGGCGGCTGGTTGGTTCATCTGTTTGGGGATGGGGATGCTGCCTCTAGTTGGTGTAAGCAGTTACACTAAAGTCAGCATGTGTTTACCCATGGACATAGAGACTCCGCTGGCTCAGGCTTTCATCATCATTATCCTGCTTTTCAATGTGGGTGCCTTCATTGTTGTGTGTGTTTGTTATGTGCTGATCTATCTGGCTGTAAAGAATCCTGAATTCCCCAGAAGAAGTGCTGACACCAAGATTGCAAAGCGCATGGCTGTGCTCATCTTCACAGATTTTCTCTGCATGGCACCAATCTCCTTCTTCGCCATCTCCGCAGCCTTCAAGGTTCCTCTCATCACAGTTACCAACTCCAAGATTCTGCTGGTCCTCTTCTTCCCCATCAATTCTTGTGCCAATCCGTTCCTTTATGCTATCTTCACCAAGGCTTTTAGAAAGGACGCGTATCAGCTCATAAGTGCAATTGGCTGCTGTAAAAGCAAGACCAGTGTTTATCGTATGAAGGCCTACTGTTCAGGAAAAGCGAACAAGAGCAACCTGGGACCCAAGAATGAAGGATCCGACACAGGAGTGAAGCTGGCTGCCATGTCACGGCAGACCCACCACCACAGAGAGGAGGAGCTCACCTGAAACCAACAAGGACACATTTAAGACATACACAGAAGAAGTGTTTCAGACTGATAATGGGTCAAGAGAAACTGAAGAAAAACAAATTTGTGCTGAGTTTAGCAGAAAGTGTCCATCATGTTCACAATGACAATGTAGCATTTATCTGTTTAGAAAAGTTCATGGTTACTGTTCATGGAAGTTGTTGCCCTTTCCCATCAAGTTTGATATCACTTCAAGTCATTCAATCAGTCTTACAGGAACTGGAAATCTAAATGGAATAAACCATCATCAATGGTCTTTGTCACCGGTTTGTACCCAGTTTATCACATATCAAAATGTGTGAATTAAACTAAATAGAAATTTACAGAAGAAATATCCATCAACTTAATCTCTAAGAAGCTCCTTCAATGGAAACTAAAAACTAAAGTGTCTCTGTCATAGCCAATAATCTAAATCCAGTTTTTTCTTTATGTCACATAAAATGTTCTTATTCTTGATGTTCTTCTGTATCTGAGTTAACATCATCTCCAGCCATGACTGATGCTCAGTATCTACATTTGACCACTTGGTGGAAGAGTTGCACAGACAGCTTAACTACACTGCAAGAATTTTGTTTTTCTTCTTAAGGATTTTTGAGAACTTGTAACCAAAACTGTAAAGATATCACCTTCCATGCTGCTCTATATCTTAGTAGGATGCATACATGTGTATAATAAATCATATTTATTGTGTTTTTGTTCCTGTATCTAATAATAAAATAATTTTAAAAAATGACGTAAAGTTTAATAGGAAAAATAGATCAAAAAGAAAAAAAAAGAATGAATGAATTCCGGGAATTGTATTATGGGGTGTAGCCACACTGATCTGTTGTTTCACTGCTGTATTTTGGTGCCTGTCGGTATTTCACTGCCTTTCACTCAGTCCCGCCTTTCATGGGATCTCCTCCTCTGACGTCGGGGGAAGGTAAAACTGTTTTTCTCTCCACTTGTGTGTGTTAACTTCTCAGCTCAGAATTCAAGCTGCGTTAAAGCCACTGAACCAGGGGTCATGTTGGTTAGTGTCGGGGGCTGCAGCACAATCCACTGATAATTAAACAAAAACGTTTTCCAGTGAAGGATCAGCAGCAGCAGCAGAGAGAAGAGGAGAGGAGAGCTCACACCGGTCATGGCAAAGAAATCAACTCCAGGCTGGTTTGGAGTTTTTCTCTTTTCAACGATTACAGCCATTCTTGTGGAGGGTCCGGTCAGCGGTGAGTTGTTTATTTTTCCTGGGGGGTAGTTTTCTTTTTATGTACCAACTTGTCTGAGATTTTAGCCTCAACTCGATGTAAATATGCAGAAAAAGCCACGTCTCTGTAGCTGGAGTAGATCCTAAACATTTACATTTAAATGGCACATGTCCACGTTGGTAAAGCTTGACGAATTTCACGAAGTTACGTGTATCTTACGTAAGTGGTCGTAAAAAAAAAAAAAAAAAAAGTGGGACTGATTGAGCAGCGGATAGTTTGATTAAATCACAACAAAAACACGACATTTTTAAAACAGTTATTGGGTAGATTCTTTGACTTTTACAGTCAAATCTAAGTGGTGTTGCTGTTCAGTGTTTTCACTGATTGGTCGTCCACATAAAACTGATCATCAACTATTTTGATAAAAGTAGCTGTTTAAAGGATGAAACCCTAAATTTGTCTGGATATTTGTTTTCAGATATGGAGGTTGTATTTTTTCTCAGTTTTCAAAATATATTTGTAAATAATAAATACATTTAAAAAAAAAACAATCAAATGGAGTTTAATGTCCATTTTCGCTATTTTTCTTACTCAATAGATTAATCGATTGATTGATCAACACAAACCTCAGTCTTACATAGTCATGAAGCTGCTTTATGGTGGTTTGTGGATTAACTATATTTTGTATGTGTGTTTTGATGTTTGATTCTTATTTTTATATCATGTGTCATATGTTTTTTCTGTTTTTTTTCTTCATGTAATTATTTTGTGTAAAGCCGAAATCATATTTTGTATTTACTGTGCTTCTGTCACTATAATATAACCTCATGTGTTCCTTTCATAAACAGCCCAGCATTCTAAGAGCCGGTTCCACAGACCAATCCGGAACTCCGAGACCCTTGTGATTCGGGGCCGTGCTCCGAGAGTTTATCTGAGCCCAGAACAGCTCAAACAGCTGCGCTTCAAACACACCATAGGTTCCATCAACCTATCAGAGGGCCATGAGATTAAATTCAACTGCTCCATTGACATACCCGATTCTAGAGTGGAACCCAACATCATCTGGATGAAGAATGGGCAGGACATGGCAGAAAATGGTCAGGTTTCGATCAACGACCTCCAGACCAACACAGACTCAGTTGTAACTCTCCTCTCCACTGTCAGGTATGATGGTAACATGTAATGTATGTATCTAGGCTGAATACACAGAATCATTGATGTGTCCTCATACATTTTTCAGCATTAACAGTGTAGTGAAAGCGGATGCTGGCGAGTATCGCTGCAAACTGAATATCAGCAACACGGTGGTCGAGTCTGAGTCAATCATCTTGGAGGTAGATGGTGAGTTGTAACTGGCACTGGCTGCTCCTTCTTTATCTTTTCCTGATGCTTCCACTCATCTTCGATCTGTCTATAGGTCTACCTACATTCACTCACCAACCTGAGGACAGGAACGTTACAAGAGGAACATCTTTCACACTGTTATGTGAAGCATTGGGACCTCCAGAACCTGTCAAGATCCGCTGGCTTCGTGACGGAGTACCTAATAGTGACTTTGTTTTCTCTCCCAGCAGCTACAGTGTGGCAGGTGAGATATCCACCACACAGTTTCCACATCTCTTTCTCTAATACAGAGGTTATCAACCTCACAGTCATCTGCACTGTAACACCTATATTCCTTCCATCTTCTTGTAAGTTTGTAAGTTCCTCTTCAGATGGCAAAAACCTCTAAAGAGCAGTGTACTTGCTGTTCTCCTCACATGTCATTCAACGAATGGTCAGACTGTGACATGAAGTCGGAATGACACCTTGAATCAGACACAAAGAAACTGATGATGTACTTTGTGGTTTATCACTCTCAGATAACATTCATGCTTTGTTCCTTTCTCATCCTAAAATGTGTTAGAGGTGTCATCTTCCCCTAGAAAGAATTGGTTTAATTTAAAAGTGGTCCCTTGAAGTCAGATCCATCTGTGTATATTCAATCAAAGGTCTTTTGAGCCTATAAGAGCTCTGTATTTGTGGGTTTGTTTTTCTAAGGAGAAGTGTAAGGAAAATCTTTTTATTAGAAGAACTTCTGGCTCGTATAAAAAGTGTTGTTAAAGTAGCACACTGCAAATAAGACGTGCTGCAGCTTATTAAACCAATTAACTCCTCAGTTTGGTTGACTTCCTCAGTGATTGAATGTGGAAACACTTGTCAACAAAGTGAACAGCAAGTTCTGGTTCTGTGATCTGATGACAAAGCACAAAGGTGGTCTTACTCCTTTTGCGTCACTTTGTCAGTGGTTTCTATTCTGTCCCGTCTCTGCTGCCTCAGCAAACATATCTTGCTTGATGTGATGAACTTTATAGCCATGGTCAGGGTCACTGGGGCCTCCTGTTCCACTGTTCGATGGTTAACTTCGGTCATTCATGCATGGTCAGTGCTGTCTGTCACATATTGAACGGAGAATTTAATTTAAACTCGCTTTACGTCTAATTACAACAATAAGTTTGACATTTTGGCATGTATGCTAATTTTCTGAACTTCAGATGAGGAGATTAGTACATTATTGTCCAGCAAATATTTAAAGATATAGGCAGTAGTTTACCTACTATCGTTTTGTACTGCAGCTTACAAGCATTTACATTATTTGCACCCTAAAGTATGAAAAAATAGTCAAAAATATTGGTATCAATTTGCTAAAACCCAAGTTTACATATTCCATTTGCTCAAATATTTTTGGACATGACAAAACCTAAAGATATTTAGTTTATTAACACAGAAGAATAATTCAAAGGAATTTTTTTTTTTTTTTTTTTTTAAAAAGCTGGAAACAATTAATTTAGGTGTTTTATCTGTGAAAAATTACATAATTAATTACATATCAATTTATTTCTCAGTTTCTCAGAAATTAGATTTTTAGATTTAGATTTTTAGGTTATTTTTTGATTAATTAATTAAGCAGGCAGATGGATATAACGTAATTTCAAAGCTTGATAGTTTTATTTTTGAGGTTATTCTCTAAGATGACCATGGAAGTTTCTTGAAATTTCATAGCATTAACTTTTCAAAACCTGGAGGAATAATTGTCAAAATGTTTTTTTTTTTTTTTTTGTTTTGTTTTTTTATGTCGTTTCTCCTTTTATGGCCTCGGCTGCCTTCCTCTTGAAAGCCAAACATTTGTTATTAGAAGCATAACCTCTTGGCTCTGAAGTCTCTAGCCGTTCATTTTAATCTCACCACAGGCGAAGCATTCCTGCCATAGTCAGTGAGTTGTGATACAGCCTGAAGCCGAGGGGGTTAAAGGTTCAGAGCTGATGCTTTGGTCCAGTATGTGCAAGGGCCAGGGCCTGGCGTAGGGATGAAGGCTACACAGAGAGCCTTTTCGGGGGTTGACCCACGGGACAAAGACTTCATTCACAGAACAGCCCACTACCCAGCAGGGAGGGGCTAAAAACACAGAGGCTGCCAGGCTGCAGGCTACCAGGGCTCTGTTTAGGACCAAATCCTGGGACCGCAATAGTGAAAACCCAATCCTCTCCATACTCACCTCATGCACACTATGATTCTGGACTCCCTTTATTGGCTTAAAGCTGGACTCCATGATATTATTGAAATGCATCTGTTATGTGGAGTGGTAGATAATTGCTGGTTTTAGTTTAGAAATGTCTCTGGCATGCATTTATTTTTCATATAGCTTGAAAATCCAGGCACTATGTGTTTATTTAAGAGATGCAGAAGTTGATGTGAGTTTCATTTGAGTTATGGAAATCCTTCCCATCTGCAGTCGTTATTTCATGTGTCTCATGAAAGCAGCAGCTGCAGCAGTAGATCTGGTTTATGGTGGTAAGGTGAACACATGCTTTGGCACTTCACCAGTTAAAATACTAAAGAAACAGCAGCAGGAAAACTCATAGGCTCAGCTGCAGTACCATGCAGTAGTTTGTTGCTATATTCGCTGCCCAGATATAAAAATGGAAAAATAACAGACATTTGAGGCAGCTGAGTGAACTGGATCACTCCCAAACCTGATAATTACAGGCTGCTAGATCTACGCTGCAGGATTTTCACATTATATATTTGGTTGTTCCAAACCATTCGCTACTCTGCATTTACCGGATGCCTCCATCATTTCTGATGTTTCCATTTGAGGCCAACAAAGGCAATTATTATTTTTGTTTTTGTTTTTGTTGCACTTTGTTTTTATTTTCTTGCCAAGTACAATGAAAGCAGAAATGGTCATACTTAACCTTTGTTCATTTCCTCTTTTTTTTTGACAAAAACTTCATAACAATAATAATGTTTTTTAAATGAGTCAGAAGTTTGAGACGCTGCAGCTTTTTCATAAACAACCAGTTTACTGTACATGTTGGGCAAATGATCAGTCTCTTGTATCATAATCCACTTGTGGATGTTGTTGTATATTAACACAGTATTGTGGAAACACAGATTTGTTTTACAAAAACGTATTAACACAATTATAGGGGGGATTTGTGTTGTTTGTGGATATTATGGTGCTTTTTTTTCCCACCATGAAAACTTATCACCATAGGAATATGATCTGTTGTGTCTAACATGACCATAGCCACAAAAAGCCTCCAACAAATCATATGAAGCCAAGTTTCAAAACTCAAAAGGCGAAGTGATATTTACATGTTTTTTCTTTTGCTCTTCGGGGAAATTACATAGTTATAGAATAGTCGGTCATTTGGGCCGACAGTCAGTTCCCTCTATACCCCAAACATCTGTTTGCCAAGCAGTTTGACATGAGGTATGTGACACATTTGCACAGCTTGGCTGTAAGTGTGCCGTTACATTCACACATCTCTCACAGAACTTAAAGGGTTTATTTTTGCAAATACGACTCAAAATGTGTAAATATTTTTCTTGCACAAATGATTCAATCACAGCTACTGTATTTAAAGTGAGTCTCCGTCTTTGTGCAAATAAACTGACCATAGTCGGTGTTTTAGTAAAAAAATTCCAGCACTCTTTATTTTGCTGCTCCTGAACTTTGGAATGTTGTAATATTCTACGGAACGTAAACAAAACATCCCAAGTTGGTTCCAGTCATCTCTAAACAGTCTTGTTGCTGTGACTGGTTTTGTGGAAAAGGTTTCTGAGATAGAGACGCTGGAAAACAAAGCACAAAAGGGACATTATTGAGCAGCTGCCTCAGTTCTATTCTAACTGGGCAGATCTGTGACTGTTGAAAGACATGAATTGTGTGTCCAGGGAAAGAAACCAAGCAAAAGGATTGTTATGACAGTACATCACGCTGGAGTGGCTCTATTTGAGCTTGCTCCACGAGCCACTACTTTGTGAACTTTTGAGATACAATCAAGCAATGAGTCATACCTAAATCTGGTTATTATATCAGTTTCAGTCTAGATTCACGTCTCCGTTGAGGCTGACATGGCACTTTTACCCGTGATTCAACTTTCACCCTAGAGAAATCAGTTAGTTCGTATTAAATGTTCGTGTGCAACCTTACGAGAATGTGTCACGCTGTTGTTTTTCTTCCCACTGTGAAAGTAAAATAACATCTGAGTTGAGCTTGATTTTCCAAAAATATTTAGCTCTCTCATGACCTTGAGTCTTGAGTCTTGAGTTGTTTGGGATTTTATACAAGACTGATGCGTTACATTGTCTCCAATGTGTCATTTGCAGGTGTGGATGAGTACACTCAGTTCAGCTGCGAAGCCTATAACGATAAAGGTGTCACCACCTCCAGAGAAGCACATATTAACATCAAAGGTAAAACTGCATCTCTGTGTGTCTGTCAGACATCCCATAATTTGCAAGATGATGTTTACCTCCATATAAGGGAGTTAATGAGGATTTATGTTTTTTTTTTTTTTTTTTGCAGTGCCTCCCAGTCCTGTGTCAAACATTACCGTGATGGAAAGTCGGTCCAATAAGTTAATACTGAGTTGGAGTCCTGGTCATGACGGCTTCTCTCCCCTCGCCAAATGCCACATCAGGGTAAGTCTCAAATCTACACAAGCATTGCCGTCAGGCGATGTCCTCAGATTGAGCCTCATTTCTTTTCCTGTGTGTTTCACTCAAGGTTAAAGAGGTGAGTCGGCGGAAGGGGGAGGTGATGACCACCAGGTTCGTCAACGTCACGGTGCCGCCTTTCCAGAGCGAAGTCCCGGGGCTGCAGGCGATGACGCAGTACAACATGAGTGTGTCCTGCAGCAACGAGGTGGGAACCTCTCCTGTCAGCATGTGGATCCAAGGCAACACCACAGAAGGAGGTGAGGGAAACAATTTAAACAACTGTGGAACAATTTGCAGATGACAGTTGATGACACACCTACACACACATGTGTTTCTGGTTGTTTGAGTCCAGAAGGCTTTAAAAACTATCATCAACATCATTTAACATTTCAGAAGAACCTCCATGTTGTGCCCCCTCCTCCATTTATCATAACAGGATCTTGTTTATGTTTCAGGGATGTATCAGCCTCCTACATATTTACCAGTATAAGCTTCCTTAAAGTCACAGTATGTAATTTTACAGGAATTTACAGAGGTTGCACAACCACCTGCTCTGCTTGGAAGAAGTCTCCTTTAGAAGAAATTATATCCACTAAATCTCTGTTGTTTTCCTGAGAGGTCACATAGGAAATAGGAGTGGTCTCACTGAGAAAACAAAGTTCTTTCTGGGTGGAACTTGTTTCAGTTTCCTTCCTGAAGTTATCACAAGGATTATTTTAGTTGAAAGATTTTGATATGCTGTGCCAGAAATTGCCCACATTCCAAAGTGTAATCAAAGATTTAAATTGGGGTTTACTTTTAGTTTCTATTTTCATTTATTTAAATAGTTGAACTCTGGATGATGTCTTCATCCACATGTTTCTTATTTCTTGTCACACTCGCAGTGCCATCAGTTTTCCCCCGAAATGTCACCATAGAGCTGAACGCGTCGGGGCTGATGATCAGGTGGAAGCCTCCACCAGAAGATAAGATTAATGGCATCCTGCGCGGTTATGATGTCATTGTCAGACATGGCACACAGGAGGAAAAGGTGAGTTTATAAATAACATGGTAAATAAATATTCACTTAGCATGTCAAGTCATTAACAAAAGCGAAAAAGAGGAAGGGTAAAAAAGGAACATATATCCTGGTTATGGTGAGGTTCTGGCCAAAACTATTACAAATATCAAAATACACTACATTACCTGTAAAAGATTCACAATTCTCCATGTTTCACCATATGACACCTAGTGATGCCACAATAGAGAGAAAATGCAGCAACTTAACAAACAGGTATTAGTGAAATAAACCCACAACCTACTTTCAGTGTTTCTCGTGAATCCCAAAGTGCTCATAAAAACAATTTGTATCCAACACTGGAATGCTCAACTCGGCCGGCAACAGTGGAAACTTCTAGATAAGACTTTGCAGAATAAAAATTTACTGAAACGCTATTTTAGACAACAATACATTATTGAGAAAGCAGTATTATTCTAATCTTTGGCAAATATCCAAAATGATGATGATGTTGCGGCAGTAAGTGTATGTTAACCTCTGTCATACGTACTGCTGTTTAACTGTATTGTTTTAAATACAGGGTGTTTCTGTTATTTAGGCCACTGACACTGATGTGAATTCAAATACGGAAAAAAATGAGTTATGGGCAAATATATTCAGGTCAAATGAGCATTAGTTGTACTATTGTTTTCCTCCGTTTCATTGGTGCTTTCTCTGATTTATCTCCTTTTTTGACAGCATAGGTTTAGAAAACTTTCCGAAATCAATTACCAGTGTATGACAAATATGAAAAGAACGAGTCTCGCGTATTGGAAATATGTGATCCTTCCGAGGCTTTGTCTGTGTGCCAGAGGTCAGCGTCCCTGTTATCTGGAAACAACAGTTTTTTTTTCTTTCCCCTCATGAATGAGCGAAGCCAAGAAAGTTCTTTATGTAAGCTGTCAATATTAGAAACACTTTCTAAGAAAGAACAAGATTTAATTTAAATGTAACCTCATTTGTTTATATCAAATTTTTTTCGTGATGCTGTACGTGCGTAGTCATGCTTCTGGTGCTGCATTAGTGCTCTCTAGTACAATAGCACGCTTCCCATTCTTCCTGTCTGTGTCGAAGCCAAAAGGAAGCTGATGTGTGAAAACTGGTAATCTGTGTTTTTCTTCATTCAGCATGTGCCCATGAGTCATCACAAAGTGAATAGAAAAAGACTACAATGGGATGTGTAACATAGGGTCAAATATGCTTATGTACTGTTCAGTCACTTACTGATGTCACCACATACAAAGGATTTGTAATATTACCAATGACTGGAAGCTGCCCACCTGGCTCCTTAAAACAGTTCCTTAAATTGGGGAAAAAGTCAAAACAAACAGAATTAAATTGAATTAGAATTGGAGGATAAAATAAAAGAAGGAGGAAGTGGGATCATTACACAGTCATACGTGTTGGTGTTTTATGGTAGAAGTTGTGGTGCCGTCATCTCCTTTTGAATTTTGGAGCTGATTCCCAAAATTTATAAAGCCATTGCGGTTTTAAGAATACATGACCACGTGTTGCCTTTTGTTTGGTGCCACAGACATGGCAGACTGTTAATCATGAGTTCAGCATTCGTCCCGTCAGACTGTCAGCACATTAGCGAAGCAGAGGAACCCCAGATGTTACAATGTGGTGTTGTGAAATTCAGGATATTGTTTGTCACATGCTGCCTTCCACTGCAGCAAATAAGCTAATTCAGAAAGTTTGTCTCCTTCCTCTTTTTGTTTTTTGTCTTTCATTACATTCAGTTGCTTTTCAGTTGCATTTCTAGTTTGTTTTAGTGCATTAGGTTTAAAAATAAGGTGAAAAAAAGCACCAGGTTAAACTTTCAAATTATGGCACTAAACACAATCCTTAAATGACCTCTGCTGCTGTTTTATTTCAGGTCCACAGTTACACCACCTCAGCCTTTGTAGCTGTGAAAGAATTCAACACAACCTACAGTGTGGAGGTGGCTGCATGCACACAGGCAGGGAGCGGCATGGTCAGTCCCCCAGTGACGCTGTTTGTGCCAGAAGACAGTAAGCAGATCTACTCATTTATCTCCTCATATCATGATCTGGGAACTATACACTTTATGAACCAGCATCTGTAATTGAGCTGATGTATTTCACTATATTTGACTTCCTCTGAATAGATACAGTACAGTATTGAGCCTAAATACAGTGTTTTAACCACATTGGATGGCAGTTTCTTTTATAATGTGCTTTAATTCAGATACATATTCTTTGCTCATCCTTTCTTCTTTGTGACTCAGAATCCGTGTTCCCGTCACCCAGCCCTGACCCTGGGGTTCCAGACTCTGTCTATGTGGTGTTGGGTGTGGTGTGTGGCATCTGTCTTCTGCTGATTATCCTCTGGGGGGGTGTCTGTGTACGCAACAGGACTTCTGATTATTGGTTTGGGTACGTGGACTTTAACATTTCCTTTCGTCTTCCATGCGGACACCTAGTGTTGATTTAATTACTGACTGAAAATATTTAACTTAAATTACCAATATTGCTCCAAGATTGATGGACTTAAATCTGTGAATGCTACTCTTCACTGCATTTGTGACCTCTTTATTGGCACAATCTGCTCTTTACTCTCATTTAAAACATGAAAGATTTGATGTTGTTGTTCGTTTTACACTAACACAAAGGGGACGTTGAGTAATCCCCCCTGCAGCAGTAAGATTTAAAAAAACTAAATGCTTTTGGATTCTGTTAATAAATTGCCTTTGCTTCCTCTTAATCATCATTATCAACAGTAATAACTATGCAGCTGGACAGACAACGAGCACCTGTTGATACTCTGGACTTTATTATTTTGTAGCCTGTGACTCAGTCTTGCCACTCAGGATATGGATAGGAATGTGTCACAGGCTGCAGCTCAGATAGGAAAAACAGAATCTAAACCCATTCAGGAAAGAAACAACTCAGAGGACTTCCTAAACTATGACCACCTCGAATGTCAGCTTATGTAACTAAGTGAAAGGATCAACTCACCATTCAGCTTTCCCTGTTTTTTCTTTTACCCTGTCCCCCCCTGCAGGCGAGTGTTTAGAGGTGAAGAAAAGCCACAAGCCATCGTACAATATAAACCTCAGAGAACCTACAACCGATCAGCCATCGAAGTCACACGTATGTTTTTGAATGTTAGCGTGGGAAAAAAACAATATGCCTGCAGACATTTAAGTCATTCTTATCAAGGTGCTTTTCTAAGATAAACAATAACTTGAGTGGCTTCTATTTACAGTGGGAAGTCTTGGCATTAGTGCTGAACTCCAGGCCAAACTTCAGGACGTCATGGTCCTGAGGAACTTGCTTTCGATAGGGAAGATTCTTGGAGAGGGTGAGTGAATAGATTTATTTTTGGAAACCTGTATACAGAAGAGCCATTCCTTTCCATGTTGTCATCACAAGATTAAAATAGATAATAATGCATTCCCTGCAGTGTATGAAGTGTTAATGATTTGGTTTGATGTGTCAGGTGAATTTGGCTCCGTGGTAGAGGGACGTTTACAACAACCAGACGGAACATCGGAAAAAGTCGCCGTCAAGACAATGAAACGTGAGGATTTTTTCACTACCAAGCCATATCAATTGATTATTTCTAAAGAATAAAATGCAAGTATTTATGTTTCTTTTCCTTCTTCAAACAGTGGATAGCTTCTCTCAAAGAGAGATAGAAGAGTTCCTGAATGAGGCAGCCTGCATGAAAGATTTCAACCACCCTAATGTCATCAGACTGCTTGGTACGACTAATGCACCACCTCTAACAAGTGTAGAATCACATTTACTTTGATCTTGTTCTTGGTCAATTTTCATTTACACATCCTCACATTAGTTGTCTGTACTTGCTTGAACTCTCTTAGGTGTATGCTTGGAAGTAGGCCCAGGACATTTTCCCAAGCCCATGGTCATTTTACCTTTCATGAAATATGGAGATCTGCATAGCTTCCTGCTGCGCTCACGCCTTTCAGAGAATCCAATGGCAAGTTTCTGCCAAAAACTGAACTACACATATTGCATATTAAATCGCTGTGACACTAAGTAACACTAACTTATAATTGTTTGTTTTACCACAGTTTTTGCCCACTCAGTCCCTCCTGAGGTTCATGGTTGACATTGCTTTGGGTATGGAGTATCTCAGCGGGCGTAACTTTCTTCATCGTGACCTGGCGGCTCGTAATTGCATGTACGTTTCAAATACAAAAAAACATTTTTATTAGATGTCTTTTAATTAAGTAGAAAACTTATCTGGAATTAATTATTCAACTGGTGTTCTTATCCTGTATAATATAAAGTCTGTTGTTTGTTTGTCTGGCAGGCTGCGTGATGACATGACAGTGTGTGTAGCAGACTTTGGGCTATCGAAAAAGATCTACAGTGGAGATTATTACAGGCAAGGCAGGATAGCCAAAATGCCTGTGAAATGGATTGCAGTGGAGAGTCTGGCAGACAGAGTTTTTACTGTGAAAAGTGACGTGGTAAGCACTCCATCTGACCCCGTCTGTTCTTCACTGTCAGTCCTTGGCCATAATAGTCAAATATGTGAATGTGTCAGACAAAGAGAACATATAATCTCTTCCAGTAACTCTTTTACTTCTTATTTTCTGTTTTACTCTGCTACTTCCTATTTTCTGTTTTACAGTACACTTACACAAATTTCAAATCTTTTTGCCTAATATTCACACAGAGGGTTCAGCTGAATTTACTCATCATTAACTAGTCAGCTTATTTCCTTGTAAGGGTGTGGTAAAGCTGTGGTTTTGACTGCCTCTCTCACATCATTTATCAATTTGTGGTATTTTTAAGGCTTCAGCATTTAGGATACTACTCTGAAAGTAGTAGAGTACAAATTAAAATCAAATTTCTTGACTCCTGATTTTTAGTCCCAGGAAAGAAAATTACAGTTTGTGACATGAATTTTAAGTTATTGACATGATGTGAAAAGTTAATTAACTATCTATCTAGTAACTAACTATCTAAAATTAATATTTTCTGTCTTTTAGTGGGCATTTGGTATTACCATGTGGGAGATTGCTACACGAGGCATGACGCCCTACCCTGGCATCCCAAACCATGAGATTTATGACTACCTGGTTGAAGGACACAGACTGAAGCAACCAGCCGATTGTTTGGATGAGCTGTAAGTGTTGTCTTCTGGACACAAATGTTGAATTTTGATTGTGTAACAGTACAGCCAACAGCACACTTTTGATAAATAAATACAGGAATAGGTTTGTTCGTTGTTTGTCACATTTTTTTTATGTTGCCACTTTCTGTATCAGCAGTTAAGTTCCACAACAGAAAGCCGCTAGTACATTGTTCTTCTTTCTTTCTTTCTTTAACTTTCTGTTGCAGCAAATTATAAGTTAAATTTGGACACCTAGAAGTTGCTTTGTACTTGAACTACTGATATATAGTGCTTTCTTTTTTCAGTTCCCCTAGTCGTTGCTTATCACTGAGAATAGAAACTGAGTTTCAGAGTTACAAAGGTGTTTTTTAGGCTTGAGATTTCACTGAAATGAATTCCTCATGTTGAGTGATCACCGTCCCAAAACAAAGTTCTTAGAAAAAAAACATCATCTTCAGCTTTATTAACTGAATTATTTCCTTTATTACCTGCGTTTAGGTATGAGATCATGTACAGCTGTTGGAGGGCTGATCCGCTGGACCGACCCTTCTTTCCCCAGCTGCGGGAAATGTTGGAAAAGCTGACGGAAAAGCTCCCGGAGTCTTCCAGCAGAGACGATATAATCTATATTAACACCAGCTTTCCTGAGGAGGATCCTAATGGAGAAATGCTTCCTGCAGAACGTCCTGTGTTCAGCTCCTCTCCTTCCTGTAGCCAACGAGCAGCAGAAAATTCAGTAGTTACTGCGGACATTCATGGGAGCCTGGAGGACGAGGATGACGAGGAGAGCGATCGTTATGTGGTTGTGATCTCCTCTGATCCTTCCCTGAGGTCTCCTGCAGCAGACACTCCTCTTTTGTCCAATGACGCTTTAAGTCAAGGAAATGGAGACATGGTTGCTGATGCAACAGGCATGGATCATGGCTCAAGTGACACTTCTCTCCTGCTGTAACGATTGGTACCCAGCAGATTAAAACTGTAATAAATCTGTCACCTTGATCCATCAGTACTAAACATTTTTGCCTCGTCACACTGGGAGCACTTTGACATTATGTGGACTTTCTATAGTATTGTTACATGAGCAGTTTATGCTTTACGTTGACGGCCTTTATATTTCAGTGTTAGGAATGTTGTCTGTGTGTCTACAACAAACCTGTTGATGCACATGTCCTGATAAGCTTAAGATACACTGAACTGTGAAATTGTTTACTGTAATGAATTCTGTCACGATGTAAATATAGAAATGTACAGAACATTTATAAAGTGATCTTGTATACTATATAAATAAATGCTTTATTGACTTGTCTGGGACTCGATCATTAAACTGGGAAACATTCTGGCGATATTTGTTCACATCATGATCATTTAGATATGCAAGTGGGTGTATAGATATATAATGATAGCTTATTGATCTGTCAGGGAAATTATTGTCTCAGATTTTCACAAAGTATTTAAGATAATTCTAGTGATAGTATAATTTAGGCAGGGTGTAAAAGTCTATAGACATATTAACATACTTTCAGTGTTGATTTAATACGCAGAAGTAGGAGTCAGATGTACCCCACAACTCTATTAAAATAAAGTAGAGAAGTAGATGAGAATATGTCATTTGTCCAGTTTTATTTGTCATGATCACTTCTTTAAGATAGCAGAGGGGATTCTAGGTGATACTGATGGTTACTTAAGCACCTGCCATATAAAATCACGTGTTAATGTGTGTTTGACAAATCAGTGTCATGTTTTTACATTTTCATATCATTAAGGCGTGTCTGAGTATCGACTGGTAACAGCAGTGGTGCAGGTTTCTCAGGTAGTCACACAGGTTTCTCTTCTTACAGGTGATTTGTTCAGAGGCGCCTCCTTCAGGGAGGAGTCTCAGTGTTCTAGGTTAACTGGTGTTTATGTTAAGTGGTGCCATATGGTGCTATAGTTGTAGCATCTGCAGATTCACCATTTTTTTGAACAACAGACCAATGAATTTGTGAGGACCATTCACTTTGCCAAAAAAAAATCATCGATGGTTAATGAAAAATAAACAAAAACGAGTGAACATCAACTACAAACGTGAAAAATGCTGGCCACAAAGAAATGAAAAAAAATGTTCTCAGGACCATGACGGGATTTTTGACACCCGCATTACACCATCAAACAGCTCTGCAATTTAACCGTGGAAATGTTGTTAAGTCCGTCGGTCGTTTGACACGTTATTGAATCAGGGAACACACCCGTGTTATCTGAAGATAGTCACTACACACACATACATTTGCTGCCGACATGTGAGTGAGTGTCAGACACCAGAGCCACTAGGTAGCACACAGGTCATTTGCTGCTCCCTTTATTACAATGACGTGCTACTTTTTTTTTTGCATATCAAGGCATATCAAGGCAAAGTAAAATTATTAAACGTCAGTCTTGTCAGACAAACATAATTGCTAACCTAAATGCTAATACTACTAGCGAGGATAACGCTTACGGTAGCCTGAATGACTGAAACTGTTAATAAGAAATGAGTGTAATATCGTTATATCACTGTCACAATCAACCAAAATAAACTAAGTTGAGAGATAATTGATAGTTAAGCTGGAAAAAAAATGTTCTTATACGTTTGTTGTTTTTATTTGATTTATTATAATTCTATTCCTCAGGTAACTGTTGTTCAGAAAACAACGAATCTGCGGATACAGCATCTAGAGCGGCTTTTGGCCCCGGTTAACATGAACACCAGCTAACTTATAACACCAGCCCCCAACCAACATGGCTGTCGTAGTAAGAATGAGGACGTGGAGCTGTTCTACCAGAGGTGGTTTTTACTTATGGGGAGTCCTTTGTGTCCTTTTTCTCAGTATCATAAATGCTGCGGACGCAGCTCCAGAGAGAGGAGTATGGACAATCACAGTTGGAAATGTGAGTATCTTACTAGAAGTAGCTTAAGAAATAGAGCATCGAGTAGCTAGCGTTAGCCATATTAGGCTTGTTATGCTAGCTTGTCATCAGCTGTGTGACAGTTGTGTAACCTTTCCTGTATTAGTGGTATCATATTTACTTTTTTACGACTGTCCACCCATAATAGATATCGATTTAATGTACAAAACAAAAAGAGCGGAGTATGTTGTTGCGTTAGCTAATTAGCAGTTAGCAGCTGGCTAACAGCAGCTTCAGTTGAAGTTAGCTGTCCAAAAGCTTTTGCAATCTTGATGACATTGTGTTCCTAACCACGTAACCACACTTTGACTAACACTTCTCATTCCTGTATATCTACTTGTTTGGCCTGTGTTTTCAGTTTACTTCATTTGTTTCACTGTTTGTTTCAACCTGCATCAGATCATTGTTGTAATATACGTCACGCAATGAAAGTTTGTCCACAGTCCAAGTCCTTCTCACTTGTACAGTAGTGTCATTCCTTTTATTTTTCACGTTTCAGCTGTAGTTTCCAGACGTAGTCAAATGAGAAATCGAAGGCCTTGATCAATAATTTAAGTACAGAGAAGTGTCAGTTTTCCTCTGTTGTCGTCTTTGTCCCTATACTGAGGTGAAGTATTAGGTTTGCTGAGTGGCAGGGTGAAACCTGGAGAGGTTGCTACCCTGCTACTGCACTCAGACGACTGAGACATGTACACTCACACCAATGGGCAGGATCAACTGTTCCTGTTCACCTGATCCACATGTCTTTTTCCCCTCTTTTATGATTGGGTCTTAGCCTGAGCCACAGCCAGCCTAAATGATTAATCACTTCAATTATTGAACTTGTCTGATAAGAATATTAATCCCCCGGTTATGCTGCAGTTCATAAACTTTATTTACTATCCCATAGACCTCAAGACCACTGCTGTTAAGGAAGTCAATGTATAAAGACACTGACATTGAACTGAAAGGTAAGACACTGAAGATATGCTCAAGACTCAAGTGATGGAGATTCTGCACTTTTTCCTGTTCATCCCATGCTCTACATGGCATTCCAGATATAAAATTGCCACTACAGGACCTACCACAAAATTTTTTGTCCCATGTGTTTATCACCACCTGCATCTTTGTTTTCCAGTTGTGTCTTTTGGCTGTCCTGATGAGTTGACCTTCACTATCAACTGGTATTTAAAATACTACCCCTGCCACAATGAATTCAACAATATTGAAGTAAGTTCAGAAGCTTAACGTCACAGTAATAAAAAAAAAAAAAAGTCTAGACATCAATATTTACGAGTGCTGATTTGTTATTGTCTTTAGGAAATGTATGACAAGACGCCTCTGAGTCGTGGTGAGAGCTTAGATCCAAATCCACTCGGAGGAGGAGAGTACATCCAACACCAACACGGTCCCATACAATGCAAAAATGGACTGCAGTCTTTTCCAATGCTCAAAGTAAGTTTACAGATTAGTCTCCCCAGGATGGTCACATACTTAGCATCATGGCATTTATCATCTTTTATACATTGTCTGTTTTCTTTATGATAACCTCCAGTAAAAACTTCTCTATTTCAGAAAGCCAAGGCAGATCCACATCCCGTCGTCCCACCAGTTGAGAACAAAGTACTGTGGAAAAAACACACTTGAAGTACATTGTTTTTAATGTACTGTTTTAACACCATTAACTGTTTATTTTGTAAAGCCTCAGGGAAACCTGACCAGATGGATTACTGAGGAATATGACAGCACCACCACCGGGAAGAACAGAAGTGGAAATATCAAAGCCAACGTCATAGCCACCACATGGAAGGATGGGCCTTACCTGCTGGTTGTTAAGATTGTGTCAAGTAAACCGGAAGTCAACTGGAATTTAACAGGTTTCATTTTTTAAACATTAAGAGAAACTAATAGTTACATTTGTCTGGGGGGGCAGGAACTGTATCTGCTTTGTAATAGTGGTGCATTCGTCTGCAGAAATGACTTCCCTAATCAGAAGCTGGTAGTAAATACTGAAGAGTCATGTTATATTTTGTCACAACCACAAACAAATTCTTAGTGTGTTGGGAAACACTGTCATGCTTCAGTTGTTTAATATCTGTCTTTTGTTTTTCCAGTTAATGTGGTGATGAAAGGCAGCCATGGCTACATATCTATCACAGAATGGCCTCTCATGATTGTAAGTATATGATAATGTGGAATCAGTTATTGTGAATTAAGGCACAAACAATAATTAATTATTTGTCAGTATTTGCACATTTGTACTGCCTCTAAATGAGGGTAGTAGTCCACTCTCGATGTTAAGTCAAAATATGTGTTCAGTACTTTAAAGCAACATTGTTAAAACACAGTATTGCATGCAGTGGTGGCTCCAATAAACCCAGTACAATCCAGTCCAGGGAACTGGGCGGATCACATTTCATAAACTCGAAGATTAGCATCTGACTTCATACATAAAGACATTGTTTCTTCTAGGGGCAAAAAAACACAGACCCCCATTATGTTGGCAACTGCTCCCAACAAAATGTTGTGGGCTTATCATGTGCAGCTGTATTGTCTGGGCAGGGAATTCAGTGCTGCCTTTTCAAATGTGATTGAAAAGTCACATTTGAAAAGCAAATGTCTGTGAACTTCATTATATTTAAAGTGAGCTACAGCTGACATGTCCAAACCTTTGTAAGTTTCCCTGAACACTCAGTTCTCTGAGAATGTTTTTGGATGGAGTGTTCGTTTTTGTGGAATTTGGTCTCTAGCTAATGAAGACCAACTACTCCCATATGTGTCTCTAGTCTAAACCCCTCTCTCTGTCTGTCTGTCTGTGTGTGTGTTTGTAGTTCTACATGGTGATGTGCATAATGTACATCCTGTACGCGCTGCTGTGGTTTGTCTGGGCAGCGTGCTACTGGAAGGATCTGCTGAGGATCCAGTTCTGGATAGCAGGGGTCATATTCCTTGGGATGGTGGAGAAGGCCGTCTTCTGCGCTGAATATGAGAACACCAATGCCGTTGGCTCTGCTTGTGAGCATCTGCAGATCCTTAGACGATATTCATGCCACTGAGATAGTAAGATGTTTTGTTTTTAAATGTAATTTGTGTCCACTGTATCCACTGTTTCTGTTTTTCTTTCAGCTTCAGGCTTGTTGATCTTCGCCGAGCTGGTCTCTGCTCTCAAGAGGACTTTGGCTCGATTGCTCGTCATCATCGTCAGTCTCGGTTATGGCATCGTTAAGTACGTGAGCCCACATGTGCCCAGAGATACACAACTACATTTTCTTTACTGGGAAAAAAAAAAAAAACAGCAAACATATTTTTCCTCTTTCATTTTAGGCCTCGACTGGGGACAGTGATGCACAGAGTTGTGGGTCTCGGCATCCTCTACTTTGCCTTCGCCAGCATCGAGGGTGTCCTGAGGATTACTGGGGTGAGTGGCGCCATTTCTTATTGAGAACTGAGGTCAGATGATCAAATTCTCATCAGATATAATATTAGTGGTAATGCCTCCGGTTGTTTATTTAATCTGACCAATGCTCTAGAAAGCTTAAATTACTAACCGAGCTTCATTAAGTTTCTGATGATCAGTGAATCGACTGTTTGACTGAAAAATGAATCAGAATTAACAATATTAAAACTCTGTGGTTTGTTGTCAGCTTGTGTTTTGAGATAAAAGTGTTTTCTCAATGTATTTATTTTTCTTCATTTGTTTGGGCCAAAAAAAAAAATCAAGACCCGAGACAATGGCCCCGCTCTCATTACAGCAATTATTCTGGCTGTGTTTGACTCCTGTGGCATCTGGTTCATATCCTTCCAGTGTGTACTCGTCAGCAACACCGATAATAACAAACAATGCGGATGTTTGTCACTTAATCAATCTCAAATGATCCTCAGTGTTCTTGCTTTTTTGGGTTGGTTGATTGGTTATTTTCCTCTTTGCACCTTGGTGAATGATTCTATATTTTACTTTCTTTACTTTACTTCCATCCTATCTGTGATTTTTTTTTTTTTTCCCCCACATCTTTAACCTCTTTCCTTGTGACCTCTGGTCCTGCTCTGTCCTCCCTTCTAGGCAAAAGACTCTGACTTGGCCCTGCTGGCCAACATTCCCCTGGCTCTGCTTGATTCCTCTCTATGCTGGTGGATATCCTTTTATGCTCCCTACAAACTTTCCCTTGTGTGGTTCCCCCTCTGGTCCTCACCTCCTTCATATTAGCCCAAATTAGACCAGGATAGTTTAATCTTCAGGTCACTTTCCCTGATGATTAGAAAAAGCATCTCTGAAAAAATGCATCAATAATTCATTTTCTATTGAAATTTGAAAAAAAAAAATTCTGGTTGGTGGTTTAACTGATCTTGAAATTTCACTTAATCATTTTTTTCTCCTTTGCTCCAAGTAACGACATTTTGTAGTATTGTTGTTGTTTGTGTCTTGGGCTGATTGGGCAAGAAGGAAGTGATCTGCATGCCCAACCACCAGCCAGTTTTGTTTTGCAATGGTTTACTGTAAATGTGTCTCCACAGGATGAATTGCTGATGTAAATATAATACGTGTAATTTAAATTTGAACACATCACATTTTCAGTAGCAGCAGTTATTGATTTTATTTTATTTTTTTAACAAATTGCATTTGAATTTTAGCATACATCTTTATCTGGTTAAATCAAAAACATATATATTTAATTTGTAGATGCTGTTATGCACATCTAGACACTTGTAAAAGTATAAAAGACTTCTGCAGAACTGAGTCACTACAGTGTCACAATATGCAGGATTGACTATGGGACTTATTTGTATAGAGGCAAATGTACCTAATTAATTTGTTTGTACAAAAAATGTGAACGATTACAAAAAAGCAGTGCAAATTATCTACAGTACATATTCCAGTGTAGACGTTATAAGGGATGTTTGCCTTGTTTACCTTGACTGCCACTAACATCTTTGTCAGCCTGGCACAAACCATCAAGACTCTGAAGCTGAGGAGAAACCCTGTCAAGTTGTCTCTCTACAGACACTTTACAAACACACTGATATTTGCTGTGATCGGTAAGTGGGGCGGCTACTCTTGCGGTTATGTTGGGACATACATGCACTTTGTGCCTGAGTTATTTCTAACAGAAGAAGAGTGAGTTTTGTCTCAACTTTTTTTCCTCAGCTTCCATCGTTTTCATGGGTTGGACGGCAAAAAAGTTTCGGCTAGCAGATTGCCAGTCTGTGAGTATGGTTTGGCATGTTCATCATAAAATAATAAAATAATATTTTAGGTTTTCCATTTATTGAGAATTGGACGTGTTTGTTTTGTGTAAAGGATTGGATCGAGCTGTGGGTGGAAGATGCTTTCTGGAGGTTCTTGTTCTCCATCATTCTGCTCGTCATAATGTTTTTATGGAGGCCGTCTGCAAACAACCAAAGGCAAGTAGCACATCAGCACCCAAGTTCAGTAGCTTGAACTGAATTAGACAGTTTGTTCTTGTCCTACTGATACATTATGAATTAATAAAACCAATGTCCTTAGGTATGCCTTCACACCTCTCATGGATGACTCTGACGACGAGGAGATTGAAGAATTCGTCGCCTCTACAAACCTCGGTATGAGAACATCACAGGCATTATTTTTACAGAGAACACTGCCGATACTTTCCATGTGTAATAATCTTATTGTATTTATTTTTCTTCTTTGTTCCCTGTTTGTTTTTCTCAATTCTTTTAATTCACAGCTGATGGCATGAAGTTGAGAGCAAATAAAAGTGAGACAAACGGCACGGTGAAGTTTGCAGAACCGAACCCTGTAAGTAATAACACTTAATACTTGAATTGTAATAGTTCCATATTAATTAGTGTGATTTTGGTGATGTGTATTAAATATTAATTATATATGTTAGTAAATGTCCAAGTTTAATACGTGCAGCAGTGGAAGTGCTCCATGTTTCAGCAGATGGCAGCATTCCCTTTTTCATCAAGTCTGCTTCTTCTTCTCCAGGATGAAGACTTGAAGTGGGTGGAGGATAACATTCCTAGTTCTCTCACTGATGTGTAAGCATCATTTCTAATTTATATTTACTAATCCGGAAAGGAGTTTTCACAAGGCATGTATCGTTCTAACAGACTCTTCTGTCTCTGGTCCTGTTTTTCATTGCAGAGCTCTGCCGGTGCTGCTCGACTCAGACGAGGTATGTGACAAGTTTTTTTTTTTAATTATTTTTAATTGAAAAAACAGAATTCAGACATAACATGTTAATTTTTTTAACTCACAGTCGGATCACTGATCAGGAATGAAAGCATGGCTTCTGAGTGTTTGTCTTTTTTTTTTTTTTTTGAGGAATTTGTTTAAAAGATTATGAACAATTTTAAACTAAAAGACTGTGTGAGAGCGAACAGCTTGCCAGGATGAGCCAGGCAGGATGGGGCTTAGCCTAAACCTTGTATCCGCTACAGTCTAAACAGTGACAGGCAATAATATTGGTTTTCTGGGATTTCTGCCTTAAAACTTTACAGCCTATGCATAAATAAAAAAAAAATGCATTTGCATATTCCTCCTCAGGAGATCATGACGACCAAGTACGAAATGTCGAAGCTGGAGTGAAGCAAAAATATTTCCGACCTTCAACTGACATGGAAGGAGAGCACAGCACCTGTCCCTGACTCTGCACCAGGGTTTCCTTTGGGATTTTCCAGTCGGGTGGTAGTTGTGGTGGAGTGCCATTTTAGTCCCTCAGGGGGATCCTCCTAAATATCTGCTACTTTGCAGGGTGGTGCAGGTCACAATTCAGGAGGATCTCTGCTCATTTCTTCAGCTCATCAAGGAACAAAGAACCAGAAAAAGACTTTGTCATTTCACAGACAAAACAAAATTTCCCTGATATGATCAGTTTGAGCCTTTCCTTCCAAAGAGAATGTTCCATTTTATATTAAGTGCTGTATTTATTTCTGTTATGTTGATGTGAATTTATTTGATTAAGGACAGTGGGCCTCATGCATGAACATGCTTTCAAATACAAAAAGTGTCTTTTTGAGGGTATCAGTATATTACTGGTTCGCTGTATTAAAATCAAATACTTATTTATGATGGTAAAAATAATTAAAATGCCTTTTTTTTTCCTCAGTATTTGTTTTTTCTGGCTGTTTTGCAGCCAGAAAACAGATGGGAGTGTGTAAATTGATTAATTTTAAACTGGGTCTTTCTTTATATACATGTATAATAGTTGAGATTGCAAAAGATAAGGAATACATTAAACATTTTTTTTAAAATCTTTTTAATGTGATTGAGTTTCTGAAACATTACCTGTTTCTAGCATAGAAAAACGAAACAAATTTGAACAAGAAAATTCTGCAAAAATCAACTACAGTTAACACTAAATTGAAGATTTGCTCTTATGCACTTTGAATATCAGAGCAGTGCCTACATGTAGTTCCTGTATGAGGCCTGATCTGTTCAGGAAACCAAGGATTATATGTGTAAACTTGTTCGTGTTGCATATTGAAACAACCTGGCATCCTCAGTATTGGTGCATGAATGATTGTGATAGAGAAAAAAGCACAGCCAAGTAATTTGAACATTTTGAACTGAAATGTTCTTGAAATCTTCAGCGGTGTAGTATTGAGGTTTGCAGAATCTACTGTAAGTGTGTGGATAAGCTAGGTTTCATGTCTTCTGAACTAAGGAGCAATATACTGTATGTATGTTGGTATGGAGTTAAATGATTTCATTATTTATTTGTGTTTCAAGTGTACTTATAAGTTGCTCGAGTGTGTGTTCATCCATGTTTACTCTAAGCGTGTTGACGTGTGCTTTTGTCTTTTATGACTGATTCTGAGAAATGTCACAATATTTTTAGACAAACGGCACGCTGCAGCGTTTATTTCTTTGAAATATTTCTGCTTTGTCTTTGTCTTTTTTCAGACACTTTAATAACATACACGTTCTTTCACGCAGGTCTTAATATGTTTATGTTCTGGTTATGTTTAACAGTGACTGGCATAGTGTTTTTGTCAGTATAGTTTGGGAGTTGGAACGTTGTCGTCTCTTCATGTTTGTCGTCTTTAGAAAATGTAACAGCAGGATTTGTAAACTCGTGTGTATGGGACACCCCATATTATTACAAATAGTTATGTGGTTAGCACATCGTTTGAATGGGATGTTTTTTTTTTCTTTCATTTTTTATTTTTTTTTTTTTGTTCTTTTGGTTGGAAATGTGGAATAATTGTGTATAAGATGGCAAGTTGTCATTCTGTTATATAAAACTGCAGTCCACCTGCAGTGGACCTGGATTATTTGTACAGATGGGTTGTGGCTCATTCCTGTTATTTTATAATTCCAGTGGAGAGCTGTCTGGATAATATAACTCGACTTTTTTTTTTTTTTTTTAATTTGTGTCATGAACAACTGGGCTTGAGCCTTTTATACCAGCAGCTTTCTTCTATTCTCCTTCACAGGAAGTCTGTACACTAAGATTAAATATGAATAGAATACGGGAGAATGTTTGTTTCCTGATCTCTGATTTGATTTTTAGTATTAATTTGGGAATAAAAGTACATATTTTACTACTGAGTTAAAAATCCTGTTTTTAAAAAAAGGATGTCACGTATGTACCAAGATTTTGACAGAAAATCGAAATAACTGAGGAAAATTATGATGAATGATAATGAAACAGACAGAAATACTGAGAGGAAAGTTTGAATGAAGCCCAGTCGCTGTAAATAATAAACCCTGATATTTTTTTTTCAAGCCATTAGTCCTTAATGGGCTTGTGACTAAGGGCTGAAACAACACATTTGTCATGTCAATGTTACAAGTTATTTTATTGACATCATACTGGTTTGACCTTAAAAAAATTGACATCACTTTATTACCAGGTGTTGGGCTAAACCACCGTTTTCCATATTTGTACCCGTTTCAATTGAAGAGGACAGATTTAAAGTGTTTCTCTGGTTTCAGAGATCAAACGTTAAGAGTCATATTATTTAACAGCTTCAGTTATACATTTATGGAATCTCAAATAAAAACCAACAGTCTTTCGAGAAAAGTCACAAAGCATCCAGTGCCAACGAGTCCTGGTTCATAGCACACAGCTACATGAGTTCATAGTTTTTACTGTTTTTGTTTCTGTTCAATAGCATGATATATATATCAAACCAAACATGATGGCCTATAATGGTCGATTGTAGGGATCTTCAAAACCCTACAAGTTGATTTTCCTTTCACTCTCACATATTTCTGGAATTCTTCCAAACATTTATCCCACATGAAAGATGATCCACAGACGACCTCTCCCCTCTCCCGAGTAATAATAAAAGTCGAGCAGAATTCCTCTGGAGCGCCGCTCATTCAGGGCTTCCCCCATCAGCACGTGCCTCTTTTCCATTTTGATGGAAATGTCAAATATTTGGGCTTTTTCACTTCAGCTGTGATTTATGATTTCGAGCTTGAATGGGCAACAATAAGAAACATTTGAGGAGGCTGCTATACACACCGTAGTTCAACACTTAACTGTCCCTGGAATTTCAAGAATTTTTGATGCGAAGATTGTTTCCTATTTTTGTAGAAAGGTGCGTGTGCTTTTTGCAGTTGGCATGTGATCAGGTCCAGCTACAGGGGGTTGAAGAAACACACTGTACCTGTAGACGGTTCATAAAGTCACTATGAGCTCAGAGAGGAAGACAGCAGGAAAGTCATCTCACTGTGTTTCTGTGACTGATACAATGTGAGCACAAACCACTCTGCGCTGGCTTTGCCTCAAGGCTCTCACTGTATATTTTTATCATTACTCTCCAGCAAATGGCTTGTGTTATGCAGCTCAGTGTGCTCCAATTGTCTCTGGCAATATCCTTCCGCCTGAGAATGGATGAAACATGTGAACATCAAACAGCCTGAACACAGGCCCGAAACAAAAGCTGCAATGTGAGCGTCCTGATCTGGTTACCGAAGGAAATTAGGACCACCATTAAGACACGTTGTCATTTCCAAAGCAGTGTGCACCGTCAGGGTATGTGTTTTGATTCCCACCATTCACTCCTCCTGAAAGCATGCAGCTCTTCTGGCCTCTTTTATTGCAATGTAAACCCCAGGATGGAGAACAGTAGAGAAGTGAAGGAAGTTAGAAGAACACATGTGGTGAGCATTAGTCTCTTCTTTCTGTAACAAATAGACACACTGTGATATGTTTTCAAAATTTGACAGTTAGTTCCTTGTATTCAAGTCAAGATAGAAATACTGTGAAACTCCTTTTGTTTCCAAGACTTGTGGGTATTGCTGCTTTGACTTGTATTGTCTGTGAACTGCTGCCTGAGGGTTTATATTATAAAACACACATTCTTCCTCTCTAACCTTTTATCCATTCAGTCACAGAACTTTTTTTATAGCCGTGAAACGTTCATTTATCAAATGTGTGTTGGTTTGCCTTTCACTCATTAAAATTCACTCTTAATGGTTGAAGAATGAGAACAAGCACCGCCACGAGAACATTTAATAACACACTGTTCAGCATCAAGTGAGGTAGTTCTAACAAATGCTGAAATGTTGGACTGACTTTATTTCAGTTATGCAGAGACAATTAAAATTCCAGATAAATTATGTAGTGCATTGGCAAGCTTGCCAAATCATCAATGATTCAGGATATAATGAGACTATTTCTGAGTAACATACAGAATATGAGTAATAGAGGAAATATGCCCAGGTACGTTACTGCATCTACTGTAGAAAAAAAAGAAACTCCCTTAATACAATGACTGGTGCTTTGGACAGAGCAAGCCACTGCAAAAAAAAAAAAAAAAAAAAAAAAATCAAATATACAATATATGATGGAAGATAAACATGTGTTGTACGGTATGTTACAATGTAAAAACCAGCAATAATATTTCCAATAAATTAGAGCCACAGGAGCACTAATGTCTTAAGGGATTTATCATCAATAAAGGGAGGGCAGTGCATCAGCCCCAGGGCCTGACCCTGAGCTACCAAGACATGATCTATGATGACATACAAAGACAAACATAAAGCAACAGTAAAGACAAAAATAATAATAATTCATCCCTCAGGACCCATTCGTTATGGTTTTTTTAAGCTACTTTTCATGCATTCAGACTCACACAGTCAAACATCATCAGTCATAGCTCAAACTGACACTACCACTTAAAGAAGCATCTACTATGTGTTTGGCATATGTTGTTATATTTGTAATATAACTGTTAATTATTGACTCTCAGTCTTTTGACGTTCTGATAAGGGATGAAGGAATGGTATGGGTAAAATCAGTGCCAGTAATGCACTCGTTTATATTCCTCTTCACCTTTCTCGGTTGTAGTCTTCCTCCTTTCACACCGTGCTCTCAGAAGTTGTAAGGTGAAACCAGGATGTGGACCCTGGCCACATGTTTGGCCTGAAAGGTACGATCGCTGTACTCGGACATGTCCACGTCAATGCTGATCTCCTGCGGTCCGCGCAGCTGCTGGACCAGTATCAGCTCACCAGTCTGTCTGTCCGAACGCTGCATCACAAACATACCTCTGGAGTTCCCGCCCACTATGCCGAAACGCAGGCTGTCCGGCCCCGTGCGCCCAGGAGCCGTTGCGGTCGCCATACGGAAAAGCGTGGCAGGAGTCTGGAGGTTGGAGGGCAGAGACAGGTAGTGGAAAGACACGGTCTTTGGAGCCAGGTGGCAGGAGCGGCTGTCCATGGGACAGGGGTTTCTCTCACACTGACTGCAGGACAGAAATGAAGCAGTTAATAAGCAGGGGTTGTTACAGGACAAAGTGGTAAATGTTTTCCATTTTCTGTGTTAAACAGTCATCATGTGAGCATTTTGTCATGGAGAAACTGTTACATAATTAATCTTTCCCTGTGGGAAAATACTTGTTACTGTTTCTTAGTGGCTAAAGAGTAGTACACATACAACACATACAGTACATATGAGGTCAAATGAGCTGAAGTATGGGATCATGAGTGGACAGACATCAGTCAGGTTGTGCATAATTCAAGAAAAATGACTGAAGTTTTACTTTTTGTTTTATTAGCTGAGATGTTCCCTAAGCTATCATACCATCATCTGCAATTTATTTTAATGTCTTGCAGCTGTCTTTCTTCAAGCCTTCAAGCACTGCATTGTGAGACTTGAGCAAATAACTGTTGGGTTTTAGTACACACACTGACACCTGTAAGTTCACTCAGTCACTCTTCATGAATGCTCTGGACTCAAAACACCATTAGTATTAATGTGTAGCATGGACCCAGGACGCAGCTATTGGCTTACTTGACTTCCTTCTTTCTCTCCTTGTTACTAGTGTTTTCCTAAACATTTATCCATCCTCTTTTGCTGGCAGTGGAGCAGTGTTTCACCACATTGATGGTTCACTAGCAGCAGACAGAGCTTTGTTTCATGCTTTTAAATGAAGCAGCTTGCTGATGACTGGCAATGTCTCTAAACTTTTGGCCAGGACACAAACGTCCTACTTCTACATGGTTTCAAAGAATAAAAAAAAAAAAAAAATAAAAAATGATGTCATCTAATGAAATTCTGCTGAGCCTGCATGTTCTTTGTCAGGAACGACTTGCATCACTATAATAAAGTAATAACCACAATACTTGTGTTATTGTCATTACAATTTCTATATATTTCTTACAATGACACTGTCCACGTGAATGTAAGATCTGTAGATGTGGGGGCATCAATACAGTTTTGGTTATAGTTTCATTGGCAACGTTCAGTTTCTCCTGCAAAAACGTTTGCTTAATTTGAGCCATCAACGACTTTTGGTATGTAGCCAAATCTCAGCGGTTGCCATGGTGACTGTAATGTTATTTTTTAGCAATACCAGTGGTGGCCAGTTGGCCAATTAGATGGGTTGTGACACCTTGGTCAAAAGCACCTCTTTAATATTTCTTTCAATAGTATTTCAATAGTTCTTTCTCAACAACCACACCCTTTAGCATCTCACAGTTGGGTCTGATTTCGTATGCAGATTCTTATTTGAAAGTGGATGACAATTTCCTGCTGAAGATCGAGCTGTAATCCTGGTTTGTTTTTTTTCTAAAAGTGTTTACCAATTGGCATAAGGAACAACAAAGAAAACAAACAGGTTGTGCTGTGCTGTAACTACTTACAAGGGCGACGTCTTGACGTAGCTGATGTTACCATGAGAACGGGGACACTCTGGGTTGACGCACTGAAAGCCTCCTCCTGTGTTGATACAAGTTGTCCCTCGGCTACAGTTGTGCTGCTGGCTTAAACATTCGTCCACATCTGGAAGACAAAAACAGCAGAGGCATGTAAGAATGAGAAACGGGGAGAGAGACTTGCCAGACTGACTCTCTGCTTCCTGGTTACCGCAGTCTGAGCAGGGGGTGCTCTACTCTGATTGTTTATTTGGTTTTTTCGTTTAGTCTCCCACAAACGCCTAATGTCCTAAAGATCCCTTCTGCTGGGAAAGGGTGAGGTCATTCATTCCACTGGCAAGTACTGTAAGCTTCAGGGGTGTTAATGAAACGGTAAAAGGTTTGCAGGGCGATGGACACCTCTGCAGAAGACTAAAAAGCTGTGCTGCTAAAACGTTCCTCGTCTTTCTAAATCACAGGTATTCCTCTATGGACCTAAATACCCCACCAGATCTAGAGCCAGGCCTCTGTGAATGAGCCTTTGTCCCCTTTCGCCTCTTGTCACTCACCCTCACAGCTCCGCCCATCTACGAGTAACTTGTAGCCGCTGGGGCAAGAGCAGTGGTATGAGCCTGGGACATTCACGCACTCGTGGACACATAGCTTCCCTCCTTGGTCCAACCGGTACACCTCACACTCATTTACATCTGTGGAGAAACAGACAAAATAAATGTTTGCACGTGGCCTTAAACAAGGCCAGGCCATGGCATTTTGCATTTAGAAGTATCACAGAGTGGTGTGATGTTTGGACTTTGGACGCATCTCATACAGTTTAGGGCAGAAACAAATAAACTGCAGTTTTGCACTTGAAGCAACTGCCTGAAAATCCATTTTGAAAAGTTACTCAATCAGTTACATCTTAAAAACAACTGAACCGTGTCCTAAATGAATGCTAATCAGCTTGCGTAGTTCTCAAGAGGATTATTTTGTTTGTCACCAACTGGCTCTGCAGATTACTTCCATTTGTAACCATATAAATCTCCAGAGTAGTAAACGATTCAGGTATTCAGCTGTAAAGTTTCTTTAACAGCTGCTATTTAGCCTGCTCAGGGGAACTGCTCCGTGGATGACCTCGCCTCCATTTGAGGAGCAGCAGCAGCAAATGGGGAGAATCTCCCCCACAGGGGATCAATTAAGTAGCACATAATTACAGCTCACCCTGACAGATACTGTTGTCAGAGGTGCCACTCATGTGAAAGCCTGCATCGCAGCTGCAGTGTTGGGCTCGGTTCACTTGGGCACAGCGAGGTCTCCGGCTGAATGCTGGATCATTCATGACACTCCATTCAGGCGGTGCTGCATTAGAGAAGAGAGCATGGAGATTAAAGAGCTATGCTACAATTTGATCTGCAGATGAACACATTGGAAAGATGCAGAGTATCAGATCTCAGTCTGAGACTCAGATCATTCTGTGGCACTGACCTGTCTGGGTTTGGTGCTGGCAATGAGAGCCACTCCAGCTCTGGGGGCAGGTGCATTTATACTGGTTAACACCTTCCACACAGGTACCCCCATTTTGGCAGGGATTACTTGCACATTCACTTATGTCTGTTGGATGTAAGAAAGCAGTCAACTTGTGAAGAAACTTGCAATCTCTTCAACAGTCTCCACTAAAACCCATCAAATTTTTCCATCATAGTGATGCAAACAGGTCATAGGCAAAAAATAATAATTACCTTTTTGGAAAGTTACATTACAGCTACTTCTTTCCCAAGATGCAAAAAAAAAAAAAAAAAGCCCTGACTAAAGTCATGTCTGCAGTCGTATTTCTATTTAACAACATAATGAAAGGTGACGTGAGATTAAGTTCAGCTTCAAACACTCACACATTTCAGGTTTCACTGAAAAGAAGAAAAGTGTGACACGTGTAAAGAAATACAGAAAGAATTAAATAAAAAATAAAAGAGCCTGTGTAAGTCTTTCCTGTCTACCATCCATCCATAGACCAGGAATGAGAGTCCACCCAGTTTGATAACTGATACTTAAGAGGGAGAGACTGGTACTGTCATTATGGATAGAGTATGTCAACAGTAAATCAGCAATGCCCTTTTATTAGTTCCAATTGTGGAAAAAGTAGCAGTTCTTTTCATGAAATCTAATGGGTATCATTATTAAAGAGTAATTCAATAAGACCCATCTGCATCTTCAAAGTTAAAAGCCAAAATCCCTGTCTGTCTCCTTCTGTAATTTACTTACAGCTCTCTACTACTCCCCCAACATATTCTTACAAATCCAACACATTTATACTAAGGCAAAGGTTGAATGTGTAGTGTAAGGTTATAATTTGAAAATGTATTGACTTATCTGTGGCGTGTAGATAATTAATAAGATGGCAGACCTGTATAAAATACACTTTCACTGAACGCAGTATAAATATGTTGACAGCAACAGAAGCCTAGATGAAGTTAGGAAACACGAATAAACAGTACATTGTGCCTTGTGATCTTTGTTTCTAAGACTTGCGCAGATGTTCTCTGCTACTCTTTGAGGTCCACTGCTAAAGCCACGGTATACTGGATGACAACCAGTCCCTTTAATATTTATTTGGCTTCCCCAGAGGCCACCACAGGGCCATAACATGAAAAGGCCCACTTCACTCTGTGAAATATTTTTAAACTCTCCTTAACTTGAACGTTTTCGTGCTCTGTGAATACTGCTTTTTAAGCACAGCTAAATTTAGACGTCTTATGTTGGGCTGAAACACACGAACAGGGATAATACAGTGTGGAGTCGAGCCCTCTCTTGTTGATTTAGCCGTGAATGTCAATAAACATATGCACATGTTCAACTGAGTGTGCTACTTGAAATTTTTTGGAGGGGTGCCACCAGTGCAGACTGAGGAGGCTATCAATAGCATTTTTAGCATACTTCTGTGCTATCGGACCATAGTGTGGGTATAATGGCTGTGCCTAACCCCATCCAGTGGGACTGCTGTCAAAGAAATAGGGAAACATGAGCAATAGAGACAGAGGGAGGGGGGTCTTACAGTAGCCCAAACACTGCTGTTCATGAGGGGTAGAACCCTGGAGGGGGAGGCACCTCAGAGTGGAATGCAGTACAGGTGTTTTTCTGTGTCCAGAGACATTTAATGCTATTTTAACGAGGGCTTCATTCAGTATGCTGAGGAGCACCAGTTCCTCTAAAGAATGGCTCTTTTCTTTACCTGTTATCTCGCTCTCTCTCTCTCCCCCTCTCTCTCTCTCTCTGTGTGTGTGAGGAGCTCAGTTTGGCTTCTAGCCAGTCTGGGTTTCAGACACAGGTTTAAGTTGCCGTAAATTGGTGTGGAGAGATACTTGCGCAGCAGTGAGTAATCCACATGGTGGTGGATGCGTGATTGTATATGGCAAAAATAATGGGGATGAAAATGGGGGTAACATTTGTCCTACACATTGTCATTGGCCAACAGTTTCTATATTTTGTTCAATAAACCAAAAAGTCCCAATAACACTCACCTTTACAGACAGCATTGACGCCAGACCACGTGCCGTTGTCGCGGCAAACACGTGTGGCAGAACCAACAAGATGGTATCCCTGGGAGCAAGTGAAATGGACTTCATGTCCAACAAAATACTTTGAGCCAAACTTGGTTCCATGTGCAGGGGCTTCCAGGGAGGGGCAGGTGGTAGGAGCTGTGGGAGAGAGACAGAGAGAGCACGAGAGGAAGACTGGTCACATGTGGAATAAGCCTCCCGACATCCTCTGGCATTCTCAGCCTGAGGATATACACGTGTCACTGGGCAGCGGAGAGCCTTCATGGGAAAGGACAGTTCAAATGCCTCATTTACAGTCAATCAGCAGAGGACCAGTCGTTCCTATGAGTCATAATCTCACCAGCAGCCAAATGCTACGCGTTGTTGCATGGAAAGTTTAATGCTTGTATAAGATATAATGTAATTACATTAGATAACATTGTGAACATTTTTGACTTTTGTAAGATATTTCTGCTTCCACTGTTCATACTGGAAGTTTGTGAGAAAAATGTTTCATTTTCCATCACCCTCAAGTAAAAATAGCCGATTTCAGATGCTGTATTACAAGGCACACATTGTTAGAAACCAATAACATCCATATTTGTTGTATAATGACATCCAATTGAGTCTTACTGCATCCTTTTCTGACCAGTTTTTGAGTGACATATTTTTCAAATCAACATGAATTACACGGCAAGTTGGGCTATGCAAGAAGACAATGTGAGCAGTGTGAGTGTTACATAAGGGGAAATAATACATCAGTTATATCCATAACTAAGTTTAAAATTCTTTTGTATTTGATCTCGATCTGAGCGTTACAAACAGGTGGTGCAATAATTTCACTCGCCTTTTCATTTTGTTCAACTTCTTCTGCTGCAAATTTAAAATATCAACTTCTTCCTGCCCTTCCAAGTGCTCTCCACAGAGCTTTGGACTAGACTAGTCCATCACTAACAAATTGGCCTCAGTGTCTTCTGCCAAACAACACAATTCCACAAATCCACTTCCCCTGTCAAGTACCCAGCTCAGTAACTGAGATGGCTCTGCGCTGTTGGATGGATCAGTAATCCCATAATAAAAGAAGCCATCTCTTTCTTTCTATCTCTGTCACTGGTTGATGAAAAAAGAACTTTTTGAAGAACAACTTCAAACAATTGAATTTTCCTTCAGTGTTTTAAATTTAATACTTTTGAATCTTCTGTTGTCTTTCACTTAGCAATCACTCACCGAATTACTGAACAAAACTTCAGGCAGGCATGTGAAACTTTATACGGCTGGACTGAAAATCAAATAACTAATACCAATGCCAAATGGTAGATGAATTCATTGATGTTTTATTGATGCTGTATAAAGGTGCTACAGCAGTTGGCACAGTTGCCTCAAACCAAAGAGGTTCTGGGTTTAAACTCAACGATCAACTGGAGCCTGTGATTTGTGGGTTTTGCGTGTCCGCTGCATGTCTATGAGGGTTTTCTCCAGGTACTCCAGCTTCCTCCCACAGTCCCACAGTGACTATGAATGCTTATTTGTCTTTATGTGTATCAGCCCTGTGATTGGTGACCTGCAAAAACTGTACCCTGCCCTTGACTAAAGTCAGTTAGGATAGGCTTCAGTCCCCCTGCATCTCTCAAAAGACAATGAGTAAAGACGACAGTGATGATGATATGACAACAAACAGGTGCTATGGTGCATCTTGTCACTGGTTGGTTACTCACTTGCTGACTGGTCTGCTTGAGGTAACTTGGAGACAGAGTTCTGAAGCGCCGCCAGCTTTGACTTCATGATCCTGAGACCTTCTGTGAATCGCACTTCCTGGCCTTTCAGAAACTTCTCCATTTGCCGGAGCACCCCGACCACCTGGTGCTTATCCATGCACGTCTGTGAATAAAGCATAGGCACTATGAGCAAAATTAAGAGTTGTACAAGAGTTTGGCAAAATGTTTCCAAATGCAGTGACTTTCCCGCAACAAAAACGAGCACAAGAAATAAAGGTTACCTCACTTAAATGGTCGTAAAATATAAAACATGAGTGGTGAATAAACATTAATGTGCAGCTGTGGAACATGAAGTCATTGAAACAAAATCCATCTCATTGGTAGACTGGTTGTTAAGGTTAAAAAGAATTTTCATTGATATTAAAATAAATTATATAACACTGACAGGGCATATTAGTGAGATGTTTTTAATACACTTGCATGATACACCAACTCATCATGACTTATTTTACTTAAAAGGATTTTTTTCTTTTTCCCCTGTTTTCCATTAGTCTATTAGAGATATTCTCTACTCTCTTCTTTTCTCCCTCACCCCTTTTTTACTCAACTACCACAACTCCAGTGGCAGGCACAGCTGGACAAAAGCTGTCTGGCAGATGTCAGTGGGACCTAAGTCCAAAATGCTGTTCCTCTGTATATTTTGCATGGTGGTAGGAAGGCATATGCTCATTGGATAATCCTGAATGGGCAGACTCAAAACAGCATGGGTGCCACTGGCAGTTACTTGAGGGAGAAAGCTTGTCAAACCATGACAAAGTTCCTTAGTGAAAAGTGCCTCTAATCCTTTCATGAGGGTTTATTAATCACATGCTCATTGGAACAATTTCTCTGTGCAGCATACCTTAAATTCCTCTCCTGGCATTTTGAAAGCTTTGTACAATAACAACTCATTTTAATACATTACAATTCGCATTGTGAACATAGTTTGGACCTGTGCAGTAAGTTAGATAGCTCTGCTTCTACCTGCCGCAGGCAAAAGGGAAATGCCACCAGCTGACAAGACATGAGAGGATTCATATCCAGATGCTACCATGCTTTTTGTTAAAACTTAAAATATAACTAAGTGTCACACAAGCCTATAACACAGTTAGAATAGATAGATAAAAAAAGATGTATGAGAAACAATGTAGTAGATTGACATATTTGATTAACATATTTCTGTGGTATGGTTTTGTCAGATTTTCAGATTTGATCTGATCACATAATTGACTAGTTTTCCAGGCTGTAGATCTTCTTGGACAAATGTTTTCATAAAATAATGCAAAGTAAATGAATCTTACCTGGACGGCAGCATGGCCATTCTGGATCACTGTCAGACACAGCAAAAGCAAACACCTGCGTTGAAAAGACAGTGACATCTCTTTAAGTCCAGTAGCAGCCTAATACTAGTCCCTGAAGATGTTTTTTTTTTACGTGCTTCGAGAAAATCAAAAATCACAAAATAAAAAGCAGTTATCTGTTATAAATTAAACAATTAAGTCCTCTGGCTCAAAGGATTTGAGAGATGTTCATCAGGTGTTTGAGGCAATGATGCGCTCCTGTCTCTGCAGCTGCGCTTTTGGAAAGTTCAGCCTCTGAGCTCTGCACGCCACCTAAGTTTCCTGAAGCAAGAATCCCTCCCACCGTGATACTCCCAAACACGTACAAGATTTTTTTTTTTTTTTTTTTTTCCATTGTACATCTCTCATGTTGACAGAGTTTAATACAACATTCAGTCAGCTATATCTGCCACTTACTGTAGCAGAGTGAGCGTTTTCTATTTGTTTACACTGTCATTAAGGGTAGAAGAAATTTAATTGTCTCCTTTTTTTTTCTTACAAACTCAGATGACCAATTTCCTTCAAAATAAAACTACTTTCCTCAAAATATTGTGATGAAACGCGTCGCTAAAAGGAGTCACCTAAAAATAAACAAGATATGTGAATGTGATACAGCTGTGAGACGGTAAAGTCTCCTGTTAAATCTGCCTTGTTTTGTAGAGTAGAAGGACAGCAACCATTTTATTTCTACTGTTAATCTCTTTTCACTCAACAAATTTCACACAGCTGGACGTGAATTATGCTGCTTGACTCGTTTCTGTTGTATGAACTCAGTATGGACGAGGTCTTACATTTTGTGGAGTAGTTGCGACACCTGGTGGTTATTTATAGAACTGCAGGACACTGCGACGTGATGAAGAGCAAGAGAGTCTATCTAATTACTACATGTTTCCATATTTATATTATATTTAGTCCCTGTATTATGTGTCAGGCTGTTAACACACAACACAACTATACAACTGCTGCATATTCACTATATTGACTGACAAATACTGTGTGAATGTATTTACAGCTTTAAAAAAATCAGTGGTTTGCTCCCCATGTGAATACAAACATGACCTTTGTGACCTCTGTAGAAACACATTCGGTTGTATTAAGGTCGTAAACCTGAGTCCTCAGGTACCAATGAACTAATTCAAGCAATTATTGTAAATGTGAGGGAGGGGAAACTCTGACACCTGGTGGACAGATGACACGGAAAACACAAACTGTACAATATGATACTACTGCACATATAATGTGTTAGTGATTAAGTAGAATCTGGGCAAGATGTGCACCCTTTAATGTGGCTCTCTGTTATGTTTTATACTTGCACTAGTCCGGCTGTAGTTGCACTTATTTGAGTATTGTCGTCACAATTTGTTTTGATACAGTGGACGCTGTTTTTGAAAGAGGAGAAAGACAAATACTAAGCAGAGACTGACAAGAGAAGGCAGCCACATATCAAGCAATTAGCTGAATCTGAGTGGTCAGCCAGAGATGATTATTTACGTACACAGTGCTCACATAATGGATGATCACAGTCAAAGCAAAGAGGTCAACCACCTCTGGACATCATATGGGTAAACTGCTGGTGGCACCACAGGACCACATAAGAAAATCTCATTTATAAATTTAATAGCAGTACATGTAATAGTTGGAGCCAATGAGCAAGCAAAATTTCATAGCATTCACTTATATAAATATTTCAGAGCATGATGACATTGTCAACCCTATAACCAATAACCTTTGGTTTAAAATACGTATTTGGATATTTTATTTATTTCAGTTCTAAACAGACACAGTGCAGAGTGTAACAAATGAAATCTTTGGTTATTTTTATATTTTCTTATGGCATCTCAAAACATAGAATTAAATATAAACAAATTAGATAATAAAAAAAGTATAATATTAACTATTCTGTCTATATAATGGAGCAGAATACCATAATATACTATTATATACTATAATAGGAAATGGTCCATGGTCCAACAAGATAGAAAAAGGATGTAAAGTGAAGAAGAAGAAAGGTGGGCGTTCTAGTTGCTCTCAGCCAATCGGAGACTGACTCGACCGACGGGGGCGTGACTCGATATGTTGTGCGCGCGCGCGCGTGAACCACCGAGCGTTTAAAAACATAAAACGAAATCCGGAGCAACCATCGACGCGAAAATGACGATTAAATTAAGCTGTTTTGTCTTTTTAAATAACATAAAGTCGTGTCATTGTAACTGCGCAATAACCGCAGGCCGTGAATTAAAACATTGACAAAGGACAAAACTAAGCGTCGTATACACTTCATTGTTGCAGATGTTGGCTTTAAGCGACATTGCTTTGAACCAATAAGAATCGCATATTTTTTTACACGAGCGACGTTTGACCAATAGCTGATGAGGGTTTGCTGTATTCATGTTAGATAGATCCCAATAGGAGTATATATACTAAGGGGAATACATAATCGAGGAATGTGCTGCAGCACTCAGAAGCCATTTTGAGATGATGTCCCTGTTGAGAAAACCTATGAAGATGCTGAAATCAACGAGCATGGTTACATTTCTGTCTGTTTCTCCCTCCGTCTCCTCTATTTCACCATGGCAGCTGTCAACCGACGGGACATTAGCAAAGCGGGGTATCAAGCTGTGCTCACAGAGTTAAAACGTCATTGATATGAAAGAGGAGAGTGTCTGTTTACTGTCTCTGTCGAGACATGTAACACCGTGAGTTTTTTCCAGTCTGAAATCTTCCAGCATCTCTCACAACCCAACGTCTCCTTTGAGTGACTGAGTTAACTCACTCTTGTACCGGAGAGAAGGGAGGCAGATCCGTTTTCCAATGGCTTCTGTGAGCCTTGTTTCCAGTCCCCCAGCCCCTGTTCTTGACAAAAACATGACAGACTCTGAGCTTGCAGGGGATGAAAGGTCGAGTAACATTCTTGTGCAATTGTTAATACGCTCATCTGTGCGTTTCAGTGCTGTGGGTCTTACATGCTTGTGTTACTGTATTTTTTCTTCTTCTTTTTTTTTTTTTTTTTTTTTTTTTTTAACCAGTAATTTCAGGGTATAGAGACATTTCCACGGTTTCCCCCCTTCTTCTTTTTCTTCTTCAAATATCTTTGCATGCCTCTTTGGTGCAGTTGAATAACGCTGTCCAAATAGAGTAGATTTCCCATCACCGTGTCGACAAGACTCATCCACGATCATTTCCATGCAAGATAGCAGACCTCATCGCGTGTGTTGTTGTAGTGCTGGGATGGATTCATGGCTTCATTGTTGCCATCTGCAGGAGACTATGCAAATGACTATGATGTAAATGCCACGCCCATCCTCGTACTGTACTCCCCTAGCGGATCCACGACGGTACTGCTGACACAGGGTTCACGCAGGGTTGAGTTTGTGCTCCTGCTTGGTTTAGGTCATGTCTGCGTCCCTGTGATTGGTCTGTGGTCCTCACAGGGTTGTCTGTCAAAGCATGTGAACAAGTGAAGTGAAAGTGTTTGTTCTGGTTTAACGTCAAAGATTGCATCTGGTGATTTAACGGACTGAAGTCGGCGTTAGGGACCAGACAAGACAAGAATCAGCTGGTGTAGTGTTTGGTTTGGGGGGATAATGATAAGTTTAAGCTCTTAAAATGGAAAGAAAAGTTCAAGCAGAGTTTGTTGTGTGACTGCAGCGCTCAGAAAGGAGATTGTATTTTTATTGCACTTTGTAGTAAATATTTTACTACTCTGTGGTTTCATGTTTCTGCAAATATTGACTAGTTATTTCGACATTTTTAAAGGATTTGCCTGAGTTTGTTATCATTCTTCAGTTAGGTATAATTAGGGACAAATGTGAAAATAAGTACGGGCACTTTTGTCCACTTTTTCTTTCTCACATTCAAAATATTTAAGTTGGCAAATGTTTCATATTAGATCATAAGGGCTTTGCTGCTTTTATTGGACTAAAAGTGAAGTTTAGGTGCAGTATTTTTAATCGCTCTGGCTGTTGTTACGTTAAAGCTTGAACTCCTCTTGGTGTCAAGAGGAAGAGGTAGCTGGTGTCTATGAAAATAGACCTGGATCTGTGTGCGAACATATTTTCCCATTTCATGGTGATTTTGTTTCACGTCCCTACCTGCACTGTGTTTTTAGAGCAGCTGAAATCACATGTAATGAAAACAGTACAGACACTGAAATGGTGATAGGTGTAACATTGTCATATTTTGATGGGTAACTGTAGTTTAAACACACTTTTTAGGATATACCTTTGCATGAGATACATGCTCTATTTTAGATGTGTCGCAAAAAGTTGCTCTTACTGCAGCTACCATGCTTTATTGTTTTAATTAGTTTAATTACATTTAGCCATATCCACCCTGTCTGAAACATGATGGCTTATAAAACAGCTAGTAGGTAACAGCTAGTAACATCTCAGTTACACAGGGGCCATGTTTGCTGATGCAAACTAAAGAAAAAAATAGGATGTCTCTGTACCAATCGTAATGAGTATCTTTAAAAAAAGAAAAAAAACAAATCTCCAGCATTATTTACTCCCACTCCCAGACTTCATTGATTTCATGGCCTTTGTTGAATTTCTGTCTAAATTAATGACTTTTTGCTGTTGAAATGAGACTAATTTGCTTTTCGGTGAGGTAATTGTCGTCCTTTGGCACAAAAATTTTTGATTTCAAAACACATTTGTGCCTAAATCGTAATCCATCGTTGTCTGACTCCAGGGTGTCATCATATGAAGTTACTGAATTACCTTGCTTCTAGAAACAGGGGTTTTCACAGATTTTTATTAAACCAGAGGTTGAATTTAATTTGTTTCATGAAATAACTGCACACCGTATGGGAACACTCAGGCTTGAATTATTAATTATTATTATTATGATGCTTTTAGTCCAGGAAAGGCTCAGGGGGTATTGAAAACTCTCTGGTGTGATGTTTGGTAGTTTGTTCCAGTAGAAGGGAGAATAGCAGCAGGCTCTTCAGATGTTTTGCTAATGACATGAAAACATTTTTATGAAATCTGAACCTGACAAAATAAAAATATATAAACCCTTAACAGTTATATTAATTGTGATGGCTTTCCTCTTCTACTTTTTTCTAGAGAGGATGGTGAGCTAGAAGATGGAGAAATAGATGATGAAGGGATTGGAATTGAAGAAGAAAACAAAGAGGCTACGGAGGTAAATGAAGAAAAGGAAAAAGAGAAAGAAAAGGAGAAGGACAAGGAAAGAATTAAAGAGAAAGAAGAAAAGACTCACAGGCATTCAAGGAAAAGATACAAAAAGACCAGAGAGAAGAGAAGGTCTAAAAGAAGGAGACGTGACAGACAGAAAGTAAGAGGCCATTATACTTATAATGTAATATCTTAGTGCCAGTGTAATCAGGGTGTTAATGTGAACCACTGTAATATTGTGTCCTCTCCGCAGCACCACTCCCCCTCCAGCAGCTCCAGCTCTGACAGTTATGACTCAGACTACGATCGACCAGAAAGGCCCAAAAACAGGAAGAGCCAGGGATCTAGTCGTGACTCTGATGGTCAGCCCTCACAGGTGAGTTCAGCTCTGTTGAAAACTGGCATTAATATTCACTATGAGGATCACAGTGTGACATTTTCCTCTTTGCCAGCATGGACGGGACTCAAAAGGAGGCCATGGCAATTCACAGAAGTCACCGCCGCATAAAAGCAGCGATTTTGACAAATACAGCGACTACAGTGATGACAAGTACGACTATGATGAAGAGGAGGATGATTATGACGACGACATGTCTGAATATCAGTCGAAAGATTCAACATCCCCAAGTCAGGGGAAGGGACGTCATGCTAAAGACCAGATGAAGAGAGGAAACATGAGGGGGATGAAGCAACAACAGTGTATGAAAGTGTTTTTTCTATTTTTTTATTCTAATGAAATGTAGTCATTTGAGCTTTTGAGATTACTCAGTTCTTTCAAAATGTGATTTTCAGTTGGGCAGAGGGGAAGAGGCAGAGGGAATGGACCAGGCAGAGGACGAGGCATGCTCAACAAGAACAAGAAGCTGAAGGGAAAACCCTGGGGGGGACGTGGGAGAGGTCGAGGAGGAGATCAGGGCATGGATGACATGACAATGGTAAAAATTCAGTCAGATCCATCAGTATTGTATTGTTAATTATGGTAAATTAACTATGCTTTTCTAGTGTTTTTCTACATTAGTCATGGAGGATTAAGTTAGTACTGTGTCAGCCAGAATCGCATTCACAGAAAAAGAAATGACTTTTGATTGTGGGCATTTACAAGTTACCATAGTATCCACAATTAACCAATGAAAGAAGAAGGTTAGACTGGATTCTGACAATTTAGTTGGAAAGCAAGACGTAAACTAAGGTCACATCTTATTGCTTATTTTGTGCCACAGGAAGGAAAAAATACCTCTGGTTTTCAGAAGAAAAGACCCATCATGAGCAAGGAGTTTATCAACCAGCACACAGTTGAACACAATGGTAGATACATCTGCAAGTATTTCCTGGAGGGTCGATGTATCAAGGTACAGTAACAATAATTATCTTTGGCATTTTTAAGCCTTTTTACACAAAAATGTCTGGAAAATATCATAACATCACTGACTGACAGATCTGAGTATTTGTTCTTCATCCAGGGGGAACAGTGCAAGTTTGAGCATGAGCTTGTTGTGCCCGACAAGAAAAAGGAACTTTGTAAATTTTACCTCCAAGGATACTGCAGTAAAGGAGATAATTGCATTTACATGCACAATATCCTTCACTAATGACAACAAGTGTTTTTTAATTACATTTATGTAATTGCATCACATAGTTAGAAATCTCATTATACCTTTTTAATTAGGCTTGTTCCTTAACTTCTGATTGCACATGAATACCCGTGCAAGTTCTTTCACACAGGAGCCAAATGTTATCAGGGGGATAACTGCAAATTCTCCCACGAGGCTCTGACTGATGTGACCAAGGAGTTGCTTGATAAGGTCAGACAAATTTAAAAAAGTTATTTTGATTATTAACACCTTCACGCTGAGCTGCAATGGTTAATTTTAGCCTCATTCCCGCTTTCCTACTCATTTATCAGATAATTAACACTGAAGAGGAGAACGCTCGTGAGGATGAACTGGAGCTGGAGGATCTGAGAAAGCAGGGCATCGCCCCGCTTCCAAAGCCTCCTCCTGGGGTGGGATTACTGCCAACTCCTGGTCAGAGCAGCCCCACAGATGGAGGCTGTGGCCAAGGGGGGAAGAAGATCCCGTCACTGTTTGAAATCAAGGTTCAACCCACTGTAGACTTGGCACAAAAAATTGGTCTGAGGTAACTGAAATATCCTGTATTTACACTGAAACTCTAAAGAAGTTTAGATCTTATGTTCAAGTTATTTGTTCATTAAATTTTTCAGTGGATCCAACTACACCCAGAATCAAGGTGAAGGCACCAATCAGTTTAGTGGTGGTACAGAGGACACACAGGGTGGAGGTATGGCGCAACCTGCTCCTGCTATTCCTCCACCTGGATCACCTGGACCCATGGGTCATCCCACAGTACCACCCATGCCACAGAGCCCCCCAGGACAGCATCCACCACATGGTTTTCCGCCAGTCCCATCTGGTCAACCCCCACCCTTCCATGGAAATCGACCTAATGTCAACCCTCAGATGCAGAGACCTCCATTCCCTCCTGTACCAGATCTACAGATGCTGCAGAGTCTCTTTCCTTTTCCATCGTTGGGTCAGAACCCTGTAGAATTGTTTGGCAGCTTCCTCCAAAACCAGGCCATGGGTCAACAAGGAGGTCAGTGTTTTATTTAAATGATTCATCAATGGATGAATTACCTTTTAATTGATACAAAAATTGTTCTTTGTTTATTTGTAGTGGACCCCAGTGTGGCCTTCATCCAGAACCTCCAGCAGCAAATAGGTGCAGAGTCACAGTTGCAGTCTTTACCACCAGCAGTCCAGAAAGCCATTTTTTTACACCTGACACAGTCACAGGGGAATGAGCCACAGAGAGCAGAGGCTCAGGATGATGCCAATGCAAACAGAGGCAAGTGGCCAATTAATTCAACTAGAATAAAACCCAGATCCCTTTATAAATATAAATAAAGGGCTGCATTAGATTCACAAAAGATGAAATACTTTAACACGATTTCATCATATTTCCTTGTCTTTTACAGATGAAACTACAAACTGGTACTCGAGCGATGAAGAGGAAGGTAGCTGTGTTGCCTCTATCCTTAAAACTCTGAAAAAGCAGAATGAAATGCAGCAGGCTCAGTCCAAACCCCCCCAGGCTGCTCCAGTGACCCCACCACTGGGTGACCCTAGGCTCGTAAAGGAGAGGGCCCCGCCCAGTGACCCTCGTATGAAGATGGACCCTCGTCAGCGACCCCTTGATGTGAAAAAGGAGTCGGACGGAGCTGCAGATCCACGGCTCTCCAGAGACCCCAGGAAGATGAGACCAATGGAGCCAAGTTCATATCGCCAGCAGAGTCACCCTGTTCCTCAGAAACCTCCTACAGGGGAGGAGGATGATGAGGGAGAGAGGGAGCTCAGGGACAGAGCTGTCCTCATCCCTCTAGATGCCAGCCCCGGTGTGGTGCTGCGGGACCCTCGTTGCCAGTTGAAGCAGTTTAGCCACATCCGGGTGGACATTCTTCTCCAGCGACCAGCCTTCGCTCAGACAGTGGTGTGGGCCCCTGAGGATCTCATCCCTTCCTTGGTGCCGAAACAAGAACACTCCATCAACCTTCCCCTTCCTCCTCTAATCGCCGATGCTCAGATGAACCGAACAAGCCTGCCCGACCACCCCCCTGTCTCCAGTCCTCCACCATCTGACCCCAGACTTTTAGCAGCACGTGTGAAAGAACGTATGAATCGGTTGCCCTCTGGATCACTGGAGTCTCGACCCTCCACCGAAAGACCTGTAGATCCACGCCAGCAAAAATCTCTGGACCCTAGACTGAAGCGTACAGGAAGTCTGGACTCCAAACTGCTGGTTCAGAAAGAGCCTTCCTCTGGGGGAGGAGTTGTGGACCCCAGATTACAAAAAGCCAGTACCAGCTCCTCTCCTCACGCTACTCGAGCCAAGCCTGAGCCCGAGAGACTGCCGCCATATGCCCCTCGTCTGGCGTCCTCTGGTGGAGGGTTGGAGAGTCCCACTACTATCCTTGGTGGCATCAGTCTCTACGATCCTCGCACTCAAACCGACCAGGCTCAAAAGGAGCAAGTGGAGCCTCCAAAAAAGGCGGGGATCCTGAAACACCCGGCCAAGAGAGACAATACTCCACCGCCATCGCTTTCACCAACCCAACGAAGTAGCTCTTTTGAAGATGTGAAAAGCACAGAAGCTGTCTCAGATCAGCCTCCACCCCCCAGTTCTCCCACCGTGCCCCCCGCCTCACCTGTCAAAGCCCCTGCAGTTCATAATCTTCCCATCCAGGCACTAGCCGGCCTGATTCGACCTCAGTATACTGATCCCAGACAGGCTAAGCTGGCGGGACAGGGTTCTACAGGAACACAAGAAGAGACAGATCTAAAGAAGGAGCAGGAGCAAGAGCAGGAGCAAGAACAGGAGGGGGAGCAGGAACAAGGTCAGGAGCGGGCGGAGGTGGTGGAGGAGGAGACCCCAAAGGAGGAGCAGAAGCAGGAGGATCCAGAGGAGGAAGATGACAGGACGCTTAAAGATGTGTTCAAGACTTTTGATCCCACTGCTTCCCCTTTCTGTCAGTAAACACTCGAGTATGGAAACATAGAAAAGTTACATAAGCTTTGTAAATTGATGAGACGTGTCTAGTACTCTTTATTTAGCTTTACATGAATCTATTTATTTCTGTATATAAATGATCTCTTGTATATAAACACACATTTGACAGTATAGCATTGATGCTGGACATGTGCACAGACACAGTGTATAGTTCATTTTAACATAATCACATTAATGCTGAAATGTGTTTTTTCAAAGTGTGTTTGTTAAGATCTTTTTACCATTCTGTAATTTTCATGTACGTACTAAAACAATCAGAAAAAAAGGAACTATGTAAACCTATACCGTTTGACCCATACGTCACTAAACCCCGGGTTCATATCAGGCATTCATTCATTCACTCTACATGCAGAGAAAATATTGAGTTATTGATTAAACCATGTCTGTAAGAATTACCTTGAAATTTTTTCTATTTACATATTTAGTTCAAGAAAATTTTATATTATGACATATTTACATTTGTGCTCACTTTTCTGATGAGGGAATTTTTCACGAGTCAACAGATATTTTATTGATCAGCTATATATTTTTTTTTTTTTTTTACCACATACATCCTGATATGTCCAGGCTCCAACATGATCAGGTCAGAGAAATCACAACAGAATAATCCCCACAGGCCCTTGTTGCATGCAGCAAGGACTTTTACAGTTTTTTAAATTAAACTCTACAATTAAACCAGCTCGTACAACTTTGTTGTTGACTAAGTTCTCTGCTCAGCTGAGAGGAAATGTTAAGTGATTTTTGCAACAGTGCAGCTGTTTAGTTGTAGGTTTTGTACATTTCGTTGTCTTTTCAGTGGCCTCAACACTTTGAGGACGTTACTGTCATGGTGATGCTTTTCAAACTTGCTAACCTTCGAGTAATGACAGTTAATGGGGTAAAATTAATGTTGCTTTTTTTAATTTGAGTTATCATTATCATTCCTAAGAACACTCTCTGTTGACAAGCCTGTAAGTAGCTTTCAAAATGTCCTTGACTTTGTCCACAACAGATAATCAGAAAAAGAACTAGAGAAAGAAAGAACTCCAGTGTGTTATACGAAGAAAAACCTTTCTTGGTGACATTGTAGTTATGTGTATATGTGTTACAGATATGACTGTTATGACTATTTTCTTCTCTTTTTTTATTTCAGTGGGTGATCTCATACTTTGTGCTATAAAGCGTGAATGTTGTAGACCTAAGACAGCATTTCATTTGACATTTTCATCTGTTTGTTTGACTGAAACTCAGCTCTACTTTTTTTTTTTTAAATCATAGAATTCACATTGTAAATGCCTATTTTGTATCACATGTACAGTGTGTTTTTGAGTGTTTTAATGAATAATGCTTTATTTTTGTTCTCCCGTCAGTGTGGTGCTTATGGTTGTAATAATACTGTATGACATTTTAACAACGCATATGCCTGTTACTTTCAATAATTTTATTATGAATATCTGAAATAAAGAGGAAAAAAAACATCGTCAATTTTACTTCAGAATCAAACATCCAGTGGAAAGGTCTCGTTTTTGTGTGCATGTTCATTACTGTAGCAATACAAAAGGTCCTATGTCTTGTTTGCTGCTGAATTTCTGTGGAAGTGCAACAAGGGCTCAACGGGCATCACATCATTATTCATCACATAGAAAACAAACAAACAAAAAAAAATCCAGTCAGTATGAGTTAATGTGTTTCTTGTGACACAAATACAACATGTGTCACTTATAGCTGTGTTGTACGTTCAATGTCGGGGCAAGACTGGGTGCTACAGGATGGGACGAGGTCTTCCTCAAACCTAGGTCATCGGTGTCTGGGTTCGAGGTCTGCTGGGCTCGGTGGATCTCCAGGTTCCTCTTCCACTGGAAACACAGGGCTGTGGCCTCTGCGCCGTCTGAGTTTGGCTCAGGCTGCTTTAAACCCTGGAATCAGACAGTAACTGTTCAGTTTTAATAGATCAGGAAATAATTCCTCAGGTGTAAACCGTTTGGGGAGACCTCATTGCATTTGACAGGTTTGTGCTGTTAAATTTACCGTGATGCAGGCTGTCTCTGCAGCATGGACCCCACGGAGGACGGTCTGGAGCAAATTCTGTGCGTTCTTCACCAGGATCTCGTCAGAGGATTTGCAGCCAGGTGTTACAGCATTAACACTAAGTAAACATTAACATATTGTCTCGTTATCTTTTTTTATGGTTTGGTAGATGATAAACTGTTTTCCAGGTCAGAGAGTCTGAGCAATTTATCACTTTAAACAATTGTATCATGTTAAATTTTTTTAAATGTTTGTGATTTGTGTTTAAATTCTGTCTGACCTGGAGATGATGTTGAGCTGGTTGGTGATGGTGAGAATCTGTTCAACAATAAGGGACAGTTCAATCGTACACTGTTTATCCAAACAGTAGTTGGCAATAACTCTGATGAACTGAGTCACCGACTGGCAGTTTGAGATCACATCTTTGGCTGCTGTGACAAATGCCTCTTTATTCTGAGAGAGGAGAAATGATTGTAAATTATTAATGTCTGCAAAAATCCAGACAGTAGTAAAAAAAAAAAAATTACTTACTGGTATTGGGCCTCTTTTCCTCAAATACTGAGTCATGTAGCATATTGTGTCAGCCATCTTCCTGGTCACCTGGACTATTCTGTTGTCCTTGGGATCCCAGCTGTCACTTTCTTGTTTCAGAAAAAGGGAGGTGTAGGTAAGTGACGAATCTTCTTGGTATGCACCAGACCTGAACCCATCCTGCAGGGAGAAATAAGAATTTGATGTATTGCAAAATAAAGGAATCACTGTAATCGTGTAAAATCTTGTCAGTGGTGAGATACCTACATCTTTTTCCACATTTCCAGGTCCATATTTGGCCATGCCAAGAGGTGCCATGCTCAAGTTTGTTTCTTGAATGTTGATACTTGCTGTATTGTCTTTCTGCCAGGACATTATTGTTTTGTCAGAAGGAAATTCTACTTCTTTGACTTTAGATGGGACAGCAAGCACATCTTTGATATCCTCAGGTGTTCTTCCCTGTAAACCAGCTATGATCTGGTCCTTAGCCTCTTGGTGAATTCCATCTTGCCTCCTGATCTCTTCCACCACATAATGCGCTTTGGCTGACCAGCACTGTATCTGTACATCCAGACTAAGTGTGTCACTAATGTAGTGAGTCTCTGCCATGAGCCTCGCTCTACTGATTACATCTGATATCTGAAAAGACAAGTGGTCATTGATGGACCTCAGATTTGATCGTGCACGTGCGTCACGGATGTAATTTAAGCAGTCCTCGACTCTTTTGGTTGCCGATTTTACATTTTCAAACAGCATTTGTGCTGAATTCTCAAATTTTTTCTCTTCCTCTTCTGTGTTCTCTCTATAGTGCTCAGCTGCGTAATAAGCAATACTGGCGATATTTTTAAGTGCTGTGTCATAATCTTTATTTGCTTTGCTTAAATGACCAGAAAGAACTTTGATTTTAATTAAAAGATGTCTTTGAAAAAATTCTGATTTCGCAAGTTGCATCATATTTGGCATTACATCAAGTTCTTCTGCAGCTTTAAGATAGGCGTCAGTCATTGTTTTGAGTTCATCCTGGTATCCTGTTAGTTGTTTTGATTTGTATGCACTTCTACAATTTAGGCTGGTGATCCTCGCTGCCTCTTGGATTCGAAGTGAGTTCTCAAATAACACTGATAGTTGTTTCTGAGGGTTCAGCTGGTTCATTGCAGCTGATGTTCCCAAAATCTTATCAAGAGAATTTAACAAAATCTGAATAGAGAGACTCCAGAGCATGCAAAGTCCCTCTAACTGATCTATTGGTCCATCAGGTGATGTGCAGAATTCAACCAGACACCTTGTGTTGTTCTGCGCTTTATTCAACTTGTTGTGTAAAACGCTGAATGTTTCCTGACCATCACTTTGTGAGGTTAAATCCGATGATGTCAAGTGCTGAACCATGTCTGCACATAAAGCCATTACTTCATTTAGTTGCTGTTTAACAGTGGCTGCCATTGATGGAAGATTTCTTTTTAGCTCAGTGAAAACAGCATGATACCATGCTCCTGCTACTGGCAGTAAAACTTTTCTGATGTTGTTAATAAGGTCAGAAAACTGTGTGCTGTGTTTGTAAATGCTCTCTGTGCTTATCGCTGAGCTCATTGCTGTCTCCTGAGCTGTCTGGACAAGCAGCGGAGTCAGTGACACCAGCTCTGCTCTGAAACCTTCCAATGTTTGACAATCAACAGCGTCAACAATGGCCAAGGCTTCTTTTGTAGTTTGAGCATAATAGTTTGACAACTCAAGAACACCAGTGCAGGCCTGGTTGAGCACTGTCACATCTTTCTTTTTAGTCACACTCAAAACTTCATACAAGAGGGGTAAAAGGTCAAATTCAAGAGGCTTGTGGATCCGTTTGGGTGCATTGGAGACAGCTGGGATCTTTAAATCATCATTGTCATTTTTATGAGCCAGTTCCGCTTCTATGGTTTCCTCATCTGAGAGCTCCTCATTATGTTCAGGATGGGAATCCTTGTCCATAACCTTCTCTATAACCAAATCAGGAACATCAGAGCCTCTTATCATCTGATCCAGGTTCAGTTCACAGCTGTCCTTCATGGACAAACATAACTGTGATATTTCAGATTGACGTGCTCCCTCTCGCAGAGGGCTCAGAAGATGTGGATGCTGTTGGCCATCCAGTCCTTTCCTTAGCACTTTAAAATGCTGAATGACTGTGGAAACATTGTCTGAAAAGGCAGAATACGCTTCTACATTTAAGCAGGATCCCAAAAGCATGTCTCTGACTGACTGACCCACTTTGGTCTGAGATGATTGAACCTGTTTCAGCAGGGCCAGGAGACCATTTCTGTAGATGGGGTTATCACTTCTATCTAAGTGCCTCTTCACTGAGTGAATCACCAGCTTCATGTGACAAATTAAGTTTGTTGCATTTTCATTAAACAGTTTATAGCTCTGCTCTCTGTACGCTTCGTCACATCCATGTCGGTCACTGACCATCTCATTAATAGCAATACTAGTAAACTCCCTGACATCCAGCACATCATTGATGGCATCCTGGAGCTGATTGGTCTCCTCCTCCCATTTTTGACCAATCTCGTGAAGCTTTTGAACAGTTTCCATTGAGCTGTCTGCCAGCTCCAGGGAAAGAGGTGCAATTCGAGCTCTGAGCCTTGTAAGGCATGCTCTTGAGTTCTCCACATTCTCCAAACTCTTTGCATCATCAGCCACAGCTGAGACAAAATTAGCCACTTGTGCAATTCTGTCAGTGGAAGATATGAAATCCTCAACTAGTGGCTGAAGAAAGTTGACATCCATTTTTACAGAGGAATCTGCAACCAGGATCTGCCTCATCACACCTAATAGTTCTTCATATGTAGACGATGCTGCAAGAAATGTGTCCAACACTTGATAGTGAATAGTAGTTATCAAAGCTTCATCAAGCATCTGTATTTGTTGTACTAACAAACCAAAGATGTTCTCAAGGTTCTGCTCATCAAGTGCATCTAAGGATTTTATAATCCTTCTTATGTCAGACCAGAACTGCAAGATGTGACGACAATAACCCACCACTCTTTGCTGGAACTCCCTACGAGAAGAATTTGCCACAACCATACAATGAAACACAAGGTCTCTTACTAAACTGTCAAAGCCACTGTTTTGGATTGAGGCGATGGAGGAACTAGTGAGTATCTGCAACAGTCTGATCCTCCTCACTATATAATATCCAAAAGGACCCAGTGATCCACTGTGGCTTTCACTTTTTAGGGTTATGATAATGTCATTCACTGTGCTTTGCACCTTGTCCAGAATGTACCTCTTAGCTCCTTGTGCCTGCTCACTTGCGGGGAATTTGATGGTTGTGCACATGGCTGTGTGCAGCATGGAGATGCACTTCCTCAGGGTGTTCAATGAATCCAGAAGCTGTTTTGATTGTCTGGGATCCTGTAAGGAATTCGCTCTGTCCACTGTCAGGTTGTTGAGGTGAATCAGAGCCTCAGAAAACACTTGGAATGATCTGAGCAGAGACTTGATGTCTGAAGAGGAGCCAAGCTCAGAGAGACACTCCAAAACCCGTTCAGCAGCAAATACAACTCTCCTGACAGTAGCATCGTCATCCACTAATAGAACCTGATGGCAGAGAGACAGATAAAGTCACTGTTACTGCTGCTGGATAGTTTTTTGTTATCTGCACTGGCAATAAAGAACTGTCGATGGAAATATCATATGTCATTCATTGGTTGGTAAATCATTCACTTTAGTCCTGACTAAATATCTCAGCAACTACTGTATAGATATTCTAGGTTATCAGACGATGTTTAGATGCTTTAGACCTTCTAACCCTTCCTCTGGAACCGCCATGTAGTGGATATTTTGGGCTTTTAGCTTGAGTTTGATGTGGACATTCATGTTGTAATTCTGACCTAGGCAACATCGGGTGGGCATTTGTATTTATCCCAAACTCTGGTCAGTGAAGAAATACCTGCAAAGCTACTGATATCCCCCTTGGATTTAGTACTAATTCATAAATAGCTTGCTAAAACAGTAAGATAAGATGGAAAACATGGTAAAGATTATAGATGCAATAGGAAGTTAGAATGCTGATTTGATCGATTAGTTCAAAACGCTAGCATGGTTGACCTTATGTTTCACACATGTTTACCAAATTGCTGTCTGGGCATAGTAACTATTATGTAGTCAGTAGTAATGTCATTGATCAAATTGAATGAATAAATGTAGACCTAAACATTTAAATAAAGTTTCTATGCACATTAATAAAATACTGACAAACTGAAAAACAGTGGAGCACATGGTGCAACACAGGCAAAGGTTTATATAAGGTGACTTGACTGTTTTTGCAGTGTGAGTACACAAACAATGATAATAGCTCTTATGGGTAAATACAAAGGTCCCAGATCATTTTGCAAGCTTTTCCTAAGCCTTGGACAATGGTGGGAAACAAAATGTTGACGTGTCAAAGTGATCTTAGTGTGAGAGCTATTGTTTGCAAAAAGTGTTGAAATTCATATTGCACAAATAGCTACCCTAGCTGAAAACAAATCTAAATAGCATTTACTGTAACAAAAGAGACAGACCAGATAAAGTTAAAAAATATTATGACCGCAAATATAATAATATTTATATAATATAAGGTAGACATGTGTCCCTTTTTCCAGTTTACAAAAAAGCTGATAATGCTGATAATTATCTGTACACAGACATGGCACTACAGATAAAATGAGTGAGCAGCTTAATCAACAAATTAACAAAACATTATTTAAACTGGTATTTGTAACAGTGTGGTATTACCATTAAAGAAGAGCAGATGCAGAATCTATTGGAACCTGTCAATGTTGTTAATCTATCACTGTCTGAAGCTGGACAATACAGCCATTCCTGTCTGTCTATCTATAAAAACTTAATATTTTATAACATATGGGATATTTGGTAATGCTTTTGCAGACATCATTTCAATCAGGACAAGAAAAACCATACTTTACTTTGACTACTCCCAGGAAGACGTTTTGTGTAGCAGAGATGAGTTCCTCTCTGTGTTCGGCCAAACTGGGCTGAATGCTGAGTTTCTGGGCTGCCAGCAGCACATGCTGTCCAGACACAGTGAATGACTCCAACAGGGACGACATCTCCATGTGCAAAACCTCATCCTCTGTCTCACTTATTCTCCTGGAAGTAAAGAGCTTGTCTGGAGTTTGTCTGAGAATATGTTACAGCCTTGTACATGCCATAAATTACACAAGGTTACATGTGGGAATGTGACTTTTACAGGCCACAGTTTTATATTACATTTCTATTCTTTACCCCAGCAAACACCACAATGTACATACCTGGAGGCCATTGCGGCCATGTTCTCAGTAGCATTAGCCACAGCCTGAGCTGCCTCCTCCAGGTGGCTGAACTGCTCAGGTTCCTCTGCACTGTCACACAGCAGAACCAAATGGCATAAATGACTTGCGATCGGCGCAACCACTTGCTCCACCGCTGCAGTCCTCATCAACCCATGATCTAACAAAGAAGACATAATTAACAGGCTGATTCTATCTGATCAAGACAAAGTAAGAAGCTCCATTTGATGCCGTTTTCTTGCTCTGTTCAGTGTGGTAGTTGTATTAATAATTAATTGTACACAACAGAGGAGCTTGGGCTTGTCAACAGTGTTTCATAGCAACTGGTCACTTGACCAAGAAAAAATTAAACCTCATTAGGTTTAAAGACTGTGTCTTTTTTTCCTTTACACATCATTAGTGGCACAGTTCCTGCAAGCAACTAATGATTATTGTCATTATCAGTCAATTGATTATTTTGACTATTCCAAAAGTGGATGATGAAGTGAGATGTTTGGCAAATGGAACTGGACAGTAACTGATCAGTTATTACAGATGTTGTATTTTAAGATATATTTTGAGCTATATTGTTATTGATCAAAGCCCATAAACAGAACGCAAAATATAATCTCCTTTTTCTTGGAAATGATTATTTTTAACACTGTTCCTCAGGTATGTGATGTATGTACAAAAAAACTAGGGAAACATTGCTTTTACTATTAATTGATTTTGGTATAACTGATTAACATGTTATTTCGGTAATTATAGGGAACACTATATAAACTAAAAGAGTTAATAAAACAGATTATTGCCCTGACTAAACCTTAAAAAATGTGTGAATATTTGCCACAAAGGGACCTGCTGTTGCTGGAACAATCTTCAACAAAATATTTGAGCAAGCAGTAAAAAAAGCCACTAATATTTATTTTACAGTGACATAACACTGACAGATACTTATGTTTAAGAAGCTGGAACTAGAAAATGATTGGCAGTTCTTTTATTTATCTGATAAATAAAAATTATAATAATAAATGTTGTGGTAGGTTAATTCTCTATTAAACTCTTATAATTAAACCGCTATTGCTGCATAAGAAAACAGTATTTTTTTCCAACTACTTTTTCCAACTACTCTAAATACATTTCTGTGTTTCCCTCTTTCTTGGGTTTTTGTGTGAACATTTAGAGTGAAGCAGCCAGCAGGGAGCACCACACACCAGTCAAAAAGACAACCACATCAGACTCACAGTGACAAAAACAGCAAACAGAGCCGTGGAAATTTCACTCTAAAGTTTATCAACAGATAAATATACAGCTCAAACACGACTTTAAACATCAAAACATACAGCACACTATAATGGAAATGATATTCAGTGACAGTAGTATACTCGGAACAAAACCCCAATTAACGGTGAGATTAACATTGACAACACACGAACATACAAATAAAAATATAACCATCACAGTTAAAATTTACCAAAAAACAAAAAAAAAGTCAAGTGTTTGGTTTCTCTGCATACATGTATAGCATCAGATTTAAGAGATGCAGAGGGAAGATGTGAATGTGTACAGTATATGCCATCATGCCAGTGGAATAAAATAGTAAAATAAAGTGTAACCTCAGATCAGTAAAAGATTCATACAACACAACAGAGAGCAAAGCAATAATAGTGAGCCATAAAGTGACTTAGCACTGAAGTCTTAAAATATAGTTTTTTTTGTTCTTTGGCATTGCACATTTCAATCTGACTCCATCTACTGCAAAAAAAAAAAAAAAAAAAATTACCCAGAAGTTCTCAAACTGCAAGGTTTCATCCAAACTTACTGATATTTGTTTTAATATAACTAATTTACACATGATGGTCACTGATAAATTCCTCAAATTCTTCATGTTATTGTGTGATAAAGATTTTCAAACATATAAACTTGATCTGATATACAATTGAATTCCCTATGCAGAAATTTCATTCACAACACAGGGAAGCATTTAAAAGACAAGAGAACATGTGGGGTAAAAAATAAAAAAAATAAGAAAAAAGAATTTGAGCACTGATGAGCCGTGGACTTTAGTGGTGGCAGATTTTCAGGGTGCTGACATTCCTACATGTTGATTTAAAATGAGCTTTTCCCATGAGCCCCAAAGAGCTCATTTATGTGTTGTGATTGAGTGCAGCACATTCCCACCTATTTTTAGGGCATTAGTCATGGCATGGGCCCCTGTAAATGACTGTAGGTGGACTCCCATCATAGACTTTCATCTGGCCATGGAGAGTAATGTATCTCATATTTCATGCTAAAACCCAATGCCTAATAATATAATAGAAAGATTAAACGGTCTGCTTAGGTGAAGGCTGGAAATGTTCTAGAAATAAATCCCGATCAGATCTCCGTCGTGACATACAGTGAATCATTTCCGAGAGATACTTTCATTTGAACCTGGAAACCTTTGGGGGTCCATCTAAAAATCCAGTTGCATACCTGAGCAACAGTTCCTTGCACAAGCAGCTTCAGATAATTTACACTACTGCATATTGCTCTCTCAATGGATTTGAGCAAAGATTGAAATGTAAATCAATTTGACCTTCAAATAGCTTTGTTAAGAGCACCACCAGAACAAATGGAATGCTTATGGAAAGTCGCAAAGCTTGAAATGTGAACAGTGGCCTTTAAGGTTTAATTTACAACCAATCCTCTGCATCACAGGCGTGGATAATAAAGGAAACATGGTAAATAAAATGTTAATAGAGAGCTCAACAGTGTTGCTGATTACTGCATCCTGAACAGGGTCGTAATGACCTCAGAGGGCAGTATTTCCTGGACCCTCAGGGCTTTTGAGACAATTCTAACAACGCTGGTGGATGACACAGAGACAGAGCGTCTTAATCATTGTGTGAGTGGGTATAAATTGTGTGTGTGGGGTGAATTATCTCTGTCTGATCATCTGTGGGAGGGAGGGGTAGTCAGATGTGTAAAACAGATAATCATAAGCCAGAAATAGGACAGAAAAGATACAATCTTTCACTCCAAGGAAGAACTGAATATACAAATGACTCCAATCATATACTATACAGGACATATCTTTGGCATAAGAAGTCAAACTATGGAGCCAATGCATTCATTACTATCAAACATCAGTGCTTTTAGAAAAACATACTGTAGATACAGTATGTTTCAAACGGCCTTCAAATCCCCAACGCTTCTCGAAGCCCAGTCTTATACAATATGGCTTAAAGTGTATGTATAAAAATAAATTTGCTATGTAACACAGCCCTGAGGGTTTTGTTGTGCACCAGTATTCATGCCGTCTCCACATCTCCGTACGGATATGGGCCTCCATCAACAGCCACGCTCCGCTGGCTGGGAGTTACCTCCTTTGAGATTAGCTGAATTCCACAGCAAGTGTCCTCTGGCAAGCCACACTGTCACCTCAGAAGCCTGTTTCCTGGACCCCAACCCACAAAAAATACCAAGTCTCCAAAAAATATGGAGAATATTCCTCTTCCACATATGGAAGACTGAAGGGCCTGGTGCCACTGGGGCGGCTGGGCTGCAAGGCCCCATGCTATTGGATCCTTCCCGACCCAATCCCTAATCGCATTGGCTCTTCTGGGACCCCCACTGCAAATCTCAGTGGTTCTTTTCCATCCAGTCCCAGCTTTCATCACTGTCTTTTCTGTTCTTTTCAGCCTCAATGATCTCTCTGTAGCGTCGACGGAAGAAACCCATCTGTCGAAGAATGAGAAAAGCCAAAAACATGATGTGTTAGTAAGGTGTATCTGTGGTCAGATCTAGTGGTTTCACGTTTCATCTTATTACCTACGAATCACATAAACTTTATATTGGTGCTGACCATTTTCCAAAACATATCTTAACTTTTTAGGGTAGATTTCCCTCTAAAGGTGGGAAGATAGGAAATATATAGCTGTGACCTCCAGCTGGCAGGGCTTACTGATATTATCACCCGTATTACATTATTTTATCTATATTGGTATTGGCAAATATGTCACTCTTTAGGAAGGAATAATTCAACATTAACTTACATGTTGTCTCACAGGATTTATAAGATGCTTCTCAAAAATGTTTGGTGCAGTGTATTTTTTTAGAGTCACTTTCAACTTAGCTCAGCTAAAAAATCCAACTAAAAAAGCCAAAGAATCCATTTGCTAAATTCATTAGCTAAAAAAATTACATTGATATATTTTAAATCCTACCTCTAAAATCTCAAGCTTTTTAAGATTTTTAACAAACTTTAACAAACAGCTGCAGAACAGCAACAGTTTTAGCAACTGACTGTCAGGAATCTCACTGAGAGTCATTACTGTATCTGAAACAGTCCCTTTAGCAGCATTATTACAATAACAACATGGAAGTAATAACTGAAAACCTTGAGTTCCATGTGATGGATTATATCCATATCCATATTTGAAATAATTAGAAATATATGAAAGTTTAGATCTAATCTATTTAGATAGATAAGTAGCAAAAATGGAAAATAATGGATGTATGGAAGACGGAAGATCAGTTTAAAACAGCCTGGCATGGTAGACTTTTGAAAAATGCTTAGCAGTAATGTAAAACATAGACTGTTTGAAGGTAACAAGCTAATTCACGCAAAACCACCAGCACAGATGGAAGTAAATCAAGCACTTCCCCTGTAGAAATGTGCTGTTTCTCTAGGAATGTAATATTGTATTCTAATTTACATTTAACTGACCTATAACATGTATTTACAAAGTGTAATATAAAAACGATACGGGGAAATGGAGCGAGAGTAGATACTTGGTGTGTATGTAAACAGAGCAGCCTCACTGAGATGCTGCCTCTCTCGCTGGGACTCCATTCATTTATCTGCATTTGGCTACTAAAGTTTATTGATACAGACCTGTACTCCCCTCAGGCATTTCCTGAAAAGAGCAATACAGGACATGTGCTGCTCTTGTAAGTGGGGTTTATTTTGGCAGGGTCCGAGGACCTGGGGATGGAGGGGGAAATGTATCCCAGGACCAACATTCCAAGGTTTAGTTGTGGTATTCCCGGTGGAAAATGAAGCAGTGAAAAAGAAAAGGAGTTTTGTGCTAACAGGGCCTCTGGACACCAGTGTAATTGCCATTTCCCCTTTAGATTCTTCTTTCATGTGAGTGGTATGGTGTGAATTATTGTCCAGGCTGTGATTTGTCCTTTCATAGTTGTTAAAGACCCAACGCAAACCCTCTCCCTCACCTAATCCCCTGATGTCCACTGATGTTTGATCAGTTAGACAAAGGGCATCTGGTTGTGAAGCTGCTATTTACAATTGTGGCTTAAAAAAAATCACTCAAAAACCAGCAGTTTTGTGACTCTGTGAGTTGAAAAAAAAAATCAGTGTTCATAAGTTGCTTTACCTTCCAAAGTAGCACAGCTAACAGCAAAAAGATGAGGATTCCCACCAACAGACTGATGGCGATGATCCAGCCGACTACGTAACCCCTCGGTTCCTGACTGTGAAGAGCCTCGAACACCAGCTGAAAAGCAGCAACAAAGTCAGTGAGTCATATTTAAACACAACTCACAAAAGTACGTACAGACAAACACACACACAAACGTGCAAAGGGAGTTCACATGAAGTCATGTGCTGATAATGATGCAATGTCTTGTAACAACAACAAGAATCAAAACACTTCTTGTTTCAGTCCACATTAGAACTCATGACTTGACTCAAGGGGAGCTACATATAGAGCAAAAATACCATCGTCAGCAGCCAGAAACCGAACACAAATGGAATTTATTTTATATGGAACATATTCAATCAATCAGTTGTGCAAACGAGAAAACACATAACAGTCAAAGTCAGTGTAAATCCAGCATAAGTTTGTTGTGTACAAGATCATGTTTCAAGCAAAAATCCTTTGAAGCCATGGAAAGTCTGAGCTGGAACACAACCCGGTCAGGACAGGGTGGTGTAGTGACCTTTGCCACACATGCAGCAAACACCCAGTGTCAACTTGTATCAGCACAAATTGTAAACAACGTCTTGTGCTGCAAAACACAAAATATTTTTATCCACATAATGGATCACTTTCAACCATGCTAGCAGCATATGATCTGTTGACATCACATGTTGGTGGATGGTCCACCACTTTGGTCCCATATGAAATAACTCAATAACTATAAAGTTGATCACTATAAAATGTTGACATTCGTGGCCCACAGAGGTACTCTCCCGACTTTTCATCTACAGTAGATCTACATTTGAATTTGTGCAGCACTTGTTGACAAGCTAAAGTAACGGTAAACTTCAGCATGTTAGTTTTGTTACTGTGAGCCTGTTAGTAACAGGATTTTAAACATCTATCTCACACCACTGGTATTTATGATATCATAGAACTAGTCAGTAAGGTTAACCACCACTGTTTCCTAATATACTCCCAACACCAAACAAGTATTCATCAGATCAGTGTAATTAAAAATAATATATTATCCACTCCCTTTTGCCGATGTATCCACAATGACTCCCTAAAGTCCAGAATGAGGCTGTTTCAGAGAGTTATCTCGTCCATTCTGGGACCTTGGCAACTCTTAAAAAAAACCCTGGCGCCACAATAAATAAGAGTTATTTAGGTTGTTTCCCATGACATGAGTGAACACTGACCTGCTGTATAATCTGTCAGTGAAAACAAATTTCATTTCATTTAATCCAATGTAGAGTGTAAGTGTTAGATTCAATGAAGGGAAGCAGTTTCGACCATTGAATGCTGTATTAGATGTAATTAAGTAAACACACTCAATCTAAATCACTTTCTGGCACAAGTCCTTTGATGTTTATTTTATTTTCTAACAAGCATAATTACTTTTAGATGTGTAACAGTAAAATTATCATTTTGGTTTTGTACTCCCTTTCATATTTCAGTCCACAAGTCATTTCCAAAACAGTTATTTTGACTGCATAAGTTGATTTGCACTGAATTAGCAGTGGTTTGACTTGAGTAAAATACATCATTATTCAGCACCACAGCTAGCCTGCTTTACTGTCACCGTTCAGGCCTTAAATGGAAAATAACACATTCCCTTGCATCATGAAATAGATGGGTTTATTTAATAATGATTTTAAACAATGGAAAATAATGTGTATTCACTCAAATGTCACACATTCCTGCATAAACAATGGGACAATTTCAGAATAGGCGCAGAAATTTAATTTTCCATTGTGCGTAGCGTTGCATGAACTGTGGACACAAATGTGGCATGAGACGACAACTGCAAACCAAGACAAAACCAAGTGGACAAGTGAAGATTAATCCCTCTGTTGAATAGTTTCCCACATTAACACCTCCCCCTTTGCTCCGAGCACTGGAATCTAACTGTTGTTATGCATGCCAAAGTGCTTGCGTGAACATAAAAAAGATGAAAGCTCTGCTGGTCGTTGCTCTCTGACTCTGACTTGCCCAATTTAACTTGTGCAATCAGGTAATTTTGAGAATATGTGGTTGGATGAGAAGTTCATTCAACTCAGCTCTGTGATGCTAAGTTTGGAACTCGCATGCTTAGAGCAAAAACATATGGATTTATGTGGGTGTGTTTTCATGTCACAGGTGATAAAAAACTGACGACCACTAGGCTTGCTGTGAGTAATACAACTAGGGACTACAAATTATGCTATGCTGTGTGTACTCTAGCCAGCAGGGATCCTGAGGGAAAAGGTAACTGTGTTTACTAAAACCTCAGGGGGTAACAGTCACAGGAATGAGCACATGAAGTATGTGCTGAAAGGGCGGCATGGTATGGACGTATTCACAGCAGGCCTGAATTTTCCGAGCACGTCTGAGGCTCAGGGTCAGCAGGGCTGCAGGACGGTCAGCACCCTAATCACTTATGAGATCCCACTGCGAGCTCAGCGGGTGCTCAATATAATCATCACATCTGATCTTGTGGGCCATTCAATCACTCAGCGAAACAACAGTGGGGGGAGGGTCTGTCCTTGAGCACAGCTGAGGACCCCCAAAAACAGCCAAGAGAATTGCCACTGTACCATATAGTCACAGCTGCTCTGTGGAATCACATTCTTGACAATGATTCGCAGAAGAGAACATCAGCATTATATATACAGTATAGGATCATCAATATATTTTTGCAAGTGGAGCCAAGTCACAAGTAGCCTGTCCTTCAACCAAAATCCCTGGGTTCAAACCTCAATATGTATCTGCCCTGCCACAGTGTAGACATAGCTACCCTACCAGCTGCTGCAGCTCTGCTCTGTGACTTCATCTGAGATTCTTGGTGAGAAAAAATATGTCAAAGTGATTGATGTAGACTGAGTGAAAGAACCAAGGTTTAAAGTTTCAGTTTACACAGATTAGATGGATTTAATTCAGATTTTATTTGAGTTGTGAGAGCTGTCATGATATTCTGAACAAACAAAACCGTTATTTGGGCTGATAAAGTGTCAGTGACATTTCCGTTAGTCTAGGTAGAGGTTGAATTAACTGTTGTACTCACAGAAATGTCCTCTGGTAGCCCGTTTGGCACCTCCATTGCTCTGTCATTTACTTGAACACTGCCCCTCGTCACAAACTGGATCACTGAGGAACTATCCTGTGGGTTAAGAGAGAATAGTGAGATCTAAATTTGTACTAAAATTGCAATTCAATTAAGTTTAGTAAGCTTGTGACACATTTTTTTCTTACCTTCTTGAGAATTTCAGTGTTGAGCAGAAGTTTTATATCTATGCTCAAAGCTTCTTCCTTTAACTGTGGACCCAGACTGCAGGAGATTGTCATGCATGCTCTTCCAGGCCGGTCACAGTCCTTTTTTAAAAAAAAAGATGAAGAGAAGATGGAAAAAGGGAAGAGAGGAGGAACGATCAAAAGAAAGTGTGCGTGTGAGAGAAAGACGTGTGACAAACAGATGTTGCACCAAAAAACAAGAATCCTCATAGGGATGGGGGGGTGACAGTCATTGACCTCTGAAATGTCAAAGTGTAATGCACTGGATATTTACCAAGACTTTGCGTCCTGATTTGCTGAAGAAGGCGAATATGGAATGGAAGATGCTCTCTCTCTCCTGTGGGATGGTGCACGGTGTTGGGTTGCGATGAGGTGTGCAGTTTCCTCGTCCATCGGCCACCTGAAGTAAAACAGTAGTAGAGAAAAATTGACTTCTGTGGCTTGAATATGTGAGAAAATGGGAGTTTTGTCATGTTTGCGTTGCTAAGACAGGTTTTTATTTTGGTTTCACAGCAAAAATGTAGACACAAGCACTTTTGTCACTAAAATTAGTCCAACTCCACTATTGTTTTGAGTCTCCAGGTCTCACAGGAACTTCTCCCCAACAAGAAGCCAGTACCCCTCCCAGACAGATTTCCCATATGGAGTGATTTAGAGGTGTCTGCTTTACTGCCCAGCCCCCAGGGAACACTTCCCCTTTCCCCTCTTCTCAGTCTGACCTAAAGCTATGAAGCTGGAAATCTCCCCCGGCCTTCCTCATTGTCTGTTCTGTTACCACCCAGCATGTCTAAGCTTTAATTGCTACGCTTTCTCATGTCCTGTTTTTCTGCTGCCATCTCTGCGGTGAAGATTCATAGTCTGCCCTAAATTTCACCTGGCAAAATCTCCCACGAGAACAAAATTTTCACAGTAAGTAATGACGATTGAGAGATTTTATGTAGAAAAACTAGAACATATGGCGCAAGAGTCAGAAACTTGTATATCATGTCCGAACAAATGGAGGTCTGTATAAAATGTAAGAATATCTGGCTATAAAATATAAGTGTTCAACTGTCCATTGTGCCACAGGCTAGACACAGTGTTAACAGTGCTTATGATGTGTGGTTCCAGGCTGGGGATGGTACAGGGCAGTAGCCAGCTCTGCAGGTGTCCCATTCCTGTTTCGTGCAAGCTGTCTGATCCCTTGAAAGTGATTCCAGATGGACTCTAGGAGGGTGGGATACAGTCAACCCGGTCTGCCCATTCACAGTAAATACAATTAACAGCTTGAGCTCACCCATGATCTACCTATATGAAAGGGCGCAATGCAAGGGTTAAGAAAACATTTAAACCCAGTGGGAGTATTGTGTTTCTTTATCTAAATCCAAATTGTTGTGAAACAAAATGGTCACCTTGCTTCAGTAGCAACGTCAACACTTCAGCTTAGATTTTCACTGGCCTGGTGGTGCCTCATACTAAGCAAATTGCCTACGCCTTGACAAAAAAACTAAGCTTTCTGTACATAAAAGAGTACTATGTGGTGGATACAGGCAGATTAAGAAGGAAAGCAGGACAGACAGACATTGACTGGGTAACTGAAATAAAAAATGTGGCTGCCTGCAGGTGAATAAACTAATAAATAAGGATTTGGGCTGGATAAATAATGTAGATAGACTGCTGTTGGCATCCACCTGTGTTTCAATGATGTGGAACATGTCGGCTCCGCTGCCAGCCAGCCGGTTGGGTATCCTGATGTCCACAGTGGAGCCAGGCAGCCTGCTGGGCCCCTTGTTTATAGCCTGGAACCACATCACACAGAGAAAGGGAATGATGGAGACAAAGCAAAAGAAATGTGAATAGATAAAAGGAAACATGAACATACTAAAATGCCTATATACTCTGTGATTGTAGTACCTGAAAAGTGAGGTTGAGAGGCTGAAAGTTGCACTCCATGTCTTCCAGCTGTACGAAACGTGAGGCATCAATGGAATTTCCATACACGAAGGAACTCGGAGTCACCACACTGCACACAACAAAAATCGGGACAGGCATACCAGATGATGTGTTAATACTAAAACATTTAAATGCCAATACAAATCTTATAAAAATTCTCAGACTTTTACAATGTTGCCGCCCTGCCGCTCAGTTATCAACTGAGCGGCAGGGCTTTTTTAAGAGCTGATATATGAGTCAAACGTGCCCCGCTCGTCTCTGAAGCCTGACAGCAAACAGCCACCTTATCTGATGTCAGAACCCTGGTGATTTTGGACTGTTTTACATCTCTCTCCCTTGCCTGTGAAGCACGTTCGTGATAAAGCCTTTCAAAGATAAGACTTTTCAAGTTGATGGTCTCCATACTGATAATAGAACTCCCAGCAGATGGGCAACTAGTTCAAGTCTCCTCTGGAATATTTTTGTTCTTACCCGGTAATAACTGTGTCAGTCTCATGAACCAGAGGAATGGACAGATCCAGGCTGTTGTCTGAGAGTTTGTGCTCGGGATTGGCGCTACAACAAACAAGTAACAATAAAGTTATTCAGCTATTTGCAAATCAGTTCAAGTTCAGAATTATATTCTTTTCAGTGGCATAAAAGTGGGCACATTTATAGGGATAAATAAGCGTTTTAGTTCAAAGTATTAACTAAAATATGAATCTTAAATTCTACCTTTTTGCTTGAACCAGGAACTGCAATGTGTCATTTTCCCCAGAGAGCTGAGTTGTGTCAAAAATCACTGCAAAATGATACTGAAAAGAGAATAAATACTGGTGTCAGTGGCAATTTTCTCAACTGTGAAACTGTTGCAGTACATTTTCTGTGAGATGCTACATCCTTTACCACGTAAATGGTGGCATCAACAGATTTCTTTTGCACGCTAACGCACTGCGCTTTACCACTTTGGCATGTGTTGTGTATCGTGCTATTTAGACCACATGAATTTAGTTTTAAGTAGCTTGGATCTACCTTAGTCTGTGCTCTCATGAAGGGAAATCCCACGCTGCATTTGAGGAAGTCCAAATCAACGAGTTCACAGGAAATACCCTTCTCTTCCTGCAAAAAGACAGATAGACACGAGAGTAAAGAGGGAGCGATAAAGACAGACAGGCTGGAGACAAAGTCAAAGGGACAAAAGGCACAAAGAGGAAGGCAGAGTAGCACGGATTAGAGAGAGCAGTCGACAAGACAGACTTTGACAGGGAATAATCAGTTTTGATAAGATCACAGGCCAAAGCAGCAGCACTGTCTCGGAATGACAAAAATTATATAAATATCATGGATAATCTAATTTAGAACAAATACACGACAAAAAGTTACAGTCTAATATCTACGACAGCTTTAGAAACACAAACACCCACCAACACTGATGGGACGAAGGTTAAGTTTATTGTTGGAAAAGGAAAAAAGGCTTCTGTATGTAAAAGAATAGGTTCTCATATTATTTTTTTGAAGATCCAAATTAGGTTAAATGAAGAATGTACAAAGCAGCGATGGCACACACACATCTTAGCGGGTGGGTAATTGGCCGGCCTCCAGGCTGTGTGTTTGGAAGCTTGTCTAAACAATATGGAGCTTCACCGGCTGCGCTGTGTAAACACTTGGGCCTTGACCCTATGAGGAGTAAGAATTCTTTTAGCGAGAGTTCACCAAAAGTCTGTCAGCTGAGCTTGTGTGCAAGGAGCATGAAAGCGGGCAGAGACACTTGACGTTGAGAAAAGAAAGAAAAAAAAAGAAAACGGACAGGACTAGTGCTTCTGAAAGATTTAGAAAGGGACTTGAGATGTAAATTATACAAAATATCTGAATGCTTGTTCTGCTGCCCAGTTTGAGCCTGTGTTTATAAATTGTTTCCAAATGTGATAAAGAAAAGAGGTGTGAAGGTTGCGCCTGCTGACATATTTAGAGTTATACATCCATCCACAGTAACATCTACACTCCTGTTTCCCTTATTCAGCAGATTCCCAGTGTCAGTGTAGGGTGTGGCTGTGTCCTCAATCTTTATTAAGTCATCTTAAAAAAGCAGCTTTTCCCTTTACATAGACACCGGTGAGCCTCTGTTTGGGGGGTAGTACAACTGGCAATGATGGAATTTCCTCTATTTCCTGTATTCCTCAATGCTGCTGTGCAAACAGTGACTGTCCCGTGGGACTGGGCAGGATTGGGGAAGTGGGCCTGTTTACCCATCACCCACCTGGCTGCCCTTGAGAGAGAACAGAGCATGCGGACACATGGTTTGTCAGGCCTCAAAAAACGACAAAGTCTGTTTGTTCAGCACTTCTTCACTTTCTTTCTCTTGCATACTTTCTCTGCTCCATCTCTGTCAGGAACAAATACACGCTGGGATTTTCCCAAATGGCAGGGCCATTAAATATCACGGGGAGTGTTTACCCCTTTAGTGGCGGCTGAAGCCTCTAGTGGAGCAGTATGTCAGCGAGGATGACAATATACAGGAGGCCTGATTCCAGCATGTTTCTACAAGTGTCTTAATGCCTCCATCTACTCTCTTACATTTGGCGCTACTTTGCTCTGCCTCTTCCAAACCATTGTCATCACCTACTTTATGCTCTCTACACAGGTATTACGATTAACATCTACCTTTCACTTTCATGGCTGCGCGTCACAGCCAAGAAAAATCAGTGAATTATATATTCTCCCATTTAAAATTCCATTGAAATTCACAGCTTAACACATTTCTCAGTTGCTTACTCATTTTTTTGAGCCTCTCACCATGATTCTCATTTGTTCCAATTGTTAAATGAGCAGAAGTCAATGGTGGAAGAAGTATTAAGATCCTTCACACACGTAAAAATCCCGCATTCGAAATTTAACTTAAACACAAGAATTATCAATAAAACTGATAAAACACATGCCCAGATGTATAATGGTACAAATATCTGTCACAACTCTGGTCTGAACAGAAAAAAAAAAAAATCAGACAACTAAAACATTTCAGAAATAAAAAAAAGAAAACACAGTAGCCAGCAGAGCAGCCTCTAAATCTCACAGGAGTGAAGTCAGTACTCCTGAAACTGAATCACCTCCGGCGCTCTCTGACAGCTTGTGCTGCAAGAACAACAGAGTGATAACACGCCCCAGTCTAACATAGGAAGGGGAGTACAAGACCACGCTTTACTCACTGGTGAAAAAGTCACAGGGGAGGGCTGACAGCTGACTTAAAAACTTAACTTAAAAAAGGGAGCATGGGGGGGTCGCAATGTCACGTTCTCTTGAAGTAATTAGAAATTTCTCAAAGAGCATCAATCTACTCGGGCGGCCTCTTTGTCATCTCTGCATACTGTTCACTTCCTGTTCCCTTTGTGCAGCCAGTCATCCTGACTTATCAGGTTCCCAAACAAAATGAGACTCTGAGGCTCTTGGAAACCTGATATGTAATGTCCATCTGCTTCATTAGATTAACTCTGAAACTTAAACTGAAACACTGTTTTTTTAATATTTACCTGAGGCATGTATTCTATTTAAATTCAATTTTAGTTTGTTAGGGGGAGCTTTCAATCATGTGACAGGGACTGCACAGAGATGGTCCAAAAAACAAAACAAAACTCAGCTGTAGGACAAACATGAGAGGTGAAAAGCCCCTCTGATGGATGTCGTCCCATCTAGCATTTAGAAAGCTGCTGAACCCGTGCAGACTCGTGTCAGAGCACTGTCTGACGTGGCGTCTCTGTCAGCTGTGAGCGGATCTGCTGTCCTCATTGTGACAAGTGAGCGAACAGACGTGAGGCAGAGGCAGAGGTGGCCGCTGTGAAATCCATCCACGTACAATGCGGTCACAGGGAAAATCTCTCAGGTTTAATGTGGGATGGCGGTGGGTAGATATTTATTTAACAGAATGCTGAATCTGCTGTGTTGGAGGCAAAGAAGCGTGAGAAGCAGGTCTCATCTGTACCTGCACCGAGGTCAGATATTATCCCTGTATTTACTCCAAGCAGAACGATCCTGTGAGAGTTTCTTGACATGATTTTGTTGGTGCATAAATCAAGCTTGAGGTAATGTTGAGTATGAGGTATTTGACTTGTTCTCATACGCAGCTCGTATGTTGTCGACATGGAGTGTCTGTCTCGAATGAGTCAGAGAAGCGTGTGACAGGTCAGCCAGAGGAGCTGCCCTCTGAGACGGGACAGCTGCTGCTGCTGAGACTTTCCTGTATGACATCCTTTCATCTACCAGCGCTGCCTTTATGGCTCAGGCGAAGCTTTAAGTTCATCTGTCCTCTTGCAAGTCTGGCTTTTTGCTCGCTTCACTGTTTAGACTACACACCTGACATATAATCAGTCTTTCTAAACAGGCCATCGTTGATAAAAACTTACATCTCAGTGGCAAACTGATGACATTCAACTTGCAATGATGCAACATGTGGTTGCGTGTGAAGTGTTTGAGCCTAAGTTGTTTTTACAGCAGCAAAAAAAAAGTCAATAAGGTTTCAGAAATAAATATTAGCGCCAAAGTAAATAAACAAAAGATTATTCAAGAGCCCCAACAGACCTTCTGCCAAAAGTTGATGTAGAAAACTTCTCTGGAGAAGTTGAAGTAAATGTTAGTGTCGTAGGCGTCGTCTCCAGCGTTGGCGATGGTCATGTTCAAAGAGACGTTCTTCACTCCTCCAAGTGCCAAATGGGGTTTAATATGCAACCTGATGGAAACATAAGGTAAACCATGTGTCACAAGATAAATAAAAGTCTTGCAACAAATGTGGGCTGTTGCAGGTGGAATGTTGAGCAAAGATTTGTATCAGCAAGTGACCTGATCTTGTTTTAGTTTGAAATTCTAACTGTAAAATGTGAGTAAACAGAGAGGAGTGACCTTGAAATGGAGTATTTTGTTGTTTTTTGCAGAAAAACAACAAAAGTATGCACAAAATCCTAGTTACCATAGTGGACATAATCTATCATTAAATGCACAAAGCGCAGATGATGCACAATAAAAAGAAAAGGAACTCCCTAACTATGGAAAAACATATGGATATCCTCCAAGCATGCGTCATGGTTCCACTACCCACACCCACATGGCCTATGACGTCAGCTTGCTTCCTCAAAACTGGGAGAAAAGGCAAAGACAGCAAATCTGAACTGAGAAGTCAAATGTTTTTACCCAGAGAGCAACAGCTTCCCATGAAGCTTCAGATCTGCAGCGCAGTCGTCTGACAGGCAGTTCTTCTCAAACCAAGTCTGAAGAGGAAACAGTAAAGTACACGGTTAATATGACCTCATGCACCGAACACACTGTCTCCATATTCAGACTAGGGGGCAGTGTTGTGTTGTTTCTGGAGCTAACCACTAGATTCTTATCAGAAGGTTTAAAATCTTTACTCTGTCTGATCTCTTTTAATTAGTCCGATGATGATCTTGGGTTTAAGGTTGGTTCAATCATGAAAGAGAACTTAAGTCAAGCATTAAAGCTCGATGACTCTCTGATAAATGGATTCTGGAGGTGCTGAAAGATGCAAATCCCTCAGTTTTTCAAGAAGTGCAGACAGTGGAGAAACACATGTGGGGCAGGTTAGAGGTGGTTGCAAAGAAAATAAATGAACCAGTCTTTTTGGATTCCACTCAAGAAAAGCTAACACAGACAATAATAAGCTGGTAACGAATACCAAATCATAATGAACTTGAGCTATTTCCTTCATTCTTCTGCGGTCCTTGTGTCAGGTGTGGGGAGATTTCAACGCAATTCCGTCACAATTTGTGTGAACTGAACTTTTATGTTTCTAAGAGAGAGGGATGACATAGTATCTAGGTAAATAAATAAAACTGACATTCAAGGAGGCTTCACTTTGAGAATAAGAATGATTTTATGACTACAGATTTTAGAAGTTAGAGCAACAAATCATCTGTAATGTGCATTTTCTTGGTCCAATAATAAAAGATTTACATAATATTGGTTCTAGAATGTTTGATTTCAATCATAACAGCCTGACTTATCAATTTTAGATCCAACTCCTGACAACAGTACTCCACATAAAGACCGTATCAAACTTTGTTAAGTGCTGCAGCTAGTGAATAATATAACTGTTCACAGGAAATTGATTTTTCAAGGTAAATTTTGAATTGTGGATAATCTCTATGCATATTTTTGAACCATCTTTTTTTTCCGGTAATGAAAATGTGACAATGTGAAACCCTGAAATCTTCAGGAGACAGATTTTCGATGATTTTACTACATATTTTTATATGATATGATAAGTACTAAACTTACCTCGTTCTTCACCGCGATCTTGTTTCCTTTCCTCCACCGCAGCACCGGCGTGAGCGCAGGCATATCGTGCTCCTGGTGTCCCGTCAACACGTGCTTCCCCAGGCTGTAAGCAACCTCGAACGTGATGGCTGTGAAAACGTCCTTCACATCTTTCTGCAGAGAAAGAAACAACAAACAAGGTTATTGCAAAGAATTTGTCTCACCATAAACACAGAACTGTTAAAACGAATTTTAACCTCAAAGCAATAAGTGTCATGTAAAAGCCTAAACGATTATGGTGATTTAACATCTTTCTCTAATTGACGCCTGGTGCAAAGAGTGATTACGCTGCAGATTATCAGAAGATCACACAGTCTGGATATGATGTTATCACTGTAATCACTGAGGCAAAGATCCACATGGTTGATTGCAGATGTAAGTTTACTGATAGACCACGAAAATTATCTTAATTGGTTTTAATGGACGGGGTGACACAACTCGCTCATCAATTACTTCTTCTTTTCTGTCACTTAAATTAAAGTAGTAATAACAGGGGCCACCACTAAAAGTTCACAGCAAAGCCTATGAACCTTTTTTGCTGTTTGAAAGAAAGAAAAAAACCTGTTGGCACTGCCTCTGAGAGTTCTCATAGCATTTCTGGTGGCTCCATCCAAGACCACAAAAGAAGTGTTTGATTTGGCAACAGGTTTGGAAACAATGCAGACAGAATGAAAACAGAGCTAAATGTGATCAAATCCCATATCTTCATTAGATGACAGCGGTGAAAGACATACATGGGAAAAGCAGATACTGATGTTGCTTTTTCATCTCCTCCTGTCCATTACAACTGCACTCAGCTTTTTCATGGCTGCTTGGTGGGTATGACTGGTCTTTTTGTCCAAAAGCTGCATTAATAACATGCACATAGTCAACCTGTGTCCCCTATGCCCAAACTGATATCCAACAACCTGGAGCCAAACCCACAATGAAAACACAAAGAGCATCCTGTGCTCACTAAGGCCACGCGTTCTTTTACTCTTTCTCTCTTTTGTCCATTATCAGAGTGCTTTCCAGTATCCTCACACCCATCCACTTTCCCCCCATGCGGGGCCAGTCTGGACTTTGAACATATACGGCAACACCAGCAGAGAGTCCTCCCAACCCATCAACAGAAAGAGTTACAGCAGGAAAGACCAGCCAACAGCGCAGGACATGAATAGGCAAAAACAAAAGATTTGTGGCCCATTTGGGAAATCGTGCTGCACACTGATAAAAATGTGGCATTGCTAATAATATCAAAGAATTTTATAATGATTTTCTATCTAAAATTAAGCTGCAAGTCATATTTATTTGCTGTGTGTTTAATCTGCTCGCTATTTTCTGAATTAATCGTTTAATTGCTTGAGTTACAAAATTACCCAAAGCCCATTTTTCATATTTGAAAAGTGGAACCAAAACTTTCAATGTGCTAACATGCTGATCAAATTAGATATAGAAAGATATGATAATTATTGAGGCTGAGTGTGCCTTACTTTGGACAGTATTTTTTGTTGTAATGTGTTCATCTGTACAGCTGTATCTGTCTTTTATATGGTCACATATAAAAGACAGATACAGAAAACGAGGCAAGAGCTTTTACTAGTGTGGGCAACCACTATTTCCTGGAGGCAGCAAGTATCATTGCACCAACTTTTAACAAACACCAGTAAAAAAAAAATATACAAATGCAATTTTTGGTTCAAGCACAGTCCACTACCACAGTATTTGTCAAATAAGGATTGGCAGCACAGATGTAAAAAAGACATCCCTCCCTGGAGTGTAATTCATGCCTCATTGGACTTACAGAGACAGTGTTGTTCTAGTAGTATAGCAGCTCAGCTAGGAGGTAACATGACACAGTGTGGTAGTCAGTGCTGGACAAGCGGTGGTATACTATGTGAGCCACTGGCAAAGTCCTCAGCCTCAGTAGCCATTAAAGCAGAATGCTTGAAATGGCCCCTGTCCTCTGGCCTCTGAGTGAACTGACCCCCTGGGATTTCACTGCTTGGGTCTACAGCCCCAAACTCCCACAGCTTATCTCACATTTTCACAAGCCACAGGGGAAACTGGGGGGCATAATGACTTGAAATGAAATGTAGTGTTTTTGCACAATTTCATGCTTTAATGGTGACTTTTACACACAAGTAAAGACGCATAATCTTTCCATTAAAGTAGTGGACTAGGTAGGGATTTTCACATCTATTTTTACAGAGCATTTATTATTGCATGGATACAGGATGGCTTTCTTGTTGAAACACAAGCCTTCAGACTGCTAACTAACTCCCAAAACTCACAGGAAGCTTATATTAGAATTGCCGGAGGTAGTTCAGCAACACTTGGCCTAAGCTTTTATTATCCCTCGATCAATGCTGCCAATAACCCCACCCAAATCCATGCCCCTGGTCCGGTCATTTACTCCCTCCTGGACCTACTTTTAATTCCTGTATTTATAGAACAGAGGAGTTCCTAAACTCCAGCTGAGAGGGACACCAGTTAGTGTTAACTGCCTGCTACCTATAATTTTATGGAAAAGAAAACCAACAACTGTTTCTTACATGACAGTAAGTTCACAAGAGAAAACTCTGTGCTCAAAGGCTTCTACTATGTAAATCCTTTCAAACGTAAAGGCTTCAGGGGTGTGCAATTTATGGTGTTTAGGCTGTTTACAGGCCATTACATACAAAACAACAGGTTTCTTTCTGTTAGTTGTTTCCAGTTTTAAAGTGAGAGCTTATGACATTACACCCTCTTACATAATGTTACAAAAAGCTGAGTTCATGGGTAATAAAACACACCCTTCCTCAATTTAATACAGGCGTAGGTCAAGTCAGGGATCAGTTGACCAGCAGCTGATGGGGACAGAGTTGGCTACTTAACACTGTGGACGTTAGCGTTTTAGTTTGTTGATTTTATCACTTTTGACAAACTTTCTGCTTGTGCTCAGTTCCACTATGGTTTATTACGTCACAGATAAACATGTTTTATCGCATGAGTAAAACACACAATGAAAGGGACGTGCTTTTTTTCTCCTGCTATTTTACTCTGAGGCAGGTCCTCTGTTGATGACATCTTTAAAGCTACTTCTTGTAAACCGGGGGAAATTAAATGTGCCATTTTCCTGTAATTACCACTTGCGGTCACAGTGGCTGCACAGTCCCTTTTTAATGCCAGTATGTTCATGATTTTTATTTTTAAATTACGTGTTTATAGCATCTTTCAAATTATTCTCATGAACAAAGTTTTTCTTCTTCTTTTCTTTTCCACCAACATAAGCTGTCCAGGGATTCAAATAGGTCTGGTGTTGTGGTCACTGATGATTGTTTCCGCTTCTTGGAGAAACAACCGACCAATCAGAGTTTTGTGGGTGGGGTTAATCGTGTTGACATCATTAGTGGAGATTAAATGACTCTTTCTATCCCATTCATCAGTTTAGGGGCTTGTATTTCTCTCCGACACATGCTGAAGTGAATCATTAACATTTTTAAGACGCAGGCTTTAAAGAAAATTTTTTTTTTTTTTTTTTTTTGACATTTTAGTTGAAAATTCTGCCAACAAAAAAGGTAAATTTCCTGCATGGCCACTTAAAAATAGTCTAAACCCTCTCATCATCCCATGGACAAAATTACTTATTAATGGTTCCAGTCTTACTGTAGAGATGCCAGCAAACTCAGCGGGAAGCAGCTGTTTTCCAGCAGTTCCCACCATACTTTGGAAACAGTAAATTCTCAACTATAGGACGAAAAATCTGCATGTTAAAGCAGTTGAGATTTTTTATGACACACTCGATAAAAACTTCCTCCCTGTATGCACATACATATAGTTAACTCATAGCATGGAGGAGAGCTTGTTACTCTGTGTGTTTTTAAAGAAAACAACAGAGAATCAAACCTTCACCTAAAACATCTTGTCTCTATGGGACAAAGTTTCCACCAAAATGCTATCTCTATGCTTATGTTTACACTCGGGACCCATTTCTTTGACACAGCAAAGCATAACTCACCCCTTTACCAACCATTCTTTCCCCTTGTCTCCCCACTCTGCTGCCTCTAGGACCTTTCCCTTCACATCTAAATTTGATGCATGCATGTTTTAGGAACATAACCACTGCTGCTGTATGAATGAATTTTAACTTGACTGAGCATATTTTACAGATTTCCCCCTCAACTCTAGTTGAGCTGTGCTTGACTTGAATTATACTCTACTGAGCTCTGGTTCTCACATGTTAATCTGATCAACAAGATGGCAACGCACCAAGCTGCCCCTTCATGATCGCAGAGCAGCTCCACCGTGGTGGGTGCGGGGAAGGATGACGTCAGCTTGCAAAAGGCTCTGATCTTCAGTTTAAATGCTGCATGCTTGGCTGCAATGCACAAGAGCTGTTCTCTCAGCCAAACCATTCCCTCAAAGCATATAGGCTAAGCCTGGTCATGGGAAGTCTTATTAAGTTGTGGGGGAAACGTGCACTCCTTTTTAGGACAATGGATGTTTGGATGGCTTGCAGGTTGAGGCCATTTCATTCAAAGGGTAAACTTCAGAATACCTTAGTTTAAATGGAAAAAGCTTTTTAGTTTAGTGATGAACTGATTCACCCTGTCAGAGGTTATGGTTATGTGTGTATATTGAGACAAAAAGGGGAGAACTTGCATTTGCAAGTATTTACAGTAATATCCGTAGCATATGGGAGACATGCACTTAAACAGCTTATCTCAGCTTGTCATTTTAAAAAAGTCTAGAAGTGAGATTTTCAGTGTGTAACTTTCTGCCAGATTGACTGCAGGTCAAACTAAAGCAGCTGCTCGGCTCAGAATAGGTTAGCAGATGTTAGGAAGCTTGGAATGACAAACTATGTAGGAGGAGGACAAAGTGTCATCCAATTGTTTTAGGCTAGAAACCTTTTAGGAAAAGTGAACTACGAACAGCTTTACTCTGTGAAAATGACCTGCATGCTCCTAAATCTTCATAGTCACGTGTCATGGCAGAAAGGTCAGAGTCAGTAAAGACATTAAAGCAGGAACAAATGCAGATCTCATGGCTCATCCTCATGTTTAACTGAATTTGTTTTGGTTTGATCACCTCCCACTTGATTTATCTTTCATGACCTTCACTCATATCTAAAAAGCACCATTTACAGTCTGTTAAAATCCCCTAAGGAGCAGCTCCTCCACTCACTGCTGTTGCCAGTGATGTGATGTGATATTTTTAATCTGAATCCTTCTTTCAAGGACCCTGTCAAGGACTTCTGAGTGAGAATGAGTGCAGTTTCCTCTAAATCTGGTGATTTTGTTACTTTTGTGTTATGTCCTTTCCTCTTTTTGTTTTCTTAACTGTGCCTTGCCTTCAGTTCCTGTGTCCACATGTCGTTATTTCCAATGAGATTAATTTTTTTCTGCCTCTTATCATTTTGTAGCATTCGCTTAATTCTGCCCATAACTTTTATGGGTAGAACGAGCTGTAAACCCAACAACAGCAAACTTTAAACTTCTAAAACTGATCCTGGGAATCTTTTAGAAACTTCGTACATTTTCATATTTTTTGTATTCAAAAGTTACATATTTATACGGATGAGAGGCAACATTAACATACATCTAGACTAAACTATTCGATCACCTATTAGTTCTGTTTTGGTCTCCACCAATTGTGTCAATTTATTGCTTTAGGGTAACAACTCCTGAGCGAAGTATATGGTTCTTTAACTTCCACTGTGTTTACTAGCAATCATTCACTAGCACTATGATCACTAGCAGTGGTGGAACACAGGGTTTATCAGTTTTTCACCGAACAAAGCTGCCTGCTGAGGGTGGAGATAACAACAAAAGCAGTGAGAGTGAACTAAAAGCTGCAAAACCAGAGTGGAGATCTGAAATATTCTAAAACTACTGCAAAACTGCAGAGAAGTGTGATATTTCTGTCTGTGTTCATAAGTTCACATCTCACATAGTTATGTGATCCATTGTTTATATAAAGAATATCAATTATTCGTACTTAAAATCTGCAAAAGCTGATTCTTTTGGCCATTTGGGAGCAACAGAAACAAGTTGTGAAATATCTGTCCCTAGCTGATGAATGTAAGTCCAATATTCACTTGTCTTTTCACACTGTTTTTTGTCTCCATCGGGTCCTGAGGGAAATATCTGGCACATAAGTTACTTAAATCTCTGCTGTGTTCGCCAGCTGGTGTCTAACTTTATTTAACTGCTGATTGGTGCTGAGCAGACACAGTGTGCTTTTAAATCTTTTTAGGTGAACACAGCAGCCTGCTACAAGAGTGAGGCAGAACAATAAAGTTGTGGTTTGAACCGCTGAACAATAAGTTGTAACTTGCTATGAGCTCCCAAAAGGAGCTACAGATTAAACAACATGTCTTGACTAAAACAATGACACAAATTTAGCGATGCAACCATCTTCTTATTGTTAGCAATCTGGAAATAAAGTTACATGTCACCAAAAAATGAACTTCAGCTTTAATAACTTCATCCTGTCCAAAACCAAATAATTCTGCATAATATGAAAATGCCACACTACCAGTCATAGCAAATGTACGCAGCACGCCTTTGAAAACAGTTCCCATTAACCATGAGCCATGTTTACTCCAACCACTGGAAAATGTTTCAGTCTGTGTGATGTTAGTATTAGACACAGCGATTCTTAGATGTCTGTCCAGCTTCAGGCAGCAGTCTGATAAATCACACATTTCACGCAGTCTACAACCTGTTGTGCATAAAAACACGATGTGCGTAGAAAACAAGTTGAACTGTGTGAACATTTTAAACCAGAATTTAGAGCTAACCGAACACTGGGAAGAACATTAATATGTTTATGGTTCCAAATATGTTCATATAACTAAAAGCTAATCTGGGGATTGTTCTGCTTATTGAGCTAATTTAGTCAGAAATGAAAACAAATGTGTGGTTATAGACTGGTACACTCATGGCAATTAGGAGTAAATGGTGCTTTTAGTAAACAATTGAGTGGCCTTGCCTACAGTGAGCTTTTGCACTGATAAATTGCAATAAAAATCACAATAAGATGGAAATCTGAGGTCAAGAGTGCATTTTGACATGAGAACTGTGATAACAGTGAAAGAATAAGTCTGTCACATGTTCATGAAGTCATAGGTCACATTAATGTTCAACCCTTCTATACCTTCACCATCACGACATAAAATACAATTTTATAAACTAAAAGAAACCTTTGTACAATTTTGGACTGTTTTCACGAAAACATAAATCAGCCGAATCCTAACCTTCAGCCACACTGAGTGTTGCTAGATACGCTAGTGTGTTGTAATGTCTCCCATGAGCAAACACATATTTCCTCCAGGCTTACACAGAACAGCACCATCGAGAAACTGACAGGAAACGTATACCATCTGTACTGTCCATTGCAAAATATTTACTTGCAGAAGCTTGACTCACCTGCTGGACTTACACACCGGCTTTCCACCAAAACTCACAAACAAAAACAAGTACGTCTTTGCTCTCAAATGTCCAGTAAAATGACTCTCCCTCAATAAAGATCCCAAGGGTGCAGATAAGGAGATATACTTCTCCTACGCCTTGGAGAGTTCAAGTGTAATGAATTTATTGCTTTTTAAAACAACGTTCGCGTAAACACAAATTGCAGGAAACTTTTATGGTCTCGCATGCATCATGAAGAAGGCATTCAACATTTGACCCTTGGACAGTTAAAACCACAGCTGGGATTTATAAAGGAGGAGAGAAAGGTGCCTCACTTTCCCGGTGGAAACTGGCAGATGGAACACGTTTACTGCTCAAACATACCAAATTCATCAGCTTGTTATTTTTACTACATTCTATCAACAACAAATTGATTTAGCGCCAACGCTAACTATAGCTGTATTATTTCAATATCTGTATCTGAAACCCAACCAGCCACCTATAAATACACAGATGTGTCCTCTCATATCTCAGTTCCCCCTCACTCAACTCCTCCATTGTCATACTATCGCCACATTATTTTTTTCCGTTCTAATTTTAGTGCTGTTACTATAGCTCATTTGAGAGAATTACAAGCCTTCACACCCTTGAAAAGACCATAAAGTCGTGAAGTTAAAAGAAGTTAAAGTCGCCTAAAAGCTCCTGTATTATAGCCCCTTCATTTCCCAAATTCTTGACCCAGGGCTGCCATCATCATCATCATGTCTCTCTACCTTTAACCCCTCACTGATCTCTGTTGCAACCCAACTGATGGATGAGGAGTCATCATGAGGACACATGCAAAGATCTCCTCAGGAGTAAAACAAAGCTTATGCTTAAAAAAAGAATCCAGATGAGGTCTGTGGAAACAAGTCTGTGTTTGAAAACCAGGATACAAATAAGAAAATGGTGGATTAAGTCACATTTAGCTTGGTCACTAACACTACCACATATGATAACAAGATATTTTACAGTGATTTGACATTCACATATAATAACAAATAGATTATAGAGAGATTATAGACACAGGGAGTTGTTCTGTACAATTCATGTACTCTACTCTATAATTCCTATTTTAAAGTCATTTTGAAACAAACACATTCACAGAGGCAAGTACAGCAACAAGCAGTGCACTCAAAACAGTCAAAAAACAATCACGTGTACAACTATCACGTGTCACACTCGCCGTCACGTGTTGATTATTTGAGATAAAAGTTTGTTTTATCGTGTTTTACTCCTAAATTAATTTAATTAAATGTATAAAAATGATCTTAATCCAGTTTGTTGTCATGTAGAACAAACAACAAACATCCGAAAACTTCCTCCCTTTGAGTGAACAACTTCCCTCAACATCCTGATAAATATTCCTTCTACACAAACAGGAAGCTTGTTATCTATACTCTATACAGTAAAGGAATGAGGATTCCTTTTAAAAGGTTCACAGTTGGTGATTTCTTCCTCAAGTCTTGTTGAATTTAAATAATCCTACATTTTCACTGCATGCTATATGCTGATAGATAAGATAGCAGCTGGGAGGAGCAGCTCAAAATATTGCAGTTCAGTGTGTTTGTGTGCATGTTTGAGTCTATTCCATCCTGGTGATAGAGGAGGTCTCCAGATGCTTCCTGCAGCTGATTTCGTCACTGTGCACAAATCTCTAGCACTTTTACTCCACTGTTATTGTTGGAACCATTGTTTTCGGACAAAGCCCCGATAAAACTTGCAGCACAAATCAGTTAAATTCACCTGAAGAGGGCAGGTTACAGTCCCTACTGGACATAAACACATGTCCTGTGAATGTATTTGTTCTCCTTCCTCTGTGGCATATCTTTCATGTTTATACAGGAAGCAGAAATTTGATGTTGACGCCACAATTGTGAATACACACTAATAACTAATGGGTCAAGTAGTAGGAAATGATGAAGGAGTCGCCTCCAGGTTGCTATGGAAATGTTAGGAAGTGATGAAGCAACTTTTTTGTCTTATCCAGTTCTGGTGAAGTACAGATAACACATAATGGTACACATAGTGACATTTTGACTCACCGACATTCACAATGTACACCCATAGTCCTGTAGTCACACATGTTCCCTCTGCAGTGGAAGCGGGAAACATGGCAAGAGAGACTCTCTCATTGTGGTCAGACTTGGCCACCCATTATGCCGTCTTGCAACGGCACCGCGTAGCGGTAATGCGGCCAAAAGCCTGCGGAAACATTCTGCCCGGCATGTTTAGCTGCCAACATCAACAAATCATCAAATCTGCCCTACCGTTGGTCTGTCTTGATATGAGTAACAACGATGGATTTACTATGGCAACAACACAGAGTGGCTCTAATGAGCAGCCATACCAAAAATAATAACTCACTTACAGTTTATCTTCAATGCACATGCATGGGAGGAAGTTCAACAGAAATTTGACCTGTTTTCCTGTAACAAAAGTCTGCTAGCTGTGTCCTCCCAAAACAAGACTGGAGAAGTGTCCAATGTTCACTCTGGCACAACCATGTAGGGAAATCCTGACCAAAATATTACCCTGAGCTAAAATTAACCTGCGTCTCCGTCAGCATCCAGTAAATTCTACTTCGAAAGAATCAATCTCGAGTCATTTACAGTACGTGATGGTGTCTATGACATTTTGCATTTGACAGGGTATTTTTAATATATTTTTTTTATTATATTCTATATAAATACGTCCTTGACTTGCTGCTTTGTCTAAAAGAAGCCAGCTGGACTTGATTACCTTCTCACTATATACTTTCATTGTATCAGCTCTCTTGGCCTGAGGTAAATGAAACCGAGGGAACAGCATCAAGGGAATAACACATTTCTATTGAACTGTATAGAGGCAAACAAAGCAGGCAGTGTGGTAGTGGCCCGGCTCCGGGTTTCCACGTGCCAGACAGTGTTGAGGGTCTGGGACCAAAGTCTTTCTGGAGTCACTTCGGGATGCAGTGACAGGAACTTCTGCTCTGCTTTACTCTACAGGGTTTCCTGTTTGTCTGTACAGAGCAGACTTGGGTCAATCAGTCAGTGTAATGGTTTTTCACATTTGTTTTGACTCAATTTGAGGAACAGAGTACTGGATTTAACTGCATATCATGGTTCAAATATTGTCAGGTAAGCTGTCAGTCACAGACATGTGTCTGTCCGTTACCTCACTTCAACTGTCCAGTGTCTTCTAAGATATGAAGTTACATTCCTGACCCTCAGCCATTGTATGACATTACAAGACAGAAGCTTATAACAAATCATCTCAAATCATCCACACTACCTGTTAGTCATGACAGGGACTTGCTGTTGGAACAAGAAAAGATTGTCCAGCTGGGAGAGAGCTAACTGGTTTGTGTACAATTGTAAATAAACACTTACGTTTAGAAGCAATAGATAGCATGGAAGAAATAGCAGATAAATAAGTTAAAATTGGCTGCTTTCCAGAGCAGCTCATGGGTAAGGGAGATCTTCTACAGTGATGCTAAACTCGTGACAGCAATTGCTAACATTGGCACTGAAGAATCACAACTTGTGAATTAACTGCCGGATCATTTCAGCTCTACTACTGGCTGGTGCCTAATTTCAGAAATCAACCAGGTACCAAGTTATATGATCTGATGTGTGATATATGAGCAGTACAACTGGAACTGAAAACTCCACCAATGAACATGATAGCACACTCAATCACAAACACCACTAACTCAGATTTATTATCTACTTGTAATGTTGCAGTTTGTTTGTATATCATTTGTCTTTCAGGATTTATTTTATAATAAAGTAGTAATAGCATGTAGAAGATGGATCTGTCCTCCAAATTAAGATAAAGGAGATATGGTGCTGGCAAGCAGACATGCAATAAGTTCAATCATCTGCCTTTCAACTGAATTTGCAGAGCTAATGATCCAAGTGACCTGCTTCCTTCTGTAACTTCATACACTATCATCAGTCCAGTCTGAGAAACTCATGCATTGTACTGCTTCAATCCAACATGTCTGCATAATCCAGTTTTTCCATTCAGCTATATGCAACGGGAGACTGGAGCTGACCTCAGTGCAGTTCAGTTTCTGTCTTGACAGATAGATGTCCATACTGCAGATGTCCAAATAACAGCAGCAAAGTTTGATGGAGCTTTAAATACTTCAGTGGTGCCAAGCAAATGTTAGGGGGGACATGAGATATAGAGCACATGCTCTTTAGAATATAGGCCAAAGGAAAATAAGCAGGATACTTTACGAGCTAAATTAAACAGACAACTGTTACAGGCACAGCTCTGGCTGCCTATTTTAGCTCCTCCTCAGAGACTGTGCTGCACCTACGGCGCTGCACAATACCACTCATGACCACAAATGGAAGTGGCTCTTGGCATGATTTCAAGGCTCACGTGCGCCGTGATGGGACCCCTGGAGCAGAAACACATATATGACGACGGACGAATTGCTTAAGATGTAAACATGCCAAGAGCCGTGATAAAGGAAGAAGTGCAGAACATCTAACAAGTGAATACTTAAAACACGTTAACTGGGACAAGTGATAAATCAAAGCCAAGTGAGCAATAAAAACCAGCCTTCAGCCAAATGGTATATGACACAAAAAATAATGAATGGTTTATTGAAGAAATACATCACAATGTAATGTTGACTCTACACCTGTTGCACTTTAAATCTATAGACTCTGATGTACACCATTCAACATACAGCAGGCAAACACTGATAGACAAAGAAGGGAATATGATCTGAATATTTTTTGTTTTTATCCCTTCTAGTATAATGTATTTATGGATGCTGAAGAACAGGTCTCATAAGAATTTAAACTGTTCCAGTTTTCTGCCCTGATATGCTTTAGATTACAACAAAGTTTAATTACTGAGATGTCCATTTGTCTGTGACTACTACTCCAAACCTTGAAGCGATTTCATTAAGTGCTCTGGCTTGCACAATAAGGTGAGAGCCCATGCCACAAAAGTGAAACATGCCAAAAAGCACAAAATGACTTAATACAACACATCCAACAGAAGAGTTTCTACTTTAAGTTGGTGGTTCTCTTGTTAAATGACTCATTTCCATCTCACGCACAGCACCTCTGCGCCCCAATCATTCATCAGTCATCACTCTGAGGAACAGTTTTCCCTCCCCATCGTGAGGTAAAACTGAAGTAAAAGCCTGCATGAAGTTTATTTAGCTAAAAATAACCAAACAAAGTCCATCTGGAGGGCTGGTATGCTGTTGGTCCATGCCAATGAAAACATGTTTAAAATGATCAACATGAAAGACTTGCATAATTTCAGAAGGAATTCCTTCAGGAAAAAAATAGGATTGAACTATTAGCTTCTGTACTCCGTGCTCTCTGAACAACTCCTGTTATGCCCTTGTGTTCTCTGCACTACATGATTTACTGTGTGGCTGATCCAATTTTTTTTTTTTTTTTACTTTATTTCAGATGGTGCAAGTCAAGCATGTGTGTTCCAGCCCTGTTGCTGCGTGTACATGATGTAGAACAAATACAACTTTAACAGTGCATTATTATGGCTGCTAACTGAGGTCCTTTAAAAGTGTTTAATTTATAAGTAAACAAACGGGGTCGACAGATGGTCAAAGCAGTTACAAACGTGAGAGCGGGCTCAGAATAGCTTGTGGCCTGCTTCCACTGGCCCTCATGCATCAAGTCTCGAGCAATCAACCCTGACGTGAGGGTTTTCCATCAGTAGCGCCAGAATGCAGCTCCAGTTGACACAACAGCAGCCCAGCACCCTGCTGTGACGCTACAGCCCGGGTCTTGTGTTTTGTCTGTATGTTTTAGTGGAGTGAAGGGTGGGGTGGGGGTTTACAATCTACCACCACCTCCCACCCCCAACTCTTGAGGATGCAGTCGGGCAACCAGCTGTTTTCCATTAGCATGCCTCTTCTGGGGAACGGGAGGACTGGCTCATGTGGGCAGACACATGAGGAAGATAAATGATGCGATTGGTCAAGCAGAATAGACCCTCAGAGCGGAGACGGATTATGATGATTTCTTAGCTCATCTCTTAACTTTAAGACCGACAGACAGTTGTTTTGCTAGGTTTTAATTTTTCATACACATACAAGTATTTCTCCCTGTAAACAGTCTGGTAAAGTTGTAATTTGGGCACCACACCTCACTATCCTGGATGACTTCTCAGCGTTTGGTGGTTCTGGAAAATCTCACTTTTGCTTTTTGCTGCTGAGGTGAAATCTTTTAATACATCTCATGGGAAAATAATAATTCATACAGCTGAAGTGGCAACCATACTGAACTTCACACCTCAGTTCAGCCAATCCAAATACTCCTATGAACAAAATATGTGATGTTATCTGCATGAAGTCACCTCAGTTGGAAGAGTTTATCATTTTGGGAGATGAGAAGAAGCTTATTTGCCGACTTGGGAGAGGATTAATTTTGATAGTTGTCGCTTTAATATGAAGTTGGAGCCAGGAAGTGATGTAACAACTAGGCTAACCTTTGTTTGAAGAACCTTTAAAGGTCACCAAGTGACACAATATGTCTTTGACTTAATCTTTACAAACGGTCTCCTGTATTCATGCTGAACTAGGCCAAGGTCCTTTGTTATAATACCTCAGGCTAAACATCACCTAGAGCCATAATGAACGGACAGCCATTAGGTGGTTGTACTGATCCTCTTATGAAGCAAATATTTTTTCGAAAAAACAGAGTATTTGCTTATGAAACATCAAAGTGTAATTTCATCCAGAAATGTTAGTTCTTAAGCTAATGAAAAGAGCTGCGAAATACAGCTAGCTCCTGCAGTCAACGTCTGGCCTGATGGATGACACTTAAGGCATAAGTATGTTTATTTCACAGCAAGAGAGATGCCACAGATATGTGGCAGCTACGAGCTATGACTGAGTGATAATTCATTCGCCCACCCACAAATCTAAGGGTGTGTGGTTCAAGTGTTGAAATGTCAGACTTAGTTTAGGCAGAATCACTACTTAACATGACTTACCCTCCTGTTAATGTTCTGTGTGTTGAAATTTAAAAGAAGAAAGGTGAACATTAAATATTTTAAATGTCCACACACATGCAGTTTTAATGAAGAGCCTGAATAAACATGATGCCAGACTTCAATTAAAAAAAAACCTTGATAACTGTGATGTGTGATGTGATGAATAAAGGAGTGTATTACTACAACTGCTCTGAATGATGTGTACTCATTATAGTCTGTATGGTTGAAGGAAGAGAGGTGAACGCGGTAATGACAGCCCCCCTGAGTCAGCAGCTCAGCCTCCCACGGTGAAAGTGCCTGGAGATCACCGTTAAGAATGCCAGTGAAATTTACAGGCCTGCAGTGGGCCTCTGTATTAGAGGAGGTGAAACGTGGATGGTGCCCTCAGGACGAGGACCCTCTCGACAGTTACAGGACTAAATCACAGATGAACACAATAGAGGGACTATACTATGACAAAGAAGACTCTGTTTCCTGTTTCTGTCAGCTTCTGCAGACCTACTGAGCAGCATGGTTTCACATGCCACCAAGTGCCTTACTGTTACCTTTAACCTAAACCAGGAAGGTAACTAAAATAGTTTCCCAGCACATGCCTGTTTATCCACAGACTTCAGCTACATCAGCAACCAACGCTCTTACGTCACTATGAGATAAAACCATGGTCCTTTCTCTATGGTGACATTTAAATATTTCTCTTGTTTTGATCTATCTTAGATGGAAAAAACAGAATCATGATCCAACAAAAAAAAAACTATAAATAGTTAAAGAAGAAAAACAGACCACATAAGCAAATAACGTCACAAACCAACACTACAGGGTGAGAGTGCTCAAGGTCATGGGAAAGAAATTGAGAGATCAGCTCAGGACAACTTGGCACAAACAATACCAGTAGTAGGGCAACAATCCAAACTCACCTTTACGTAGGCAGTATAGCGCTGACACTCATCCCGGTTGATGTCCAGGCTGAGCTGCTGGCTCATTTGGCTGATCTGAGATCCGCTGTGAATGAAGTAAACCCGTGATGGCTGGCTCTTCTGTCGCTTATCTACGTCGGCTGTCAAGTTATACAGCAACTCTGAAGGGAAACAGAGACACTGTCACACACAACATTGACCGACAGTGGCAGCTCGTTCAGTAAAGATAATCTTGGGAAAAACTTGAAGTATGCAGGGTTTGGTTTTCTAGTAAAAGCCATCAAAACATGGGAAAAAATAAATTATCTCTTATTGCAGTCAAACTAATGTGAGTCAGAGGGAAGATGGGAACATGTTTGACATTTCTTGGGTCAAATCATCTGATATTGCTTCAGCTTAACAAGACCCCTTTGTTCCCCTTTTTCCTCACAAAAACAAAACTCATTTCAGCTGATTTATTATAATTTACCCAAAGGTTTGTTGCTATGATGAACACTGGCATAGCAACAGCATGATCAGTTATGGATTTGAATTTAATCTCTAGATAAGACAGAGAATTCAGTGAAGAGAGTTGAAGAGAACAAGCTCTTTTATTATCGTGAACCCATGGTGGATTAACACAGACAAATTTTGACATTTGTGTAGCTTAAGGTGAGTGAAAAAGGTTTAACTAAAAAAAGGAAATTAATTTTCCAGCTCATGGGTCAGAACTAGTACTGCTGTGAAAGAAAACATTTCAATAATAACATTCCTGCTGGATACGCCCCTGGCTTCAGTGACACTGAGACACTTTAAATCTATTTTGAATTGAGAAATCACGACCTAGAAGTCAAACATTACCAATGTTTCCGAGAAAACCATATATGGGCCTCTGGCCATTTAAAAATCCGTTCCTCTGAATGAATCAGCCTCAGTCTGTAGTAATTGCTTCAAGAGGGTGTCATACTGGTAAAACAGTGGGAGGGGTGGCAAACACTCCCCAGTCGGACCAAAGCCTACTGTTTCCTCCATCCAACAGAGGGAACGCCATGAGCTCACTCCAGAGGAGGCAAATGAAGCTTTCATTATGGGAGTCACCAAACACATAGTGCTGCACTTTCCACGGTGTTCGCCAGACGACTAAACAGAGAAGCTTTATTTTTGCGAGCCAGGATGTAGTCATTATGTAACGACAGGGCTCCTGCTCCCCTGGGGGGATGGTGGTGGTACGAATGACCACACCCAAACACTGGAACAGGACTGCACCTCAGAGCTCAACAGACACCGCACCCAAGAGCCAGTTAGCAAAGAGTGAAGGGTAAACCGTTGGCCATAAGCACGAACAGTCAACCATAGGCCAAAGACTAACCACACTGATCGTCTCCAAGCATGGGGAGAGTTGCTCAGCAGTTCTACCCATGTTTACAAATTTTCCCCCATTTAAGAAACCACTAAAAGTTCACGGGGTATGAATTTCACTTCCTCATAATATATGATACATCTGCAAGAGTTTGATTGAGTATAGCAATGATGAATGCCTACAGAGGTATTCTGTAGCTTTTCGGCTTTTGAAATTCACTCTCAGAATCCAATGTGACAACAAGACTCAAGGAGGAAGCTGTGCTTGCACTCAGACCATTAATGTAGAGTTTAAGTCATTGCTTTTACATTACTGGTCAGACAGATTGATGCAATGGCATACACAATGTTCATCTATAAGTTTTAGAGAAAGTTGGTGTATTTTTAAAAGATCACAGGGACAGATCCAGACTACACAGTTAATACTCAAGTTTGCCAATATCTTGAACAGATAGACAAGACATAACTAAAATATGGTTTAGGATTCTTCTAGAGGATATATGTTTGTTCAAGTGGGTGAGACCAGGGACAACAATTTTTATTAAGTTTTCTCTCCATGGGATTTGTCCTCACCTATCTGTCCCGGGAGCTGTCTTCCCCTGAAGCGCATACAGACTGTGACACTGAAGCAGTTTAGGTTCTGAGGGCCTTCGTGGCACTGAGGCACAGAGATGTTGATGGACACAGGTAGGAAGATGGAGACATCCACTGTAATGACAGGCCGGGACCTACAATCCCATCAGGAACATGGTGTGGGAGACATCAGACACCAAAATGACTCAGAGTTAGAAAACACATTTAGAAAACGAGTTAGAAAAAGATTGATTAACTCACCTCAACACCACCACGCTATCTGCCATGAAAGCTCCAATAGTAACATCTACAATAAAAACATAAGCGCAATTGAAGAAGATATGACTTCAATGCAACATCTGCTGACAGTGCTCTTTACACCTGCAAATGCAAAACAATGCACAAAGGTCTTTACTGGCTAAGTCTGACTGTCAGCTGTGGAATGTAGTAAACAAGATGCCTCTATCACGAGTCTCAACACTGCTGCTGATGGAGAATGAAAGCCTAAAAGTATGAGGGTGCAAAACCAAATGTCAGATAACCCCATTCTTTTCTACTTCAATATTTCAGACCCTCATGTGGTCTGGTATGTACCTGTGTAACCGTTGCCATCCATGTCCACGTTGCCCGATATTGACTGGCCAAACATCTGCAGACCAGGGTTTATGCTGCGCCCAGACAGTTTCTGCAACAGATGACACCAGCCTTCAAATAACATGTGAGCCAACGTGGAAAAGAACACATTGTGTAATGTGTTTTTGCTGCGTGTTTGTGTTTCACAGATGAATGATCTTTGCTTTCACAGACTTTTAGTAAATAACACACTTGGTGGCTTAGCTTGGCAGTGGAAAAAACAGCTAACATGGTTACCCCCCACCCCCCACCCCCCACCTGCCCGCCCCAAAAATCTGTATGTTACTAGCATGTTCTCCAGAACAGGGAATTATCTTACCATGGAATATTTGCTGATGATTCCTTTTGCATCTCCGTGGTAGATATAAACAGCTCCTCCATAGTCATCCTCTTTGGGTGCTCCTATGGCTACATCTGAAGAGACAAATAAAGAAAAATGAAGTGTTTCTGTGAAAAGTTGGAATAGAAATAATTGAGTACACAGATGACTGCTTGTGTATGTGAATGTGTACAAAAGCTTTCATTAACCCTCTGTTTACTTTCAGCTGGACCAGTTCATGGGAAACAAGCTGTTACAGTAAGACGCTTAATAGACAATTAAGTGTTGTTAGTGGCCGTAAAAACTTGTGCGACCTCTGAGGAAGTGGAAACAAGACTATAAAGTCTGGGCGAGAGCACTAAAACAATGTGTCCTTATGCCATTACCACACAAAGTCCATATATAAACTTTCTTTTTTTAAACCAAAACACTTCCATGCCATGTGGTACAACATACCAAAGCAGGAATGGTAACAGAACAGCGTTTTTAATGAAAATCACACAATAATTAACTCACGGTAAAGCAGATTTAAACAAGTCTTTTGGTCTTAGTGAAACCAAATGTCGATTCTGATTTCTACAGTAGTTCCTTCAAATTAGATGGTAGTAGTTAGGTCGTAAATAATCATGTCAGTCAGTGAGCAAGTCTGGCGCTTTCGACACTCTGAAAGTGACGAGTTACAGGATGAGTTATACTTCCCAGCTGCCATCTTCCTCTGCGCGCACACACACAAACACATACACAAACACAGAGACACACAGTGCCAAGCTGCAAGCCACGAGGCATATCTCACATGGAGATGAAGCCAGGCAGCAGCTTCCAGCCTCAACAGTGATACAGCCGCCAAAGTGGAGAAACAGACAGCATAAATGTATGTCTCTGTGTGGGGGTAATTTGGTTTGCCTCTGGATGAATCTGTGCACACAAGGGGTGAGAGAGGGCACTGTGTTTTTTTTTTTTCAGACCCCCCTCCCTTTGCCACAGGATAATCGAAACAGAATGTCTGTGAAGATGACAGGGTTTTGTTGCACCTACTGAGCAAACGCGACCGGATGACATTCGCTTGTGGGGCTGATGTGAAGAATATAAACTGTGTAATTTTATTACTTGCCAGATGACGGGGGAAATGGTTGTGTTGCGTGATGACGGGACAATAGCACAAAATACAGTTACAAAGTGTTTGCCATTGCCTGGATTATAGATTCATAGATCACTGGGGGGCCGTTGCAAGACTTACGTACATAAAACACAACCCCCAGCTTTGTCCTGACCTCTCCCAGTGGGTAGAAACAGTTTACATGCCCAGAGATACTCTGGCTCTGTTTTAATATCTCTCCATTCTGGTGCATTCAAGGACACTCTAAGAAACTTAAGACAAAATTAATATGTTAAAATCTCATTAAATTGTTTTTGGTTTATATTGCAGAAGCCGATTTGGAAACGCAAAACACTTTCTGATCTAAATTAAAGGGGAAGTCGATCTACAAAATTGCCACAGTAGTTGCAAGAATGTTCTGCTCTAACATACAATACAAGCGATTTGTGTTTAATGGAGTGAAAACTTTTCCTACTTTTTTATCCCATCAATCATCTCGTGACCTGTAAAATTTTTGCTGTGACCCAATGGCAAAGTCCCGACCCACAGGTTGGGCTTTTGCTGTTTTAAGTATCTCGATTTCTCCACATTTTGGCAAAACACAAGTAAGTGTAAACACCGGTCTCTCTCTGTTAAAACATTATAACATATGAAATGCTTATAATAATAATAATATATAGCTTAATTTATTTGGAATAAAAACAAAATAGTGTAATAAAAGTTATATAAATAAAGACAGGAAGTCACGTGTTCAGAATAATACAGCATCAACAGTTTCGTGACAAATGAGCAAACTTCATTTGCTGATGTAGATAACATGAGAAATGAGTTCATTAAATCAAGCGGGCACTTTTAATAATATGTGAGTTTGCGCTGACCTTGATAGCCGTCGTCATCTATGTCTCCGATTCCAGCAATGCATTCTCCAAAGTGAGCATTGAAAGCGTTGTCACCTGACAAAACAGCGGCCTCCTCCATGACTCCCTGAAATACAGAAGTACAAAAAGACAAGAGAGTAGTTTTAACAAAGCTGGAAGATGAAAGACAAAAGGTGTTTCAGTTTACCGCTGCAGTAAAATGACTGCAGCTTTTCTCAGATAGAAATTCTTTGGCCATGAGTCCAGTTAGTTGGCTTTGGACCAAACAGTTTAACATCTAAATAGACAGTCGGGGTCCTCGCAATCATCCATAAATATAAAACGTACAAACAGGAGCTCGAGACTCAGTCAGTTAAATAATCACACGGCTGAATCACACAATGCTCTGCTGTTTTATTCTAGTAATGTGATAATAAATATGGTCAAGAATAATTCAAACACGTGCAAAGCTAAAAATCAACACTGCAGGGAGTTTAGAAATGTCCATCTGTGGAGCTCAAACAAAAATGGAGACAGAGAGTGTAGTAAATGAAACTGACAGTTATGGTATCGTGTTGCCACTGACCCACACATCCCACTCACATTGCCCTTGCTGAGGTACACAGACACCTGGCCCTCGTCCCGGAGCTGGCTGTGCATTGGTGCCCCCACCAGCAGGTCCGACAGGCCGTCCTGGTTCAGATCAACTGCACACAATGAGGAGCCAAAGTAAGAGCCCATCTGGAACCAAGCCGAGCCACAGAGCAATGGGTCAGATCACAGGCACTTCTTCAGTTCATACAAATCACATTCACACTGACTGGATTTGATTTCCCCTTCTTATATCTATCCTATTAAAGGAATACTTTCACAACCTATGTCTTAAATCTCACCCAACCTTTATTTACTCTAAATGTAAAGCATTAGCTACCTTCTACAAATCGTGGTTACTGTGTAAACACTTCGAGCATAAACAGAACCGTTATGACAACAAAGCAATTAGAAAAGCATGTCTGCAACGTATCTCATCATCAACTACACAATCCCTGAGGCAGATCAGGTTAAGAAAATACTATTCCTGATGAAAGAATACTGTATAACAATAACAATGCAAACTATTCGCAGCGTAAAGATTAAAAACAGAACCGTCTGAGACCTTTCGAACAAATACAAGACCACATCCAAGTTCATACCATTTTCCCTGAGGCTTGAAAACTCGTCACCAAAGTCACACCTTCGATTTTGAAAATGTAAACCTGTGCGGGAGGAAAACAAGAGTCACTGCAGTGAGCAACACAAGAGGTCTTCAGTTCAGCAGCAGCTGGAAATAAAACAAAAGACCAAGTCCCTACTTTTCCACTGCCGCTGTGCCGAGGCGCCCCTGCAGCTATGTCAATTACATTAGGAGAGGAGAAGTGTCCTGCAGTCACGGCATATCCTGTAGACACAGACAAAAATCAGTTGTTTCCTGAGCTTATTTGCACTCATATAATAGACATACAACATTAATATCCTCATTAACACACTCTTACCGAGATAGCTGTATCTGTGGGCGTCAACGTTGTCTTTGTTCAGGCTGTAGGAGGAGTCAGACGTCAAGTTGTACACTTTGATTGTCCCAGTCCAGTAGTACGACCCCGGTGCCCCCATTACTACCAGCTCCTGAAAAACACAAACCCCACATTCATTCAGATAAGTTTGACTTTGTTTCATCTTCCATGTGTGCTGCAGTAGCCTGCTGACGAAAGTAAGAAAAAAAAGAAAAAGAAAAAAGCTGTTGGGTGAGCATCTGGTTAACCAGTGGCCACAGACTGGTTTGTGCTATCTGCTCTTAACCACATATCCAGATTGCATGCCAGCTGTAGCTTTGATGTCACGAGGAATTCAGAGCCCAGGCAAAGTTGACAGCTGTAAAATGACTTGTTCACAGCTTTTTTTTTTTTTTTTTTTTTTTTATGTCGTGATGGTCCGCGGCTATTAACAGCAACGGAGCGTGACAATTAGGACACTGTTTGGATAACAAGAAAAGGTGTTGCATTATCGCTCATCAGGCGACTCTTCAGTTACACTGGAGGATGTATAGTTACCGCTGAGAACTCTTGCTCTGTGTAAAAACAAACAACAACGCAGCGACGACCTTACTCAGCAGTGTGCATTCCGTTCGCCGTGGTGTCAAACATCTGGGCACCACCAGGCGAATGGCCCCTGGTTCAGACAAGGATAAGGTTTAACAGTTGGACATCTTTTCTTTAAATTCTCCGCATTCTTCCAAGGGGGGTCGTTCAAACGCTTTAACAGATCAACAGTTGAAGTTCTCAGTTCTCAGTCAAGTGAGCCTGATGATTTCTCTTTGGTTTTTTTAACACAAAAGGTTCATTGTGGAATCAGCCATTACAAGAAACTTTTCTATCCTAAAGCCAAAAAGTCTTCTCTCTGGTGTTATTTAAAACTTCCACATGTTGACTGAAGCAGCTCATATATAGTCAAATTAAATGCTGTGTTTTTGGCTGGACCGCAACAACAGGGTCGATATGTCTGTGGGGCTGAACCTATAAACGCAAATGTCCATGACCGAGTGAAAAAAGAAAAAAAAAATGTTACGCAACTTGTCAGCCAGCTGTTGAACTTCTGATTGGCTGTCACTCTGTCAACATTATTCGGCACAAACACTTTCAGCTTCGCCATCAGAAAATGCAACTGTTTTATTTCCCGACCTGATATGAAATCTGCTCCGGTGTCAGGTGTGAGCACATTTCAGCAAACATCCTTGAACAATTTTTTTTTCTTTAGTTTTTTAAAACAGCCATAAAAAAAAAAAAAAAAAGCCTTTTGACACTTTGCTGAAACTTTGTAATGACTGAGTTAGCAGGCAGAACAAAAGATCATATGTTAGCATTTGTGAAAAGGAACTTTAAAAAGCAAATACACGAGCATTTTATATCTGTGCTGCTGCATCAATCATGCTTGTCTTTGTCTGTGTGAGTGAGTCTATGGAGTAGAATTATGGGCTTCTGATCTGGTAACATTTGGTAACACTGTTTTAAATCCCTGTTTATAGATTATTTTAGTACAAGACAAATAATTTTTGATAAATGCTTTATAAAAAAAACTATAAAAGAGAGCTCACCAATGTGTGTGATTTTGAAAGCTAGAACTGCAAAAGGATGCTGCTGTATAAACAGAATTTAATAACCGAAAGAGAACTATGGATAAATATTAGGCAGTTATATAAACCCTTAATATAAACCTTTAATTAAGAGCTTATAAATGATAGTGAAACTAGTGAAAATTTCTGTCCGATTGTCCAGAAAAGATTGTTGGTTTGCAATGACATAAAAAAGATTGATCTTTGTTTGACATAGATATTTATTCATTTTCTGCTATTTGGTAATTCAGTTAGTCGTTGTTGGCTTTAATGTTATTTAGTTTTAAGCGAAATATCCATCAGTCTCTTTCTTACCATTAAGAGTGGTTTCAACCATGAGGGCGAAGCCGTGCTCCGACATATTCTAAGTCACTTACAGTCTACTGTACTTTACTGTATGTCCCAAATTAAGCGTAACTGTAATTTGAAACTTGAAAAGGACCTTAGCAGAGCATGTTACTCGCGGGCAACATCAGGAAAGAATTATATTGCTAATGTACAGAAAGCAAAATGTCTAAACTGATCAAATACACATTTTTCAAATTCTAATTCATGCACATTCTGTCCTGTCAAACCATATTTTGACAAAAGTGTTTTAAAAAGTTAAATCTATTTGACCCTCCTCTCACCACTTCTGCTAACTGCACCAGCCTGAGCTCTGCTTGGCCGCTCATAGGCAAACATGTGTGAGGCTGAAAGGTGTTTTCAAAAATACAAAGAAGTGATGTGTAGCAGAGGATGATGATGCCATATGTGAATACAAAAAACAGTAGTGAATCGATGCTGTAGGGAAAAGGAAACTCGTATTTTCTCAAGCGCTTTATCTCGTGAAACCACACCAGAGGTCAAGCGAGGCCACCACAGCTTTTCCTACAGCATGTGCCTATGGAAACATAAGCTAACACTTATCAGCAGTTAGTCACCAGAGAGCCGACTAACATGTATATCTGTGACTGTAGAATTTGATTTTCCACATCATTAGATGTCTTTAAACAACTCGGGAGAAAAAAAAATCCCCTTCAGCTCCTCCAGTAACATCTCCTCTAACTATCCTCAGAACATAAAAGAGTCAAAGTCAACACAGAACAAGAAAAAAAGGTTCTTTGAAACATTAGGCATGTGCGGTGAGAAAAAGGACAGTAAGGAATATGAGAACCTTTAGTACTTTCTATTAATATGTAATGTGAAAATAAAATTGTTATTACGTTATGAGCTGTCTGACTCAACTGCTCTGTTTTCCAGACAAGTTGAATTGATTGATGAAGCTCCATCAGCATCAACAAACAGAGTTTTGGTGACAACATCCATCAGAATGAAAGTATTAAAAGGATTAAGAGGATGAACAAGCAGCGCAACTGACCTCTGTAAAAACTCCCGCTATCCCGGCTTGGCACGAGCCGTGCTCTTCCCCATATTTCTGCTTATAGTCTGTAAGAAAAAACAAACCACAAATTATTTCACTGTGTGCTCAGGCCAGCATTTACTGGAGTTTTTCCTGCATTCCATATGGAGCTAGTCAAAGTCCTAGTCCCATCCAAGAGGAATCTGGGGGCAGAAAACAGACTGAGAAGACCTCTTACTTGGAGGAGGGGGGCAGTGCTCTCAGGTTACAAAAATATTGAGCTTGGATCTGCGCAAAATGCACTGTAAATATCGTCCCATGCAAAGTCTGTCTGGCTTCTCCACAACTGCTGGCAACAAGAGTCACGGAAGGAAGTGAAATCCTGACCTGGGAGCACAATCAATTTTGATGAATAGCTCTGAGTCACATATCAAAACATATAAAGAACTGATTTGCATGAGTCAGCTTAAAATATTATGCAGAACATTATTTTTCAAATGGAACTTGATTTTTAGTGTTGTAAAGCGGCACAACGGAAAACAACCTGCAGTACAAATGGATCTGATTTACTACAGTCACAACAAAATCTGATTTCTCTCTTTTCTTAGAAACACCGAAAAAAAAGTGCTCGGACAAAATGTCCATAACTGCAACTTTTGCAAAACAAAAAAACTGCACAGATGTTCATATATTTAGCTTAACAAAACTGTGCGTCCTTCAGCAGTGAGAGCTGGCTCTCGCAAACGGCGCTCATGTTGGACTGATGACGAGAGCTCACACTTCAAGGCTCTCGTGCTTCTGTTCCTCGGTGCCAAAACACCAATCAGCGGCCAGAAGCAGATGTGAAGCTTTTTGCTGATGGTGCTGGCAACGAAGATCATGTGCCATAATATAAAAAAAAAAATATGACCACAAAGGAGAATAAACAGACAAAACTAGCGGTTTTATAGAAACTAAGCATCTGGACCTCTCATGAAGCCTGAGAAGAAATCTGCAAGGTCACAAGATGATTAAAGGAATAAGAGTTAAACAAGACATGGCCACCTTATCATGTTTACATTTGTTAATTTGTACAAAGCCCAGAGCAATTTGGCATTTTGCTGGAAGGTGTAAAATATTAGTGTAGGAATTCTATCCAAGATCACAAATATGAACCTCAGAGTGGCACTAGAGGTGATTTAAGCATCATCTTAATCATTAGGGTTGATCCTCTGGGGACTATGAAAACGAATTTTGCTTCTTTTTAATTCGTCTGACTTTTGAAAGCTTCAGGTCTTTATTTATCCCAAAAATTAAACATAACTCCAGTCCAAATGAAGGCCACAGCTTTATGACTCAAAAGGATTGGAAGCCACTGGAACAAAGCGACAACATCTGTTTGTTTCTGCCTGAAGTTAGATGTTAATATTGGTTAAACTGAAAGAAAACCCTAATTAAATTCATACTGTACCTTCATAACAAGGGATGAGTGGTTTGGTCCTCCCCTGAAGCGTTGGAGGAATGATGGAGCAGTATCCGTGAGGAAGGATATGCTCCGAGTCGTAGTAGACGTTTTTCCAGCGGTGAGCACAAGCCTTCGAGAGAAAAGCATGAGTGAAAAACAAATTCAAACCCATGCTCATACTGTAAACACAAACATTTGCGACTGCAGACAGGCCTTTCCACGACGACCACGCTGATTGTTTAAGTCCCTTCCTTGCTGGGCTGGAGTCAGTGCGTCTCTGTGGCTGTCAAATGATCGTCAATGAGAGGGGGGGGGATTAAAGCCCATCCATAACCCTGACCATAACAGCCATGGTCTGTGGTGTGAATATCTCAGCTTGCAGCTTAAGATCCATGTTTTCCAAGCAGCATTTAATGCACAGAGAGAAAACTTTCACGTTTGTGCTTTAACAGAAAAGTTCCTCCAGGTTTTACAAGCAACTGGAGAAGCCAAAAGTTCAGTCAGCAAAAAAATGAAGTGGATTAAAAGATCGGAAAGAGAACAAATTTTGACTTTAATGTGCTCCTGCTGTAACAGGGAGAACATTTCTTAAACTGACAGTGAGGAATTCCCAAAACAATATTTTGCCGGCGTGTTTTTCAAAATCAAACATTCCACAGATCAGTGAGCAAACAGGATAATATGGACTAGATTTCAAACTCTGCACATATCAGGCCACATGTATGTGTGAACGTGGTAATAATTTAATACCCTGGGGGTGGTGGTGATGGGGCTCCTGCGGCTCTGAGGGACAGTTCTGGACGCCTCTGTGCAGACAGAGTTCACTTAATTTCCTCCACACTGCTGTACTCTCCCTATCTCTCTCCCAGATGTGTGCAAATTCAAGCTGACACACACACAGCCAATCTGAATGAATATACGAGTTTGGTGGGGTGTACAAAGAAAATCAGATGACTGTCTGGAAGCAAGATGCTATGTTGAGATCAAAGGACAGTTTGGCCAACAGTAGTGGCAATACCAGCACGGACTCTTACTCTTTAGAAGAAGCAGATTTTTAGGTGGAAAAAAAATATAATCAGCTGACACAGACATGGCAAAACGAGCGCTCCGAGAAGCTGACAAGTTCTGCCGAAGCAGCAAAGGAAAGGTATATGTTTGGAGTGTGGTGCTGTTGTCACGTTAAAAAGTTCACTAGTCACAAACAAGGCCCTCACTGAAAGTGCAGATGAAATCACCACTGCACACATCTGCCAAGCAGCCGTTTCTTTCCTGTTGCGCAGAAACGTGAGTCCATTCAGATGAGATTAAAAAAAAAAAAAGGAAGAAAAGAAAAAGAGGGAGAAAGGCACAGAAACACGTGGCTCTGGAAAGCCACCACCTTTCTTTTATCAAAAACCCTCTCTGGATGGCCAACGGGAGTGCAACTAAAAGCTTGTTGTTATACAATTCTACGCTCAAATTCCCAAGACTGACAACTCCAAGAAGACTTCAAATTTTGACTGACGAGAAAAGCCAAGGGTAATGGTTTGAATATCAAGCCAATACATTCCACTGGAGTTTAAAAAAAAAAAAAAAAAAGCACCAAAAACGAAACACACTGAAAGGAATAGAGACTGAACAGGCCAAACAGTTATCTGGACATCTTCAGAGACAGAAATTCTTGTGATTTTTTTCTAATTCCCAGTGGAGGACAAGGTCAAACGGCATCAGGTATTCAAGCACATTCACACCTGTCATGAGTCCACCAGTCGCCTTAAAATGTCCTGGAGGCTTCTAGTTCCCTCACTACCCACCGCAGGACGCCAGGGTTAACATTTAATGAAAGCCTGACCTCAGATGGGACCAGCGCACAGGGACTGGAGCCTAAACAAACTCTTCCAGCTGCCCTATGATCTCTGTGCAAACACCCAGTCGAGCACCTCTGAGATTAGTACCAATGGTTAGTTTTCAGTTTTCCCAAAATCCTACTCTTATTTTTTAATAAACACCAATCTGCTTTTTGACAAACCTTGTTCCACTTACTCCTCCAGCTCTAAACACGAGGTAAATGTTTCACAGTATTATGTAACCACAAAACAGTTTCCAAATCTGGCTGACTCTGCTTGTGACTGCAGCTTTGAATATATGAAGAGAAAAAAAACTAAATCATGAATTAAGTTGACTTTTTACTGGTGCCATTGAAGACTTGTAAGCATGTGACACAGAATGGAAGGAAAGGCCTTCTTGCAGAGGGTTGTAATGCTGAGAGCAGCTGTGGTTTAACAGTGCGGTTCATGGTAAGACATTTGTAACAATGATGGCGGTATAATCAAATCTGTTTTTAGGAACATGCATACATGGTTCGCATTAAATAATTTGCTTTAGTGATTGCGGCGCTGTGTCCCCAAACTCACCAGTATTTTGCCGTTGGCTCTGTCCTGCCGGGCCAGGCTGACCCCCATCCACTCATCATCCCGGTCTCCCTGGCACGTCTTCCCACACGACTCTCTCGGCCTGTTTCCTGAAAGACAATGAGAACAGTTTACAGACGTTGAGTCATCAGGGCCGAGGATGTCTTGGAGCAAGTAACTTGTTTCTTGTCAGCCGTTGTCAGCTTTCTGAGCTCTGGTTTTTATTACTTAGCTCTGCTGAATATGCAAATGTTGTTTGCACAGTTGACAATTACACAAAGAAAAAAAAAATACACATCATCACTACTAGTATGTGAAAGTTAAACAAGTCTGATAACTGATAACTTTTTTTTACATGAATACATACACAAACCTTTTTTATTGGGCTGCAGCTTGTTACAACTTTTACAATCTTTTCTTAATCGTTTGATTCATTGTCTTGTTAAAACCCCAAGATATTCCTTTTACAATCATATTAAGACGAGGAAAAGCTGCAGAATCTCACATGAGCGATGCTACAACTAATGATGTGAATGATTTGACTTTTAAATAGTTTCAGATTCATTCTTTTTCTTTCTTTAATTACAAACTGTGGTGTGGTAGGTGTGTAGCTACCGTTGGCTGATACGTCAGTCTAGCAGCATGTTTATATTTATCGTGAATATGATCTAAAAATAAATAGGGAACAGGAAACAAACTACTGGAGGGTTGATGAACTATACAACTCTTCAGTATTCAGCCTCTAAAGTGGCTAAATACTGAACCAGCTTCTGTTTTTCATTGTACGAGTAAAACATTTCACTCAGTTGCTCCACCTCGTCCAACTTTTATTCTCTTTCTCCCTGAAGACAATTGACTCAGTGCAGTGACATGTAGCTGTGGATGTTTTCATGTGTCAGTGATTTGTTAGTTTTCCTTAGGCCCCAATTCAGGGTTCAGCTCCTTTGGCTTGTGATTCACTGGGCACCGAGCGGCGAAACATCGAGCAGCACGTGCTCACAGTGATTATTGCTGTTTCTTTTGGTGACACATTGACAGAGCACGGAGGTTAATATTAAAGCCATGCGTGCACCCTGGCTTCTCTGACCACAAGAAAAGAATCCAGGGAGGTGGTGGTAGTTGTAGATGTTTTGGGGGTGGGGGGGGAGTGACGCTGAACTTTTTTTGGCGTTAGTGCTTGGAAAATATTAGTAAAAGCATAAATCATATTTATCAAAATATTTATGGACCATCGCACACAGAGCCCTCATGTCTTTTTATATGTCTCGATACAGCAGGTTTCATAAGAATAAGAATAAGTGTTGCACTGTGGAGAGCAGCATAAAGCCGCATTATTCAGATAAAACAAAACAGATGCTTGTGGGAGTTTATAAAGAGAGTGGACGGGAGAAGCTGCAGGGAAACTCAACATGTGCGTGCGTGCGGACTGGGGCAGCAGATAGTGAACTTTTCTAGAGTTGAGTGTTAATTTTCCGAACTGCTAAAGGTGTGTGTGGGTGGATGTGTTGCCTCTGAGGCTGCAGTTAAGCGCGTGTGTGAGTGTGTGTCATCATATGTCTGTTGTAGTGGCAGTGATGCTGCAGGCTGTGGTGACTGACCTCTTCCCAGGTCCATCTCTGTGCAGCGGCGCTCTGGGTTGCTGTGAACTCGACATTTATATACAGCTCCAGGAGAGTGCATAGAGCTACTGTAGGTAGAGTTTGCCCTCGGAGCCCCTACTATAACCCTGCAGACATGAGCAAAGGGGAGAGGAAGGGACACAATTGGCTTTTCACACCTTTAAAATAACCTTGATTTGAGTCTTTTCCTGCGGCTTTTCAATAACAGAGAAAACGTTACAGGAGGATCAGAAATGACTTTTCATTTGGTGTATCACCCATTTTTGTTTTTAATTACTGATTATGTAATTTATTGGGAGTGGATACACTCAAAGCTCTGGTTACAGTGAAACAATTGTTTAAAAAGTTTCAAAAGTACCATTTCAATACATTCAATACATAGATAGAAATGAGATCATTTCCAGGAACAGTACAACGTGTGGACTCACCAGCGTGTGTTGTCATGAAAATGCTCCAGAACAGAATAGCCAAAAAAACTAGACTTTGGTCCGCGGAACACCAAAGGATGTTCTAAGTCTATATTGTAAGAATAAGCCACTGAAATGGAGAGACAAACATAAAAAACATTGTGTACTCCCGTTTTTTGTCTGCGAAGAGAAGCCATCCCTTTGCGCATCATGCGTAATAGCGCGGTTAAAGTGTCCAAAAAGAAGAAGAAGAAAAAAGGGGAAGAAAAAACAGTAAGGAGGAAATAATCAGCACCTCAATGGTCAAAGAGTTACAAAAGTATATTTCAGGTGTTTTTTCCTGGTCTAGCACAACACGCAGGCTGTGATAACATGAGGAAAAGTTAACGGTCCGGTAAATAACGGTGCGTCAGCTTCTCTCCATTCTGTGTCAATCTGAGGAAGTTGCTGCTCGCAGGCTCCCTGTCGTGGAGATAAATGCTGTCAGCTGGGTCAAGCTAACTAGAGTCAGGCAGAGGAGAAGCGAGAATAGGGGAGGTCTTGCTCAAAATAAAAGCATCGCAGTTGGATTGAAGTGGTGTTCCCGAGGCTTGGAGACGCGGGGAGGGTTTTAATGTGAAAGGTAAAAACCGGAACGTGGGTTTTGGATTCTGGCACACCGACACTGGCAACGCGGTCATGGGGAAACGCGAATAGTTTCGAGGCGCAAAGCATCACATTTCACCCGTGAGCTTCAGGGGGATCATCTCAGCAAGAGTGAGGAAAAGTGAGGGCGCACTGCTGCCATCTAACGTTTACCACCCACAATGAACATTTCATTAAAATAAAGTTACACTTTTGTATTTTGTAACTTTATAGTCTTTTAAAGCTGTCAATGATGGAATGATAGTTTGTCTTGTATCCACTTTAACAACAAACATCAACAACAACGTCTATAGATAGATCGATAGATAATTTCAAAGTAAAAGTGAAAGTTCTCTCCTGGATGTGGGTTATTTGTACTCACTTCAAACTTCTATGTTAAATACAATGTATGTGTGTTTGTATTCTCCTCTATATTTGTTCCCTGAGCTGTGTTTAGGTGTTAGGTGTCAAATTCATCATAAATACATTTAGCCGGTTGACTGATTCACATTAAATGAAGGTGTCTGTGTTAATCTAAATGTTTGTGTTCCCCTCTCATGGAGAAGTTTTTCTTTCTTTATTGTTGTTGTAGAGGTGAGAAATAAAGGTCAAACAAGTGGTTCACCCTCGCTTACCCACGACCAAGAGCATCTTTAAAACCCATACCTGCTGTGACGTGTGCATTCCACATGTCCAAGGATAAAGGAGTGACAAAAGGTGTTCTGTAAATAGGATTTAATTTGAATTTGTTAGTCTGAAAATGTATAGCAAGTCATATCGTGTCCTATAGTACACTTTTAATTATCACAGTACAATTTACAATTTAGTGTTTTGGGTTTTTTCTCTATCAGTGTTGGTGACAAAATACTGTATAAAGTATATAAAAGCTGTGTTAAACAAACAGAGGCCCAGATGCCAGTATCTTAATGTGGTGCAAGTGCACAGTAAAAGGGTCGTTTACAGTTTTACAGAGGAAGTGATTAAGACAACAGCACAACACAGAAACCTATAAATCAACTGACCCTCAGCATCAACACATGATAATGAGATCATTTATTGCACAAGCCAATCCGTAAGAACACATTCTATAATAAAAAGAAAACCGTTTTATCTTTATCTAAAACATATAAATTAACAAACTTAATTTCAAAACAAAATTGGATTTATGGAAGATTTGTGTGTCTGGCATATTCTCTTATAATTCCCTCATATCTTTATATATATATATATATATATATTCACACATACTGCATCACGCACACACACACACACATACATACACACACACACACACACACACACACACACAATGACAAGAAAATGCAGGAAGAAGGGCACGATCAAATCCATGGCAGTCTTCCCCTTCAGCAGCAGCAGCAGCAGCAGATTTTCACCCAAAATTCCCAAATCATTCAGACACTCATCGTAACCAAGGCTGTGGAGTGACAGATATGATTGAATTAGTTGTGCATTTATCAGTGATGAATTGTGGTAGTTTTTTATCTGTGTGTGGGTTAAGGTGAAATCAGTGAATGACCTCATCAAAGTGTCTCCGGGAGGTAAAACCTGATACTTACAATTGTTTTTGAATCTTCTTTCTCCAAAACTTTTTGCGCTTGATCTGGAGGAAACTTGAGCATGGAGGTAATTACTTTGGCCATTGTCTAAAAAAGAAGAGGACAAACATTAATTAATGGAAAAAAAATCTACAATCTGTATTTTTTTCCTAAGCAAAAAAATGTTCATCTTCATTATCATTTTAATATCCCTTAAACTAACACCAGCTAGACTCATCCTTTACCCTATTACACTGTAATCAAATCATATTAAACATGTTCTGAGACAATTAAAGCCTAACAAGACCAAAAAAAAAAAAAACATTATCTGCATAATCAACTCCAGGCCTATGTGCCAGGGTACATGCATTTCCCTATAAACACAGAGGATAATCAGAAACAGGGCTGCTGTGTAGGAAACCTAACCGCTCAACTAACACTAAACAAGGCCAGCGTGTCTTTAAATGGCAAATCTGCGTCATGCCAGATGCATGTGCTAGCGGGCAGCCTCGGGGACATCCTCCACACTGGGGAGGTCTGCCATGTTGCCATAAAGACTAACTGTTTGCTATGGAGCTGGGAAAATCCCACTGACTTTAGGACCATGTCAACTGTAATGTTAATTAAAGACATCACTGTTAATTTTACTCAAAAAGACTGGACACAACATGACTTTTAGATGACTTCGCAAATGGTCTCATGCTTCCTGCTAAAAAACATCGGATGGGCTGATTTTCCAGTATCAACAGTTATCACTGAGGTTGGTTTAATTTAATATATTTGAAATTGAGAGAATACAATATACAAGACTTTATCAGGAATAATTTAGTCCCAAACTTTGCATTTAAATACTTGTCCCTTGTGTTTTTATCTGCCATCAAGCATCCAGTGTCTGACATATGGAAATATCAGATAATAAGAACTTAAAAATAAGAAGATTGTGCCAAATACTGACGAATCATCGACTATTCTTACTTTTGTTTCTCGTCCCATCATGTATTCAAACAGCACCTTCCTCAGGTACTCCATCTCAGTGGCCTCTGAGAGTGCATCAGTGCTGTTAAATCCAGGATCTGTAAAAAAAAACAAAAAAAAAAAAACAAAAAAAAAAAAGCAATTTAGTTATTAGTCACACTCTAAATCACAGTTAGTAAATTAACTGTTGAAGATTTTATGACACCGTGCGTGAAATTCTCTATGCTACCATTCTGGCCTGGTTGGTCTTGTAAAACAGATCATGTATCTCAAAAAATTTGCAGGTTAAAAACAGTAAATGATGTTTGGTTGGTTTGTAAATGTTTTATTGTTCAACTTTAGTTTTAAAAGTGAAACACAGCGAACAGCTCAGCGGTGCCCGTCACTGTCAAATCTTCTTAATTGAATCGTGATCGCCTGGGGCATCATGTTTGTGTTAGCAACCGAAAACAGAACCTCGCTCTGCACAGGTAGGAGTTCAAATTAAAACACCCGCTACAAACCCAGGAAAGTATGGCACAGGGAGACTCAGCAGGAGCACTTTAATACCACAAGAGTCTAAGAATGAACGTTTTAATTCGCTGCCCAAAGCTATAACACCATTATCCCTTTAAAAACTATGAATGGGAAAATGTGTGTTACAACTTGGACAGGACTGGTAACACTTAAGCTTCTGCTTCCACTGAACTGAAATACCCAGTACGTCTTTAATATGGAACAACACCCACTCGTTCTTTGCTTATGTGGAATAATCGTTCAGAATGACACTAAATGTCCCTGTATGTGCCAGGAACATGCAGGGGAAATGATATAGAAGCTTAAACAACTCTTTAATCCCAACTGTGAAGCAACGTATCACCAATAAATCCCTTAGTCTTTGTCCTCCTGACCCTATATTACACATGGATAACTACAGACCTGGAAACAGTTATCAACAGACTTCTGATCAGTCTGACCTGAAACCACAGCTCTGTGTGGGTTAAGTCGGCTCAACAGAACGAGTGGAAGACACTTTCCCTGCAGTCCAGAGGAAATACAGGAGAGAGTAGGTATTAGGTTGGATATAGTATGTATACTGGATATGGAGGATTTGAGAAGTCTGTGCTGCAGGGTCTTGTGTGGGAAACATTAAGACCACGATCTGCAAAACCCATTAAATCCAAGGATGGCTTCTGCACCGCCCCCCTTCTGACAGAAGATTCTCTTTATTACACCAGCAGGGAAGGTCTAAGAGGAAGGCAGACTTCACTCAGTCAATCTAAATGCTCTCTCTCTCTCTGACACATGCACACACACACACCATGCTCAGTTTATGATATAGCCGAGGATACCGCACTGAGAGGCTTACCGTAACCCTCACTCTAACCTTAACCAAACCCTAATTATAACCACAGCTCTAATCTTAACCATTAAGCCTAAAATCACACTTAGTTGACCGAAATGCCCTCAAAAGCAGTTAAACCACACCACACACACTCACATGTTACCACACCACTACTCTGTATCTCTTAACCCATCTCTGATCCATAAAGTGATGTGGCTGTGGGTGCTGGCACATTAAGAAGAAAACAGCTCAGAGATCTTACAAAGCAGCCAGACTGGGACAGTAATTATAAAATTCATATAATAACATGTAATTATATATATTGTATTATGTGTTACGAAATTTCTATAGAATAATGAGTAATCTGGATAGGTACAGTACATTAAATATGGCATCTGTGTGGTGTTAATCTCAAAGAAAACAGGCTAAAAGAATAGAACTAAGAGAATTAAGGTGTTAACTTTACCTTTGTATGAGCTCCCAAGATGAGTTACAACAGTGTTTCGATGGAAACATTTAATCTTGTCCTCAAGCGAGTGAATCTGCCGTGGAGAAACACACAAGCGTACACAGGTTAATTTAAAAAAAAAAAAAAAAAAAAAAAAAGGAAAAACGATGATTTGACCCCCGTGGGTTAATTCTATATATTAGCTTAATTGCTGAGACATAAGTATTTCATTGGTCATCCTATGGGGATGTTTGTGAGAATGAAGACGTGTGTGTGAGAAAAACTGTGGGAGGCGTTGCTCCGATTGTTTACAGGGTTAAACCAAATGTAAACAGATGTGCTGTGCAATTAAGTTGATGCAGCAGGAGAGAAGTAGCTGCTTTTGCTGGAGGCCACAGAATCCTGGGAATACACTGCATGGGATTTGCTGTTCACTTGTCCTTACAAAGAGCAAACACACGCACACACACACACACACACACACGCATACACACACGCACACACATACACACATACAAACAAACACACGGGGTCCGACACTCACTCTCTCAACAAACTCCTGCTCCTTCAGTCGAGCTTCGCTCAGCAAACTTGTCTTCTGAGCGAGTTGCACCTGAAGAGGACATAATGATAATGTTGTTGAGAACCAGAAGGTGAATCAAAACGCCAAAAAGTTTAATGATAAAACAACTGTTTAATAGTAGTGATGAGCTGAAATGATGTGAAGTGATACTGAAACTAGGTCACGTACCTGTAGTTCTTCTGCGCTCATCTGTTCCTGAAGAAATGACAAAAAAGGGAAAATAGTGTTATTATAGTGAATAAGCACTGCAGTTTATTTTGGATCAGTTCCGCACACACAACACTACTGACAGTGCCACATGTGTATTAATCCATGGCTGATAATAGTTCCCAACTAAAAAAAAAGTCCTGTTGGCTTATGTTTTTTCTAAAGGCTATAGGAGCCAGGTGCTTTCTTTTTTTAAACAAAAAAAAAAATGAACTCATATTTGTGACCTATTTGGGAGCCATACACAGGTGGAAGAAGTCAAAGTACAGAGTAAAGTACTGAGATGAACAGTCTCACTGTTCACTTTGAATGTTTGACAATAACAAAATTAAAAGTCCTATTATTTCCTGCCTTGTCTTTTAATTACACGCAGTTAAATGAGTTTTTTTCTTATACAGAAAAACTAAACTGGACTTGAACCTGTGAAGACAGTCCTGTCTCTATAGACAGACACGCTGACCCACTGTCTGAATGAAGAATGGTTTGTGAGGCCCGTAGCAAGGAAAGGCCTCCCTGAGCATAATCTCATACAATCCACCCATAAAAGTTATTACCTCACTGGGGAAAAATGCAGCAGCGAGAGCAGCGTAATTCTTTGTGTTTGTGTGCATCTGGACATGTGTGTTAAGGTAGAAATCAGCACAGAGGTCTCATGGCACCTGGACACCTGGTTGGAACATCTCTCAGGAGCACTTTTGCCCCATATGGCCTCTTTCCAGCATGAACATATTGTATTCGAGTATTGGGTGAAGTATAAATCTAAGGCCTAGAATCACCTCGTACAATGATAATTGAGAACAGGGACTGAGGCTGGCCGCTGCCTCACAATCTCTGTTTTCTGAAGAGAACATTCCTGAGTGAATCAAATGAGCTTCACGGCATCCGGCGCGCGTTGGAGTTCAGCCACACGAGTGGAGCGAGACACTGATCAGAGCAAAGTATGTAAGCAAATTGTCCCCAAGCTCATTGAGAAAATCCTCCAATTACGAAACCACAAAGGGAAAGATAGCTGATAACTTCGAAGTCTGTTTAACCAGGACATGAACTTTCAAATGAGGTAAGTTACATGGCCTCATGTTACAGACACAAAAATGCCTCTGGATTAGACTGTCACTCAAAAATAGTAATGCTTCCATCAGATTGCAGACTTTCCCAGAGGTGAATTTAAAAAAAGGGATTTCATACAACCATTGTTAGTTCTCGCAGCCACTGTAAAGTGACTTATGACTTCGGCAGAATCACTGCAGAAATTTAATTGAAACCCCCTGCCGCGAATATAATGGACTTTAATAGCTGCGAGTATGAATTTCTACATCTGCGTAAACGGAAAAAGTGTCCACAATTCATCAACCAGTTGTAAAACCGATCACAGATGTTTGATGACCTGGTGAATGTGAAGAGCAGGTTTATACCTCAGAGGTGTTGTGGCTCTTCGCTTGCAACTCCTCCAGTTCCTTCTGAACCTGCCACACTCTGCCTCCCATCTCCTCCTCTCGACTCTGAAGAAAAAGGAAAAAAAAAAATGGTTGAGTCATTTCCTATGTTTCATCTCAGCATCACAGCTTAACTATGTCAGTCAAATCTCTGCCTTACTTCAGACCTCACACCCATAATTGTGTTTGGAAACGTTTTTGTTTTTTTTACTTATACCAGCAACTTACTGCTCATAAATTATCACTCGACTGGACTTGAATAATCATTCAACAGGCATTTAATGATGATTAAATCAAATATTTTTAGGCAAGTGATTCTCCCTGGGAGAAGGTTGCCATGGAGAAGGACATATGGAAAGACTGTGGAAGAGTAGAATTTATGATTTCATGAAAATAAAATATATCCGCATATTATGTCAGCTACAACACCTAAATAATGCTATGATGTCCACCATTATATCCACTTTTGTACCATTAATAATAAATAGTAATATTTTATGTTCAATCCAAGTAGGTTTAAATGAAAAACATCTGGAGCATGACTAGTAGTGTGTAAAAAGGGGGACTTGAGTTCATCTTACGAGTAAGTGTCTGACACAAAATGCTGGGAACCATTGCTCAGACTACAGGAATATGACTGCCAACTAGTCCAGTGATGGTTTCCAAATGGTGGGTGGGGTTGATAACCGTTCCATAATAAACCTATAAAATGGGCTTTTATGTTTTTTTTTTTAAAAGTATATACCTGAATAATTTGCTCATATTTCTGAACCGTTCTGTGTAAATCATCCTCCTTCTGGGAAATCAGCTTCCTCAACTGACTGGCCTCTTCACGATGACTAGTGATGAGCTCCGCTTCAACACTCTGAGCTTTAGCTGTATAGAGGAAGAGGGGGGGGGGGGACCGGAGTTAACACATAAAACCAGATTCATAATCCAAACCACTCGCTTACATCCTGTCTGGAATAAAGTATGATTTAACCGTGGAGGAAACAAGGAAACATGTCAGTTCAGAAACACCATTTCCAGTAGCGACGATCCTTTAATTCTGTTCCATCCAGTGTCGAGAATAAACATTGCATAATATTTCCATGTTGTTTTTCCATGCTACTGTTGTACATGAAAGCCAAATCATATTTACTTTGATTTTCCATGTTGAGGCAGTTATCTCAGTACATTAGTGTAATGAACCTCACCACAACAGAAGAGCAATGTTTTTAATCTCTCATTTCCCATAAGCAACGGCGCAGCTGTAAATCTTGTCCCTTCAATAGATAAATTAAAGAAGGAATTATTTTCTTACCAATGGTTTCTTTCACTGCTGTATCAAGTTCCCGCTCTTTCAAGGCCATTTGTGTGTTGAACTCCCTCATTAACTGCTTGACTGCAGAATTGTGCTTCATTTCCACATCTTCCAACTCCACCCTAATGTAAAGAGTTAGAAATAAGGAAATGTACTAAATTAGAGTGAGCACGACACGAGATGTGAAATTCATTGCGACCTCTGATCTACAAGTGAAGACGTAGTTTTCATGCCAGCGGTTTGTTACAAATTATTCAACTTACTTCAGCTTTTTCTCGGTCTCCTCTAACATCTCTTTCTTCACGTGTTCCAGGTCCTGCTCGTGCTCCTTCCTCAGTGACCGAATGTCTTTCTGTAACCTCACGAAGTCTTTGTGGATTTTCTCTTTCTCGTTCGTCACCTGACTCAGTTTGTTCTTGAGAGACTCGAGAGCTTCGTTGTCCATCTCTTGCGAAGGAGAGTGGTTTTCCATCGCGCTCGTGGTTTGTTGGACGCTGCTACACTCCACCTTCATCTCGGCCACAAGTTCTGACTGTTGCTGGATGTTCTTAATAGTCGCCTCTTGGTGGTCGAGCTGGGTTTCCTTCTCTCGTATTTCTTCTTTCAGACGATCGATTTCTGTTTGGAGGTTTGCGTTCTGCTCGTCTGCTTCTTTAAGTTTTGTTTCTATAAGCACCGATTCTGTTTTTCTGAGCTCCTCTTGTTGCGCTGTATCTTTCTGAAGTGCCGACAGCTTCTCTTCATACGCCTTTTTCAGTTCTTCTAAAGACTTTTCTTTCTCGAGCCTCTCGTTGCTCAGAATCTCTTCCAGTTGTTTCTCCTGCTCCTCTTTAAGTTTGACAAGAGCCTCTTCTAGTGAGTTCGTTCTCTCCTCCAACATTTCTGCATTTTGTTTTCCAGATGTTTCACTGTTCTTCATTTCCTCTATACTTGTCTGAAGAGCCTTGATCTTCTGCTCTTTTTCCTCCAGCTGCGAGGTCAGCTGTTTCCTGATCTGACCGATCTTCTGCTCAGCTTTTTTCTTCAGCTCTGACACTTTGCGAGCGCTCTCTGCAGACAACTTCTCCTCAGTGGCCTTCAGACTCTCCTCCTTACTCTTGATAATTTCATCTTTCATCCTTTCAAATTCTTCCCTTTGAGTTTCTAGCTCATGTTGACGCTTTTGGTTGTCTTCCTCAAGGGAGCGTAATTTCTCCTCCATCTCTTTCTCTATGTTACCATTCTGAACGCACTGCATCTGGCTCTGCTGCAGCTGCTCCACCAGCTCTTTCCTCTCACTCTCCCTGATGCCATGTTGCTGTTTGAGGTCGGCAGCGAGTTGCTCACACTCTTTTGTCTTTAAGGCTAGCTGCTCCTGCAGCTCGTCCAGTCGACTGATGCTCCTCTCCAACTCCGAGGTGAGTCCGTTGACTTTCTGCTCTTTCTCGCTCAACACTTGGTCCATCTCAGACTTGCTGATGGACTGATTGTCAATACTGGCCTTCAGCCTTTGCAGAGCTTCATTCTTGTCAGAGATTTCGCGCTCCAGCTCTTCCAGCCTGGTCTGTAGCGATGTGATGGTGTTCTCACTCTGGGTGAACTTTGTCTCTGCCTTGTTCTCGTACTCAGACAAACTGTTCCTGAGTGAATCTGCCTGCTCCAACGCAGACGTTCTCTCCTGCTCTAATCTTTCAATGGTCTCCTTCATTTGAGCAGCAGCCTGTTGTTTCTCCTTTTCATACTGCTGGTTTAGCTGATTTATGGCTTCCTCCTTCTCTTTTATGCTACTTGCTAGCTGATTATTCAAGTCACTGATGATGCCCTCCATGTCACTGATATGCGTCTCCTTTGTTTTCATATTTTCTGATATGATTCTGTTTGCTTCGCTCAGCTCCTCAATTTTCTGAGCTTTTTCATTGAATGACTGAGAGTGATTCTCCTTGTCATGTGTTAAGGCTTCGATGTGCTCTGTGTGAGCTTTTACCTGAGCAGTCGTCTGTTCTAATGAAATGCATAGATTCCTGTTCTCCTCCGTCTGCTGGTGGAGAGTCTCCTCTAAAGTGCAAATTCTATCTACTTTAGTAAGGATAACGCTTTTGAGATGCCCAATCTTTTTCTGGCTACAAAGCAGTCTATCGTTCAGCTCCTTGACCCTACATTCAACTCTCTGACAGAGTTCATTAGATCCACAATCCACTTTAGACTGAACGTCCTTACAGTAATGCTCCATTTGGTTCCTGATCATAATTAATTGCTGCTGGAACTCTGCTTCCTTGGCTTGTAACTGAAGGGCAGTTTCCTCAAATTTACTCTTCAAGTCTTCACTTTCCTTACATCTGGAACTTTCCAGTGCTCTACACTGCTTCTCTGTCTCCTCCAACTTATCTGACAAATTCTTTAACGTATCTCTGCTCTCTTCTTCCGCTGTGTTCAGCTTATCTTGGAGGGCGTTTCTCTCATTCAGAGCCTGGTTAAGGTTCCTCTCCACTGACTCCATTTGCTCTTTCAGCAGCGCTTCACCCTGAGACAAACTTTCCAGTTTCACTGCTGCTTCGTTAAGCTCTTCTTGCAGCTTCTGCACAGTGGTTTCCCGAATCGCCAGGTCCTCTTTCAAATTCTTTATTTCAGACAAAACTTGCTCATTCTCCTCTTTGCTTCTCCCAAGTTCTTGTGATAATTCTTCCAGTTCCTGCACCTTCTCCTGTAGGATGACTGAGTGTTTCTCCTTTATTTCCTCTTCTTGCTGACCAAACTTCTCCTGCAAGCGACGCTCCAGCTCCTCCATCTCATGCTTATGGGTGTTATGTAGTTTCTCCACTTCTTCCTTATGGTTGGACTGCAGCTCTGACATTGCACTGCTGAGGCCTTGGGAGCTTTTTTGGGCCATCTCAAGAATTTTCTCTTGAACTTGTTGTTCTTTCTGCTGAAGCTCTGTCTCCTTCTTTGCAAGCTCCTTCTTCATGGTCTCTTCGTTCTGCTGAAGCTTTTTCTTGAAATTCTCCTGCATTTCTTTGGCTTTCTGCTTGAATTTTTCCATTTTTGTTTCCTGTGATTTTAACTTGTTTTGGACGGCCTCCATCTCTGTTTTAGTGTTTTTCATCTTCTTCTCATGAGCAGCTTTTTCATCATCTAGTTCTTTCTTGAGGCGGTTTTCTTCATCCTGCTTGGTCTTCAGCTCTGCAGTAAATGACTTCTCCTGCTCTGCGAGCTCAGTTTTGGTCTGTTGCAGTTGCTGCTCTAGCTCCTGAAGTGACTTCTCTTTTTGTTGACAGTCATTTTTTACAACATCCAACTGTTGCTCTAAATCTGCCAGATCTCTCTTACACTGATCCAGATCTTCTGAAGTCTTACTTAACTGTGCACTGGATTCTTTAAGGCTTGCGATTTCCAACTGGGACTGCGATAAAGTCTGTTGAAGCTCTTCCAACTCCTTAACCTTGACATTTACTTCTTCTACAGTGGAGTGCGACTCCTCCCGTATTGTTTTTTCTTTAAGGATATGTTCTTTAATTTCCTTTTCCTTTTCCCGCAGAACTATCTTTAAGGCGTTAAGTTCCTCTTTCAGAGTTTTCTCTATACCTCCTAGAGACTGCTCATGCTCCTTTTTGATGTTTTCAAGCACTGAATTATGTTTTGCAACTTGATCTTGAAATTTTTTCTCATACTCCTTTTGAGCATCTTCGGCTGAAGCCAACTGCTCCTCCAGAAGCCGTTTGTTTGCCAAAGCCTCAGAAAGTTCAGTGGAAAGAGCCTCTAGTTCTACCTGCTTTGCATCCAGCTTCTCTAATGTTTTCTGGTTCATGTCTTCAACATGAGCTTGGAACTGCAACTCTTTGTCTTTCAGGATGGTCTCCACTTCAGCTCTGTGTTTTTCTTTGAGCTCCTCGACAGCAGCATTGTGCTGCTGGGTAAGGTTGCCCTTGTGCTTTTCCAGCTGCTCCTGGTGCTTTTCCTCTAATGCAGCGATTTGCTCTTTGTGTTTATCCTTCAGCCCGTCCAGCTGACTGGAAAGTTCATGGGACAGACTTGATCCATCCTGTGAGATCTTCTCCAGAGAGCTCTCCAGCTCTAGTATTCTCTGCAATCAAACACATAGTTTCTTACATTATTTCATAGTCAGAAAGAAACAGGACAGTTATCACTAAATATTCAAAGCTGACAAAATAAAAAAGGATGCATTTGGTGGATTTTCTACTAATTATTTTATTTTACCAATTTATTTTCTAAAAAGAAAGCAGTAGGCACTATTTAAGTTAATTGATTGATTGTCTAAAATTGCAAAAATGTACAATTTAACCAAATGGGTTGTGATTTAAAATGCTTTTGTATGTTCTGTGAGTATGATTTTATATTTTATTAATCCAAAGTCACTTAACCATCAGTGGGGGTGTCTGAACATAATTTGCTGTACAGCCTTAGAGCATTAATTTAGATGTAATTAATGAAATTACTGAAAATAACTCACAGTCCTTGCAGCTTCCAGCTCCTGCTGTATCTCTTTAACCTTGTTATCACCTTCTGTCCTCAGAGCAGTTTTCTGTAACTCTGCGTCCTCCAGAGCCAGAGAGGCCTGTTGCTCCTGCTCCTTGGCTAACTGGGCGAACTCCTCTTTGCATTGTTCCTAAGCGGCACAAGCATTTACGTTCAGAATTAAAAAGCCGATGGTTTTTAATCTGACTCACTGAAATGAATGAAAACATTGGGCACCTACCACAGCGCTGCTGATCCTGGCATGTATCTCTGCCTCTTTAGCAGCCAGAGCTTCACTGTGGGCTTTTTCCAAACCAGCAACTGTTTCTTCTGATGATTTCTAATAAAATAAATAATAGAAAATGAAATAAAAATCACAAATACACTCAACAACATGACATGCATTGTTAGTATCAGCATGAAAAAATTTAATTAGGATAAATTTGTACACACTGTAAGTAACTCTAACATGTTCATGGTGACAACAACTACAACAATGTCTCAATGACAGTGTAACCCCAGTATAATGTTGATGTAATGCTAACAGTAGGAAAATAAATGCCTGAGTATGCAGCAGATGTTACTCCCTGACCTTCATGATAGTGACCACCTCCTGTTTGACTCGTGTGAGTTCCTGTTGCAGACTCTTCCTCTCTTCCTCACTGGCCTTTTCAACACTTTGCACTTGCTCCTCCAGCTGAACCTGCAGCTGTTTTTTGGCCTCCTCCGCCTTCTGAGCTATGGCCAGCGCCCGTTCAAGTTCTTCAAATGCTGTGGAGGGAAAAAAACACAACACAATATTAAAATCATCTGATATATTCTGAGAAGAAGTTTCGTGGACACAAAAAGAAGCAGATTCCCCCTCACCTGATTTCTCAGCCTTTTCTTTCTGCTCCTGTAATTCTTCTTTCTGGGCTGTAGCCTGCTGGAGCCTGGAGCGGAGCTGTGCTATCTCCTCTTCTTTCATTTCCAGTGTCTCATGCATCTGCCGCTTTGTCTCAGCTATGACCATTCCCTGAAATCCAATAACCAGCCATTAAAGAAAAATCAACCATTACACAATGCAACGAACTGACACTAAAACTGATGTTGATTTGATGAAGTGCTATTCCCTGTATTTTACACCCTCATTCAGCCCTGTGTTTGTTATTGTTTTTGACTTTAAGTGCTCTCACTCCTCCTCACTGAGATCCGATGAACTTCCGTCCATCCTACAGAGCTGAGGTCAAAGTTTAACAGAAACAATATGGGGCTTTGAGGTGTGTGAGGTCTTTACTCTGTGGCAAAGTAAAACAACACATCTAGTTTTCTAATACAACTGAATCTGCAGGACCTTCAACCAAGACCTAAAAAAGGGTCTAAAAAACTTCTCACCCACCTTGTCCTGCTCCAGCTGTTCAATAAGGTTCTTGGCATCACGCAGCTGAGTGATCAGCTTTGTCTTCTCTGTTGTGTGCAGTTCCTGAAACATAAAACGTGCGACAGAATTTCAGATGGCGATCTCATATGTCCAAGTGACAAATCACACTTAACTCTCAGGCATTTTTTAATTTTCAGACTCTTATTCTGAATATGTTTTGGTCAGATAACTTGACAAAATGACATGTTTTCTGCACCACCCATGATGCCTCGCCCACAAGCCAAACAACCAGAGAATGTACACAAACCCTGCTAAACCAACAAGTCAACCCAAATTACAGCGCAGTGGCATGTAGATGCTATGTCTCTCTGCCACCACATTTTAACCAGTGGTTACTAAACAGGAAATGCTGGGATGACTGTATTTCTCAGTTGTTTGATCTGGGTGTGCCACAAGACACGGGTGTCTTTGCTGCCTTTTGGTTAGCAGCTGATTTTCAAAACTGATTTTTTTCTGAAAGCTAATTTTGAAATCAACATACAAAAATAAATAAATAAATATAATAAAACAGGATGCAATACTCTGCCAGCCAGACTGTAAATAATGAATTGCAAAATCCTTGTGTTGAGTGTCTGGAGTGGTAGACAGATGGTCTGTTTTATGGGATATTTGTCTGAGGCAGGGGATGAGCACGGCCCAGCACAGCAGTTCCAGGATGCCTTCATGCTGCTTAAGAGGGCTAAACGCCTGTTAACCTCTGCTTTTCCTGACACAGGAAAGGCTCTACACCCAAACAGAACGCAGATTCCACACGAAAATGATGGCGCTAAACGAAACCAAGTCGATCAACATAGAGCCGCAGACGCGCAGTTTGCTTTGCAGTGTCTTTGTAAAAACAAACATTTCTTATCAGACGACGCAAAACATCAGAGCAGATTAGGACAAACTAAACAAGCCGATCATACCACTGAAGCAAAAATGTTTTGAAATCAATGAAAACAATGGCTCAGTCATGTCACGCTGACATGACATGAACCCTCATCCTGGAGTTCAGCCAGAGAATTTAGATGTTCGGACACTGAGAACCACAGCAATCATGTGTCACTGACATAATGGAGTCACATTATCAGTGAACCAGAGAGACTCTGGCAGACATTTTGCAGCACAACAAGAATTGCTCCGAACACACTGTTCAGTCATTTGCAGCATTAAACCACTTCGTAATTACAGTTTACCACCACATCAATTTCTAGTGGGAGCTTGTTGCCAGGAAATTGCTTTGAAATATTATCCTGCTCTGTGCTTTTGATATTGATAAAGTGATGGAGAATAAAAGCAATCATTGTTGTTAAATACATGGTGAGCTACCTTCATCTTCTCTAGCTCTTGCAGTCTCTCCTGCAGCTGCTCCTGCAGAGCTTCATTCTCACTGCTCAGCTGGGCACTCCGCTCCTTATGTGTACGCATCACTTCTTTGCACTTTTGCAGAAGGTTTTCCTGCCTCTTCACTCGTTTCTGCAGGGCCTCCATAAGCTTGGCTGGATCGCCGACGCCCTCTCCTGCCAAGGGAATAAATTACACTTGTTGAAAAAGTAAAGTTACTAGCATTACCCTTGAAATGTCACATAAATATCACATACAATACCTTCATATCGATTTTCTGAAAGTGCTTCTAACTCAAGTATAAAATATGCTTACCCTCTGTGACTTCAGGCTCTCCTCCTTGGTCCTTAGAAGGACTTTGTAAGGCAGAAGTAGAGTTTTCAGTATCCTCAGACTGAGGGACCTCTCCGTCAGGAGGCAGCACACCATCTGAGACCCCTTTAGCTCGTTTCTTAAGCAGAGCAACCTGACAGGAAATAGAAGAAAAGTACAAAAATCAGACTGGCTGCAAACAAATTTACACTGACACATTGCACTGATTATTTTGCTCATACCTTGGTAAATTTTGAACTGTAAAAAAAACTGTTGCTGAAGTCCATCACTGAGATACTAAAACACTTGCCTGTGTTTGAAGAACAGTGATCATCTGGTCCTTCTCCTCCAGCGCAGCATCAAACTCCTCCTGAAGATGTTTCTTGGCCTGCTGGTCCATTTGAAGCTCCTGCAGATCATTCAATATGTTTACACAGGAATGAAATTTCAAACAAAAAAAAAAAGAAGACAGATATTGACTTAAGAGTCGATAATGTAAAGCTGTACCTCCCGCAGCTCCCCTATTCTTCGGAGAGCTTTGTCTTGACTCTGACTGAGGATGGCCTGAAGGTGAAGGAGAATATAAATCAACACCTGAACAGTTTATGACAGTAAGTTTGTTGTGGAAATGATAATGAGAGAAAGCCCATGGAGAAAAGCATCATTTTAAAAATAAAATACTTGTAAAACTACCTGTGTTTTTTCTTTATCCCGTTGCACTGTTCGGTATGCAGTAACCAGCTGCACAACAAACAACAAGTGGAGGAATGAGAAAGAAGAACAAACACAGAGCACGAGATTCTGTGAAGTAGCTATGATTACATTCTTGTATGGCCACGTGTTATACACTAAACAGGTTAATGAGCTAAAAATCGTAATTGACAGTTTATCTGTGTGATTCTCACCTCTGAATACTTCCCTCTATACTTCCCCAGACTCCTCTCCACTTGAAGCAGACGATGCAACAGCTGCTCTTTGGAAAGGGACTCTGCACTTCCTGGTGGCTCCTCAGCTTCACTCTCAATATCTGAGGGCGGATCATATGTGGGAGCACCCGGCGACTCGTTTTCCGCCAACGGTGTCAGGGACTCTCGTGACGAGCTTCGCACCAGGTTTTCTTTGGAAGGAGAGCGGAACAGACTTTCTGCTCGACTGGCACCGCCACGAATCAATGACTCCATTGAAGGAACTTTTAACTGGAGTTTCTGGGCAAACGACTGCGGCTCCTCTCTCTGTTATGATATTTTAGACGTACAGACTAATCAATTAATGAATGAGCAGCAGCAATATGACACTAACCTGATGTTAAAAAATGAGCTAGGGAAAAAAGCTGGATAATAAACGTACGTGAGGAGAAGCAGTTCCATCGCCATTGATGCTACCTCTGGGAGACCTGGATGGTCCTCTAGAGGCGCCCTGAAGATAAAACGATATTATGAGAGAAAGAAAAACTGTGCCAGTAAACTTGTCCTGGACCAGTTAGTCATCCAAACCCAGCGTGGCTCTCCCTGATTACTCTGGAGGGAGCAATATTAGTATTGCTGGGAGCAATGCAGGGGCAATGGGTACCCTCATGCAACTTGGAAAAAACAGAGGGGTTATATACATAAAAAAGAAGGCATCTCTACAGTACATTAAACAAAAAAGGGTTAAAACTAGACGCTACCAAAACAGCCATGAGGATAGAACACATAGACAGTTAAAGTCAAGTCGAAGAGCCGGTATTTGAGTTAAAGATGCTTGGCAGTGCCGTGTGCAGCTGTATTACAAGAGCACAAAGACATAATTGAAGTGAGTGAACATTTAGCAGCTTAGTTGGTTTAGTTGACTTGTTAGAAGCAGGTTCAGAATAAGCAAATTTTCTCCTCCTCTGTCCAGCTCCGAGCCCCTTACTCGGGTTTATTGTGCAAAACATTTAACATTTATTTCCTGTTTCATGTGGAAATTTTCATAATGAACCAGGAGTTGCTGTTGGCTCTAGATTTTAACAATGGCTCTTAAAAGAAATAACGAAGTACAGCTTGCAATATATTCTAGACGAGAATATATTGCAAGCTGTACTTCATTATTACTAGAATTTCTAGTTTCCAGGGTGTGTTGAAATGTAAAACTGCTCTTACAGAGCAGTTACTGCTCTTACTCTTACAGGTTTCTGTGAATGAACAAGAATTTAAAGCGTAGTATGTATGTAACACTATTGATCACTGTTTCTTCTCCTACACCCACAAGAGGATGCACAGACACATCTACAGGTCTCGGACTTATAAAAAAATCTGCTTTCCAAATGCATTCAGCACATCAAGGATCCACACATTTTGGTAACAGTTGCGTTGCAGAAAAAAAGAATAAAACTCCCTCAGACACTTCTTTTACATTAAATCTAAATATTAACATTTATTTCATGGACGTTTTTCACTATCTTACACAGACTGTTATCTCACTTAGAGGTTTGTCTCCGTTAAATTTGGAAAACATCTCTCAGAGATCTAGTTCAGGGAGGCTTACAGTAAACCATGAACCGAGTGCTTCTATTTCTGAACTATGTGCTCAAACACTACCCATCCAGATATTCACAGGGTCAAATGATACATGCGAGTCCAAAATCCTGCGTCTCTGAACGGTGACGACTACTGGTAAGCACCAGCCGCACATAGTTTATAGAAAACAAAAGATTCTTTGTGTGGTGTTTTGAGTGAAATGACAAACACAGCTGGTAAGTCGAGGTTGTGCATCCAAAATAAAAAGTAAAAAAAAAACAAACAAACAAACAAAAAAAAAAAAAAAACAAAACAAATGGCAAAATAAAAAGAAAGACGAGATAAGATGTATATGTAACATGACAGAGATAATGTGATGAATTTAAGATATTTATGGTTAACCACGCTCTGTAGCTGCGACACATTTAAACCCACCGTTTAGGACATAAACACTGACCCACTTTACCAGCATGTCCCCGATGGCATCAGTAAACACTGGCAAGATAAAAAAAAAAAACAGCTCACCATCGGCCATCGATGGACTATTATGAAATAAATTATCCCAACAACCTCAATTACGACTTAAATTTTTAAAGGTGTACCACTCTAAAGTTATTCCTTTTACATGAAGCAGTGGGCAAAATAAAATTGAAAAACTGTTAAAGTCAAACAAATATTTTAGATTAAATAAATCCTCTGACTAAACGCACAAGTGATGAATGTTGCCGTTTCAAATATTACCTCCCCCCAGTCTTGTTGCTGTCTCCATATATATATATGAACACACACAACATCCAGTTTTATTTCTAAAGCTTCACAAGGGAATCTAAAAGGCGCGCCGGTCTGTTTGTTTACTTGGAAGAGTTACAACCCATTTAACGTTTTAACTACTTAAAAAGGCTGCCCGTAACTTGTAAAGTGAAAACATCAACTCTCCAAATAAACAGACTTGTGGGGAAAAAGGACCAAGGCCATCAGGCAACATAACAAGGTATTGGGGGTCTATAAGGCAAGCAACTATGGGTATCTAAAGATAAGGAGGTAATATTATAATAGTTCTGTGACAGACCTTAAAAACTGAGGGCAAAGGTAGGGCAATAAACCAACATAAGGCAGAAAGCACACAAGCAGCTATCCCACATTGTAAACCCCATCAAATTCAGGATTAGCCTACATATGAGATGCCTTCTTGTTGCTAAATCCAAAGGAAACAGGAGACAGAGAGCAGGGAACAAGCTGTCCCTACTTGGGCCACAGTCCTCTACCGATTTCCCAAAGGCACGGAGACAGGAGGAAGGAACGGGGCAACAGGAGGAGGAAGAGGAGGAGGAGGAAGAGGCAGGAAGTGAGGACAAACTCACCACACTGGCTACCTGGGCCGTTTTGGGTCGTTTTGAATGGTCCAGAGCAAAGATAGTATACTCAGAGAGAAAAGCGGGCTCTGCTATCATCCCAGCCAGCATCTGACCCCGTCAGTGCAGTAACGGGACAAAAGGTGGGGAAAGGAGAGGAACACAGAGAGCAATGAGAAAAACAACACCATGAGTGTGAAGTAGCGCTGAGGGGAGTGTCTAGCCAGACAGTCCAGAGGAGGGTGGATGAGAGAGACTGAAATGAATGAGACTGAGAGAGAGAGAGAGAGAGAGAGAGAGAGAGAGATTGAGAGAGAGGGGAGATAGACAGACTACATGAAATAGGTAGAAAAATAAGGAAAGTGGGATAGTGAAACACTCAATCAACATTAATGTCATGAATAACAGTTTGACAATCTCTGCAGTTAAAACAGGCTAAATCTGCCTTCAATGATCAACTAAATACTTTCAGAGTGTGTCAAAGTGTTAAGAGATTTGTGATGTGAAAAAAGATGCTGCGATGGTAAGAAGCTTCTAAGTTGAGGGCGTACGAGGCCAAGTTACAACTACACATCTGTACTTCCGAAGGAGAAAGGGGAAAGCAGGGTACAGAAACCTGAACGAATAGGGGCACTGTCAATATTCTGGTACCCCAATGTCGAAAACTTATCACGAAGAACTAACTCAACTTTGTTTCTATCTAAAAAGAAAAAAAAAAACAAACAACAACCAAGATTGTAAACATCCATATATAATCTCTTAAGTAGACGCATTAATCATATGGTGCATCATCCATCTATAGTTGTGGTCAGTACCTCCATCTGATGGAAGTTTTGCATATATTGTCCATATTCACTGGGGAAAAATACTGCAGCAACTCACCCGCAAAAGAAAAATACTGAAAGGAGGGTACATCAATTATTCATACACATGCTGAAATATGGCCTGCTCACCGCCATTAAAGTGTCCTTCCCAATACCTCTAGATGAGAATGTCTTCTGGGAGAGCAGTTTCATTACAGCAGAGAAATATAACTGACGCTGTATCCTTAAATGATTTTTTTTAATTTTTTATTTCATGCACTGATACTTGCTCAGCAAAATGCTCTGAAGTTCATACAGATCTATTAATCTAAATGTTTTCATTGTCCCATGTGAAAATACATGCAGCGAAAACTGAAGAGACCATACCTGTGCATAATGAGATCACAGTGCTGCCTGATCTACAACATCAATTATCGCAAGGTTATTCCAGGTAGTGTAATCTCATGAAATAGAAAGCACTCTGATGATGAAAACTCAATCACAAAGCACTGGTTTGCTACTTAGAGAACATTTAGTGTCACAACCAACAGATTTTTGAGGACTGACAAGCATTACTTTTGTGCCGTAAATTAGAGGTGAAGCTGGGGAGGACATGACATCTGTGTAGCCTGCAGTTTGAGTTCAAAGATCTAACACATAAATGAACACATGCTGACACCATTCTCACCTCTCTGTCACTGGGAATAGGCGAGCCATCGAGATGAAATGGGGCCGTCTGGCTGCTGCGTCGTTCACCAGAGCCCATCTGTTGAAAATAAGTTTACAGTGTGTTTGTACATAAATACAGATATGAGGGACACCTGGATAGCCAAATGGTAATGACGAGCCACGTTGACTGTCTCTATCATTAAAGGCAAAAATTTCCAAAAAAAATAATATAAAAGAATTTGTCTGTGTCCTTCTTTCTTACTGTAATAACACGTTGACTTGTGACTGTTCTTGTCATTGAACCCCACTGTTTGATAATCTCCATCTCCTTTAAACCCAGTTCATTTAACAATTAACATGATAGTTTTACGGTCAGACAGTTTCATGCACAATCAAACAAGCCAATTTTAAGTTACATTCTAAAGTTTCTTCCACACATGAATTGCACAATGAATAACCAAAACTTTTGATGAAAATTAAACAAAAAGAGTCAAACAGACGGGTTTTGTTACTAGTGAAACATGACCACGATAAAAAAAAAAAAAGTTATACATAAATAAATGTTAGCCTGCTTCAAATGAGGTTTTGCAAAAATATACTCTATCAAACAGAACCACACAACAAAACTAAAAAGAGGTCAGATTACAGTCATAGTTAAATAATGAGAAACATAAGCGAAACACAAACAAACACGACACATAAGGAAATTCTGAGGTTTTCGCAGTTTTTACTAGTGTATGTGTAGAAATTCAGTTTCACTTCCCTGTTGTATTTGCACATTGTGATGACAGACGTGTGGGACCGGCAGATTTTGAATGGTAGGTTTTGAATGAGTCAAAAAAAAAAAAAAAAAGGCTGCCAAAACATACACGTGTATCTTAAATGCATGAAACAGACACGCCCATATAAATCAGATTAAATTGAGAGACTTTTGACAGCTGCGTGAGAGACATAAAAGTTCAAATCGGATGGCTAATGCTGTTTGTATCTACCCGGAACAACGAGATTGACCAGTTACAAGTTTTCTTGAACGCACCTTACTAGCTGCTGACAGCTAAGTTAGGCAGCAATTTAGCACGGGATGCTAACGTTAACGGGACAGCGCAATGGCCAACTCACTAAATAAGTTTAAAAAAAAGTTTCCAACTTATTAAATCATGAAAGTGAAATGTTTCTTCAAAGTCGTTTTGGGGCTATGAACTACAAAGAAAGCGCAACTACAGTTGTCCTCTTCGACTAGCTGCCTGAGCAGTGTAAACAGATGTTAGCTTAGCCTGTTAGCTTCCAGCAACACAACAACCAACCTGGGCCTGCTGAGGTGACTGCGCATTCCTCTGCGGTGACTGCTCCTCGTTAATCTTCTGCTTCAGTTTTTTAAACATCTTGTTACGCCGACGTAGCCTGGAACGGACGAGAAAAAAGCCACTATCCGGCAGAGCTTTAGATAGTTTTTGTTCAGCCTGACATCCAGTCCTCAGTGGCAGACTTCCTTGTTCGCTTCTGATCCCCAGCAGGTGACCGGGCTCTCTGCGCATGTGCGGCCAACGTGGAGGAAAACTGAGGAAAACTGAAACGTCAGAGTTAAAGGGCCAGTTCGGGATAAACGAGCTACAGCGCCACCCGTGGAGGAAGAGAAGTACTACAGTACATTTTCAGGTATCTATAAATATAGACTCTGCTGTTAATTGTGTTATATTTGTGGTCAACTGGTGATTTATGGTTGTACTTTATAACTGCACAATTTGTTTTCACCACAATGGGATAGAACAGGATTTATTGGATTGCTTAGAACAGTGGTTCCCAACCTTTTTTGACTTGTGACACCATTTTGACACCACAAATTTCACGACAAGTTTTTTGAATGTCGCAATAAAAATCATCATAGCATCGTAGTATCATTGACTGCAACAGCTGCCTCTAAGCAACAACTCGATTTATATTATTAAAGAGAAAGAATACAGTTGTTTAAATTTGTGTGTGGTGTTTTTAATCATATTTTTAAAAAGAATAATGATTAGTTGAAAAAATGTTTTTAGCAGTAATTTTTGCTGGACATTTCAGGCGACTCCATTTGAATTCCAGGTGGCTCCACATGGGGTCACGATCCCAAGCTAAAAAACACTGGCTTAGAATAAAGTTGTGCCTTTATCTATTCTTTTGAATGGTGGGCTATATATATATATATATATATATATATATATATCATATTCATCACATTTTTTAAAAGAAGAGACCAAGAAAATAAATTCTTAGTTAAAAGAGATGAGTGCTCCAGAATTATACAGTACCATTGCTTAGACAGAAGGGGGCGCTTCCTAATAACATTTGCTGTAATTTTGCTTCAGGCCAGTTCAGAGCACAACTGATAAGATTAACATAACGTTTCAAACTGTGAGCTATTAAGTTTTCATGGCTGGTATTATATTGTATGCTAAAAAAAGGATCAATCGTTATTATTATTTTTGTTCTTTTGTGGTTTTCATAAAAGTGAATGTCACAGCCAAAAACTGTGAGAATTGAAACCCTTATCAGATTATAACTGAACCAGTTTCAGTCTCCCAAGTGTCATGCTGTTGAACTGAACAGATATACCAGTATTATTATATCATCATAAGCAGATGATCTCTTGTATAGCAGCTGTTTCCTTTTAATATTAGCCAAAATAACGCTGAACCCAGAGAGAAATCCAACTAGAAACAACAATACATATATCATTTTGAAACATTTGTTTTACATAAACACATAAAGAGGTTGCAAAAGTTGTTGATGACTATTTGTTTTCACAGGAGAAACATGACAAATGTAATGCATGTATCACAAAAATAATAGAGGTGCCTGTTTATTGTTGATCTAATCTGTCTATCTTTGCTTGAATCCATACAAACTGGCATTTTATATTAATATCTTTATCAGTACAAATCTAAAAATGGAAAGTCTGTATGTTTGCTCTCTGTATGAGTCATTGAGCCCCTGGGTAATGTGATGAAAAGTGTAACAGACAGAGAAGTTGATCCAAAGAATCACACTGTGGGTGTGAGTCATGGTTTAAATGCGTGGTATTTTCCCTACTTTGGGTTACTGCCATGTGAAAATATCTGAAATCAACATTTCTGAGTCAGACTTGTCTGGTTGGAGGGAGAATATAAGATGTGCCATGTTGGACCTAAATGCCAGTGAAACAACTGAAGACTGAAATGAATAAGTGATTTGCATGTTTTCACCATTATGGCTCTAGTGCTTACAGCTCAGCAGGGCGCTTGATCTATGAAGGGTGCCAGGAACAGTGATGATGACAATGATGGGTGGTTGACAGCAGATTTATGAAGCTCCCCTATACAATACTGCAGCTTGTGCCTCACCCTGCGGCACACAGCAGAGAGGTTAGAGGAACTGGCTGCTACATGTCTGGCATGGCATTTTTTTACACTAGACTAATACAATTTTACCAACACATTTGCACCATGAAACTACACATATTGCAAATATCAACGAGTAAGAGTTTTATTGAGATTCAGAACATTTATCTTTTTTTCATGACAGGATTAAAAAAACACATTTGTGGAAACAGAATCTCTAAGCCTCAGGACTCTGAATATGTATCATAAGATACATGTTCAATATGTATGAACATGTATCTCACAAGTCTTTTCACATGTCACTGTTAGAAACAATCAGTTGAATCAGATAATAATCGGACAGCTGAATTCCATTGAGCTGCTTTAGGGATCTGTTCTTGTGCATGATGTCTCATTTACTGTGAAAAAATTGTAAATTACAACTTTTGTATTGTAGCAAGATTGTAATGTCTCTTTGAAACTCTTAACACTTTTGAGCTTCTGCGATTTCTTACCAGTTCTAACCTTATGGCCCATTTTGTGGGATTGTTATTTTTGTCAGCAGTTATTACTTTATAAATGCCTCTGTGCTCATAAATGTGTCAATTCTAAACTGCAGCCTACATTTCTGTTTTCACTGAAGAACTTATCTGATCTGTCAGGGTCCTGCTGCAGAGTTACAGATGCACTACTCAGCTGCAAGAGTGAGAAGGAGATCACCCAGTGCATTGATTAAGAGTCAGAATCAATCCAATACCTGTGAACTCCCAGGGAGTAATGTGCCCCTCAAATTCAGCGCTAACATCACATTGGACTGTGGACACCAGATCAATAAGAAGAAAACAACAAATTCCTTGAGGAGTTCATCTGTGCCCAATTAAAAGCATATCAGCTGGGAAGACCTGAAGAACAAGTAAACGATACACATCTTGGTTTCGTCTGCTAGCATGGATGGCTGCCAAAGGGCTGAAGTGATTAATTATTGATACACTTTAGCCCTGCCTGGATGTTGCTTCTCAAGGTGCTTTCTCATCCTCTTCTGTGAATACAGAGGGCTTAAAACACTAAGAGCAATACTTAAGCCTGGCATTAAGAATGCTAAAGAGATGCTTATTTAGTTTTACATTAAAGTTCCTTTAGTGTTACTTTATATTGCCTTCAGAGCTGTGGCTATCTTGTGCTGAGGTTGATGTTAACAACTGTTTTGGCCACAGACTGATGACTAAGGGTTGGTACGCTGACCATCTCTTGCCCCTCTCCCATCTCCCATGGTGTCATCAATCTGCTTGTTTTGTGCCCATGCCTCCTGTCATGGTGAGGCCGTGCCAGCTTTAAGAGCCTGTTAAAATGCAGTTCCTGGTCATGTATTTGTCACTAGTGTGGAGACATTGCACAACTGAGAACAGAGCTATCAATTCGCATGCTGTGTCCAAAACACAGATAACATGATGATTTGTGGATCTTTTCATGTGGCCTTGCAGTCATTAAAATGTGCTGAGGCCAAATGCAAAGTTAAAAAAATGGACACAAAAAATGGACCCTCCAGTCTCTTGTATCTGAAACCAATAAGTGGCTGGAAGGAAGGAAGCATGAATATGTGACTTGTAATTCAGTGAAACCATCGTCTCTGTGGTGTATTTTGATTGTTGCTGTGGTTAAATGTGAGATGGATCCACCAGATGGAGCTACCCCTGCATTACAACTCACCCACCACAAGTCTTTGCCTTATGTCGGGTTTATCAGAGGAGAGACACTGCGTCTCCGCTTGTCTCATTGGATGGATCGTATCTGGTTCAGCTTATGGTAATTAACTGTGGCCTAAAGTGACGGTATTTATTGTATATATATGAGGGAGCTGTATCAGACTCTGCTTAACAGACGCATTACTTCACAAAGTTGACAGCATGCAGCAGCAATAAAAGGGACTAAAAAGAGAGTATTTATTTGAGCTATCTAACTTGCCAGCTGCTTCTGAACTGCCACCCACTTGTCTGAGTAACTGCTCTGTTTTGGAAACCCATATTGAATTCTTTGGGGATATAGTTTAGATATGAGGAAACTACACCTCAGAAATAATCAGGTGCGTGCTTGTGCGTGCATGTGTGTGTGTGAAGCGTAGATATTTCTTATGTTGTGGGGACCTCACATTAACTTTTTGTTCTCAAAGAGAACAGAAAGTTAATGTTATATAAGGGATCAATAACACAGTAGGTGACATAAAATGCCTGGGCAACATGTTTCATTTTGTCTCTAATTTTAGGGAGAGGGAGCATCTATTGCTATCAAAATGAATAAAAGGAATAAGGCTCAGTGTAGAGTTAAAGACCTGGAGACATGCTGGGTAGTGGGAAATCACAGTCACAGAGGTGGCAGGTATTTATACAACTCTTAAATGTCTTAAATGTGGGCAGATTTTGTTCAATGTGATCAAACATTGAACAAGCAACTGACAACAACTGTGCAAGAAACAGTCATGCAACCTTATAAATGTATAGTTTTATGTATAGTGTATAGATCAATGGGTTTATAGAAGGCCAGGTATGAGGGAGGAGTCTCATGAGGAGTGAGTACTTGTGATAATATAATAATGATTACTTAGTAATCACTAACAAGTTGACAGGCGTCACGGCTGGAGCGATATCAAACTGATGGTCTCTCATAAATGTGCATCATCTGTTGCAACAGCAGATGTTCATCATTGCTGGCAAGTTACTTTATAACCTCTTCAAGTTTGATGTCAAGCCTGGCATGAGACTGTTGTCTCAGCAGATATTTTGACAAGAAAGAACAGGTGCATATGACTAATGACATGAACAGTGCATCCGTTCTGTTCAAGTATCCCAGCAAGTCATTAATTAATTATTTACATCAGTGTTTTTCTTACTACAGTGTCAGTCAGGGCTATGGAAGTGAATCACATACAATCTGTTTCCTATTTTATTTTTATGTTTAACAGGTTGAAGTCCATAAAAGGCCTGATGACGATGATGTTAGATGATGAACATACAGATTCATCAACCTGATCTTTTGCAGATCATTATTGACTGTGAGAACCTGCAGGCCTGTTCAGACTCTGTATGACTGCTCCCCTTGGTTGTCATTGTTGAGGTCTCACTTTTAATGGCTCAGTAAAACAGCACACCGACCGGGCAGTTGTGTCTAATGGGGCGTGAGCAATAAATCAGGCTGTTGAAATGGAGGTTCTGGGTTGGCTGTCATCATTACATGTCAAACAATAAACGTGTTTCCCCAGAACTTACTCAAGTGTTTAGTTGTATAAGTAGAGCCAAACATTAATCATAAGGGTGTCAAATCCAGAAATTGTTAAAATAAGCTACTGAACACTGAATTCACATACAAATGGTAGATTTTGTTGTTCAAATATCATAAATGAAAAGATTGAAATGCTTTCTATGTGAACAAATGCAATTAACTGCATGGTAACTTTTTGGGATCACTATACTTTGAATGAGAAACTTTATTTATTCAGTTCTAATTATTCCTATATGAGAAGTGATTTCTCCAACTTCAGCCAACAGAATGTCATTTCCTGCCTGCACAGGTCATGCATAAATCTCAAAAGGGGGCAAAAAATGATATGTGTGGTGGTGTTTGAATATTGTCAGGAATATGCCAAGGGGGGACCTCTGAATGTCTCAGTCTGTTGGTAAGTTATGGGGTTGGAAAAAAATCCATAACTTTCCAAACGTTTTGTTTCAGTGGGTAAGTGATCTAAAAACAGCTATTCAGCATAAAAAACAGGTAACTACAACCAGCTAGATTCTCCTGTGGTTCTAGGTACTGACTACAAAAATTGAATATTAAGCTGATAAATTGTAGCCTGGAGCTAGTACAAGGCATGCCCCACAGCTGGGGATTTACACAGAGCTGCACATTCCTCCAAAGGATAATTGCTTTTCTTGGTTTCTTCCTTTTGTGTCATCAGTCACTTTATAACATTCTTTATAATTGCTTTGGGGAAAAAAGGAAGAAACTGTATCTCACTCAGTGGAGGTGCTGATTCCACTGCCACAGTTTGTTTTGGTCCCATATTAATATGGCACATTGAGAAATAACAACAAATGAAAATTGAGCATTAGAGTGTGTAATTGTAACCGTTTAGGCTTTAGTGTGAACCCACCTGGGGATTGGTCGTATTTGTGTTCGCCTGATGAGAATGATGGCGCTTATTACGAAGATGCCAGCTGTTAAAAGATTCAGCATCTTGAGGGAAGGAGGGTACACCTGGATGAACATGTTTTATGCAACAAGAGCTGAATCCAGAAGGTTAGTCTCATTATTATTATTTCTCGAGCAGTTGGATTCCTATGCTTCTATGCGGTTAGAGCCACTGGCATATCCAAATGACAGGAACACTCTGGTGCATGGACCTGCATCATCTTCCTTGTCTTATCTCATCTATTAAGCTCATCAGTGCTTACATCCGGTTATCTTTCATGAAAGGGCAGAAATGAATTCAGCATAACACTGTGTAGAGCACATTTTGTGTTTGTGTGTTGTTTAGGGTTGTAACAGGACCTGAGGAAACTGGAATTGTGTCTTCAATGCCTTTTCTTTGTTGTTGTTGGTGATGATTTGGACTTTTAAGAAACATTTAAACTTTATTTTAACTATCTGGAGACTGAAAATTAAACAATTTAACATTTTCACCATTCTTGTCAGAGCAGAGAACATTAAAAAAAAAAAACTTTTTATTTTAATTGAACCAAACCCCAATTTTCTTACTGTGTGATCACCAATTTTATTTGTCTGTATATAAAAGTTTTTATTTGGCAGTGGTAAATTGAACAAACTTAGTAATATTGAAATGGGAAAACATGACATACTTGTTTTCATTTTATCTCTAAAGCATTGGCCTCATACATCCCACATTTGAAAAGATTGAACTGGCAAAAATCAAGGTGGTTTTTAAAGTGACAAGTGATACAAAAAAAAAAAAAGAAGAAAAGAAGAGAAAAACCATGTCTGCAAAAACTTTCTGATGTCTGTTCATTTCTGTGGTCATTTAACTTTAAGCATCAGCAGCATTAAAACACATGTTGGTTGAAATGTGCAACTAAATTTGATTGACTTCTTTATGTTTTTTTCTGTAGGAAACATCAAGAGATTGTTTGACTGCACTGTAAACAAATACACCAATCATTATTCTGTTTTATTTCTGAAAAATTAAGCACTCATCAAATGCTTCCAGTAGTATCACACTGCACAACAATTATGACAAGTGCTGCCAGATCAACTAGCACATGAAATGTAATTACATAATTAACAGAATGTTATTATTTAATTAACAATTAAATCATTTTAAACACCTTATTTTGGTGTCTGATTAAAATAATGTGATGTGGGACCGGACATTATGCAGATATGGACATCATTATTTTGTAAAAAAAAATCTGCCCAAGGCTCTAATTGTTTCGCAGTTTTATTATGCAGACATAATAAGTTGTGTATGAATATCAAACAGGAGGAAGCAGTAGCTAGTGAACTGAAACTTCCCTTATCTCCATAAATCATGTGAGTTCCAATTAGCCTCTACACAAACATGAATATGTGTCCAATTAGACAAACTTTCATGTTTAAAGAACACTACAGAGCAGCTGCCACCACAGATAGAGACTTGTCTGTTGCTAAGAATCTTATTAGACAAACATCACTCCTATTCAATGTCTCCAGTGAATTTTTACTGTCATTGTCTCAGCGCAGCCTTAAACAGGGAATGACAAAGCCACGCTGTGAGTGAGATCGGTTGCAAGTCAAGTCTGGCCTCACAAAGCACAGGCAGGGGAAGTTTCTTTTGGGTAATGATACGAAGGGTTATCTATATGCCCCCTCATGACCGGTGGCAATAAAATGTTGCTTTGTGGGAGAGGATAAAAGCAACCATGCTGGTAACTGTGATTCCTCCCGCTTTGAGATTGTGGAGGTGGGGCTGGGATGAGGAAGCCATTACAGAAGAAAGAAGAAAGGAGCGCTAATCTGATCATGTCCTAAAGAGACAAATGCAACATTGGTCAGGGGGTGCCACAATCTCAACGCTCTGCCTTGGAGCAAACATAAATTTCCTATTTGTTCAGTGTTTACATGAGATGACGTCTGTGCATGTTTGGTTGTGTCCTAGAGTCTGTATCATCATGATAACCTCTTCACTCACTTGGCTGCAGAAAAGCACATGGTTTGCTCTCTGAGTACAGGCCCATAAAGTGAATTACGTGCTGGGTGACTGCCAAGAAAGAAACAACCACTAATAATGATTTGGAAAAGGCCATAGACCATTTATATGTAGGTTATCTAAATTAGAGCCAGCGCTGAGCTAAAGAGTTGAGCTACAGTCCAATGTCTGACAATGTCTTTCATAGGTATAGATTTTATAAGGATGAAATTGACAGAAATGATAGAAAATAATCTTCACACTCTTCATCACTTTCAGATTGATTTTTCAAGATGCAGTGTATTTGAAATGAAAAAAAAAAATCTCCACCCAGTTACTTGGTACACGTCATTCCTGTATACTGCCGACATCATCCTGGAGTTAATTTCATATCTCTTTGGTTTACTGTTGTAACTGTTGTGGAAATGTTTATTTTGATATATGTGAAGTACTCACACATCACATCAGTCATGTCATGTATAAGGCTGGATCCATAGCATCTGTATGAGAAGAACATCAACATGTAGTTTAATAAAAAATCATCCCACGGTCTGAAAAATAGGTTTACAATCATTAAAAAAAAAAAAAAAAAAACGGTATTGTGGGGCCGCGCTGAGCTTTCACGATCTGCTGACTAGGATGATTGCTAAGAAAGCTAACCTTATCAAATCATACTTAATATATTGCAACAGCATTTTCCCACAGCTCTACAACAACATGCAGCACGGTGGATAAATCCATTAAACATCAACACCTGCAGAGCATCCAGCTAGAGATAAGATATTTCTATTAAGAATTTTAAAAAAGAAAACAAGGATTAAGAGGAAGGGGAGGAATTAATTTACTCTTTCTACTTTCTTTACTTGACATGTAAGCATTACAAATTTTTCTGTAACTTATTTTTTGCTGATTAAAGCAGGTTTAATCGTTTTTTGGTTATGGAGGAAGTGACTGTAACCAAGACATTTAGAGTGCTCATTTACTTCATTTACCACCCATTTCTTTATACTGAGGATTTAAACCCTGCCTGAGTAAAATCCCTGTTAAAAGTGTTCATATTCTGCTAGTGTATCGGTTTAGTTTCACACATAAGGGGATATAATGAAGATTGCTATATAAACCCATCCATCCATCCATTTTTAGCTGCTTGTACAGGGTCAGATCATGGCGGAGTTAGTGGACTGTGAGGATGGTAATCTAGAGATCCAGCTCCCCAGAAATCATTTCCAGCTGCTCCTGGGGGATCCAGTGGTGTTTGCAAACCAAATGAGATTTATAATCTCTTAACATATTCTTAGTCTCCCCCAAGGTTTTCTGTTCGTGCCCAGAAAATGTCCAGAGGAAAGCTCCCGGGAGGCATCGTGATCAGATAACCTAAGCACCTCAGCACAGTAACAGAAGCTTTACTCTTCTCAGCCTGTCACTGAAGGTGAGCTCAGCAAACCTTTAGAGGACACTCAGTTTTGGCTGCTTGTTTTTTTGCTGATTCTTTCATTACCCAATGCTTGTAACCATTATAGATGAGAGGTGGAAAGTAGATCAAAAGCTTTGCCTCCTGGCTCAGCTCCCTATTTACCACACTGCACCAGTCCACCTGTTGATATCATGCTCAATTTTACCCTTAATAAGATTAAGACTTGAACTCCTTCATTTGGGTGAGAAAATGAACTTGAAACTATAAAATTGTGGGTAGCAACATTTTGAATAGTGAGCACAAATCTGCAAACGTGGCAGTATATCTTTTTTTCATATGCAGGCATATAGTCACATAATGTAGTGTGTGTGTATGAAGCTCCAATGTTTTCATATCTGCACATCTAAATTACAAAAGTTGTGGGAAAGCGACTCAATAAAAAGATAGAGCCTATGGAGAGCAGGGCATATGTGAAGGCGACTGTCACCATGATTAATGAATCTTGGGAGAGTCAGATTTTCTTCAGTTCGGAGACTCAATGGGCCAAAAATGAAAGTCCACCTACACAGCATGAGCAGGAATCTATATCGCGATGGGATTTACTGATTCTGTGTTTCTGTGGGTCATGCTTCAGAGTCATGTAATAAACAGAAGTGCTCTTAGGGAGTCGTGTCTTTTCTTTCCTACATGCCTCTGCATTTGAGGGGAAGATAAACATACAGTAAACATATGGTGTCTGACTTTTTTTTTCAAGATACTGGATTCCTGTCAGAGCCGTGGGTTCACAGCAAAACTACTGAAGCGTGACGTTTGCTGCTTCAAGGGAATCACAGCAACCAGGGATGCAGCCCGTGGGATGCAAAGCTTCCCAGTCAGCCTTTTCCCAGTAATTAACAGTGGGCTGTATCTTAGCCCACTGTTTTTTTTTTTTTTTTTTTTGCAAGTTTGTGGTGAGAGGAAAAGCATTACTGTGTGCCACGGTTCTTTGTCAGGCACTCACTTATTCTAATTAATTTCGCTTAATTTCTAAAAACTCATACTGCAAAGCCAAACATGCAGATACATGCCTTGAATTTAAAAAGTCAGTATTGCAGCACTAGACTGCAGCTGACACTGACATAAGTATTTTTTTTTTTTTTTTTTTTTTTTTTGCGAGATAAGGATCCGAAGTAGGCTGTCAGGAACGCCTTGTGCATATTATCTTTCCAGTATGAAGTGGTGTTTGATAAAAATGATTATGACAACAGAAAGAACTAGCAGTGTGTTAGTTTAAATACTCCTCAGACGCTGTTTCCCTCCTCACCGTGTCATTTTTCTTGTCGGACTGTTGATATGTTAGTTTGTAATTCCAGTCCTCCGCTCGACCTTGACAGAGAAAAAATGAGAAGATTTGAGATGTATACTAATAATGTAGCAGAAGTGCAGCAATCTAAGTCTATAGACAACTCTGAGAGTGGTCCACCAATCTTTTCAAAAAGTAATAAATTGACAGATGAAAAACTGCTCCCACTTTGATGAATGACTAAACTGTATGTGGTGCATAAAGGTTGAAGAATAACACAGATACTGATGATGATATGAATTCACAGGATAAAGTACAAACAGTATCAGATATCAGGTAAACTTTTTTTGTAGCAGAAACATCATTCATCTCAGGATGACACATGTCAGATGATCCATCCACTGAGATATTACAAACAAAAGCTTGACATTTTCAATATGACAGCAAGAAACCTGCGTAGTGGGAAATAATAAATTATATATTGTTGGACAGGGTTCATGTCAGTCCCACTGACAAGATGAGTAGCCAGGTTGATATACAGTGTTTCTTTCTGGCAAAAATAAAATACAGGTACCACGTCTGAATGAACCACCTTAAACATACCAACAACTCTCACCGCCACCAACGACAATAATTTACCTTGCAGGATTTTCTAGAAGGAACATTGTTGCTAGGCTGTAAATCTAATTGGATTCTTGATGGCAAAATCCTTCTTGGTGGCAAGAGTTGGGAAATGGTTTTCATTTACAGCAAATGCACACACACACACACACACACACACACACACACATACCCACATATATATACACACGGATTAAAGTTATGGAACAGACGTGCTGATTGACTTGCAATTTTGTCAGCAATTACAGCAAGAGTTTATTTAATGGAAGACTGGTTAAAGCTGCATGTTGTTTTAAAATTGCATATAACTTTGACTCATACACATAATTAACAAATTTGGACAAAAATGTGATGAGATCAGCACCATGGACAGAGCTACTTGGTGAAGATGTGATTTCATCTTTCTGTGCTATATTTGTTTTTCATTCTTATCGTCATTTAAATTATTTCTGTGAAACACACAGTCGTGGACATGAATTAAACTGACCTTTGACACAATGTGCAGGTGTTCCTACCTTCAGTTTTTTGGTCTAAGGCTCCCATGGGAAATGAGATTTCCAAAAGGGCTCTTCTCAAATCTCACAGGACCGTGTTGAGCAAATTGGTCTCATCAAACCAGATCCAAATCAATATGGCCTCACTTGTTTCAGCACTATCACGTGTGTCATCCTTACATGCAGGAACTTGCAAGAAATGCATCAGATCACATTAACCCATTAAAGGTCACCACATAGAATGTTTTGAGAATGACAAAATGATTGATTTTGCCATATGTTCTCGATCATCGTGAGCTGCTCTGGCACAGCGGGGTGAGAGGAAATCCCTCACTCGCTTCCCTCCTCGTTTCATTTCTCACTGTAAGTGGATGTGTGTCCTCCCTTGTCATCTCATCTTTATTCACTGCAGGAAGCCCTCATCGCTGCACTCTGAGGGATTGTCTCTCCTGTCTTCCCCACGTGCCCTCTGCATCTCCCGTAATAGGCCAGTTAAGGTGTGTGCGGAGATATGGCTGAAGCACATTTACCATTTAACACTTAACCTGTGCTACTGTAAAATGGCTGCTGCACTGATCCTTATCAGCTCAAGGGGAATATGGTGTGTAACATGTTTTATATTTTCTTGTAGACATAAAAAGACTTTAAAAAATAGACAGTGTGGCATTTCATTTTCTTCTATTTCTTTCAGTCTTTTTCTCACAAATCAAATTTTAATTTCATGTGCAATAAAGGAGTTTTTCAGCAGGTGTAACCATGAGCTGATGATGGCTTAAGTATTTTTTAGGTCGATATTGTTGTATTGAATCAGTTTATGACTATTACTGTCACTGTTATTGTCACTTATTGGTTACAGTGGCTGCACAGAGTAAAAGTCAAATATGCTTGTTTTAAAAAAAACATTAGCCTAAAAACATTCAACTGCACAGAAGGGAAGAGGAGACTTCTCTGCAGTATTTGTCTGCTGTATAAGTATAAGGACTAAAGGTATTCAAAAGTTCAAACACATTATTAGTGTCAATACTGTACATGTGTGCAGACATGTGGTCGAACAATATCTTTCTCATAGAATATAAATATAACACTACATTTTTTATTATTTCACTGCATCGCAGTAATAAAGGCGTTATAATGCACTGTCCATGTGTATATTAACATATGTGTCCTTAAACTATCTGTTGTGTTTTACCATGTGAATGCAGCTTGCAAATGCTAAATCTTATCAGTAAAGGACTCCATACTGATGCTGATACTGATGTTTAAAATGCTGCATATTGAGTGTCAGTGATATCATTGTTGTCTGAGAACAAATGGACTCAAGATGAGTTTCTGCTTCACTTGTGCTGGTTTCCTCCCACAGTCAGGTGGACTGGAGACTCTAAATTGCCTGCAGGTATGTCTGAAAGCCTGTAATGACTTCCCTCTTTTACGCGCAGTGCATGCTGGGTATGGTACACAGCCCACCATGACCCTGAAAAGAAGTTAGTAGGTGGAGAATATAAATGACAGAAAAGTGGGGGACATGTTGTTTTTCCACTTAATTTCCATGTATGTGTATTTTATAAACATCATCCTTGCTGCAGTGTAACACACACTGCTCATGTTTCTTGGTATGTTGCTTCTGATCGACTGTATTCCACTCATGTCTCATGTTCATCCAGCCGCAGTGTGCTAGCATACTTTATAGCAGCTCATGTAATGACAAAATAAATGCGCAGGCTTCCTGTCACTACCACAGACACTGGTTTTCATTGATGTCTTCTTCTATTACATCTCTGGTTTGTGCTTTCTTACATTTTGAGGGAGTGATTAGAGTTGACAAGGACAGCCAGTGTGTGTAGCTGAGATAACTGTGCTGAGTGCGCCCTTGTTGTGCAGTCTGCCTTGATATGTGTAAGCCAATTAGCAAGATTAGAAAGCATAATCAATACTGCCACCTTATGCAACCCCATGACTGCCTTCTCATCCGAAAAAACAATCATTGGAGACCCAGTATGGGGGCTCCGATAGCTTCTCTGCTAAAAGCTCATGCTTGTTTAGGTGTTGTGGAACATAATCATATGTGTTTCTTCAATATACATCAAGTTGACATCACCTCTGAACTCTGAAGTGACATTTTGCTTGCGACAGAGGAGAACCACTTCTACTTCAGTTAGACACAGTGTCTTTTTAAGGCATCAGTCAATATTTTCATGGGTAGGCCCTATTTTCATGGATCTTCAGCTCCGGGTCACATTGATTTCGTTAGAATTTCCACTGCGTATCCAGCAACCCAGAAGGATATTGCTTTTTTTTTTTTTTTTTAACTCTCCGAATGGTCATTTGAGTCTTGTGTCCGTTGTAAAAATCCAGTCATCCATACTGAGCTGAAAGGGGTCAAAAGAAGAGAAACTCTTGACCTTCTTCCAACATGACTATCCTTTTATTTTTCTTTTGTTAATCTAACAAAGCCGAAATGTTGCAACAAACTCCTCCATTTCACAGATAAGTCTCGGTTGTCTCGGGTCTTAAAAGCATGCAGAGTGGGCCGTTATTCATTGAGCTCAAGTGACACAGTGACAGCAGGGTGAGATCATGTCTAACTGTATGCAGTCATTTTCTTAATGTTACTGGGAAATCACATGTGCAAAAGGCACACCTAAGGACATATGATCTCTGGCGCACTGCTATTATTTCCAGGAGTGTGGAATAACACACAAGTGCTTTTAAACATTTTTTATGTCGTTGTAAACTCAACATCTCTTGGTTTAACACTGTTGCTGGTTGTAATGGGCTTTTATCATGACTTTTAATAGATACAATCTAAGAGGAGAAGTAGTACTTTTATTTAAACATTTGCTGACAATCTTCTTGTAAATGACTCCTACGTATTTTCACAATAAGATTTGGTCTGAATACTTTCCCCCCCCATTTTCACATATTTATTTGCTATTGTCATTATTTTTCCACCGTGTTTTTGGCTCAGTGTTGAAGATTTAATAAACTTTTTTTAATCATCTTACAGCGCAGCAGTGTGCCTTTGTTTCTGCTTTCGTGCCCTCGGTGCAGAAAGTGAGTAGAGTATCCAAACCTCAGTGCGCATGACACACGGCAGCGCGGCTGCACTCCGGAGCAAATGTAAATCCTCTGTTTTCTGAGGACTACCTCAACTAAAGACGCACGGGATTACTCCATCTCCAAGTGCAAAACCCGACTGTCTTTTTTCTCTACTCCGTTGCTCTGATTTATAACGAACAGTTGTCGGACAGGACGCAGCGTCTACAGCTTGCCACTTTCCCAAAACAACATCAAGGATAAATGACTTTATCTGAGAAAGGAAACGGGATTCTAGATCTTCTGCGACAAATGCATCTGTAACTTGCAGCCTGAAGCGCGTTATTGTGGTCTATCGTGGAGGAACATTTTGGTGCAGGGGACCCAGAGGCTACTACTACTACTACTGCTTGCATTTGCACAAAGAAGCGCGTCTGGTTGGATTTACGCTGCAGTCCACTTCACACCAACTGCATTGGCACAACTGTAAGAGAAAATGTGTCTATGATGAAACTGTGCGCAGGCTGCTTTTCGCATGAACTCTTCCTTTTGCAGACTTATATCCACAAGTGGGTCATTTTTCCCCGCTGTTCTCCGGTCACAGATTTGATCACTCCACAACTACAATGAGACAACGTGGTGGGATGAGTAGAAGAAATGTTGCGTGCTGAAGTACAGTGAAGGAGCAGGACAGTGATTTCCAGAGGACACCTGCAGGCGAGTGGATGCCGTCTCTCATGTGGAGCTTGTCGCTGTCCGACGCGCGAGTGGTGCTGAAATTTGGATGATGCCTGGTCAGCGACTGCAAGGCTGCCGCTCCCTGCACCTGAACGAGGACAACGGGCGCTTCGCGCTGCTCGCAGTCCTCATCATCCTCTACTTGCTGTGCGGCGCTGCGGTCTTCTCGGCGATAGAGAGGCCCTCGGAGCTGCGGGCTCACGGCCGCTGGAACGGGACGCTCCACAACTTCAGTGAGACCTTCAACATCAGCCTGCAGGATCTCAACTCCTTCCTGCGGGAGTACGAAGCCGCAATCGCCGCCGGGATCCGGGCTGATGCTCTGAGGCCACGATGGGATTTTACAGGGGCTTTTTATTTTGTTGGAACTGTGGTGTCGACTATAGGTGGGTGATCTATTGCAACATTCACTGATTCCGTTGACCCTTGCGTCCATTTGGTTGCAGCCATGATTTCCACTAGATACTTGTTGAAAAACCTGTTTTATTCCACATAGCCAAGCCCACATCACATGAAGCCTTATAAATATATAATAAAGTCCAAGAATGCATAATAATCAGCTCACACCATTAAACCAAATCTTTTTAGTGGGAATGAGAGTCTAAATAATAATTACATTCAGGACCCAATGACCTGATGAAGCCATATTCAGTCTGTGGCCTCTATGTTGGTTAAATAATCATATCATTACAGACGGTTTTGGTGTCAAAACCACTGGAGCTGCCATCTCTCCAGGCTAATTTCTTTGCTCTGGCTTACATACAGAATAACAGATTAACATTTTTGTTTTTTTTCCAGTCATGTGTTACATTTTGGCTATGAGGGACTTTTGGCAAATGGGGGGCGACATCTGATTCGGCTGCCATTTGGAAAGACACACTCATCCCTGGCTATAGGACAGCACCCATGGGTGCAGTCTTTTTTGCCACATTTCCATTCAAACCAACAGGAATGTCAATGAGACGCCCCCGTCTGTTCCCCCACGTTTAACATTTACCATGCAATAGGTCAGAAAAGAGCAAGTGTCCCTTGCAGGGTATCCAGAGGGCCAGCGGTGCAATGCCCTGCATGGCTGATGGCTCCTAAAAACTGACTCTAAATCAACCCGGCCATCTGACCCTCACCCACAGCAGCTAGAGACAAACCACAGCATGCAGTGAGGGAGTGAGTGTGAACGGATGAAAGAGCAAATGAACACACTCCAGGTAATAATTTGAGTTGACAGCAGCTGTCTATCACTGACCTTGCCTTCAACACACACACACACTCACAAAGACACATTACTTACATACACTGTGATACCCCCCTGGCAACTCCCATTAATTGAAAACTGTTGCAAGCGGTGAGATAAAGAAAACTGATGGCGGGTGCGTTTGGCAGTGCAGAGAGAATTGGATGCTCACGAGCTGAGAACCTGTCAGAACTTTATTTACTTTAAACCTGTCAGGAAAGCTCTATGGCTCCACCACCTGCTCTAACATATAGACGCACACAAGCAGAGCTCTCAGGGAGCTTGTGTGCTTGGCTCACCCAGTCACAAGGGGGGAAACCACAACAGCTGTGTTTGTGTACATATCTGTGGCAGGTTTGAACCTTTGTGCTCTACTTATCATGCAGCAGCACAGTCTTCCCCTGACAAGCAGATCATATAAACTGACTCAGCTGTTTTGGGGGAGGATGAAAAAGGGTGATTCTGAGATTGAGATTCTTTCCACAGTATTTATCTGTTTCATTCGCTCACGTGTAGCCTATTTCTGTCTGAATTTCCATCTCACTTTGATCTCCACCCCTCCCACCACTCTGGTTCCTGTGCTACTTTACTGCATGCTTGTGAACCGGTGATATAAAAGAGGATCTGGGGGCCTCCCCACACATCTCTTTATCAGACCGGTAACCCCCCCCCTCTGCGAACTCTAGACACTACCCAAACACTTCCCGCCTCTGACTCTGCTGTGGCACAGGCTTAAATCAGCAGTGACACTTCGCTCCCCTTGATGTGCCTCCACAATTTCGCTTTGAAGAATGAAAGTGAAGCTGTGGTCACTTGAGGCACTTGTTTACCCAGTGTTTCACCCAGGTTCACTGGACATTAGTGTTGCATTCTGTCTTGACCCTTACAAGCTCAGGACAAACTGCAGGAAATCCAAACCATACAGAATTGCATGGCAATGTTTTCTTAAATGTTGTTTTTAAAAAATGTAACAAAACCAGCTACTTATGTCTTGTTCCAGTTTTATTTACGTTTTTCCATTAAAACAGTATTATCATTCATAGCTGTTCTGATCATATAGTTGATATAAATTGATTCTTGTGATAAGCTCATTCTTGACAAAAACAAACTAACAATACTGTTGATAATAATTATCACTTACAACACACATCTTCCTTTGTTGTCATTGGATGTTTACTTACAGAAATTTCTAAACTGCTGTGATATTTAGAGCACATATACCTGGTGTGCAGAGGTCATAACAACTCACAGTGGTAATCATTGTTCCCAAATTAACCTGTTGACTTTGCTGATCTTTTGACTTTTGTTCTAGAGGTATCAATAAGTGTCACTTATGACTTTGAATGAAATGCTCTGCCAACTTTTAGATTGATTACTATGAAAAGTCTGATATGTGCAGCACATTGGCTGTAATAGTGAACACAGTAAAGATAAAATGTATAAATAAAGTAACAAATTGCCACAGATTTGCCCCAGTGGCCATTTACAGTATTGCAACAGAAAGTCTCATGAAGAAGATGTGTCAAACTATTGACAGAACACTTCTGACTGAAGACAGAGTCAATTATTCCTTTTTGTGCTAAGGATTTTTAATCCATAGAGGTTTCAATGTTTGACATTTTTCTATGACATCATCCAAATGTAAAGTGTATGAAGCACAAGGGAACATGTGGATCACTAATGTGTATGTGCAATAGGCTGCACAACGTAGAGGCAGAGCCAACCTTTCTGGCTTTTGTGCTGGCTTTAGAGGATTTTTTTTTTTTTTTTTGAGTGAGGAGGCGCCATCTCTGAGTGAGCGTGTCTTTGTGACCATGTTATCATGTTGACATTAGCATCAAGTTCAAAGCGCTGCCGAGCCTCACAGAGCCAATAACACGGCTATAGACTCTTGGTTTGGGTTTTTTCATCTGCATCATCTCATTGACAACTTGGTTTTGAAGGGTTTGTTTTTGACAGCATCCAGCTCTTGGTTTGTGTTGTCCTGCCCTAGATATTCAGACACAACTTTACTGTTTGCCTACTCATTAAAGAGGGCATGGGAGCCTGCTCTGTAAACAGAATTTCCATTAATATCAAAAGTTATTTATAACCCTCATGGCTGATTGATAGTCGACAAGTGCCAATTAGGACAGCTCCCTGTAGCCGTCTGTGGGCCTGTACATCTCATTGTAAGTTCCTGCAGTGACATTTTATAGAAATACTTTGTCAGTCTTGATTTGCTAACAGGATGAACACTTGACTAAAAATCAAGTGCACTTAGTGATGGCCTTTAACTTGTCGAGACTGAGTGGAACAAACCAGGATGGGGCAGTTAGTTGTTCAGCACTTTTCCACATAATAATGTGCCTCAGGTTTGGATTGTGTTCTCGGCTATTTATTCCCTGTAGACTCTGTCCCGTCTCTTCTGGCCCCTGGCAGCCGCTGCAGCTTGCTCTATCACACATTCTTATACACCCACTCAGAGTCACAAAGGCAGACAAGCGGTTTAAACAAACAGCAGTTTTAATTTAAATGAAGCCTGATTTAACCTAAATAGAGTCGCAACTTTCAAAATAAGGGGGAATGTGAAAGGTAGGTGGAGTTAGGAGAAAACAAAATCCTATATAGGGCTGTGCTGCAGCAACATGACTGTGCACTGTGTCTTCAGCATCCACCAGGAGAGGCATAACCTCTTATATCACAAACCAGTGACTGTAATGAGATACTTAAAACAAAGAAGCCTCATTAGACTAATGACTTCAGTTTCAGTCATAATATACAGTTTATTTTGACACTGAGAGCTGTTGGAGCAACTCTACCTTGGGTTTTATGTGGCTTTGGAAAAAATTAGCTTTAAGCTGCACTGGACAGAATTGAAGTGGAAATAATTATACGTAATGTGAAAGGAAACATGTCTTCTGATCTTAGTCTGCACTTCCTCCTCAGGCTTCCAAAGTATTTTAACCTCTTTAAGCTCATTATTTTGGTTTTACAGCAGTTTAATGTTATTTTGTTTGTTTTTTATCAAAGTTTTCTGACATGGGCAGCTCTTTTCAGCAAAAATGCTTCACTTGTGCAGCACTAAACAACAGATAACAATGTCAGCAACCAGCTGAGGCAGGATGTGGAGGAGACCAAAACAGAGCTAAAAGTAGAGTAAATTTTGGTTAGTTTAAAGTAAGTAATACGTTTTAAAGTAAGTAATAATGTAACTTTTCTTAACATTTCTCAAAATTTAAGGCAATGGTGTCTGAGGCAGCACTTTTGGGTTTGAACTACTGAGTGTTGAAGCACTATACTGCTTCTGTCAGGAGTTAAGATTTTAAAAGCCAAGTCTCAGTGCCAAGATGTATAATTCAAGATGATTTGGAAAGTTTGGTTTTAACAGCTCATACATCAAGTAAATCACACTTTGGAACATTGTGTGAAAATACATCATCCCACTTCATTTAGTGAAAGCCAACACCTTATAGAGTTGGAGAAACAGATGTTACATATTCAGAAGAAACAATGCAGATTCCTGTTCCTGAGACCTAAATCCTTTGTGACAAAAGGTAAGAGAGGCCATGCTTGAAATTATTTATCATGTTTTGAATGCTTACTTGTACTACATTACTATGTAGTACAGTTTTATTGTTTGATTTATCTTTGTAAAGTGTCCTTGAGTACTTTAAAAGGTGCTTATAAAATAAAAATGTGGTATTAAAAAGACATTGCATTACTGTGATCCAAAAGGAATCACCAGAGTTTACACAAACACTATCTGACATTTTGTTATGATTTAGATATTATAGTTTTATTAATTTACAAGCCTGCTGTGTCAAGAATGATTCAGAGAAATAATCATTACCTATGTCCTCTCCCATGATCCCATTCGAACTCAGCAGCATGAGTAAACAATTAGATCTAATGGGTTAGTGTGTGTTATCCTTCCCTTGTCTTCTTGTGCCAATTTAAGAAGTGCTGATTTGGCTGCAGAGTCTCATTGAGTCACACTTGTGAAGTCGTACAACTATTACACGGCTGTCTGAACACGGCCAAATGGATCTGTAATAGAACTGCAAACCAAATTTATTCTCTGTACTGTACGAGACTGAGACTTGTAATTCACGTGACTCTCAGGGTACAAGACAATGTCACCTCAGACTGGTGGAGCGTGCGTTTGGCATTTAACCAGTGTGAAATGTCACATGATAGACTGAAGTGGATTCCTCAAGGCAGTCTGTGTTTCTGTATTGATGGTGTGTTCTTATTTAGATTAACTGCTCGCCGCCGCCTCGCTGGGACAAAACCATCTGTGTTGTTGCTACTGTGTATGTTATGAATGTGCTTTCGGGAGGTGGGTGGGAAAGGCTCACAATCTGTGACAGCAGATTCATCGATGCACAGCGATGTTTCAGACTTGTTCTTGCCTTCTGTCTCTCACTTCAGAACTGCTACTAGACTGTCCCACACAGCGTTGACTCCCGTCTTACATTAGTCTCATATCTAAGTGCTTTGTTCCTCGGTTCATATCTTCCACAGCGTGTTCATTTATTTGGATTCATTCATTCAATCTTGTTGATCTCCTGTGCATTGTGTATGTTGTGTTTCAGTGATATAATTATGTTATAAAATAGAAGCTGCTCATATTGCTCAAACAGCATTATATAATGAGATGATCATTTTACAGAGCCATTTGAAGCTGGTCATTGTAGTTCAATCCTCTACCGTCTATAATAGTCTGCTACCATCTTCCCCCTCTCTTCTCTTCATATCCCCAGGGTTGGTCTGTGAAGTCATAGACTCAGAAGAAATGCTACTGTTTAAAATGGAAAAAAAAAGTCTGCAGTCACATAAAAGGCACTGAGAGAGTCTGTTTACATAGTGTTCAGTCCAGATGCTCTGCACTAAAAGTATGTTCCCAGTCCCAATGAAGAAATGGAGCTGAACTGCACTACAGCTGCATAGGAGTTTGTTGTTGTGTAATATACCTTCTTTCTTCCTGGAGGCAGCAATCATCAATAATTTCAAATTAACACTGGTGGAAAAAAGTTGAAAGCTGACTTTTTAAAAAAATATATGCAATAGCATTCCTGGAAATAGACTGTGAGTGTGTGGAGTTATAGCTGATTTAAGTAAATGCACAAATATTGTAGCATAGCCCTTATAATACTGGGGCTATATTGGTTGGACACCCACACTGATAACAGACAATAATGTAAAATAATCAGTAAAATAATCATAATAAATTAATCAACAAAGCCTTAATTGCACTTCTGTTTACACTCTAGTGACAGTGCTAAAATGCTGCTGTTAATGTTCATCATGTTCTTCACCTTAGATTAGCACGTTATCATACAAACTTTTGCTATTTAAAAGTAAACACAATGCATAACTGAGGCTGATGGGAATGTCATTTTGCAGCTATATGGTCATAAACTAAAGTATTAAAGACATTCTGAGCTGAAGATAGTGTTGTCAGCAAAATGGAGGAAAACCAATAATTAGGCATAATAATAATGATGATATTAAAAATAAAATAGATCCTCTCGAGATAATACAGAGCCAAACAGCTTCGTAATGACCAGTGGGAATATGTGTGTGTGTGTGTGTAGGGCAAACCTACTAAGAAGCACAAGCTTCAATAAATCCCCATCTTAGATAAGTGCTGCTGTACAGGATAGCTGTACACATGTCTGCGCCCTGTCACACTGGGTGATAAATCTGCACTAACTTGCTAAGGCATGTACTCGCCCACGTCCAGTAACTCACAGCCTCTAATCATCATGACCACGTTAAACCAAGATCATTTTAAAGGACACAGCAGATTTACCGAGCTTCCTCCTCCTCAAACTGATTAGCATTTCACTGATTCTGCTTTTTGCACTGGAAGCCAAAGAGAGGATAAACTCTGTGTGCTCTTTGCACCCCGCAGTCCTCTGACCTGCTTCCGATCATCTCTCTTCTTGACAACCACTGGTGTTAATATTTCGATTGTCATCATTATGACTGACTATCTAATTTGCACTGGTGCTGATGTCAACGCTAAGTTGACAATGCACTGCAGCTACTTTTGAAATTTTTCCATCAGCAGAAATGTCCTCTTCCTGAAACTTTTGGGATGGTTGGCAACCTTTGATGCAGTAAGATTGGACACACACACACACACACACACACACACACACACACACACACACACACACACATATATATATATATATATATATATATATATATATATACACACACACAGTACTGTGTAAAAGTTATAGGCACCCCACAGGTATTGTTGTAACCATATATATTTATCTCTCACTTTCTTCATGCAGATATAATAAGAAACATACAATACAGGAAATTTGTACAAAGTATTTAAGAACACATAAAATGTACTAATAATTGTGTATTCAGACTTTAGCCACCCCCAGATCTGTTCCCCAGCAGTGCTTCAGTGACCAACAACCACAAGGTGTAAGCTGTTGGCCAAGTCATTGCTCCACACTCAGATCACTGACGGACATGCCTAGCCTGGCAGATCCAGATGTGACAGGGGTCTCGACATCAGCTGCTGAGCTCACCTTGGTCAAAATGGGAAAAGTCAATGGCCAAAGGATGATATCCAAAGAGTCCCGATGAGGCAAACTAGGCCAGAATTCCCTCCTTAGTGTAGAATAAAGAGGGTCACCAGAGACCTAAAGCATGTTTTGGGTGGCCCCATCTCATAATACCTTGCCAATATGCTTGTCACTGCAGCATCTCTTTTGGGTGAGCCAAAGTAAAATCGGCAGCTGATCCCGAGACCCCCATCACATCTGGATCTGCCAAGAGTTTCTGGCAGGCTAGATATGTCTGTCAGTGATCTGGGTGTGGAACAATGACTTGTTATCAGCTTACTTCTTGTGATTGTTGGGTCACTGACGCACTGCTGGAGCGACAAATCTGGTGGTGGCCAGAGTCTGAACCAGAATCATTTGTACATTCTATGTGTTCTTAAATACTTTGTACACATTTCCTGTATTTTCTTATTATATCTGCATAGAGAAAGTCATAAATAGACATAAATATATATGGTCTTTACAGCACTGCTAAAACAAAACACATGGGGGGTGCCTATAACTATTACACAGTACTGTATGTGTATCTAAAAGAAATATGTGTGTGTGTTTGTGTTTGTTTGTGTGTGTGTGTGTGTGTGTGTGTGTGTGTGTGTGTGTGTGTTATATTATATGTATTATAGTTGCGTTTGAAACCGTATCTAGCAATTCAACTTCTGCACCAGTGGATTATTTATCTGTATCTTGCATATAAATAGTTATCAATGTTAATAAGGCAAGTTGGCAAACAGCGTGATTTGGCAGTGGTCCATCAGTGTCTTTGTGTGAAGGATGAGCTGTTTGTGTGAAAGCACAGAGAGCACAGAGAGACAGGAGGACACGCTGCGATTGTACATCTTTAAAATGGAAAAAATGTAAACACACCAGGATAGTATTAAACGTAAAAACAATTGACTGAAAGTCAGATTTGACAGATTTCATAAACAAACAAACAAAAAAAAAAAAACCTGTCACACACAGAACCAGTGTAACACATGAGAGTCCTGGTGCACATGAATTCTGAGTACGACCTTGAATCTGTAAGATGTTTGATCACGGTGATGAGATTACAAGCTAAAAAAAATGACAGAGCACTGCGTCATCCCTGGAGCTTGAGATCAGTAGCTGCATAACATTGGAAGTCATGGATATTTCATATTAGACAGTTAGGATACATTTACTATGTAGAGACATTGCATGCAATTTAAATACTAGAGCTGTTTAAAAATAGTATCCACAATTTTTCTGCATAATCTGTGAATATTCTTGCGACTCGACTTCATCTGGAGAATAATATTCTGTCAGTAAAGACTGTGAATTTCTTAGTGAAGTCAGTGGTATCCCTGGAAATCACCAAGATCACACATAGCTGAATGTGTTGCATATGTATCTATCCTCCTCCTCTCGCATATTATTCAGATACCTTCAGGCCAAGAGCATCTGCCAGTGTCAGAAAGTCTCTGACTCTTGGTGGGCACATTTAGTTAATAAAAAGTAAAATATCATTTAATTGTGAGTAGCAGAGCATCACCTCATCATATCTCTGAAGCACCTTGCTGCACTTTCTCTATACATGTTCCAAGATCATTATTGCAGCTATCAGTAACTTAGCAATTCTTGACAGGATTCAGATTTTCTTTTCTTTTCTTTTTTTTTTTTTTTTGCACAACCTTAAATTTCAGGCAGTTCGTGCTTTCACATTAGTGGTAATGAAAAACCAAATGAAAAATCGAACCTTAAGCATTCATTTCCCGCTGGCATCTGATCGGCCTGTTTTCATGTGATGCCTCCAAATGTGAAACATCTACAAAAAAGCTGCTTCAATTACCATGACACTATGAGCTCCAAATCTTTATTATCTATTACACTGAACATGGAGCCTTATCACACTGATCTGAGGGTGATAGTGTTTCAAAGGCTCCACCTGAACAGGTGTGTTTACTCTGGGGCATAATACAAGAGGGCTTCATGTGACTAAGCTTTTATTCAAACATTGACTGTGCATACAGTACAAGATAATAGGAAACACAAGGACACAGCCTTTTAGATCCATCAGAGGGAAGCCATTAATGTGAGGAAAGAAATACTCCCCGATCCCATCAAAGGACAAAAAATCTCTGCAGATGAACAGTGAAACCACTTTAATTTTTATTTACTCGTATTCCCATCTCAGTGAAACTCCTTAATAACACTCACTGTTTACTTTTTTGCTATTAAGATTCTGTAAAAGTGGAAAGCATAAGAATAAACGTTGGCACAGTCCCTGAGTCAGTGCAACATATTTTTTTTGACAGTAAGTCAATATGGACAACAGTGGACTCATTAATCCTGCTTGCTCTCTTTGCCGGTGAATTACACAGTGAGATACAATTTATAATGCTAGACTCCATTGAACAAAGAAGGAGATGAAGGAATCACAAAACCAGAAAAAGAAAGATATTCTAGGTTGTGTTTCATTGACCAGGTTTGTGTTACCTTGTTACCTGTAACGGTTTGCATCCATCTGAGCTGTTGTTGTAATTTATATCGACCAGCTCTAATGACTCTCGGCTATTATGATTACAGTCCATTATTTTTAATTATTACACAGCCATGTATAGGACATAACATTCATTATCAGTGTTTTGTCTTGCACAGCAGATACCGTTAACGTATTGTCTATACAGTGTAGGAAGAGCTGACTGTGAAATTCTAAACCAGTTTGTTTTTTGCTTCAGGGCTCCTAAGAATGTATTATAGCATGTGTAGGCTTTGAGTATTTTATTAGGAAAAATTATAGCTTGTGTTCAATTTGTGCTTGGAGTGCACAGTTCTCAGGCCAAACTCTGCATGTACATGACCTATTCATTTCATCTGCTTTATTGTGGAGCTCTGGGCATAGTGTGAATGTTCCTATTATTACCCAGCCTGCCAGTAATCCTGGCAGCTCCTCAGCAGATGGTGTGGTGATGATGTCTCAGGTCTGGCCATGTTGCTGCTTCCTCAGCCCTCTGTCCTCTCTGCAGACCCCCACGACGCTGCCCCATGGCTAATGATTTCCTGTTCGTCACAGAAACACAGTCATCAGAGGGATGGACATGCGTGGAGTTTTCTGCTGCCGCTCCTATCAGAACAATTTATGACTATTCCCACTAGTGGGACACAGTTGGTTTTACTGGGAGCTTGTTTAACTTCATTAATTGGGGACATGGGGAGGCAATAGAAGATAGAATTTGATTTTTGGTTTGCAAAACATGCTCCCATAATGAAACTTTGGGTCCATTTTCAGGCCTACAGGGAGCTGTGTGGAGGGAACATGTCTTCCATGACACACAGTAACCTTCGAACTCAATTCTCTCATTCTCTACTCATTCAGACAATTAAATGTACAGATGACATCCTTCATTCAAACACAAAAACATGACTGTGAGAGCTTTTAGTTACCCTTGGTTTTCATGTATCCATTAGGAGCTTTGGTACTATTTGACTTTTTTTCTGTACAATGTGCTTCTTTATCTTTTGCAAATTTATTCTGTCTATTCTTATTTCCTCAGTGTTCACCAGCTAAATACACTCACACGCAGACTTTTGATGGTCGACCTTGTGAGGCTATTTTCCAGTAAAATAAATCAATGTGCCTTTTTCAGAATGCTTTGTTTTATAAAAAGGTGTCACATGGGATTTGAACAAATAAGCCACAGGCTTCAAGGTGAGCTCTTTGAAAAACTCCAGTAACTCCAGTACATAAGCTAAGAATGAAAGGGATTATCATCTTTTAAATGCGCAATTAAATAAGATATTTCCCATTTGGATTATTCACAAATATCTCCTATTAGACATAATGTATTCGAACTTCCATTTTAAAGGACAATTAGTTTGTTTTACTAAAATATAGCCACATTCTGTTCTACCTAATTTCTCTGAGCCATTTACCACCATTGGTGTCCAAATACTATTAAAAACACATCAGTGAGGCACAGTGTTGTATTGTACGACATGTTTCTTTATTAAGAGGAGCATGGAACTATAGTTTATTTAGAGTCAACCTGATATACATGAAATGTTTTACTCCCGCTTGAGTTTTTGTTAAAAAACTATAGCAGCCTGCTGTTAAGCTTAAAGAAAAAACCTGGATGCTACAATTAAGAAATCAATATCCAATTATGCTCTGTCATAGGTATAAAAATGTTGAACAATGCTGTTGATTCTGTCTTTGTAAAGATGGCAAGTGGATCAAATTGAAGTGACTTTGAAAGAGAATACATTATGGGGGCAGGGACTGGAGCTTCAGCTAAAATGACTATTCAACTGGCTGGTGTTTCAGTGGGATTAGAGACAAAAGTGATATTTGTATTTAGATCTATGCAAAAGATGTCAGTAAATAGAAATAGAGATTATTGTCAACAATGTAAATTCAATGACTATGGTGCTTAGCAAAATGAAAAGGAATGTAAGCAAAAAGAGAGGATGACAGAATGACTGAGGATATCGATGCAGGACCAGGATCACACTGTGTCAGCAGTAGCAGCCCACTGACAATTACATAGAGAGCAATATTATAGGGTGAGTAAACCTCTCAAAGAACAAGTGTGCATGATGCACACCAAGAAATCGGTGCAGCCTTGAATGCTTGAGGGACTCCAGTGCCTCTGTAGCTCTGGGGGCATTTTGTTGGCACAGTTTGAGTTCGTTTGTCTGCTGTGAGTGGACTCCAGAACAATGGCAAAGCCTCCATCCACTGGGCACAAGTGGTCACTGAATGGTTTGATGTGCGTGAAAATGATATGAATCACACACTATGGCCTTTACAGTCAATAGATATCAGCCATTAGAGCACCTGAGAGAGATTTTGGATCATCACCATCAAAGAAAATGAGAACATATCTGGAAATGTGTGTGATTGAAATTACAAAACAAGCAGACAAAGCTACATTAGCTGTTATTTGGATTCATGTTTTCGGTTTCACTATGTTTTACTTCCCACTGAGCCTTCAGGGATATTTCTTCAGCTGTTAATTGTGCCACTAGTTGCTAACTTGTCAGTTTACTATGATCCGAAAAGCATTGTTATATGGCAGAGAAAGTGAAGTGTAGTAAAAGGGCTAAGTTTAAGGGTCAAAACAACAAGCTGAAAGAGACTAAAATGCTCTTAGAGCTGAGAGCTTCTGCTGACTTTGGTGACCTGAATGAATCTTTGTGTGGGTTGAACAATTCTAGTAACATCTTTTCCACTCTATGTTGTCTTTTTGTCAATTTTTAGTGTCTTTTGATGAAATAACAGCTTTAAAGATTCATGTGTTCAATAGGAAGTAATACATTTGGGGTTTAGCACCAAAGTGAAGTGGGGAAAGTTGGAAACTATTGAGAAATAAATGAAGGTACTGTTGGTTTTGGTCTTTCCAGGAGATTTGTTGAAAATTATAAAAACACAGACTGTAGCCAGCCTTATAGTTTTCACCTTGTTAAATTGTTAAATTGTTTTCATACCGGTATAGAATATCGTATTTGAACATCTTGCCAGAGAAAGTTTCTCTCCCTGAGCTGAGGAGAGGTTAAAGAGAGCACCGTATTTATTTATTGTTTATTTAATAGCTGCTCTTATCTCTTTTGTGCAGTGGATAATGAAATACCTGTAGATTTTGTACAGTTTTCCTTCACTTAGAGTGACTGTCTGGTGTACGATTTGATGAATGACTAATTTTTAGAAGCGAGTGGTCAAATAGATTAAACGCAAAGCATTCATGATGTCCATCAATACTTCCATTAGCAACACTCTTAGTAATTTGTACTATTGAGGTCCTGGCTTTACAACGCAGCTTAATGAGCCATTACAGTAAGCATGTCATTGCTCAGTAATGGGAGGGGTTGAGCCTATATTGTGTCAACTGTCCGATTGTTCCTCAACACATATAATTAAAATGCAGCCACTTTTGATAAAAGCTTACCTTAAGTCTGAAATGACAAAATCCTCTAAAAATCAATTTTTGTCATTTCCCCACTGTCCAATAACTGTTAGAGCATCTTCTTCTTCTTTTTCTCTTAAAACTGCCAAATGCTAATTAATGGCCCCATTTCCACCACTTTCCTTCTGGTTGAACCTCTAGTGTCCAGTTACATGAGAAATCCTCATTAGCCATTTGAGCATCACATCATTTTCCTACATTGAGATGAACACACTTTATTTAATGTTGATGAATGAATATTCTCCCAGGGATTTGATGTAATTGGAATAGCTCACATACGATTTCCTCCCTTATCAAGTTCTGTTGAATTAAATGACTCATTGTGGTTTGGACAGAATGGAAAGAAGAAAGTGCCCACTGAGGTCAATGGCACGATCAGTGGTCTGGACAGTTGACTTCAGCTCTCTGCTTTAATTAAGAGTTCTGAAGAAAAGACTAAGAAGTGCTTGTGAATAAAGTCACACAGCATTTGTATGTTTGGTTTTAGCTTTGCCCGTCCTTTGCTTTCCATTATTATTCTGTTTTCCCTAATGCGACTTGACACCGTAGTCTGAAGTAATGGCTCTGAAATGCTACACTGAATCGATGCCTGGTGCCTTTTCCTCTCTTAGGTGATTTACTTGGTAATGAGAGACGGTGCAGAAGTCTGTTTCTGCGAGCACAAAGAAGATGTAATCTGTTTTCCCTGTGATTGAGCTGAGTTCGAGAGACTAGGGTTGCTAATTAATTAACTATGAAACAGTAAAATAGGATTTCACTGAGGGGCTTAATTTGGGTAATCACTGCCCCATGCCTCAGGCAACAGCACCTCGCTGTCTCTTACTAAACTGTCAATATTTTGTCAAAAACACATGATTTAATACATAATGTAGAATAATGTATAATGTATAGAACCCACACAAGTCTATCTGTGAGTGTGCCAGGCCATAAGGTGTGTGTGCAGTGGTTATAGTTCCTCTTGTCTCTAAAAAACAATCTGTATCAATCAGTGTTGATCTAAATGACCTGGCATGTCAACAGCAAATGCACATGAAAGTGGTTTTCAGTGCGAGAGATAAGGTCAGAAAAGCCATTTTGGGTATCATAAAGGAAATATTGTCTAGATATTGATGTCATTTATTACCTGACAAGGATGGTTATGGACGGGTTGGTGGAAAAGGGGGGAAAGACGCTGCCCTAATGCTTTGACAAGACTGAAATGGAGGATAGCCATGATGGAAGAATCAATTAACCTTGGCCTGGAAGTGAACTGGTTGATCTTTCAGCACGATTTTATTTGTTGACAAATATACCATCTGCTGCTCTGTGGATAAGGGCCATGACAGTGTGTGTGTATTTAAGAGTGGGTGCACTCATGTTGGCCCTGGTAAGGATGAGTGCTCGCCGTATGTGTGTTCACAAATGACCATATAATATAAACATATGGAACTAGGAAATTTGCACATGAAAAATCAAACATCAGTACTTGTGCTGTACACGTGCAATAAGTGTTTCACTCTGATGTGTACATGTATTTTCATTCATGTCTGTACTGATAAAATCCATTTCTGAATGACCCTCAAAGGAATAACAAAGAACAATAATATTTCACAAGATTATGTTTTTGTTTTAATGATTTGACCGGAATGTGTTGCTGTGATGGCAGTGTTGGTGTGAAGTGCTGCAGCGACTACTGCAAAATAAAATATTGTTTATACACCTTCTCTTTGATGGTAGTGCTGAAAGGTATAATTAATTAAGAGAGGATAAAATACTCGTACCCAGACACTCAACATCAGATGTTAACTTCAGGGCTGCACCTGTGACACTCCTTGAGAATGAGAAGTGCTCATTGAACATGCAGCAGAATCCATCATCTCCTCTCATCTCCGCTCACATCCCCTTGCTCTGCTTGAACACTTGGTTTGATCGACTGAAAAATCAGAAGATAGCAGGAAGCCGAACTACGTAGCTCAGAGAGAAAAGAAAATCTTATTCTACTCACCCACCCTTCTCAATGTAACCCCTATGTCCTTGATTTTTCAGGATATAGAATAAATAAACACATGTTGTACCTACAATTTCACGTGGCTTTACACAACGAAAAATATACTTCACAACCATTATTTTCATCAGTATAGTAGTTAAAGTTCCTGAATTAATGCTAATAACAGATTGGAAATTATTCTTCCTTTTTTAATCAATGATTACACAGAAGTAGGTGGTGTTGCTGGTTTCACATCAGTGCTCATTTCATTATTTTCCTTCATTTTCTAATACTTCCCAACAAGCATCTTCATTTGCAATGCAAAACACTGTTTTGTTGTGTTTTTTTGTTTGTTTTTTTGTACAGTATCCCACAGTCTCATTACTATGACTTACACAAACACTGAAAGCAAATCATTATTCAGTATTTTCTGCATGTAACTTCTGTGTACCCAATCCTTCCAAGTTTTGACTTATTTTTTTCATTACTGCCACAAATATTTACAAATAAGATTTAAGCCGTACTCAGATTTGAGGTCTGTTTTGCTTTCATGCAACACTTCCTCCAACCCCAACCAGAGATGTAATTTCTTGTGAGGACATGAAAACATCTTGTAAGTGAAAATCTGCTTCTCTCCCCCCCGGTAAGGGACTAACTGTTTGATATGGCCCTTCTGTCTCTGCAGGTTTTGGGATGACAACTCCTGTGACAGTTGCAGGAAAAGTGTTCCTGATCTTCTACGGGCTTCTGGGCTGCGCTGCCACCATCCTATTCTTTAACCTTTTCTTGGAACGTATCATCACCCTGCTGGCTGTGGTGATGAAGGCCGTGAGGGAGCGGAGGATAAGAAATAGTGGTCTACTACCACCGAATCCGCCATGACTTCTCAGCCTACTCCCTCCCAGGCTGGAAGCCTTCTGTGTACCACGTGATGCTGATTCTCGGACTGTCAGCCATCACTATCTCCTGCTGTGCGTCGGCAATGTACACCCCTGTGGAGGGCTGGGCGTACTTAGACTCACTCTACTTCTGTTTCGTCACCTTCAGCACCATCGGCTTTGGAGACTTTGTCAGCAGCCAGAGCGCTGCTTACGAATACCAAAGCCTCTACAGGGTGGCCAACTTCCTCTTCATGCTAATGGGTGTGTGCTGCATCTACTCGCTCTTTAACGTCATCTCTATTGTCATCAAACAGGTGCTCAATTGGATGCTAGAGAAAATGAGTTGCTTGTTTTGCCAGCGCTGCAATAAGGCCAACGCCTTCCTGGGAAGACGTAACGCCATCCGCCCAGGCTCCAAGGGTCGCCATGGTCGGTTTGGCCAACCGTCTGACTCGGACGGACCTTGCGATAGTGACACAGAGGGACGCAGACTATCAGGGGAAATGATCTCTATGAAAGACCTGGCAGCCTCTAACAAGGTTTCGCTGGCCCTCATGCAGAAGCAGCTCTCGGAGTCCGCCAACGGATATCCCAGGACAGTCTGTGGCAGTTCACGCCATAATGGTTTCTCTGGGGGGGTTGGCGCCCTTGGTATCATGAACAACAGGCTGGCAGAGACGAGTAACTCCAGGTAGAGAACACGATGAAATAGGAAGCAAACTATGGGAGCTCTTTAGTCTCATACTGTTTAACAATCCCAGAGGTTGATCGCCATAGAAGTAAAATACAAGGCTTTTGAAATGGATTGCAAACGTAACTTGTTATGCATGACTCATTTGATTTTTTTTCTTTCTTTTTTTTTTTTTTTTATATTTTTGGAATTACAAGCCTGTGGTTATAAAACAGGTAACAATGGTGATGATTTGATGATGATGGCATGAAGAGAGAACCATAGATTAAAAAAAAAACAAAAAAACATTGGATGATCTGGAAGCATGGGGACCACCCATCAGCCATTTCATTAACCTCGAACCCAGAACAAATCACTGAAAGTCTCTTAAATATTAGTGTTAGTCTGCAGAGGTAATAGTCTGTTATACACACACATTATGTCAGACTCTACCACTGAAATGCTGTGCTGTAAAGGAGCCAAGGGAAGCATACAGTGCAATCTTTATTATTTGGGGGCAGGGGTTGCCAGTTTATTTGAATGTACATATTGAATGCTAATGTAAACATGGCAAGTACAGTATATTGACTGAATATGATAGCACATACTGATCTATGCATTACACTTCTCATGCATTTTTTGCACCATTTGAAGACCTTCTATCGATTTTGAAAGCCCCAGTCTCTCTTGACACAGGTCAAGTTTACCCTCAGGTGATTAAATTCATTTCTGGGGGGGGCAAGAATGGAAAATAGGGTTTTCTCAGTGTCGCCGCGATGTAGCTCATTTCGACAGGTTGTTGTAGTGAGGGGACGTTTTACACGGTAGTTTCCCATCACTCAAGATGGAGAGAAGTATAGAGCTGAAGAATGAAAATGCATTTCTCATGAGAGACGAACTAGCTTTCTTATCAGCTCAGAACATGCTTTGGCAGCCCAAGTCTTTGACTTAAAGGGCAAAAGGCAATGCTTTTTCAACTCATTCTCTCTCTTCTTTTCCAGACATACAGCTGTCTTAAAGGTAAATAAATGATAACGCTTTGCATTGGTTTAATTACTCCTTGAAAACAGACTTGTGCGTTTGTTAGAGAGAATAAATGAAAAGTAAGTTTGCTTGAAGTGAAAATGAAAGGAAGTGGAGAGAGGAAGCACAACATAGATGGTTTCATCCCTTCGGCACATTATGTTGAACGATGCAGATTGAAAGTAGCTGGTTAATCTCTGATGCTGGAGTGGAAAACCAAAACCCAAAAGGTTGCTCTCACTTGCATTGATTTATGTTTTGAGTGGAATTTCTTTTTTTTTTTTTTTTTTTTTTTTTTTCATCAAGAGAGATTTCTTTGCAGATACACAACTCTTCTCTGTAAAACGAAGAATGATCCGAAAGCCAGAGGGTGTTTTTTTGTGATTTTACTATAAATGTGTAGCAGAGGTTTAATGGATGGAGGTTGTTTACAGAGGATGTGGTGTTACCCTGTCAGGCATCACTATCAGTGTCCGTGTCGTTGGTAATTATCTCCTCCGAGGCATCAGTGATTTAAAAACGCGTGTTGGCGTTTGATGTTCGTGAACAACAAGACAGAGGATAAGACACTGATAGTTAAACTGTCCGGGAGGTGGTAAAAAAGAAGGAGAACATGAGGGATGGGGCCGCTGAGAGCAGCAGAGGTGGAAGAGGTGGTTTTAATCAACTCGCTTCATATCCAAATTCATGACAAACAGAAATCAACAGTCTCTCTCTGCTGGGGGGCTTTACTTTTGTGTGCATCCATCATCAGTGTCTAGTATCCTCCCAAGCCGTTCACTTCTTATTTCCCTGTCATCTCTGCATTTTCTTCACACAGACTCACTGCACCAAAACCCTCCTGCTTCCTTTTTCTTGCAGATCTCGGCTCTCTCCTCACGCTCATCACCCTTACACTGTGAATATGAGACATGCCATTAATGTATATATATATATATATATATATATATATATATATATATATATCGCATTGGAACATCTTGATGAAAAAAAACAAAAAACAAATAACGCTTTTGACAATAAGGTGTGATTCACATCTGGATCTGATCTTTGTTGATTTTCATCATCTTAGAGCATAGAGCTGAATAATATCATTTACTCCCCAGTCTCACCAAGAGGAATAGAGAAAATGACTCAGGGTAGTTAAATCTTCAGGCTTGTCTTAGTTTTTCTTGCATGCCATTATGGTAAAGCCATATAAGATAGATGTATATAAAACAGAGGACTCTTTAAAAATCTATTTTTCTACATATAGCTTTCAAATATCTACACGCAGATGACTGAAGAAGTCTCACTGTCATGTCTCTTAACATAAATGCAGAGTTTAGAACTTAACTACCCACTAAAAATACAATTTTCGGGGTTATGAAGTGAACACAGGTTTTCCAGGTGTTGAAGAACATTTTGCGAGTTTTGGAAATATGCACATTTGCTTTCTTGCAGACAGTTGGACAAGATGATTGATACCACTACGACATCTGTGACACAAATATGAAGTTGGAGTTAGCTTAGCACAAAGACTGTAGGTATTCAATTGTTAAACCACAATGATTTAACTCTAAAGTGTACAGTTGTTGGCTTTTTGCTTGAGCTGGTAGGCAGGATATCTATCCTGACTCAAGATAGATCTCTCCAATCTTTATGCTTCAAAAACACTAGTTTTGTTAATTATTGACTGCATCTGCTGGTTACCTCAGAACTGGAGCATGAAATAGTGAATTGATGAGCTCTGCTAGCTTATCCACCTTTTTCCCAGTCTATATATTATGCTAAGCTAACCTTAAGATAATAATTTTATCCTAGGAGTACATCTAAAACTCACTAATTAACATATTATACACTGGTTGAGTTGTAGTGAAAAAAAAGAAAATGAAGTCTATCATCCCTGTTTATGTCTTTATGCAAAGCTAAGCTAAGCAGCCGTTGGCTGCAGCGTATATTCCCAAAAATGTAAATTTATTCCTTCAGCGACTCCCAACAGGGTGTCTCATGAGCAGTGGAATGACCACGATGATGTGATATGAAGCTTGCAGCGCCTGAGGGGCAGTCATGTGTTGTCACACTGTTGTTAGCAGTGACATTGGAGTCGGGGAAAAATATGTCAAACCCTAGGACATTATAGCAGGAGTATGGGTACACTGAAGCAAATGACACCAGTGGAGGATGTTTTTCTGGCATGTCTGTGGAATAATGACTCTTGAATGATGTTATATGTGAACCTCTATTTTCTCTCTGAGGCTTAAAGTTACAGTGGCAGAGGTTTTCGGGATTGCTTATAGGTTTTTGAAAAAGCTCCTGTAAGATATAATATTATCTTTAACCTTACTTTTAACAAGGAGCATGTGTGTGTATGCAAACCAGTATGTAAAAGACTGAAAATGAGAATTAAAGGACTGTGAATTTCAAATGCTTCCCTAAACATATTTCCCCCAGAAGTTATTTGACACAATATAATATCCATTAAAATGTATTTTTCCTTAAGCCTGAAACACATCAAGCTTTTGAGACATTAAATATAGTATTTAGAGTAATGTTTGCTCTCCTAAATGCATGTGTGTCTTGAAATCAATTGCCTTACTTTAGTCCTTGCATATAATGAAAAAATGTTCCTTTATTGAAAAAGATTATAGTGTTTAGAGCTTGTGTGTTGTACTGTACAATCCCTTTTGCATTTTGCAAAATTGATCTCCATTGATTGCAATGGTTTTAAATGCTCCACTGTCCTGTTATCTTCTGTAAGAGGAGACAGGTGGTCGTAGAATTGACTGTATGTTTGTACTTGTTATTAGCAGAAATGCCTCCTCAGTGTAATGTCACTTACTTTTCTGTTTAGTGCAATCAATTCCTCTCACGTTCGTGTCAAACACGAAATTAGACGGAAGTGATGCAAAAATTGAAAGCCCAGGATATTTGTACATAATATGGGCGAACATAGCAGACTGCGTGAGTCGCAGTAATGTCGTCAGCGTTTGATTTCATCTTTCGTTGTTATAATCAGCACAGCCGCTGTTTATTCCAGTCAACACATATTGTAATATTCACACTGGAAAATCTGCTCTGTAGTCAACAACACTTTGACTGTAAAATAGCGCCATTAAAATGTCATGCTCCATAGCCATTACATGGACCATAATAAAACAATTTGTTTGATATAAGCAGAGACTAGAGATGTTGTTAGTGTTCATGTAGAAGGCTGTTGATGGTGCTAACAGCATTATCATTTATTCAGCAAAGCTGCGTTTCTTTGTGATCACAGTGTGACACCTAACACTGTGCTCGCTCTCTCTCTCTCCACTTCCCTCAGAGGACGAGTGCGTGAACTCTTTCGTACTTTGAGACTGTTAAAGTCGCTCGTTTCAGGAACAAAACGTATGTACATTCATTTGGATGGAGCACATTGAAAATGGCTGTTACCAGCGGGCAGGTAAACAGCTCAGTGGCTCAGTAACAGAATGATGTATTACAGCTCTGCTTGGCTGCTTCTGATCTTTAGCAACACTCACATTGTCAGCTTTGATCTGCAGCTTGATTTCCAAATCCACAGGACAAGTGTGTCTGGTGTCTTTCTTTTTTATTATTTGTTTTGATATTGTTTTTACGTTTAAAGACAGATGAAATGGAAATACAAACTACATTCAGATCTAAGTGTAAAAAAAAAAAAAAAAAAAGCTGCTTCGGGTGTCTGTAATCCACAGTTATGTTAATCTTTGCCTCTATTGACATCGACACCTCGGTGTGTGTCTCATATTGCTTGCATTGTGGTGTAACATCCAGTTAATGTATGCAAATTAATTCTGTTTGCACATTTATACCAATGATTGTACTTTTATATTTATGTAATTAAAAGTAAAACCTATATGAAACAAGAGGGGATTCCATTAAACACTGATATTCACTGATGTTCCTTTGATTTTCTTAATTGTCAAATAATGACTGAGAATTCCTATGTTTTTGGATACATAAATGTCTACAGACAATATAATACAGGGGTTATCAACGCACAATTAACAACAGACTTTGGACGATGTGAGGCTACGCTACACTGAACATGGTGGACTTTTTAGAAAAAAAATCATAACGACTTGGACATTGAAATGTCAGTTGGAAAGTTGGAAATTAAATAACAAATTTGGGTATAAAGTTTATTAATGATCAATTACGCACAGTATAACCTAATAGTCCAGCTATCACACATACTGTAAAACTACAATATAACACTTGGTGTATAAAGAGAGAAGATGTGATAAGATGTGATAAGATGTGTTAACTGTGAGATTTTAAGGTGCTGGTAGGTCGATCGGTTATTTCCTAACATCACTCAAAGCTAATCAACTGATACCTGTAGCTTCATATTCAGTGTGCAGACATGACAGTGGTGTAGACTCTCAGCAGCTATTCCTTTAATGACTCAACGCCAGGTTGAGTCATTTAATGCAAGAGTTGTTCTTATTGTCTAGGTTATAATCTATAATCTCAATAAATTGTATAATTATCATGACTTATTAGGTAAGGGAAGGTAAAGTAAGGTGAGATGAGTCAAGGCAGCTTTATTTCACTTTTATTGTTTTTGTGTGAAGCACATTGAGTTGCCTTTGTGTTTGAAATATACACAAAGGCAACTCAATGTGCAAAATAACATTTAAAATAAAATTTGGAAACATTAGAATTTATGATTTGAAATAAAAGTAGTACAGAGCACAGAACAATAAAAAAGAGAGAAATAAAAAAGTTAGAAACAACCATTTACTCTAAAAATTAATAAAAGTACAGAAGATAAAAAAATGTTTGAATGTTTAATGCTTTATTAATCATTTGTTAATAAGTCTGAGTGTCTATTAGAAAGTGATGCGACACTTCAATGAAACAAGTTTAACATTGTCAGATTATATGAATATTCATATTTATATGTTGCCAGAGCAAAGAGCAACAACATAAACACGTAAACACATAATTGATTCTGAGAGAAAATCTCAGTCTACTCGAGTTAATTTCGCCATTAAATGTCAGACGCAGGCCTGCTGCGTCTCAGCGTCACATTTTCAAGTAAAGAGAAAGAAAAGCTTTGTTTTGCCTTTCATTAGAAGCTCTGTGTTTGATTGTGCTCACAAACCCCTCCGTTGGTTCTCAGTATGTCGGTGTGATAAATGGTTTTGTCTGTTCTCTGTATGTCTTTCAGCTGTTATTCTACCAGAACACATACAGTTTGCTGAAAGGACCTTGAAACAGCGTGGCTCTCAGTAATGGGTTGATCAGGATGTTAGTCATAAAGGGGGAACCTGTAATTGCATTCATTATTGAAATGAGTCTGATCCCGGCAAATTATGCTGAAAAAACAACATACATTATCTCACTGCACAGTGGTTAAGAGGAAATGTGCCACAAAGTCTGTGCTCATCAGTAATTTTCTGTTTAGCAAGAAGCCAGCTTTCTACTATTAGCAGAGACATTAAAACAGTCCAGTGGTGGTGTTTTTTTTTTTTTTTTTTTTTGGAGGAATTAACTCCCACCCAGAACAACTGCTGCTTTTCTCTACTTAAGCTGGACCACATTTGATTACTACAGCCTTTGTTTTGTAGGAGAATCTGCATGTTGCCAGATTTGTGCAGAATAACCACGTCCGTCTCCCACAGGAAATTACAAGAAAATAAATCCATCTTTGCTGCAACGTATCTAATTCAGCTTTGACATTGACAAGATTTAGGAAAGGGACCAAAAAAAAAAAAAAATCCTTGCCTCATCTTTTATTTGTTTCATGGCATCCAACCAAACAACCCGACCTTTATGTCACAGCAGTACAGTGTGGAAAGAGAGGACTGCAGTTAAACCTCCAGCAGTATGGTGAAGTGTTTCCTCTGGGTCCAGCCGTCACTGCGGCAGAAACCTCTGATTCTCTGCCATTTGTCAAAGACTGCTTGCTGTTTTTCTGCATCTCCAATATGTTTTTTTTTTCTTCTTCTCTTCAATTTACTTATCAAAAATATGGACATGCCTTTTTTTTTTTTACAACTGCAATCAGATAAATACAACTCCTCTCTTTAAATAGACAGATATACCTAAATGATATATGAGATGAGGGCGGCAAAAAAAAGAACTGACTACACCACATTGACTACATCCACGCACACGCTGGTAAAAATGTCATTTATCTTCATTTTATTCATTGTCTCAAGTGATTTGTACGCCAAGCTGAGGCGGATCACATCCTTTTGAAACCTTGTCAAATTAAATACATTGTGTGATCTGTCTTGAGAGTAAAATGACAGGCATTAATACGGTTAAAATTCCAGCAGGTCTATAGAAAGAAAGAAAGAGAAAAAAAAAACCCTTAACCTTAAAGGATTTAATTTAATTCTCTTACATTAACTGCATTTCTTTCACACCATGATTACACAACAAAAAGTCAACAAAAACAGGTACTGAGGTTTAGGGATGAAAACAGAAATGAATGATAAAGAAAGAAAACTGATGCTATAATCAAACTAAATGGTATAAAACTTGATATTTTGTATAGTGTAATCAAATCCTACAAATGCATGAAAACCAACAGTGAATCGATCGGTGTATTTCTGGTAGAGCCTCAGCCTGATATAGCGTGTTCTCCACTGTCCTAAAATTATTACAAAAAACATGTCAGAGAGACACACCATTGTGCCTCCAGTGACGGGCTCCTTTGTTACATTTGAATCAATTCCACATGTACCATACTGCTGCTATAAATATCTCATAACTCATACTGCACCTAAAAATAGCCCTTGACGAAAATCCCATTTCCTCCCGTCTAAATAAAATGTGCCATAAACTACAGAGCCCACAGCTTTACGACAGTGTTCAGCCTAAATAGAAAAGTTCATATTCTTGATCTGATATTAATACGGAAGATTAACACCTTTTGAGTAAGAACCACACAGACAGACGTGTGCAATGTTGGTTCTGGTCTTCAAACCTGCCTTTTTTTCTCCCTTTAATTAGAAAATAAGGGAATGAGTTCATTAAAATGTTTATGAGATTTTACAGCCAGACCTTAGGAGATAAGAAGAAAAATCAAGCTGCAGTAGAAATTCTGTGCATTAATTAACTCTCAGTGTGTTAAAAAATGTGAGCTTAGATGAGACACAGATGCAGATGTTCAAAGTGTCTAATGTTGTCTAAAATTTAAATAAAGGAAGGAGAAGAGCCAGAAATAATTATAGGGACAGAGTGCTCACCTGTGATCGTAACAGATAAACCTGTCAAAAGTGTAAATGTCGACATTTAAATAAGCTCTGCAATAATAGGTTTTTATTTCTTCAGCTGCTTTCAGTATCCTCAGGTTTGATGCTCTTTATATTCATGTCTTAACCTGGAGTAACAACATGTTTGGTCACATTAAGGATCACTCAGCAAAGCAGTGTTATCTTACACGTGTCTTTCATGGGCTGTGGAAACGGCTGCTGGTAATCATGTATTGAGGAAGATTGTTGAAACAGCCTTGATGCTCTTAATGACACCGAAGAGACCGAGAGAGTCATCTGAATTCAAGTTAGAGAGTGAAAATCAAAAGTCATAGTGGAAATGGGACATTTACATGTAAAAGGGGTTGAGCGGCCTGAGTGATGAGGCAATTACCTTATAACATCTGCTCTTTCAATTACTATGGGAGGAAGAAAGAAAGACAGAGAGAGAAGGAGAAAGAGAAGGAGAGAGGGGTTAATAGATAAGAGAAACTCACCAGTTCTGCTAATGGATTTTAATATGATCGCTTCCTCACATTGGAATACAACGATGTTTGCTGTTGTAGAAATTCTTCACTGTCAGCTGGCTGCAATGCAATAAACTGCACAGTTCACAGCAGATAAAACCAGATGAATCGTAATCAAACCGGAGGTGAGAAGAAAACCTTTCAGCTTCCACCACCTCACTGACTCAGATCAAGTGGCAGATATAAAGCACTTTTCAAATGGTTTTTCATTATCTTTGGTGAAAAAAGGTCCCAAAGGCTCTAAAGATCCCACTCAATCTCCCAGAAGAATTATTACAGATTGTTTACAATACAATAAAATAAATAAATAAAGATATAGTCATAAAAATATTAGACTGGCCCATTGAATCTTTGCAAAATGTCTGCACTTTCTTGCAGAAATGGCCATAAATGACAATGCACACACGTGTATTTAAATGTGAATGTTATATTCAGTGTACTCTGTGGGAGAAAGAAATAAAGTGTAAAAATGAGGATGCTTAAATTGCAAATCAGATCAGTGTGCATCTCAGCGAGAGCAGGATCCAGGAATTCTGTAATGACGGAAAACATAATAACATAGGTGGGTTTTTTTTTGATTTTTTATTATCTTTTATGGACACATTTTACATGTTTTCCTTGTGGGCAACATGGAATAAACTTATTTGCAAACATCTCAGCGACTAAAGTCCTTTAACTATGAAAAAAAAGAAGTTCATATTACACCTAAAAGAGAAAACATATACTGTACATCATGAAAATGTACTCAATTCCTCAACTCTTGTTTTCCATTTCCATTCCATTCCACATTTTCCTCTAACACATATACACTCGATCGTTCCTTCTGTCTAGAGAAACTGAAAATATATTGCAGTTGCTGTTGAATCTGCTGACTGCACTATCACTCCACCATCAGTGACTGCCTCCACTTCAGCTCCCCCAGAGGAAGCTGAATTAAGATGTGACTGAACCTTACACATTTATGGTATTTCATTAGGGTTCAGCGACAGCAGAGCTGTGGGGGCACAGGGAGAAAAAAAACACCCAGTGGAATCGCTGAGAGGAGGCAAACTGGTATTAGTCATTTGCATTAAGACCTTTAATTGCTCTCTGTGCAAAAACAATAGTAAATTATTAGGACCTTTGATCATAAATATTGTAGGAAACAGCAGCAGAGCTTGTGTTTATCTGAACACACAAGCAGCGGTGGAGAAAGATGAGAGGGAGGAAGAAAGGAGGAAGGAAGGAGGGAAGTAAAAGAGGAAAGGCTGAGTTGTTATTTTATGTTTTCTCTCTGTATATATACAGTCCCAGCAGTACACAGGGAATTGCTCTCTACATGAGCCTGATGTTTGCTCCTCATTATGCTAAGAGGAGCCACATAGACTTTGCTGTCGAACATTGGTGCCTCAGGAGTGGTCGGGGGGGAAAAAAAAAAAAAAAAAAAAACAACACAAAACAAGAAGACAATAATGATGATATGTAAGGTGATGATGCTGCAGCCTATCAAGGGGAACTGGGAACAATAAGAAGAAGAGAGATGCAAAGGCAGACTCTGTTCTCTCATCAACTGTAGTGCCTTTGCTCTGCAGACGTACTCAGAGATGCTTGTTAAAGGGTAATATTAATAATGGTGTTTTGACTAGGTTGTTTTATACCTACTCCTACCATCTTTTCCTACACAGACTGTTCTGGTGCAGTATAGCCACGTGGATGCAAACACTGCCAGGTGCTACAGCATTTTTGAGACATATCCTGCTGCGATACCACTCACATCCTGCCAGTGATATTAAATAAGAACATATGGGAGCTATTTTACATTCAGGCAGCATTTAACAAAAAATATGAACTTGTTGCTAATACGGGCTATATACAGTACGATTTGTTGACCTCCAGAAAGAAATCAATATTTGGAAAATGATATTCCCCTCTAAAAAAAGGTTGAAGATATTCTGTTGTAACTTGAGCTGCAGTTTACTACACAACTTTGAAATTTGGAAGCCCCTTGCTGAAGATATAACACTTAAAGGGTCAATAAAATATTGATGTGTTTCAACAGCTACAGGACTTTAACACTCTCTTCTTAGCTGTTAAGTATGGCAATGATGAAAAGAAATTCCTTCAGAAGCAGGTTTATCTAATGCTGCACAGGCTAGACTGCTTCCCAATACGCAGTTTGGGAAGAAAAGACTTATACTTATAAAAGACTTAATACTCGTGAGGTTCAATTTTCCGTGCACAAACAAACAAACAAAATAACCAAATTGCCATAAGTGCCCCTGAGATGCATGACTTTTAATCTACAGCTCTCACTAAGGTGGAACTGGAGGTGGCTGCAGTCTCAAATCATGATTTCAGTGACTGAACTGTGAGTATTTTTACACATAAATCTTGCTGGACCAGGTGATGGCCACATCAGCAGGGGGAAGGGAGGCAAGATGTAATGTTTTATAATGTTATCAGAGGAGTGCACCTTACATTTTATACCAACCAGAACCTTGACACAGCTCAAACAAGCATATGCTTGTGAACATATCCTGTTATTCAGGAAGATTTTATGAGGAGCTTTGTGCTTAGAGCATAAATATTTTATGAACAAACGTACAAATATGCTGGGCTTTATTATCGGGTGAATAGCTCTCCTGCTTGTAGCCATCCTCCTGTCAGGCCAATAAAGAGTGAGAGGTGAAGAAACTTGACATTATAAAAGACAGCTTAACACCAGCTACAGAAACTCAGTACCTCAGCCCTGTAGCTCCTCGACACTGCTGCATCAGCCTTATTAGTGTGCCTGCTGGGCACGCCACCATTGTGGTCACTGCAGATGCTACAGAGTGGAGGGTTTGTGTGCAATGCAGGTGAAGAAGGAAAAAAAAAAAGCAGCACGCAAAAACAAAGGGGCGAAGATGGAGATGATGTTTCCAGAAAAGAAGTTTGCCATTTTTTAAGTCAATAATATGACATTTGCTAATATCGACTTAATCTCAGCGGTGTCTCATTGTGGAGAAAAGGGGGTTACTGTTAAATATATTTAAACAGATTTTTTCCTTTAGTTTTAAAGGTCACATTTTCATTACCTTGCAGACATAATACGGTTATTATTTTTCCTTTCCTCTTTAGTCTCGTAGAAGAATGAACAAGCACTTTAATGGCTAGCTCAGCTCTCTCCATAATGATGGCTCATTGGAACAACTAGTGCTCTCCTTAAATAGGACTTTTTTTTTCCACACACGACATTTCAACTTGTCACAGTAGGAAAAGCTACATGTGTAAATATCAAAACTAATGATGCCTGAATTCTGTTTACCTGCTTGTTTTTTTTTTTTTTTTAGGGGTGGTGCTATTGTTCATGGTGTCTCGTTGTTACACTGTCACACCTTATTGGACACATGGATGGAACCGGGCCATCTGTAGTGTTATTAGGAACCTTTGCTTTTCCTGCTGAGATAAGTCAAGATGCTCGCTGTGAAAACGATTTACTTGTGTCAAAGAATTTTGGCCTTTATAATTACCTAACTGTTTCAGAGGAAACTGTGACCTGGAGAGCTGAAGCCAGCTACTACAGACATCCATTCTGCTCAAATGTGCTCAGTTAATTATGGTTATAAACCAAATACATATCACATTATCCATTTATCTAAATCACACACCCTCCGTGCCTCCTTATGAGGGCATGATGATAACTATAGTTTTCGATCACTCATTGTGGAAAACCGAGTGTCACTGAATTAAAAACAGCTCCTCATAACAATTGCTATGTAAGGTTTTATAATACTGTCTTAATTGGATGCTTTCTGTCTCCCACACACACCATATGCCAAAAAGTCATATGTGGGTGGATGTTTGGCGGTTTTGAATATGTAAGGCAACCCTTCTCTGGTCTTTAGCGGTATTTATTTACACTGTGTTTGGCAGTTACATAAACTTGTGCTGTTAGTCATTTCAATTTTTGTGTATGTGTGGATATATAACAACAGGGATTTTTATAAATTAGACTGTAATATTTTTGCTAAAGATTTCTGCTGAAACAAGGACACTGTGCATGTGAAACGCTGACTCATGCTTTAATGTGTGCTGCTCCTTTTGTTCCCACTGATCAAATTATGTAACAGTAGGGCTTATTAGACAAAATAGCCACAAATCAACATTTACTCTTTGTGCTATTGTCATTTGCAATTTTTATTTATTTATTTGACAAGAAAGCAATTGAAAAAGGCACGTGACGAGGGGTTTGTCTTAATAACAAGCTGAAGAAATGTTGCAAAGACACTGCAATAATTGAACTGCCATCCTCCTGTGGGATTGTAAGAACATGGTGAGGATGTGGCTGTTACTCATGAAGCTTCCAGTATTCTGCTGCCCTCTGCTGATGACAAATAAATAGTACAGATTACACAATCTGTATCACACTCCATGCACAATCTGATTGTTTTAGTCAGTTGCAAAAGAAAACAAAGAAAAGATACCAATTACAAAACATAATAATATAAAGTCTAACTTCTTGCCTTGTACCTACATGTAGTTAGACAGTAAGAACAGGACCCACAGCTTTTTACATACATCACAAATTAAAAATATTTTGCAAGGAAACAATATGTATAATAATATTTCTATGACATTAATCTTTCCAACAGTGTATGTATTGTAAGTACAGCTGAAAATGATCAGTTGATTAATTAGTTGATTTATTTAACATTATAATAATGAATCATTAACTATAGTATATTTGTAGAGCTGGTCAGACAAAAAAAAAATGTACACACACCAGGTCTGTTAATTGAGAAATTATCAGCAGTTATCAGTCATTAGCTGCAGCCATGTCATCAATAAGTAAACCTGCAGACAGCAGCAGTAAAATCCTGCTTTTACATGGATAGATACATGAATAGAGAACTGCATTGAGCATTGATGGTTTTTTCCTGATTTGTACTTCTTATATATGAAAGCAATACTTTAATTCAGGACTATAATTAGTACTAGAGTATGTGGATATCAGTGCTTAGACATGATATGGGAACACTTACTGTCAGTTTGTGGTCTCTGTGTCAGAAATAGTTGAGATGAAAGGATAAAAACTCTTCCTCCTCCTCCTCTAATGGGCGCCAAGTGAAGTCATGTTTAGATCACGTGACTTCGTGATTCGCCTGTCACTGGTGGAGATCTGTGGTCACGCCCACCACAACTCGTGCATCAGTTTCCCGCGAACTGGAGACTCTCGCGCCGTGTTGCTGCGTAGCTAGGCGCTAACGGATGCAAGAGGATTAGGATCTTGTCATTCGGTTTATCTCTCCCAAAAAATACAACGACAACAAACTTTAAACTCGCACACATGGCGAAGCAAAGTTCTCTTTTCAATTTTTTCACCAAGTCACCGCCGCCGGTGTCCAAGCCGAAGCCCAGTCCTTCTCCGGCCGAGGCAGACCTGCCGTCCTCCGTGGAGAAGTCCAACTCTTCTCCGAAAGAACAAGCTAAACAACAAGCAGCACAACAACAACAACCGACCAAGACCAACAAAAGCAAACCGAAAAGTGACTCCAACTCCGCCAAAGGAGGATTCAAGAAACTATTTGGCGACAAGGCCCCGACAACCAAAGAAAGGCGAGTTAGCTTGATAACATTGGGGGCTGTGTAATTGCTGGAGTCACGTTTGGTTTAGTGCTGTTTTTCTTCTTCCTGCTGAGGACCGTCTGCATGCAAGGCCTCGCTAACTCTCAACCAATATCTTCTATTGTAAACGACGTTGTTTATCGTGTTGTGCATTAGCTAACTGATGGAAAATGACACGAAAACACACTGTTTGTTTTGCTCTGAATTACTAATTTCCATGTGCGTTTGATGCATGAAGTCGTGTCCAACACGTGAACGCTGCCCCAGGTTATGAAAAGTGTGCACATTGCGCAGTGCTAAGTTTTCCCTCACACCCGTATGGTAATGATATTAAGACCGGAAGTGTGTTAACTGTGTTGATGTGCTAATGCTATCTTGTATGTATTGTTACAGGTTACACTGATGGCTACATGATGCCACATGATGTGATTTGTGTTAAAGCATAATCACTCAGGTTTCTGTGCGTGTGTGTGTGTGCGTGTTGATCATTACTTAAGAAAACACTGGAGATGAAATAGCAGCTGTGTGTGTGTTAGAGCGGGATACAGGCATGAACAATGGTGATATGTCTGGATGTTTTGTTTTAATTTAGTAAATAATAGTGCTTCAATATTAGTAGTACAGCCTGTAGTTGCTCAGTCTAAGTGATGAGCATTTTCATTGCTTTCTGTCATAATCAATGGATTTGACAAATTATATCCATAACTGCGGCCTAATCCTTAAATCATTAGCTATAAAACACTTAGGACAATGCTTGGATACATTTTCTGTAAGTTATGTTAACTTGTCAGTAGCAGATGTCATTCATAGTCATAATAGAACTTCTGAAATGTGTGTTGCTGTTCTTCTAACCTTCAGCAGCTCCACATCCTCATTCAGTGCTGGTGCCCTCGTGTGGGCAAAGCTGGAGGGACACCCCTGGTGGCCATGCATGGTGGTACCCCAGCCGCTGACTGGACAGCAGATGAGAGGAAAAGGCCGAGCACAACGCATACATGTCCATTTCTTCGATGAACCTCCTACCAGGGGATGGGTCAGCACCAAATATATCAGAACGTATCAAGGTACGTACTAGTTGTTCATATAACGATATTAATAATATTGATAAGTATTATATGTGATGTTCTTATAGCAAATGTGCATTTCTACCTGGTTGTTTCAGGCTCTGACAGCAGTGATGCCAAACCTGGAGGAGTGTTCTTCAGTGGAAAACCTGTAATCCGTCGTGCGATGCAGCTGGCTGATGGAGTCATGTTCAACAGCCCTGAAAAAAGACTAAAGATGCCTCTCTGCACAGATCCATCAGATGAGGAAGAGGAGGATGAAGATGAAGAAATGGAGGTGACATATTTACTTTTCGTTGATATTCTTCTTATTATTAAAATAGGAATACACATATCGCTGCTCAGTGAATATGATGCACGAAATCAGGTCAACAATACTTACCTTTATTTGTGCTGTGACAGCTTGACAAGACAACATCATTGACTGATGAAGAGGAGAGCGATAAAGATGACCAGAAAAGTAAGGAAGTGAATTCATCCAAACCCAGTCGCCGTTCATCCCGTGCCTCAACAGACAAGAACAATAAGGCCAAACGACGTCGAATTGTTGTAGCCTCAGACAGTGATGACTCGGGTGATGAATTCAAACCAGAACAGGCTGCGTCCAGCAGTGAAGATGAAGATGAAGAAGATGTGGTGAGCAGTGAAGAGGAGGAAGAGGAGAGCACACAGGAGTCTGAAGTAGAAAGCCCAGTCAAGACTGCAAAGCGCAAACGTCCTGCAGAGAAGCCTGCTAATGTAAAACCCAAAGTGTCCACCACCCCATCGGCTGCTCCTAAACGGGCTCCAGCAGCAATCGCAGCTGATACAAAATCTCGCCTGTCAGCCTTCTCTGCCCCTGACAGCTTTGAGAGCCAGGCAAATGGTTCAGGCACAGGTGGAGGTGCAACAGTCTGGGACCACGAGAAGCTGGAGTGGTTGCAGGACGGCAGGAGAAAAGACAAACGACGACGACGACAGTCAGAGGATGACTATGATCCCACCACCCTGTATGTGCCCGAAGACTTTCTTAACAGAAACACTCCTGGCATGCGTCGGTGGTGGCAGCTCAAATCTGACATGTATGACACAGTGATTTTCTACAAAGTGGGAAAGTTTTATGAGCTCTACCACATGGATGCTGTGGTTGGAGTTAACGAGATGGGGCTGACGTTCATGAAGGGGACCTGGGCACACTCAGGATTTCCAGAGATCGGCTTTGGACGTTTCTCAGATGTTCTAGTCCAGAAAGGCTACAAGGTGGCTCGAGTGGAGCAGACTGAAACCCCAGACATGATGGAGGCACGCTGCAAGACCATGGCTAAGCCCACAAAGTTCGACCGTGTGGTGCGCAGAGAGGTGTGCAGGATTATCACACGTGGCACCCAGACCTACAGCGTGCTGGACGGAGCTCCTTCTGAGAGTCAGAGCAAGTTCCTGCTGAGTATAAAGGAAAAGGCCGAAGAGGAAAGCTCTGGTCGTTGCCGCACCTATGGCGTTTGCTTTGTAGATACCTCTGTGGGTTATTTTCACGTAGGTCAGTTCCCGGACGATCGTCACTGCTCACGCCTACGCACCCTGATAGCACACTTTTCCCCCGCTGAGGTGCTCTTTGAAAAGGGGAACCCATCTGTTGAAACACGCAAAATACTCAAGGCCTCTCTGTCCTCTGCGCTGCAGGAAGGACTTAACACAGGAACACAGTTCTGGGACGCACAGAAGACTCTTAAAACTCTCTCAGAAGAAGACTACTTTAAAGAAACCTCTGGCAAAGAGCAGGAGGCTGGAGGCCATTTTCTTCCACCTCTTGTGAAAAAGATGACCTCTGAGAGTGATTCACTGTGCCTTACACCAAAGGAAGGCTATGAGCTGGCACTGTCAGCACTGGGTGGATGCATTTACTACTTGAAAAAATGTCTAGTAGACCAAGAACTGCTCTCTATGGCTAATTTTGAAGAATACATCCCCGTTGACGTGGAGATGGAGAAAGCAGCCGGACCTGCCAGTTTCTTTGCCCAGACTCGTCAGCGAATGGTCCTCGATGGAGTGACACTTGCAAACTTGGAAATCTTTCAGAACGGGTCAGGAGGTACAGAGGGCACGCTGCTGGAGCGTTTGGACACATGCTCTACTCCGTTTGGCAAGAGGTTGCTGAAGCAGTGGCTCTGTGCTCCTTTGTGTAACCCCACATCTATCAAGGACAGACTGGATGCTGTCGAAGACCTGATGGGTGCTCAGGCTCAGGCTACTGAAGTCTCAGATCTGCTGAAGAAACTCCCAGACCTGGAGCGTCTCCTGAGCAAAATCCACAGCATTGGCACTCCTCTGAAGGGACAGAACCACCCCGACAGCAGAGCGGTTCTCTATGAAGAGGTCACCTACAGCAAGCGCAAGATAGCAGACTTCCTGTCAGCGCTGGAAGGTTTCAAAACTATGCAGGAGATCATTTCAGTCCTCAACACTGTTTTGGCTGAATTCAACTCCACATTGCTCCGTCAAATTGTCAGTCTGAAAGGTGATAAGAACGGCCTCTTCCCCGACCTGTCTGCTGAGCTCAGGCGCTGGGAGACGGCTTTTGACCACCAGAAAGCGCGCACTACTGGCGTCATAACCCCAAAAGCCGGCTTCGACCCAGAGTACGACCAGGCTCTGACTGGGATTAAGAATTGTGAACGAGAGCTGCAGGATTACCTGGACAGACAGAAGAAGAGGCTCGGCTGCAAAAACATGGCGTACTGGGGAACTGGGAAAAACCGCTACCAGATGGAAGTACCAGACAGCGTCTCCGAGAGGAACATTCCCGACGAGTACGAGGTGAAATCCACCAAGAAAGGCTGGAAGCGTTACGTGACAAAGGAGAGTGAACGGCTGTTCTCAGAGCTGCAGGGATTCGAAGAGAAGAGAGATGCTGCTTTGAAAGACTGCATGAGAAGGCTGTTCTACAACTTCGACAAGAACTACAGCGACTGGAAGACTGGCGTGGAGTGCATGGCAGTGCTTGGTAATTACATAACTTTTTAGAAATCCCAGTAAACACAAGACCGTATTTTTTTTAACAACATGCATACTTTAATTCATACAAAACAAAGTGCTGTTTTGCCACCATTGTTAACTGTCAAAAACAAGCTGGTATTGCAGGTGGCTGCTCTCATTGTATTTCCTGCAGATGTAACGGATATTTTTTCATAACACTTTAAGATGTTATGTTGTTTTTGTTTGTTTTGTTTTTTAATCCCTGAGCTACAGGTTTGATATTATTTAATTTAGTCTTAACTGAGCTGGACTGTAAAATGTATGTAGCCTTAAATATAATACTAACAAAGTGGGAAGCAGATTATCATGTTTCATGTTTTGTTTTGCTCTTTTTCTTCAGATGTACTGTTGGCCCTGTCACGCTACAGTCAGGGTGGAGACGGACCAATGACCAGGCCACAGGTAGTGCTCCCTGAGGACGACAGCCAGAGCGCTCCCTTCATTGACCTCACTGGATCCCGACACCCCTGTGTCACTAAGACTTTCTTCGGCGACGACTTCATTCCTAACGACGTCTTCATCGGCTGTCCTGCCAGCGGTGAAACTGATGAAGACAAAGGTCACGCCCTGTGCGTCCTTGTCACGGGGCCAAACATGGGTGGAAAGTCCACTCTCATGAGACAGGTGGGTCACTCATGGTTTACAACTACAAATATATAATAGGAAATAGTGCAATAATGATGATGACAGTGCAGGTCTTTCTGAAGTTCATATTCATGTGCAGCGCTTCTCTCTTTCTACAGTGTGGGCTTGTGATCATCCTAGCCCAGCTGGGTTGCTATGTTCCTGCTGAGAGCCTGCGCTTCACACCAGTTGACAGGGTCTTCACCCGGCTGGGAGCCTCAGATCGCATTATGGCTGGTAATATCTCACTCCTCTAACAAATGTCATGTAATTATCTGAGCTTCCGCCTCAAGGGTTTAAAGCATCTACTGTCGGTGTCTCCTGTAGGAGAGAGTACCTTCTTTGTGGAGCTAAGCGAGACTGCTAGCATCCTGCACCACGCCACTAAACACTCACTCGTGCTCCTTGATGAATTAGGTAAATATTTGTTGTTTGATCATAGTGCCAGTGGATATTCTAGGCTTTTAGTCTTTTCAGCACTGTTTTCTTCCTGTGGTGTAACTGTTTACAGGAAGGGGCACAGCTACATATGACGGCACAGCCATCGCCAGCGCCGTTGTGAAGGAGCTCGCTGAGAAGATCTGCTGTCGCACTCTCTTCTCCACACATTACCACTCCCTGGTGGAAGACTACGCCAACAACCCTGCTGTGCGGTTGGGCCACATGGTGAGCGAGACAGAAACTAAAACTGTTATTCAGGGAAATGGGAAATAATGTTGTAGTTGATTATTCTGCCCTGTATAAGTAGTCATTTAGAGCATACTTATCTAAAAGAACATCCTGATCTGTTTTTTTTGTGTATTCTGTGCTGTGCCCTGTTATTAGTATAATCTCCTCATTTGTCCCTTTCAGGCGTGCATGGTGGAGAATGAATGTGAGGATCCAAGTCAGGAAACTATAACATTCCTCTACAAGTTCATCACTGGTGCTTGTCCAAAGAGTTACGGCTTCAACGCCGCTCGACTTGCCAACCTGCCAGAGGAGGTCATCCAGTGTGGACACAAGAAGGCCAGAGAGTTTGAGAAGAGCACCATCAGCCTCAGACTGTTCAAGTGAGTATTTCTTCCACTCAGCCCTCATTACAGGGCGAAAATTTGAGGCTGGTATTTCTGACCAACACCAAAGCATCGTGCTGATTTCTTGTCCCGTCGTCTCTTGCAGGAAGCTCTGCCAGTTCGCTGACGATGCTACTCTGGGCAACGCACACTTTGCTTCACTCGTTCAGATGTTCAACAGCCTGTAAAACTATAAAAAGAAACATTTGTTTTTGCTGAATTGTTGTTCTCAGCGCTTGGAAAAAACACTACTGTAATGATCTAATAAAGTTTATTTTTAAAAAAATGACAATGTTTCATCTAGGAAATTAAACCCTTTTAATTCACGCTAGCGCCTACATAACGGTTATTGAATACTTCACAATATATTAAGTCTAGATGTTATGATACATGCATACATTTCAGTCTGTATGAGAACCCACAATCACCAGTACACATGAATGGGGAGGAAGGGTGGGGGCGGGGCAATGAAACCATATAGCGCTGTATATAGATACTTGTCTCAGCTTCAGTAGAGTAAAAGCCTTTTCAATTCTCCAGCAACATTGACAAACGAGGCAAAGAACATCAAAATTAGCTGTGCTGTCACAAGACTTCTCTTTTTTTTTATTCTCTTGGCCCTAATCAAAGTAAGAATGAAGTCTCATATAAAAAGAAATTGTATCTTTACAGGTTAGGAAGCAGCATTTGTGTCTGTTCATTGCTTCTAATAGAAAATAAGACACCTAAACTTGACTGAACTGAACAATTAGTCAAGGTACCACTGAGGGTACATCCATCAATGTCTTTAATAATAATTACAAAACAGATGCATCATACTCTGACCTCAGCCAGCAACAGGTTTGTTCTTAATTGGAAAAGTAAAGATGGAGGCTGTTGTAATTGTTGTACAACTGCAGCCTCGAGTAAAACGCTGAATTTCGCACCGTTTCCTCATTACACCTTTATGGTACGTTGGTTCTTACATGACAAACAGAAAATATGCATAGATTATGTAAAACAGACTGGAATATAACAACTGTTCAGCTCCTTTACAAAGACAAAACACGACGCTGTGCGAGTCTTGTGAAAGCACATTTCAGCATCTGTTTGTCTGTATTGCAAATGTAAATAAGTCAACATTGCTGGAGAAAATGTTTAGTGTTTTCCTCTCTTTTCTCTGATCTCTTTCACAGAAAGAAGTTAGATACTGCGACATGAGTATAATTACAGCAATTCTAGGGTATAATAACAAAAAAAAAAAAAAAATTAACACATTTAATAAAATAAAGACATTCAAGTACAGTAAGATTTTTGCATGAAAATACAAAACTACACAAAAAGCATTAAAATCAAATCTCAACAGTTGTCTTGAGGGGGAGAGAGAAAAAAAAAAAAGCTGAAGTGCTAGGTCATTTTTCCCGTACGTATCGTACGAGCACGTCGGTTGCCCAGTGATGGAAGCATTGTTGTATTTGGGACTTTTGCCTCCTTGTGAGAAAAGTTGTGCCTCTTCTGACTGAGCGTCTGTCCACGGTGCGGCTGTACATGACTGCAGTATCTCGTTCTTCCGCTTAATAGCAGATGAGAGACTGTGGCTTTTTGTCCGTCTCTCATCCGTTTCTCTTTCTTGACTGTAGCGACACGCCCACAAACCCTGAGTCAGCTGCTCTTCTGCCATCCTGCCGATGTCATCTTTTTTTGCCAAATAATTGAGGAAAAGAAAAATCGAGGCATCCATAATCAGACCTTTTTTTTTTTCTAAATGTCTCCTTTTACCATATTCCTGTCCAAGTCTGTCTCTCTTTTTTTAAAGTCACTGTATATGCTCAGTCAAAGTGAATCTGTACTTAAGTTTGGATTTCCTCCTCTGCACAACTTTTAAAGTGTCTTATATCCACTACTGCTGGAGCGCCAAAGGACCTCGGGTGTTGAGCTCAGTTGTGCTGCAGTGTATTGGACTCTATAGGAGGAGCTGAGTCATACAGTGTGTCTGTGTCATGAGTCGGCTCTCCGGCTAACGTGCAAGGATTTGACAGCGTGCCTGCACCACAGTCACAGAAGAATCTGCAGATGGAGAAGATGAGAAATTATTACACTTATCTGAACTCTGCTGGGGCACAGAAGAAAACTCAGTTCAGACAGTATGTTCTATATATTTACTGGGGGGCTACTGATGAATTAAATACAACTGACAAGCCACTGTATTTTCCGCACTCACATGTGCATACAAGGAGAATTGTGTCCTGAAATGCCTTGTAACTGCCATATGTGGCTATTCAGTACTGGAATACAATTTGGTAAATTGAAAAGTATTTTTACATTTTTCTATTTAATTTTCTCAGATTACCTCTACTGCTCTGACATTCAGCTACACAGCAGTAACATGGCAGTTTTATGTATATGATAACTGTCATCTGATGTCTGCTGTAGTTTGCTGTAAAGCTCATTAGGACTGATCTCTGAGGATTGTGTTGGCTAGACCATAATATTTGGCTTGGATCCTTGACAAGTGGTCAACTATGTTTTGTTTGTATTAGTGTGGATCAGTGAGACTGACCTATCATGTCTGATGAACTCAACATCATGTCCTTGGTGACATTTCTTGATGCAGTTCACGCAGATGGCATTGCGGTCTGTTGTGTTACAGGTGTGACACCTGTAGGAAAACAAATAGTGTTTGTTAAGAATCACAACACAGATCAATAACAAAGGATATTTATAGTGACCTTAGCTCGATAGAGTTATAAACATAGTATTACCTGTAAAAATCGTGCATTGGGTAGCTGGTGTAACTTGAAATCTTGTACAGGCACTGACCTCTGCTCACAGCCTTTTCAATGGCATCTTGATTGTTCATTATTTTATTATCTGGAAGGAAGATCACAGGGATTGGTCAACTGCAGGTTATTAACATATGGTGTTACAGAGTTTATAGAAGGAAAAAACAACTGTCAAACTGTTGGTGATCTATACCTTTCATTGTAACATTGACACCAGATGCAAGAAACAACCCCCCAAAGCGATTGTTGAAGATCTGATTGCCCTCTAAGGTCGCCGTAGCATGATTGGTGATTTCAATACCTTACAGGAAAAAAACACACAAACATTCAGTTAAAATTACAGCATAATCGCTTCCCATTGGTGAACATATGTTACCTTAGGAACTGTTCATTTACTCAAACATTTTATTTGTAAGGATGTTAAAAAGAAAAGAAATCCACTGTCACATACTCAAATAATAACAAATTAGAGCTTGTTACTTACCTGCAGCAAAGCCGTCGAATATCCTGTTTTTCCGCAGGACGGGGTGGCTGTTGGTGCTAATGAGAACTCCTGCTTGGGCATTTCTGAAGATGTCATTTTCCTCTAACAAACCTGAAGACAGTGACAACACTGTTAGTTACACAAACCACTGAAACCACCATGAAATCTAATCATGCATTCAGTGTGTAATTTAAATAATTAGGATTGTGTCAGCTGGTCAGCTGAGGCTGATTAGTTACCTCTTCCTCCATTGAATATGCAGATCCCACCGTCTCTCCCATCATGGATCTTATTCCTCCGCAGCGTGGGGTTGCTGTCTGTCTTGATCCACACTCCTGCCATGGCGTTGTCAAAGATCTCGTTGTCCTCGATAAAACCTAAGCCTGTAAAGAACATTCACGTTTCATTATAGAGGCAACATGGAAGAGATAGGGTCCTGTTGTTACACTTTGAAACAGCAATGATGACAGCAGAGACTTTCTTTGACCCTCACCTGAGTTGTAAACCAAAATGCCTCCATTCTGGCCTCCCCAGATCTTGTTCCGCCTGATCTTGGGATTGCTGCCAGTCCTGTCAAAAAAAACACAAGACACACAAGGGACCGTTGATCCACTGCTTCACTGAGGCTAAATTTGTTTCCTTGTCTACCCTCACCATCTTAACATTAGTTCAACAGACTGCAGTGGGACAGGAATCTGTAAGTAATGATCCAAACCTTCATACAATAAAATGAGGCAACGTTCTTTCATTGTCACTTTCCACACACCTAATCTGAACTCCAGAGTACATGTGATTGTAGATGTCATTGTCTTCCAGCACACCATGGCCATTGTCATAGAAGTAGACCCCAACCTGTTTAAATGAAAGTGAAAAATATTTGCTTTTAAAATTACACATCACCAAGTGTCTCATTGCTATTTCTACTACATATATATATGACCGGGGTAGGCTATAATTCCAGAGCAACTGTAGCTAACATCATAACATAGTAACAGCATATCATCAAGACAACATATAGTTTGTGGTACTTCTCTTATCACTAAACTATCCTTTACTCTTACCTGCTTCCCGCTGTGTATCCTGTTCCTCCTCAGTACTGGCGTGCTGCCTGTCGTCACCCACACTCCTGCCAGCGTGTTGCTGTACACTTCGTTCTCCTCTATGACGCCTTGTCCTTTTTCATGCTGCATGACACAGAATCTCCATAAATTACTGGGTTTCCAAAACTGCAGCATTATAAAAAGCTGAAGATGTGACAATATTCCAAGAGTGTGGGTGTTAATTCATGGGTTTAACTAGAGTATATATATATATATATATATATATATATATATATATATATATATATATATGTGTGTGTGTGTGTGTATATATGTATATACTTTTAAAATATTTACCACGTAAATGCCGCCGTGCTGGCCATCATGGATCTTATTGTGTCTGACAATGGGACAGCTGTTCGTCCTGATCTGGATTCCTGCCAGGGCGTTACCGTAGATATCGTTTCCTTCAATGAGGCCTCGGCCGTCACCAAAAATGTAAACGCCACCTTGATTGCCATTGAAAATGGCATTACCCCTGTATTTCAACAAAACAATGCGTTTCAGGATGTGATACAACTGTACAAGGCCCAGCGTTGAACATTTTAACTTTTAAGTGGCATATTCAGTAAAATATTCAGCCACTGACCTTATTGTGGGATCACTGTTAGATGTAATCCACACCCCAGCAAAGTTATTTGCATAGATCTTGTTTTCGATGAACTGGCCACGGCCCTTTTCATGCACGTAGATGCCTCCCGTCTGACCATGATGGATCTCACAACGAACCACTGTTGGATTGGCATATGCCTTCACTTCAAAACCGGCAATTCGGTTCCTATGGATGTTGCAGCTCTCAAAGTAACCCTGGAGGACAGAGAAATACACAATTATGATGTTTGCGTTATCAAAATGCTTCAGTCCATCATTAAGAAGCTTATGTAACTAACTCTTCACAGTTCTACAATAATTTCAATGCATACACTGTGTAGTTATACTTCAGTTTTTTTACCATAAGATGTGTTTATGCTCACATTCCTATACACATTAGCACTGTGAAAATGTAGCAGAGCAGTAGCCACATCTAATTGCAGTTTCTTAAAAATGCTCACTTCTTTTAATTCAGTCAAGATAAATTACTGTGGCTGTTGGTAAAAAGTAAACAACAGTGCATGTGTGTGTGTTTTCTTTTCAAACTGAAACGCCAGTGAGTTGTCTCTTACCATGCCGTGGTCGAATGTAAAAACACCCACATCTCTGCCGTGGTGGATGTGATTCCGCCTGATGATTGGATTTCCATGGTTTTTCACCCAAATACCAGCCAGAGCGTTGTTTGAGATCTCATTGTCTTCATATATTCCCTAAAAATTTTTAGAATTTAGCATATTATTGTAACTAATGTGTCATAATATAAGAAAATATAAGGAAAAATATAAGGGGCCTTGCTGATGTTCTTTAATTAGCTAGGGTTAGGGTGTTAACGTGTGCTTTACCTGTGCGTGGTCAGTAATATAAAGACCAACGTTTTCACAGTCACTGATGTTGCAGTGCTTGATTGTGGGACAAGCTCCCTGCCCGCTGACACAGACCGCTGACCCCACTGAAACAAGCAGGACACAGATTTATTAGTGTTCTCATATCCAGAATACACCAAAAGAGATTGAATGAATGTAGCACAGATGCATCCAGTGGTTAGAGCTCATGAATTCAAGCTGCACAAACTGATCATTACCTGTGCATGTGCTGCGTATGATGCAGTGGTCAATGATGGGGCTGCAGTTGACTGTAATCTCCAAGCAGTGGTGTGCATTGTGGTGCTGGGCGGATTTATCATCAGGATTGAACTGCAGTGGACAAAAAAAAAAACTGTTAGCAACGCCAGTTACACAACAAACAAGCGTGAACGTATATTTAAGGGGCTGAGGGTCATCTCACCCTAATGGTCATGTATCCAACATAATTATCTTCTGAGCCTTCCATGAATACAAATGTGGAGTCTCTGGTATTCTCAATGATGACTTTCTCTGCCACTTTTCCAGGAGCTACAATGGAAAACAACAAAGAAGGTTAAAACAAGAAACAAGATGTACAATCAAACCGCAACCATGACTTGACACACACGTACCAGCTCCGATCATCGTAATGGGCGACTCGATGTAGATCCATTCATCTGTGTAAATACCAGAGTGGACAAATATCAGGCCGTCAAAGTGAGGCTCCTGACCCCCTCCGAGAGCATCCTCGATGGTGTCATAGTACTGGAGAAAACATCGCAAGTCAGGTGAGTGATAGGAGCATTAAAATTGGGGAATGAAAAAGAATTGGTGAAAAATGTTGACTTACAAACATGTTATCTCTTCCTTTGTATCTGGCAGGATTACTGTAAAAGTGTTCTGCAAAGCCTGGCTTCACGTGTGCTCCTTTATACTGTAAAATAAATATTCACATGATCATTCACATGCTAAAAAAATAAATAATTCATAATGAACAAATTCTTCCAACAAAGACATTTAACTGACTCTGCATTTTGAACAAGAAGGTGGGGGAGGTGTCATCACTTGAAAAAATGTCTGAGACATATTTTTTTGTCCGGGGAAAATGATCCTAAAGGTCAATATTTCGCAGAGGAATACAATTTAAACACATAGTTCTCTTCTACGCCCCGCGTACTGAATGTCACCATTATGGCCTGTGGTGCTGCCCTTTCACATGACATTAGCTGTCTGTACACAGGAGGATTTAAAGTCGCACAGACGAAAACGGCAAAGTCAGTGCAACTACGTATATCAACCATAAAGGCCTTAATAAACACAAAGAGCAGAGCTCTATTTCACCAGCTGCTTGCCACTGTTTCCTTTGCTTTATGGTAAAATATGAAATTACATGTTTTTATGGGGGTGAGTTACATTTGTTAAAAGCAAAAAATACTTCAAGGCTTTAATAAGATCAGCAGCGTATCAATAAATCCACAGAAGGCTCCATACCAGCTGCTGAAAACTTTCCTTCCACGGGTTTGGATGCTCGTACTCTTCTGGGTTAATCTGGTAAAACTTTCCCGCCTCAGGATGCATCATGGGTCGCGTGTATTCAAAAACTTCCATGTACAGCCTCTTCCTGAAACATTAACGCACAATAGCGATTAACACCATCTGCCGCTTGAGTTTCCTTTCCTCTCATACAATAGCTCTGACAGCAGACTCAGTGAAACATCATTTAGATCAAGTGTAGAGTAAACTGAATGAACAGTCCTAGTTTTTTTCAGCTGCTCAAATTTAAACTTTTAAATGTTTCCAACACTAGCAATCTATTCCACCATGTCTCACCAGAGGATGGGGTCGTTGGCCAGCTCACTGAAGCGTTTGCACACACATGCAGCACGGCATAAGTCCTGCTCCAAGAGGTATGAGAAGATCTTTAGCACCACCTCGTCTGGAAGCTTCTCCTGCAAATACTGCTCTGCTGGAGCTGCTGGGAAGAGGAAGGCCACAGAATTAGAACGAAATATTTTTAAAGGACAAGGTTTTAGGAGTGGTGAGAAAGCAGCAGCAGTATGGACATATTTATATCAAGGTCTTGTGATAATAGCGACATGTTTCAAATGGTTTAAAATTTGAAATTCCCCATCAGTGTACTTGCATGATCAAAGACTTGAGGCTCTCATGTACAAACAACTGTATGAGTCCCATAGTGTTTACTTAGTACTGATGTCACTAACCGTCAAAACTGAGTCGATGTGTGCAGGCTGCGTGGACTGCACAAGGGAACATGACAGATTTTTTTGACCATGTACTTAAACACCACAAAGCCATGTATGTTTAGTGTGAAGCCAGGCCTAAACGCCATGCAATGTCTTGTTTGGCTAGCACTACACAGAATAAGAAAGACTCAAATACCACAAATAACAGAGCTATAATTTCCACTTAGTGAAACTTGTGGTGTTGCTTCTTGTCAAATTTTACAAAGGTTGATACCATAAATACAAATCGCATTATGTATAAACAGGGTATGTGTATTTCAGGCCTCTCATTATGAAAATGAAAATAGAAATGTGGATTTTGAAAACATTACAATTTGTGTGAGGTAGAACTTCCTAGCTACTAGCAGCTAACATGTGAAACTAAGTAACTCATCTATAACTCTCCTCAAATTATATTAAAAAAATACCTCCATAGTTATCCATAACAGTCAGAAAGAAAACACACTGTAATAATTGCATCTTCGTGTAAGGTACAAATAATGTGTCCATAACTACCTGGTAAGTCTTGACACTTTCCTGAAACTCTGGGACGTTTAGGTCGGTGCCCAAAGTTGTCTGTGGTTGAAGTGGAAGCACCCTGTAGATTAAAAAAAAAGTCAGCAAAAATGTTTAAATGTTAATTGCCATTTATTTCTTTGTCTTTTTTAAAATCAGTCTTTATCTTTTAGTCATTAACACCATCTGTTAAGGATGTAAGGTACCTCCATGTTTGTCTTTGTCGGACACACTGTTCTCTTGGGTAGAGACTTTCTTCTAAGCTGGTAGGGACTATTCTGAGCTCCTGGACCGGATTCTTCTGCGACCATATCTGCAGGAACGTCCTCATCTGCAATGGTGAAAAAGATAAACATTACTATACAAATACTTAAAATGCAAATTTCAATGCAAAATATTACAATTCAAACTAGTGTATGGTATGCTACTGAAATGAAAACATATAAATAGATAAACTGAAGAGATGTGTTTCTACTGTACCATCAACAACATATTCATGTTGCAGCATTTTAACGATGCTTAATAAGAGCAATTGTTCAATACTAAATAACACCTAGAACATATTCAGATGTTGTCTGATGTGTCATAATATTCTCTGCTGTGGAGCCCTGGGGCTTGTTCATGTACAATAGTACATGTCAACAGCATAAATGTTTCAGATGTTTGGTGGATCAACAAACATGCTGCAGTTAAGGCTTCAATTAATTGTTTTATATAAATAAACATTAATTTATCAGTAATAAGTAATATACTGTTACAGCAATAATCTAAACAGTATTTCAGTATTTATCACACAGGTCACGGGACAAACCCCAGAAAAAAAAAAAACATTTTTATTCATTACCTATAGATTGATCACAGATCCTATCAAGAGGATTCAATAAACAGAAACACAAAACACCCTCAGCATCAACACCGAGTGAAACCAGACATTCATTTATAAACCCATTCACCATGGCATGATGAGTTGATAGCTACCCCAGATGGGAGACGCAAACTCTGTCTGCTTGTTGCTCTGGTTGCAAGGATGACTCTCCCCGGCTACTGGGGCCAGTAACCACTACAAACACTGTCTGTGTAACAAACTGAGCCAATTAGATTAAATTCTCTGTAGCTGTATACTAACAAAATGTTAGTATACAAAAGGTTCTGATGTCCTGTTTAGAGACACCAAATAAACAGTGTTTAAGTGAAAAGGGCAAATACGCTACCATTAATCTGTCACTAACCGCACTATTTATTCATTTACTGCCATGTTAAAATGACAGCTCAGCTTTATAAGCATTAGGCAGGAGGGTATCATGTAGCATGGCAAGTCATGCCTGTATAAATGAACTAAGACAGGGAGAACCACTCAATAAAACAACTGATTAGATAAGCACAGTGGCTTATTTTCTTTTTAACTCTTGTCAGCATTATCACGTTGTTAGCTTAGTATCTAACGTTTACAAACACTTTTAAGAGAGACAACAAGTAAACTCAAACCCTGCTGCTGATTGCCATTCAACTGATGCTGTGACATCCAATATCACAGCATGTCATTAGTCCATCTGACAGCGCTTAATCAGATTCAGCAACCTACCTTTAATGCACCGATCACTACCCCCCAGATTGAATGGGTCTCTCGCTCTGGCTTTCAGCCATAGCAACTATGATTTAAGAGCACTCCTAGCTAATGTTTATTTTGAAAAAAAAAACGAGTCAATATTCGTTTACATTACACAGTCTGTTGTCACACAGCGTTGCTGGAGAAAAATCCAAAACATAAATGTGACTGAATTGCAACAGTGATGTTAGCGCATTGATTGCAAGTATAATACACAGCTATTGGCAATTTAATTTATTACGTTTGTGAACACAGCGCAGCTTTTTTTTTTTTTTTTTTTGAAAAACGCCAGAACGCAGATAGCTAGCCAAACATGCTAATAATAACAGCTAACTAGCACAGGCTAGGTCCAGTTAGCATGCTACGACAAGTAGGAAAACCACTTTCTGTATCCTTCTCTACGTTTGTCACCCACCAACCAAGCACACAATTATCTGCTGCTTGTCATCTTCGCAACGGACATAACGTTGGCTGATAAAAAGGCAAAATTTAGCAGCGATAAAGGGGCCACACAAGCAAAAGAAAGGCCGACTCGGGGCAAAAATCAAGCAAAACAAAGCGCGGCCTGAATGCTAGGTACAAACACAAAAGCCTCGGTGTTTCCTGGTTACACGTCGCCGTTAGCTCCCCCCGCTGTTTTATCTAAACAACCAGCGTTGCCACTATGTATGCACCACATATGACTACAACAATACTTAAACCAGTCTAATTATAAAAACACACATTTCGGCTCTAACGCTTATTGTCTGACAAGCCGTTTAGTAATGGTAGCTAGCAGTACCTCTTTCCTGGTGGTTCCTCTCCGGCTGCACCGGGCGCGGCCTCGACACTCGCCTAGGTCTTCTGCTAACGTTACTTGCTCTGACGGAGTTCATTTGGGGTGTTGGTAATCTTGAAGAAATGTCGAAGCCTTTCACAGCAGAAGAGGCGACGCCAAGCACACAGTCTATGTCTTTTTCTTAAGCATTGCACGATCTGCCATGTTTGGCTGAGGCTCCTGGAAAACGTTGTGTATCGCTGCTGTGTTATTCCCCGTTCCCCTGCACTGGTGTTACGTCTAACCCCGTTCTACTGTAGCAGGAGGAGCCATAACAGACAGGCACAGTCCGTCAGGCCTCAGTCACATCACATGGGAGGACCTCTCGCCGTCACGTCGCTCTTTCCCTCTTCTCCCGGCGGTCTTTTCAACAATGTTTTCTCTTGTACTTTTCGGGCAGTCATCATAGGAAGATCTGCACTTTCTCAGCAGCAGTTTATTCTCTCCCATATACATACAAGAGGTGAGTGCAACTCTTAGAGGAGCAGGTCAAGGATCAAGGATCATTGAATCTTTAATCTAGAACACTTCAGAGTATTTATTTACCAATTGATTATCATTGTCTGACACAATAATGACACACAGAATATGTTGTTTGGCTATGATTAACCCTTTAATCACCAAGGTGCCAATTGCAGACAAATACCTGATGAAACATTAACTTAAATCATCAATCAAGCTGCATTCATTGTTTCCTTTTGTTAAATCAAAAAGTTAAGTAAGTAGTATATATATAAGTATAGTTTATATTAGTATATATATAAGTATATATATATATAAAACTTTGGTATAACAGGTGGCCAATTATATTATAGCATGACAAAATATGTTGTTTTACTGGATTATTATGTGGGTGTACATGTAATGCTTTGGGTTCATAGATATATTGATGATGTTCTACATTATTCCAGTTCAACCCAACTGATTTTGGCAGTGGGAAGGAAAAAAAAAAGAAAGTTTCTGGTGTAACACCCATAGTGATTTAGACAGCGAGATTGTGAATAGATCAGGATGTGATCCTTGAACTTAGTTTTTTTTTTAGTTCCATCACATTTAATTGAGCTGCTTTCCATATGGGCTGCTTATCCTGTTACAATTGTCACTCTGATCTGGATAAACAACTAGATTACTAACCATATCTGTTGTCATAGTGGTTGGTTTTATGATCCTCTAGTCTTCTCGGGTCCTTTTTAAGATTTAATCCATAATACATTAAGATACATGTTGAGTTGAGGTTGCCGGGTCAACCCCAGCTAACTGTGGGTGAGGGCAGGTTACACCCATGACAGATCACCAGTCTATTACATAAATTATCACTTGCTTCCTTTATTTAGTTGATCAGTATCACACTTCTGCTCTGAACAGCTAGATTAAGAGAGTAAGCTTGTATGTCAAGAAAAAATAAACCTCACCATCCTCACATGTCTATGAGCCACATCCAATCCCTTAATGCAATAAACATGTTTTCCCCCCAGAGTTATTCACAGTCCTTGTGAGTTTAAAAATAGTGATTTTTAACTGTGTAATTGTGTTTTGAAAATAATAATAAAGCAGCAAGAACTAAACCATTGACTCAAATTATAATTGTTTTTATGCAAATAATTTAAATCTGGGGAATGTTATGAAGTTCAGCTGTTATTATTTTATTATGCACAAGTGTATTTCTCCTACTGTGACTTCCGGATGACTTGTGTGAAAAGGGTTTTTAGGAAGCTGTGTGGCAAATTGAAAAAATATGATCTGCAAATCCATTGTAAACATACGTTATTGCCAGTTTCCACAGTTTACTAAACAGATAATTGATTCAGTGTTGTCACTTACTGACTTGCACAGCAGCCTGCTTGTCCACTAGATGTCTCCTCATCTCTACCTCTGTGTCCTCACCACATGCTGTGTGGAAGATGAGCATCACATGATACTTACCTTCAGTACTTGTGTCTTTTTTTGTCTGTGCTTTGAATGACGTCTCACCTGACTCACTGATGCTAAAATATCAGTTTTTGTGTTTCACATGCATCCTAAGAGTTGGCTCCTGGCATTGTGGTCATTGTGAGCTATAATTTACTGCCCTAGACACCGTAAATGACATTAGTGGTGTTTGTCATAATGACTGTTTCAAATTGCCAGATACATTGAAGGAATATCTCCTCTATTATAGACTGAAATCACATCCTTTTTTATATCTGCAATGTGGTTATATAAATATTTGCTCACAGGATACCAACATGTGACTGTGGGTGACAACATGGTAATTAATTAGCATATATTTTGGCTGGTCCCATTGAATACTGTTCCACTGACTAATTAACTACCTACAGTAGATGAGTAATACTGAGCTGCAAAACCAATCTGTAGCTGCCTTTAGGTGGCAGCAATCTCACAACTGATGCACTGTTGTTAGTTTTCATACACATTTATAGTATTTATATTTTCTATTTATTCATCTGTTTGCTATCATATTTTTTTTAACCCCAGGCCTATAAACAGGACCATCTGTTGTTGTTCTGTGGCTACTGACCCATCTGTGAGTTTGTCTGTCTGTCTGATGAGGTTAATGTTGATTGACCCCGAGAGTCAGCTGAGAGTCTTGTGTCACATATAGCTATAAACCTTTATGTCAAGAAGTGAAAGAGTTTTTTTCATATGCTATGTCTCTTGTTGTTAAATCTGGACTTATGTGGCCAGTTATCACAATTTTTCAAACAAGATTTCACATTTATTTTCTGAATGGACTTGTTTGTCTGCTGTGTTTTAAATTACTAAATAATTACTTTTCTGTGTGTGACGCACTAGCTGTGGTCCTCTGATAAAACGGTTGGATTCAGTGTTGCCATGGCCCAGAAGGAACATTTTTTCATCCTCATCTTATATAATCTCCATTAAGTCTGTCCACTTCTATTTTTTATACTCACTCCAGAGACATCTTTGAACGTATACTGAAACATACTACTGTAGTTCAGCGTGAAACGTGGAGAGCCTAACTGTCAAGATCCGTTTTGTTTTCAACACTAATCTGTTGGAGATATGACAGTGAGGCACATGTGTTGGCTTGGTAACCAATCTAGTATCCAGTGGCAACAGAGGTCTATTGAATGCTGGGTGGCTCTGTATCAGCTGCTGTGCCCACCACTCTCCTGTGTCACCAAGTCATAAAGGCACATCTATACAGTGGCTCTAACTGATGGTGAGGTCGTGTTATAGTCTGCTCAGGAGTCATTATTGTGTGTGAGTGTTATTGGGGAGGGGGTCAGCCCTATACTGTTATTACAAATACTCTTTGTGTTGAACAACTTAATGCACTGACCTCCAGGTGGTAGCACTCTCTGTCGCTGTCTGTTTATCAGATGCGAACACACACAGTCTATGTTTAAGTCCTTTACAGACCCTCCCCCCTTTACATTACATTCCCCTATGAAAAGATTGGACATGTTTCAAGATTGTCTCTGTTGTTGGTCGTCATCGAGTCCTATCCACATCTGAAGGCATCCACTGGTGCAGAGGCAGACACAACAGGATAAGCGTCTTTGTCTCAGACTCCTGTCTGTCAGAGACAACCCCCCTCCTCCTCCTCCTCCTCCTCCCAGCCTCTCCTCTATTTGGGCGGCTGTTACAGAGAGGGCAGATGGCTCATTACCATAAATAGGACAGAGAGAGAGAGGGAGAGAGTGAGTGAGGGGGCCTTGCACACCGACCAACAGGACCATGCCGCCCAAAACCAAGGAAATGGGAGGCCGTTGCTAGGAGAGAGGAAAGACAGCTTTATGGCAACACAAAGCTGATTCCCCTATCCGACCTCATATTGCTCCCGCCCCCTCGTTCCCTGCTCTGGGGACAGAGCCTTGAATCTGCTGGTCGGGGGACAGATGGTCGATGGGCCCCACTGTCTCTACAGCTGGACACACGCTACACCGACACAGTCGGACCTGGCAGGACTGAATCACACCTCGTCCCCATCCAACGTATCAGAAGCAGGAGCAGAAAGTGCTGAAGCCCAGGCCATCAGCTAAGAATAGATCCACACTTGTTGCCCACGGGAAATGTGTGGCTGCACAATAGATGATAATATGTTAAGAGTTTGTCTTTGTAGTAGTGTAATGCTCTCTCCAGAATGAAAATCATTCACTGAGGATAATCACAGGTTCTCTCTTGCATCTCTGTTGCTGCTATTTAGTTTTCTAAACACTTAATGGCGATGATTTGGTCAATCCTTGTATAGGAAACTTCCCAACTGATACCTCTGCTACCTGAGTACCACCATTCAAGTCACGGCACTTGTTTTTAATGACTGCTATGTTTGCTGCATGTATTCATCCATGTGCAAGTAAAAGAGAAGTGAAATGTCTTCCTATGGAAAGTATGTCAGTCAAAATGCCACCTCTGAAACAATAGCACATCTGCTCTCACTAGACCTCTGGCTGAAAGGGCAAGTGCAGCCAACTGCCTCACAGACAGGAAGGAGGAGAAATCAATTCAGAAAACAAAGAGAGTTTGATTTAAATAAATGAAAATGTTAGCTATAAATGCTTCAGTGAGGTAATTACTGGATCACAGTCAGGAATTTGCTTTTGGTAATTTCCCCTCATTTACCATAATAGTTAATGTCGGTTGATAAGGTTTTAGGCCTTTTGCATTTTGTCCAGTGTTGAGCAAATTGAGGCGGAATGTTTGACAACATCGCATTTATGTGTTTGCGAAAGAAAAGAAGGATGGTAAAGGAAGGAGAAAAGAACAACTATAACCAGAACAAGGGGAGGAAAGCGTGGCAGCAGCATGACAAGTAAGCAGAATAGAGGCGGTCCTGCATCACCTAGCCATCCGCCCTGGTTGCATAGGAACACGAGGGCCATGCCTACCCTGCAGACACACTCCTTTCCTCTCTCCTCTGCCACGCTTCATTACCCAGTGCTCAGCCAGGCACACAGAGGCACTGCACCACTTTCTCAACACTTCAGCCGTGTGCCTGCTCACAGCCGAGCAACCAGGCTCCCTGTACACCCAGCCAGGGTATACACCGGCCCTCAGGCACCGGGTCACACTCACTTTATATGCCTAGTGCAGAGACAACATTGAGAGGTCTCTGCTTGTATCATACTAAGTAATGGGTCCCAACCTTCCTTTGTCCGATGTACCCCCACAATCCTGTTTGATGAACTCCAGTTCCTATTCACTGACGCCATCAAATGTTAAATGTGCTTGAACTGACTCCATTGTGTGTGTTACATTAGTGGCTATTACACTGTTTTTTTTAATATAAATGAGCCGTCAATATGTAGGTCAATTTGATTTACATTGAGTCTACAATCACGACTGGTAGAAGAAGAAGATTTCAACCACAGCCCCTACTTTTAGCCTTTTTAACCATTAATCTGTACTTTCAGGCAATTATTTCAGTCATTTATTTCTTCACTTTGACAGCTACTTAACCTGAAGTATTTCAAACATGTCCCATACTTTTAGCTTACTATGTCTGACATTTAACATTAATCCTTACTTATAGTTACATATAGTTAACTTTTTCAGTCATATCCATTACTTTTAGCTTTTCTTAACTGTTAGCAACTGTTAGCTTCTAGCTAACCGCTGATTGTTTTTACAATGATTGTTCCCTCACCCCCATTGGATCATTGTTTAGTTGTTATGGTGGTGTGGATTTTTTTTTTCTTTTTTTTTATTTCAATGCACCCCAGGTTGGGGATCTTTCAGGAAAAAGGAATCTTTCCTTTTGAGCTCTCCTACAACAAAATGTTGTTTTGTGGAATTATGTAGCTGTAAATGTCAGATTGTGTATTTATTGCATATTTGTGCGTATTTTATCATCTGGTTATGATAATTTCAAACTGTACGTAGATGTTTGTAATCGTAATTTATATTGCCATGCAGCAGCTAGACTGAATGTTGCACTGTAAACATGAGAAAACACAACACACACAGTTATTCACACTGCTGAAGGAACACTAGCGATCCTTCATACGTGTCATAGCCCACTATGGAGCTGGTAGTGCCAGACAACACTGCTGGGCACAAGACCACCATTGTCCCTCAAGATAAAGTGTGCTTGTGACCAAGACGAGGCGGGGAGGACCAGATGCTGTGAAAAGATAAGCGAGTGTCAAAGAACAAAGCTTTTAGTTTTCTGTTGTTGTTTACAGTGAATTAATCAGTTGAATGTACCTACAGACGTCACGACTGACAGCGCATGTTAAAACACAGGTACATGTCAGAGTGGGACATCTTTCCTTTATTCTCCTCCTGCCTCACAGTTAATTGACTACAAGTGTTCATTTGCCTGCAAGGAGCAGTCATTAAGGCCGAATAACAAAATTTAGCTTGGCAATAGAACAGCCAGGGATCAATGGGTTAATTCAATTGCCCCCTGCATGTGGTGTATTGTATAGCAGGGCCATTTGAAGGCCTTTTATAAGGGACCCAAGCAGTTTTAGTGTGCTTGAAAGTGCAGGGAGATAGCATGGCTATTGGTCAATAAAGGGAGAAAAGAACAGCACCAAAGGCAGTGAAATAAAAAGACCAAAGTTCAGCGTAGTTCATTTAGTGACAACTGCGCTGAGCTCTTTGGAGAATGTAACAGTGTATCATCATTTGTTTATGACAGCTTACTGTTGGTAGTACATTAATCCCTGGCCTATTTATAATCACTGTAATTGTCACTCTTGCTTTAAAGTTTCAGCTGCGCCACAGAACTTGATCAGCTCTGCCTCTGGTTTGGCCCTCTGACATGATTACATCCGGCTCTTTTAGCTCATGTCTCTATTGGGTTGTCTTATCTTCATTATAAGTAAATTATTGTTTACTTCAGTGTTTACTGGAGGATGATTACTTTAAAAAATGTACTAAGCAGGTAGTTACACAATACTGTCTCATTAAACAGTTGAGTTCTTTTTCGTTAAGCCTTAGTAAAATTTAATTTACCGTCCTAAGTTCATGCTGATAAGCTTAATCCTCCACTGGAACAAATTGACACTTGGGCCTGTTTATACAAGCATTTGGCCAGTCTAACCTGAACAAATAGACTGAATCAATACAGAATTACAGGATATTTGCTTGACTGTTGAAAAGATCATTCCTCTGCCCTGCATGTTGAGAATTTTATTGCCTGTGCATTAAAGGAGGCACTTATCAGCTGACAGATAACAGACAATAAGAGCTCTGCTGACACAATTCATAAGACCCGGTTAGCAAAAAGGATTGTCAAACAAAGGCTCCTGTAGGCAAACACCCTCTTCAATTGAGGGTAACTGCAGGCAAAATCTGGGAAAACCTCAAGGGAAAACAAACCTGAAGAACAAAGACAGTGTTGCATTTGAAACAAGCTGACCACGCCTGCTGCTCTTCTGACAGTTAGAGGGCATGAACATGTAACAGTTACACTATTTTCACTGCTAAGATATGGATCTAGCCCATGGGTGTTTAATAAGGAATACCTAAAGCTAAAAAACAAGCTGTTTGTAGTGCTTGTTTTTGGCTCCTTCCTTTAACAGCAGTTTGCCTTTGGACTGATCTTTACACAGCAGGTAGTCTCAGACAGTTGCATTCTCGTCCTGGAGAGAATGCAAATACTACCTGTTTAACCAGTAACCACTCTGACTATACTTATCTAGGAAAATGAAATGTCACACAGCTGCAGTGTGTGTGTGTGTGTGTGTGTGTGTGTGTGTGTGTGTGTGTGTGTGTGTGTGTGTGTGTGTGTGTGTGTGTGTGTGTGTGTGTGAGTGTGTGTATGTGTGCGTGCGTGCACATGTATCTGCATTATATCAGTGCATGTGTGTAGGTGTGTTAGTATTTTAGCCCAAGGTGCAGCTTGTCTGTTCATCTCAGTCCCATAACAAGTGCAGGTATTTATTTCAATGTTTATTTCCTCTAAGAAAAACAGAATAGTTACTTTACATACTTGTTCAAAGTACATAAAGTAAAACTAACCAGAGAAGATAATGGATCAAGTGTGCCAATGTGTGCATACTTCTATATATTTGGGGTTACATCTAATATCATGAAGAATTTGGGGGCAATGGACAAATGGACAGAACTAATTTAGATTATTGATGTATCAGGGTTCATTGTTTTTAACAGCGAGTGTGATTTATCTTTCCAGGTTTACCTTTTCACTGGTTGTGCAATGAGGTATCAGCGTTTGTGTTTCCACTCCAGATACGTCAAATAAGAAAAAAAAAAGAAAACAGGGAAGAGAACAACAAAGGCAAGGGGGGACAGATTGAATGACGAGCAGCATACAAACAAGGGTTGTCACTAATAGAGACTTTTATGAGCTCCAGACCTGCTGAAATGGAGTGCCGTGCGTGTGCAGCAGCTCTTATCGGTTCGCTGGCAGGAGGGGAGGGTGAGAGCTTCCACACTTGTGCTCCGTAAAAATGGTCTGATTCATTTTCCACATGAGAGGGTCTCACTGGGTACGGCATCAGACCAGCCAGTCCACACAGATTTATGGCCCATTAAAGCAGCAGGCCTCCTGACCGCTGTGCCACCATAGGCTGGCTGCTAAGACAGACTGCACCCTCATTCATGCTCGGTCACTACTCTCCATCGTAGACTGGCTTCCTCATTGTTCATCCCTTCATCGGTACCACTTTTACTGCCACACATGAACTCCTCTCATAGTCTGTAATCCTCCTCTTCTTCACCTCACTCCTTTTGATACAAAGTGATCTGTTTGCTCATTACTCCTACCCACTGTTAAGTTAACACAGTTGCCACAATGGCTTTTCTGTTATCATTTCATGTCAAAAATATGATAATCCCTGAAGACCATCATGAGCGTCTTGATCAGACAGTATATTATATGGTCCAGGAAATGCTCCAGTGCTGTTATGAACATCTCTGATGGTGGTCAGTGGGGCATGTTGTTTTAGCCTAACAGTTTTACAATCAGATTAGCACCATTGCAGGCACACAGACTAATGGGTCTGTCTTTTCAAGGCATCTTCAATCAACTGTTTCCCTGGTGATTAATGCATCTTGTTCTCCTCTCTCTCATTTGCTAGCTTTGCAACTTCATCATCCCTAGGAGTGATACTGGAAGGGGAAAAAAATGGGGCAGAGTCTATGCAGCTCACTGGCCCTAAGAATAGCTCACTGTGCAAGAAAATGATGCCACAGCAACCTGAACAAAGGCTCAGAAAAACATGAATGAATGAATGAATGGTATCCAGAGTTTTCTGCCACAACTGATAAATCACTTCTTCGTTGGATAAACGAATATTATCACATTTAACTCCACTCAGTGTATGAATACGACATAAAATTCTTCATAATGTATCTAAATAAACTGACACTAAAAAGGAAGCTTGTGAAGTAGCATATCATTAAGCCACAGATAAACTCTAATACTTTCTACAGTTTCTGTCAGGCAATAACTGTGACACAAAACTGCCATTATGCGGCTGCAAAGCCTGTTTGTCCAGTTGAGAGAAAGGGGAAAAACATGGGTGTGCATCAATACCAGTGCAGAAGTATTTACTACAGCACTGCTGCTTGGCAGGTATTTGGGTTTATACACAGTAAAAGCAAACAGAAAGGCTATCAGATCAGTCCACAGAGAGAGCTACTCATGTACGCTTATGAAATGGAGTGGCTGAGATGAGTAAGGTATCACCAGCGTGTGAAAGTTACAGTTTGGTGTGAAGTCAGTTAGCCAGTAAAGCTGCACTCAACAGATAGTCTGGAAGAGACACAAAACCAACCCACATGGCTTTACTGGAGTACACTTCTGGTTATTAAAAAAAAACAAACATGCAATACATACAATAAAAAAGGTATGTGCAATTTTAACTTTTTACATATTCAGACAATTACTTTGATGCACTGGGAAAGATACATGATTCTAATTAAAATATTCTCTCTCCTCCCAATTCTATTCTTTGCTTTGTCCTTATGCTCAGGCATCACCCAGCATGTGTCTGTTGTGTATCTACATGTCACGTTAGCTCCTTGAATCATCATTTACTCTAGGAGGGGCCCAGTTGAGGGTCCATTATCGTCATGAGGTTGGGTGTGGTGACACATCCTTTCTCTCCGCCCCGAGGTGTTTGTGTTGCCCAAATAGCGCGGGAATTAATGTGTTTGAGACTTATCATTCACACATTTTTATTAATATATAATTTAATCCCGTTCCTAATTAAACATCGGTGATGCCTTATTATTCAATCAGTCTGTTTAAAACACTATAAAAGATACGTGTAACCCTCCCCTAGATTACGTTACAAGCTGCTGGCGATAGAAGTGAAAGCACATTGCACGATGCAAAATAGGATGGCGTGCGCGTTCACGACGCTCCTGCGCTGCGGCAGTTGCCAGGGGAGATAGGAGGGGAGGGGTTGTGATTGGCTGAAGTGGGCCTGTTGCCATGACGACGGCGAGGGGTTTGGTAGCGTTGCCGTGCGGTGTGTGATCTGCGCGCTGCGTGTATGGAGGAAGCAGCTGCTGATCTGATCTCTGACATTGTGTGAGACAGACATCTGAATAAACTGCGCACAGACGTGTCTTTAAACATACCGCACCGAGGCACGCCGTGCATGATTGTAAGTATTTTATCGTTTCGTTTTGGTTATTTTTTCTCCCACTCAAATTTACCGTGTTTAAAGTAAGTGTTCGCGAGGACACGGTTTGTGTTTCGAACAAGCTAAAAGTAAATGTGGTCAAGTGACTTTGCTTAGAGCAGCCAGCATGGCAGATCAAGCGACAGCATGTGGCCAGCTAGCTAACGTTAACGTTACTTCTCTCTTCTCTCCGGACTCGAAGCTCGAAGAGTAGAGAGGGATATGTTAGAGTGAGAATAGACGGCTATTGTTTGACATGAGAAAATAGAAGCGCCGTAATTTTCTTGGATAGTTAAAATGTTATGCTAACGCTAGCAGTAGGTTTACCTTCACTGACCCACCGAGCGACCGCTAACGCTACTTTGCCTCACGCTCGTGCTGCCAGAGCTAACGTAGATGTCACAGCGACTGAACTTAGTTCTAATTAAAGTAAAACAAAATGTAAAGAACTAAGCGGATATAAAACACTTCGAAACGAGTCCTTTGTGTCGGGAAGTGTTGTGCAATTCTCCACTTCATTACGTGTAACTTTGTATTCCTCATCGTGCTGCTTTAAGTGGTAGTCTTGAGCCCGTGGTGTTAAATGCCTCAGTATTTTCCAACATTAGCTACAAAACATATTAGTTTTCTTTACTAACAGCACTTTCAGTTTACAGTCCCGGTGATACATTAAATGTCATCGGTTATCGCACAGTTCCTCAAGTTGTAGTAGCCAACCATATTAAATGGAGTCTTGGTGGTGTTTAAAGACGCACTTCCCCCTCTCTTGTTTATAAATAGTTGAATATTTCATGGTATATATCGACGATACCAGAGGTTGGGAAGCTACACTGGCTAGCTAAGCACATGATGTAATGGATTATCACAAGATTGTCCCAGATACTGAGTGCTCTCTACAAACAATGTCAGAGAGTAGGAAAAATATCTCTGCTTAATCCAGTTGTATACACTTTATATGTTGTTGTTGTTATTAAATAGATCTATATGTACTTGTTATTATTCCACGTGTCTGCCCTTGTTGTTTCTCTTCCTCCTACCTGTCAGTGTGTTATTTACTGGACTGGACAGACCTCATTTAAATTCATTGTGTGCTCTGAGGTTTCTTTGTATGTTTGAAAAAGGTGATGGAAAAAATTCTATTCCTTTGTGAGGTTATGACATTAATGTAGACTGACGTTGCTTTCTTTCTTCTTGCTCAATAGTTGTTAAAGCGCTGCTGGTAAATACAAGACAAAGGCAACAGGAGCTAAAGTGACTGAAAAAGACAAAAAAAGAGACAGATGTTGACAATCTGTTATTATTTTATTGCCACAATCGCCATGGTCATATTGTAGGTCAAACCATCTGCTGTGTTTACTGTTGTTTGTAGTCCTAGCATGTATCCACTCCTGTACATGTTGGTATGTACAGAAGCCCCTGAAGGGTAAGTACTTTTGCCTCCCAGAATAGATGAGGGTCTGCTAACTTTACTGACATTCATTTCTATAAATAAGTCTTGTTGTAACCCGGTGATGCAGTTATTGCTGATGTGAAATGGCTCTAATAACGACATGGACCTGAAATATTGTCAGTAGAGGTGAGTTGTGCACCATCATGTTATTTGAATTGCTGGAATTAGCCTCTCAACTGTTGTAGCAAACCACAAGTTGCATGTTTGAAGTTGTTGAGGTCTTCCTTAATGAAAGGTGAAACTCAGGTGAAATAGGAGGTAGACTGGCCAGTGTCTGTGAATATTGTATTTTTTTTCTTATGGGTCTGCTTTGAGTAACTGGCAGACTTGAGAGTCAAAAGCTTTAATTGACGATGACTTGAAACAGTAATTTACAGTAAGTCAACATGACAACTGCTTACGTGAGTCATAATGTCATTCTGTCATACAATCTTGACAGTAAACCCAGGGGTATTGACCTGCTCGTTAAAATAATTTAGCTAGATAAGATCAAAGTCTAAAATTTTCGGCTCCTATTTCAAAAAAGTGTTCAAACAAGTTATACCCAGACAGTCGTACATGCTATTGTTTTGACTATACTAATCAAGGTTTTATTTCCTATCATTGATATTTATTACACCAGCTGAGTGTAGCCACAAAATGTTTTCTTGATTAAGTTTACTTGATATTTTTGACTGAGAAGAGCTCAGGTTTTCCTTTTCAGTCACTAAAACAAACTGAATATAAATGTAGAAAACTAATTCTGCACTGGATTTTAGCTTTGTGATGTTATCTTCTTTCCAATTGTGAGTGGCACAGAAACTGCAGTTCAAAATGGTGGTGTTGCCATGTAATCAGTCTTATCACAGAGTTGTGTACTCTGACCCAGAGTAAAGGATAGGTTGTGTCCTCTAAAATCAACCATGTGCTTTGCAGGTATGAGTGACTCCGGTTTTAAATTCATTATGAAAGCTGACACACGTGGCAGAAACTTTTGGGGATTGCTTAACACAGGCTAAACCTGGATTCTTGTGGATTGACTGAAAAGAAAAGCTCAACACTCTATGACCTACTATTCTTTGAAAACCCTGTAATTACCAAGTCATTTATGAATCTGACTTTATTCAGTATTTTAAATAGTCGGATACAGCGGTTGTACAATTCAGTGATTGTCAGAAAAAAGGGAAGTTGACAATATTTGTTCACTTGAAGTGATTGTTTTACCGTAATTATGTTGCTCAGTGTCTATGTTGTAAATGACGCAAGAAAGCAGGCATCACAACATAGGTGTGTCTATATATATATATATATATATATATATATATATATATGCCTATATATAGAATTATCAGTCAAAGAAAGTGCTCGTATTCTGTTGCCTTTGTTAAGAATGTAGAGATTTTTTTTTCCTGCTGCTCATTTTTAGAGCCAAGGTTGATAACTTCAACATCATGTCTGAGATCAGTCGCCAATCAGTGAGCTCCAGCTCTGACTGCTGACGTAGGCCTGTCTGGCTGGTCTTGGTGACTGCCTCATGCTGTTTTGTGGTGTTTGACTTGAATGATAGAAGCTGCTCATGTGTGTTTCATCACCTGCTCACAGCCCTTGTGTGTTTTTGAAGGAGGGACGTACCCAGGAGTGTGTGCTCTTGTGTTTTCTCTGGTCTGTGACATTCTGCTAATCAAACATAGGTGGTTGCTTTGAATTTGAGATGCAAATATAAACGTCTGTGGAGGCATGTTTATGCCCGTGTGCTGTCTCTGTGCTTTAGGTTCTTTGGGCTTGATTTTGTTTTCCTGTCCTGTTTAGATAATTGACTTTTTTTTTTCTTTTTTTCACGTCATTGAGACATTGTGATGTTTCATGTCATATGAGAGATCACAATGACATCTAGTTTTATCCTGTAAGCTTTCCATTTGACAACTGTCGGTACTATTTTCGAAACTGAGGTCAAGTTATAATAGTTAATCTCATCATATCAACAAAAAAGAGGCTAAGAATTGTTTTTTTAAATCTGAAAATGTGACGTATGAATGTTTCTAGTTACTGTTTTATATATATCTTGATTGGTCACAGTAGGTATACACTGCAAAAGTGAATGTTTTGAGTGTCCACCTGCCCCTGTTTGTGTGTGTTTACACAAGTTGCATGGGGAATGTGTATATTCCTGCTGTGGAGCCTCTTCCTCTACTCCAGTTATTGTTTTACACGTCTCGATTGGTCACGGTGGTTATGCGCTGGCTCCTCTGTTCTCTTCCCTTCTGTTCTAATCCCCTGACCTCTCATTTCTGACGGGTCAGGTTCAAGACGCAGCCTATTAGAACCCGCCTCATTGAAAACAAGACTGATGTGACCATTTCCTTGATTGAAAGAAAGGAAGGGGGAAGCACGGCTGTGTCCTGTGTGACAGTAGCTCTTTGTATTGTTACTCCTGACTGAATTAACAGGATTTATTTAATTGATGACAGTATCACAACAACAGCACAAGCTTGAAAAGCTTGTGTGCAAGTGATCAGGATCCTCTTTAATGTGCGGGGACGAATGGGTCAGTTTGCCAGTAGTTTGGAACCAGTGTAAACTGAGGTCGTTAGACCAGCGCTGCTGAGGTGTTTGTGCCAAAGCACAAATGTGAACATAAACCAAATATTTCATCCGGTGTTGTTTTGAGAGTTTTACACTGGGCTCTGTACTTGAAACAACTCAATCCACGAGCATGTCCAGAAGCTTCGCTATTTTTAAAAGTCTGGTCTGGCATAATCACTGGATCACCATGGTGATTTTAAAAGTTTGTAGAAAAATTAAATCAGACATGAAATAAACTTCATTTGGGCAGAAGACATAAGAGCCTATTCACTTGTGTGGCTCCAAAAATGCGCATTCATACATTGTTTCGTCAAGTTGCCATGTATTCACTGCAAGTATCACGGTTGAGTGTGAGATTTTATTATTTCTAGAACATATTAAACCTCTTCTTGTACTTGTTTTGTCATTTGATTTATTTTAGATAACTGAGGGCCTAAAAATAGTAGCCGTATGGTGCTAAAACTTGTTTTGTATTAGCACTAATTAGGAAAAAATGAAATTATACACAGCCCTAATAATAGAGCAGATTATTCATAACTGATTAGAATAGACAATGAACAGCTTCTTATCCATTTTTTTTTCTTAACTTGTTGCTTGAACAGAAATGAGTGAAAGACAAATAGAAGAGGCGGTATGTAACATGCAGATAGCCAACCCCTGTCTGCTGCCAGAGGACGAGCACAGAGCTGGGTTTTACTGCTATATTCTGCATGAATGTACTCACCTCAGAAGCTAAAAGTAAATATTTTTACTCTTTGAAAACAAGGTCCTTCCACCTGTCTTCTCTAGGATTTTGCCAAAGACCTGTTCTCTCCTTGAATTCCTGTGAAGGACTCCATTAGTTTGTTATAGTAAAGAATGAATTATTTTATCAAGCGATTTTCCTGGTTGTTGTCGGTCGGTGTGTGTGTGTGTGTGCGTGCATGTGTGCGTGTCTGTCTTGTACACAAAATTTCATTCGCAAACACTTGTAGTATTTACATGGAAGGTAATCTCCCACAAAGCACATTCCTGGAAGGGCTTATGTTGAAACTTCAACTAAGCTGCAGAAATATAGAAACTCCTCTCATGAATTTATTATAATATTATAAGAGGCTGTGCTGTAGAGCACAATCAGTGCTGTTTTTAGTTTTTGAAAATATAAGAGGTTGCTAATGTTGATTGGTGTTGTTTGTTTGTACACTGAGTTTAAACCACATGACCTAAGAGATAAGGTTTCAGCATTGGCTCATGACTGGCATGTACTTTGGAAGGTCTTACCTCTGTTGACAGTCAAAGTGCAGTAGTGTGTGGTTGAGTTTGAAACTGTGTGAAGTTAATGTCTCTGACGAAAACCCTAAACATTATCCATTGTTTTGTTTGCTTTTTCTCCCCCTAACTGTTAAGTGATTGAATCAGTCAGTACATTAGGTTCGGCCTTGCTGTTTGTCAGCAGTCCATAAACTTCATGCTGGTGGAAATCATAGATTGCCAAAGTAAATACCGCTGCTACAATAAATGCTACTGCTCACATGCTTGCTGCTCGAGTTCGCTGTTTTCTGGTGTAAAACGGGGCCTGACTGTCTGTTCTGGCCTGTTCTGTGTGAAGTCTGAATTTGTTTTCTGAAAATGAACTTCCTCAACAGGCAGGAGGTGTTTCCTTCCCTCCCGGTCCTCTGTTTGAAACTGTGAGGTGAATACTGAGCACTTCTGAAACATGACTAGAGCAAAAACAACTGCTCCTTTGTACGAGCTGAGTGTGAGGCCAATTGTGATGCTTTGTGCAAGGTTTTCTTTTTTTTTTTTGCTTTTGCTTTCACCTCAGATACCAAGCAGATCATTTTGATGAGTAGTTTTATTGAAAAATGAAACATTTAGACTTACTTTAATAGTAGTCTGATTAGCCTTCACTTTAATGGATTCTTTATTTGTTATGACATAATTCGACCCTCCCATAAAATAGAAGACTGCCACTTGGCTACCTTGCCCGCTCTCTCTCTCTCTCTCTCTCTCTCTCTCTCTCTCTCTCTCTCTCTCTCTCTCTCTCTCTCTCTCTCTCTCTCTATTTCTCTCCCACACTAACTCACCCCCCTTTGTCTCATTCACAGTTTTAGAGCTCTAGCCAGTCTGGGTAGTCACCTAAATATCAGTTAGGGTTTCAAATAACAACCTTCACTATGAAGCTGTGTGACACACCTTTGTGTATCTATTACAGAGGTGTAACTGGTTTGTTTCAACTGGTATATTTTACGTGAATAGGGTGTGGTGTAACTACAAGGAGGCATTTACATATGTTAAAGCAAGAGTATCGTGTGAAATCCTGTTCTAATTGATAAAAATGGTGAGTTATATGTAATCTTCAGCGAGAGAAAATAGCTTTTTGTTGCAGGGAGTGTGTATCATAAAAGTATGGCTTAATGGCACTTGGTGCCGTGACATCCAGGTTGGCTGCGGCCTTCCCCGCTGCTCTTTGTCAGACAGGTTTGTGGAGAACAGCAGCAGACTGCTGGCCTCAGCATTTTCCGCCTGTATTGATCTCCCCACATTAGCTCTCTCTTCATGCACAGACATGAGCACAATTGCTTCCCTTACAACATTGGCTGCCGTGGCAACTGAGTCCTGATGGTGAGATTCGCTCCCAGAAAACATCTCAAACCAGAACCTCTTCATTTTTGATGCCGCTATCATCTCCTTTACATTCTCCCGTACATATTTGACACATCAACGGCTTGATTTGCCACTTAAAGCTATCTCCATATGTCTTTGTGTATTTTTGAATAGGCTAAGTGCTTAACAGGATAAAAGAGCAGTTTGAAAGGGGGGAAATGTGCCTTGGCACCTGCTGTTAGTGCCTGCCTGTTTGCACATGAATATGATGAGGCTGGCGGTGCGCTGGGCTATTTTAACTTGCAGATGAGCCATCAGGTCAGCACCATTGCAGCTTTGGTGTATTTTCAAGGATGAGCTGCAGTCAACAGGGCAGTCCGGCTTATTAGCTCCCTCTCCCCTCTTCACTCTTTACACACTAGTGTGCCATTATTCAGAGCATTCCCAGCCGCCTCTCTTTGATGCCTTTTCATAAGAGCAATGATAACTGCGATCATTGCAACAGCAGTGGTAATTGACCAGCTGCAATCATGGTAAAACACTTCCTGTGTTTTGCTGGATTCGAGGCAGCTTTCTGATCTGTCCACCCTGCTTCTATTGATATTCCAATGACGGTCTTCTGGAGGAACAACTCAGAAGAGGATCAGCTCTTTGCCCTCTCTCTCTCTATCTCTCACTCTCTCTCTGGCACCCAAAGGCCCGGCTGAGAGGTCAAGGCTGTGAAGATGGACTGAGGTGACGCTCTCTTGTGTTTATAAGGTTAATCAGTGGTTTGACACTTAACCCAGGCCATGACTTCTCCTCATTTCTCAGCCGCAAAGCTGAATTGAGCTCACAGTGAGCCTTTTGGAAAGAAAAAAAAAAACAGGTAGGATTATTACTGGAGACTCTGGCTTCACAAAACACTTTGGCCACACCTTTAAATCAAATGAAGACCAACTGTAGTCAAGGCCACACCTGTGTCAGCCTGTGGTTTACAGTCAGCATGACTAAAGTCACATGACGCCAGCCCAAAGTAGTGCATCATGGCTGGTCAGTCAGCCATGCTACATTATCTCCCATTTAACTATATTTTGAACATGCTTTCCAGCCTGGGATCCTTGTCAAAGGCTGCCACTCACTCATCCTTCCTGTCTGTCTGCCACCAACACAAATATTTGAATGCTTTTTGTATCAATCTGCCCAAACTGTATCCAAACATTTAATTATGAAAAGCACACACAGCTACATACAGTCTGAACAGGCTCTTGGAAGGATAAATGATGATATCCTCCAGAGTGGGAACCTGTCATGTCAACGAATATCTTTTTATGTTTTGGTCTCTCGAGCAGAGATTTTCTCTAGACACAAATGGGCAGATCTCTCGCTGTCTGACATATCTCATTGCTCTACTTTACTGAGGGCTATGATTCATCCTAGACTAAGGATAACTTGCACAGAGCCTACCTCACGATCAACTGAGACTGAGCTCACTCTCTGTCTCTGCCTCGCTCTCGTCTCTCTCTGTCTTTCACCACTTCTGTCTTGCTCCGTTTCCGTAAAAAGGATTTCCCTATTGTTATGTTTCTTCCTATGTTTGCTCTGCCCATCCCTCTGCCTTTGGCCTGGAAAGTTCTTTGACTTACTTCCTTTTTACTGGTGATCAAAATCACAGAAGTGCACGCGGTACATAAGGAAATTGCAGTGGCTTTGACAAATTAAAATAGACAATGGAGCATTGGCAAACAGAAAGCAGGACAAAATGTAGCAAACATGACGTCGCTCTTTCTGCTGCATGTTTCTCCCCTTCATTGTGAATTTAGTGGTCATTTTGCAAATGCACTACCCCCTTCCCCCTGTCATCACTGACTGGCCTTGACAAACTGCATTGTGTGTGTGTGTACACTCCCTCTCCAGTCTCGCCCATCGTGCAAACACTCTGAGTTTGACCCAGTTCTTATCTTATCGCAGAAATGAAAATATATGCCTATCCACCACATACTGTGTGTGCCTTTACTTCCTCAAGTCTTCCAAACCCTACTTCAGCCACGGTCTGGATCCAGAGCATCCAGGACCACCCTAGAACCCGGGACATCTGGTGTCCACACACTGATGCAGCAGGAGTATTTTGTTACAGCGTGGCTGCCCAGCGGTCGTCTGTGGCAGAGCCAGCCAGCATGGATTACTTATTTTCCTATTGACTGTTGTTTGTGGGATTTTTGCTCTTAATTGAAGAGACCACATGGTTGTCATGGTGACACCCAGGACATAAAGCTGATTGTGAGCTGAGCCAAAGAGTGATCTCTTTGTGCGTTTGGCCTCACCAACCATTGTGCACGACCATAGCAAAAAGCACTGTAATAATAAAGTTGTCTTTGTAAGCAGGATGTGGCGAAATAATCAAATTCAGACTGTGATACCTGGATATATCTCTGTCTATACCAGTCTCTACAGTTATTTTTCTCTTTGCATAACTCAGTAGGTTCAATAGTTGTTCAGATTAAGTGCTGTTATATATAAAATAGCATGCTTTTACCGAGATCATGTTTAAAAAAAAATATATCATTGTCTTATTTATAAGGGTGCTTTGGTGGAATTGGTAAATGATACAGGTCTCCTGGAAATGTTGAATTTCCTAGTGCTGTTAAATGACTGACAACTTCTGAGGCTGTAGCCTCTTCACACTACTTAATCTGGTATGTGACAAATTGAGAGTTGATCCTGTCTGAATGCAGATCAGTCCGTAAGAGCCATCCACTCCGTAAGATGGAGGCCTACCACTCATTCCTGCAGTTGTTGGATGGTTTCATGCTCATTTACACATAACGAGCAGCTGAGTCCTGTCGTAAACGAGGTGGGCGTCGAGGAGTGGAGCCTTAAGTCGGTTCGGTTGCTTAAGAGCACCTCCTCAAAGCTCCTCGGATGGAGTCAAGAGGAGGAGGCGGTGGAGGGGGCTGAGAGCCACTCTGTCCTCACCAGGCGTGGTGGAGAGGGGCAGTGAGAGGGTCAGGAAGTGCAATAGAGGCAGACAGGCGCAGCTACCGGGGGTGGTGCCCTCAGGGAAACCTTAAGAAAACAAGGTCAATGTTTTTGGAGAGCACATCGTTTCAGTGTGCCACACCTTATCATTTCATGTTAAGTTTGTTTTGAAATCAAGTCACCATCAAAGTTTTAACTTTTGTCTATATGTGTTTATCAACCTGTTTTTCTGTTTTTCTCTTTTTCCAGACCTCTTTGATTTAATGGGTCCAATCATTGGGATGTCACCAGATAAGAAAACGGAAATTCCGGGTATGCAAGAAGAGCGGACAGGGCTCAGAGGTGTTTGCGGTGTCGGGACGCTGCCCGAGGCGGAGTGCGCGTCCAGTCCGCTGGCGACCAGCGTGGATCGGACTGGAGGTACCGAGGATGAGGAGCTCACCAACCTCAACTGGCTTCATGAGAACCTGCTTCAGAACTTCACTCTGGGTGGTCCGGAAGCTCAGCCTAGCGGCAGCCCCCTTTTTGACATAGAAGGAGACTACGGGTCCGGCCAGGGTCCATCATCCTCCTCCTCATCATCACACAGCAGAGGCAGGGAGCGGGACTCGTTGAAGTCCAAGCCCCCTTTCTCATTTTCCCTGCTCATCTACATGGCCATCGAGCAGTCTCCCAGCAAGTCTTTGCCTGTTAAAGAAATCTATGGCTGGATTCTCGAGCACTTCCCTTATTTCTCCAACGCTCCCACTGGCTGGAAGAACTCAGTTCGTCACAACTTGTCCCTGAACAAATGCTTCCGCAAGGTCGAGAGGAGTTTGGGAAAGGTAGGTTCGCAAAATGTCTCTCACCTTTGTCACGAATGACATAGATTTAAACACAAGAGAAACTGCACTGTTAATAGAGTGACTCTTGAAACCTTAATAATATGATATCAAAATTTCCACGGGGCAGAATTTGACCAGCAAAACAGTGTTTGGGAACAGTGTTGCAGTGTGGTGCTGCAGTGTGGCTCATGTGACTGTCCACAACTGTAACACAGCCGCAGGAACCTCTGACTCTGCTGCGATAAGGGTGGAATCCAGTCAAGGTCGCAGATACTCCTTCAGAGGAAATGCAAACACAGCACACTAAGATAGGACTTGCAAGCACTATAAGCTATTGCAAACTGTTTCTAAACAGGGAGAAAAGCATCCCACAGTTTGAAACCTCAACATCACGCTGCGAGAAGTAACCAAATACGAGCTGAAGTGCGGACGCCAGTTTGTGGGAAAAGTCTTTGTCAGCCTGTTTCAGGCAAAATTATGTTTCACTCGTGCTTTTTTTGTGTTTGTACCGTTATAAAGAGGACAAAAAAATGGAGAAGTTGGCTCTTGTACGCATATACTCGTGACAAAAGGCTGAACACATCCTGCATATCCTGCACAAGTATTCTTATGAAATGAATAGGACAGGAGGGGTAAAGTGTTTGTTGTGAAATTGTTAGATTATTACCTCACGGTTGTGGGTTTTCATTTAGCTTTTCAGCCTTTTTGTGAAGGAAACTTGGTGAGGAGAGAAACATTATTGACTTTCATGAAAGTCATGAAATTTATACATGATATATTTCTTGCTAACATTAATAGTCTAACTCACAGATGAATCGTGTGAAAACATTTAAATTTAGCACTTTCAACTGATCTGATTCGACCTCTATCAGATCTGCGGAGATGTGGTTTGAAGAGATTCGATTGATAATAGCTCGCGAATATTCACAAGAGCACCTGTACATACGCAATATCATTTGCATCTCACCATAACTGACACAGGGAATGACACAATGGTTGCCATATTGAGCTTCAGTATGAGTTCAGACTTGTGACCGGTAGAGCCCGTGGTGCCAAGACTGTGTCTGGCTAAGACCCGATATTCCTCCCACCATGGGAGGGGATGGCGGTTAGCACTCAGCGAGTAGCAACATGGTGCGGTGCAGGCCGCTCAGCGTGCAGGTGCACAGCGTGAGCCCTTCGTCTGTTGAGAGACCAGCACCAGTTTCACATGACACACTGGCTGGTGGTTTCCGTTGCCATGGAGACATTTCCTTCTTCCTGCATCAGGGCTGGTTGGTAATCTGAGTCAAGGTTATTCCCCTCCCTCCCTCGCTATCTCCCTCCCTCCCTCTCTTGCTCCATTCTCCTCCCAGACTGGGCTAGAACACGCCGCCATCAGATAAAGTGACAGTTAACACACTCCCGCACACATCACCGACACACAAATTCATTCCTCGCACAATGCCGTGAAGCAATTATTTCCTCCTCCTGTTGAAGCTGTTAAGAAATTCTTACCCACACATTCATTTGCTACTTTCCACTGTTTTGTTCATCACATTGTGCTCCTCTCCTTTAAAGTTTTCCTTTTTTTTTTTTTGTTCAAAATGAGAGTTGCATTAATGAATGAGACACAATGCTGGGTTCAATAGCAGCAAATTGTCTGGAATTTTCTCGTGCGTTGTGTGTCTTTAATTGAAATTAGAAAAATGCCATAAAAATTTGACATTGTGGACATTTTTCAGATTTTACTAACACTTTGAGCATACCCTCTATAAAATGTGCTGTAAACTATATTATTAAGGCAGTGAAAAAGTTGGCAAGCTGGCAGATGTGAATATAAGCAATGCAGGATTCAACATAAACAAAATTTCTGCTTTGATAACATTATGTATTCTTTAACTTGTTGTTTGTCTGCAAGAAAACTCCACAGTTTATTCGTTCAGATATAATCAGAGTATAATCTTTAGTCAAACTGTTGGCACGTCTGTATAAGGTGTAGAGGTCACGAATCAGAAAAATCAAAATAGACTGTTGCTGCTCTTTCCTACAGGCCAATGGCAAAGGTTCTCTCTGGTGTGTTGACCCCGAGTACCGTCCCAACCTGATCCAAGCTCTTAAGAAGCAGCACTTCCCTGCCGCACATGCCTTCTGCACACCACCCGCCTCCCCACCCAGGTACGAGTTAGTATCACACATCAGCACATCAGCTCTGTCTGCATTCAAATAATTTGACAGTATTTGCATTGTTAGTTAAACAATGCTAATGGGGTTTTTGTTTCTTTTTGGAGGTCTGTATTTGTGTTTATTTTACATCATCATCAAATCATAATAAACAACCTGAATGTTCCCGGCTGGATGTTTGGCTTTTCTTTACATCTTCTTTGTAAACTCATCATCTGACCTTAAATGTCTTTTGTTTATTTTCCACAGTGCCTCCTCACCCCCTCGCCATCTGTTTCTACAAGGCTGCTCATTCAAAGGTGAGAGCGAATCAGAGTTATGACTTTAAGTTTAGATACGTACAAAAAAAAAGCTGCCTGCTTTGCAAGAATCTGCAGATGTCTATAAATTCTAATCAGTGCAGTTTTGTTAGCGTGTGTTTGTGCAGTATTTTGGTTATGTTGCCTTTGCACATTTCAGTCCCAGAACATTCAGCATCACTGTGCTTTTTTACCCTCAACTCTTGGTTTGATTTGTTGCTTTCAAGTCATTGATGCCTCATGTAGACCATAATGTTGAGAGCTCCCAGTCGATCTCTCAGCCTCCTCTTTCCCCCCTTTGCTTCTTGGATTTGTAACCTTGACGACAGGCAGGCAGAGGTTCTGCCGGTGCTGAGTGTCGAGCACTCAGTCTCACTGTAATCATTAATAATTTAGAGCCCCAGAAGTGAGCTATGAGGCTTTTAGACACTTTGTCAGGTCTGAAAAGATCAGATGCACTCTCTCAATATCGGTGCTCAGAAATTATCCTCTTGTTAGTTCCGGTGAATCTTCTACATATCCAGTCACTGATTGGGTGTCTCTAATTTAAGAAAACAGAAGGAGACTAGTCCTCCCAGTCCTAGTTGAGATGCCATGCTACCATGCTTTCACACCTTAGGACTGACCATCATGCATGTTCTCTCCTCTTCCAGAGTCTGACATTGATGCTGCCACTGCCATGATGCTCTTAAACTCTGCCCCCGGGCACCACGTTGACCCATGTAAGAGAATCCACAAGCAGCCATATTTTCATATACTCTTCCAACTCTGTCTCCTACCACTGACATATCACCTCGTCATTGCTTAAATCTTTTTTTTTGGTGTGCTTTTGTTTGTTCTGTGTATGTCGACAGTTCTTATCGGTTAAATTCAGATTCTTGCACAGGAAAGACTTTCAAGAGTGTAGAGTCTTAGCTGACTGTTTATAGGGGAAACATCCAGGCTTACGACACTTCCTTATTTTACAAGGATGGTTTTATGTGACGGACAGGAAGTATATTCCAAATGTTTAATGTCCCTTTTGTCATATGATTGATTTTTAAAATGATATTAGAGAATATTGTGGCAGCTAAAAGATTCTTCAGAAACTGTTATTAAAGTGCGTGATCTGTGCATGAAAATGTATTTATTTCTTATGTTTCATTGTATTTTAAATCACAATCATGCTATGGCTGATATTGCTTACACTTTAGATTTGATTAGATTTGATCGCAATTGTTGGCCTCAACGCCCCATAAGGACCTTTTCGATGTAGATGGGTTTTGCTAATATTTGTACTTCCCCCATCTATGTTTATTCTGCTTTAACATGCATATAAATAGGTATTTTTGAATGAGATTTTCCCTTTTTCAGTTGAGACTGCTCTTAGTTCTGCTTTATAGTTGTAAACAAAGTGAGTTGACGCTACAGTGTGTAGTGCACTGTGTCTGATTTCTGCTTTTTCTTCCTTTTAAAAAAAACAATAATTTAGGTCCATTAGGATTCACGCGTGATCGGTCACAAATATAACCAACTTAAGTCAGTTGCATAAGACAGAAACATGCAATATTTAGGTGGTATAAAATGTCCTCATCACTGTCTATCTGCTGCTCTCTTCAGGCAATTCTGACAGCCCACTGGACCTCTCCAGACCTGACTCGGTTCTGGTGAGCAGTGATCCAAAGCAGGACCACAATTACAGCAGCGTCGCTCTGCAGCGCTGCTCTTCCCGTTCCTCCTCCTCGTCTCTCTCCTCCCTGGACGAAGGAGGCTGCGAACGCAGGCAGTCCCGCCGCGCCGGCAGCGAAGGCTTCCACAGCGACGAGGACTCCGACCTCTGGGACGAGAGGGGCGTCCAGCAGACTTCTCGACGTCCGCCCGCCATCAAGTGGCCCGCCAGCAAGAGGGCAAGACGTGAGGTCAAGCCAGAGTTGGATGAGGAGCTGAAGGAAGCAGCTGGCTCCTTGCTGCACCTCGCCGGTATACGCAGCTGCATGGAGGGCTCCAAACGTACTGTCAAGAGCACAAAACTTAGCAGGAAATGAAGATTTTTTTTTGTCCCCCATCAGACTCCGGACCCTGTGAACCCTAACCTCTGGCCCCTGATCGTGTGTCCCAGTGTGCCTCCTTCTCCTTATCTGATCGTTCATTGGCCATTTTGAGCCTTTTTTTTGTTTGGGAACATCCCTGTCCAACAAAACAAATGGCAATAGTATCGTTCACACAGGAGAACAAAGCCATATAGAGACTTTTGTAACTCGGGGGTAACTGCTGGGGATGGGTGTTTGGGCTTAAGGAGAACCATCAAGATACCTATCCAAAACGACCTGCCTGCTTCTGTTGGATTGGGAGACTGATTCATGAATTTTTTTCTCTGAAAGACAAAATGGGAAAAGCTGAAGGTTTTATAACTCAAAGCGTTGCATGCTTCCTCCTCAAACCTGTATCCTCTTCCAAGTGAATCTATTTATGAAGCGAATGAGTGCATGTTTGTAACAGACAAAATCTAACCTCCTGGTGTTATCAGTTTCTCCTGTTTGTGCTAAAGAAAAGAAAAAAAAACGCCACTGTTTTGAAAGGAATTCTTGCTCTATAAATCCTCTTGTAAGAGAGATGCAATAATTAATCCACAACCTTAACTTTTTGACATTATTTCATGGTGGCATTTTTCAGAGTTGAGTATGCTAGTTAAACTTTACAATTAAGAGAATGAATGGAGTAGTATTATGATCTTGTTATGCGATAAACTTATTACACACGAGCTCTGGCTCTAATTTCAGGATTAGCAAGATGTGGAAATAGTATTACTCTGCCACTGCCAAATTTAGTTGCAAAGTTAGCTATACTACTTTCCTCAGTTCTGTGCGGCCATTACAGTGCCACACGAATAAAAGCTCTTTTAATTTTTTTTTTTTTTTTTTTTTTTTTTTTGGGAATTCACTGCTCATCCTGTCAGTCCCTGTCATTCATCATTGTGTTTTTTGACATTTATTGTGGAAACACAGAACATATATTCCCACGTTTGGTGATGGCCTATGCAAAGTGAACATCTGCCATGTATTGTTGCCAGATGTTCACGGCATAGAATTTAATTTTATTTTTGTGTGCGTGTGCGTGTGTGTGTGTGTGCGTGCGTGCGTGCGTGTGAGCATGTGTGTCATAGTGCATGTTGACTTCAGCCTAAACCTGAGATGACGTTTTTTGCGACAAAAGAGTTTAAAAATGGTCAAACTCGTCCTCTTTTACTGACAAAGAAATCATTTTACTCCAGTGGATATGATCTGCTTACTTCTGGTCCTTTTGAATGCAGAGCTGGTTAATGGTCGGAAACCGGAGGGGACAGTAAATTATCATGGCTTCTCGCTCCATTATTCTGGATTTACAGTTTGATTATGCCTCTGTGTTTTCTCCTTGATTTTTTCTTTTTTTTTTTTAATTTTTTTTTAGCCAATTTTCCACTGGCTGATCCTGTGGCCATGTTCACTTGCAACTCGAGGGGGGGAAGGGGGATGGGGGAGGTTGTCTCTCTCGGTTCACAGAAATGAAGTTTCAAAGCTTAGAACGTGCTCAAGTGCTAAGAACGAAAAGGTGACGACGCAGTCGTGGCCAGAAAAAAAAGAAAAAAAAAAAAGCGTGGAAACGGTATGTGCAGTCGCCCGCAGGCGAGGTGTTGGAGGCCTGCGCCGCTGCTCTCATGTTGTGCCCTCATTTGTGTCTGGCCACTAGTGTGTTGTTCTCCCTTGTAGAACAAAATAAGGAAGTGCACGCTCTCTTCTCAAGCTGTGAGATGGAGTGTTTATTGTCAGTTGATTGCATGCAGATCGCTGAGGGGAAGTTGCGAGCACTTGTGTAAAAGGCCAATATTCTCGTTTGAATACTCGCAGTGCACAGTACAAGGTAGCACGGAACCACACGAGGCTAACACGCTGAAAATGTTGGTGTTTTTTTTTTTTTTTTTTTTCCAAATCCCCCCACAGTACTAGTTCACATTGTGTCACTGTGACTGTTAGAATAGCATGCATGATCAGTGCCAAACATCTTCATGTGCCACTGATATTAAAACTGCAAAGGGCCATAGTCACTATATTCCCCGCTGCCACAATCCGAGTGCGATTTAGAGCAACGGTGGCCTAGTTTTTTCTGAATCATCCTAACAGGAAATGGGAGACGACTCTGGTCAGTGCAGTGACTTAAACCAATCTTTTGGTTTATTTTCGTCGCGTTAAGAGTGGGAACTGTTCTTACCAGAGTGAGAGCTTCAGTTCTCAGAAGTAATACTTGCATACACTGGTCTTATTTAGCTGTGAAAATAGAACAAATTATTGTTCATGAATCATCACATTATTTATGACATTAATTTATGGGATTATTGAATGCATACTCTATCAAACGCCAGTCATTTGGAACAAATGACTAGGTACATTTATTTTTATTTTTATTTTTTTTCCCTTTGTGAAATCCTCTTAAATAAGTATTTTGTGTTTCTCCTTGTTTATTTTTTACAGCAATACACACTTTTCCTTTCACTATGTTATAGTGATTAAGTATGCCAATGTCTATTGTCTTTTGAGCGGGTGTTTCTTTTTCTTTTTCTTTTTCAATTTAACCACGACTGCCAGGTTTTCTTGATGTTTTGTTTTTGCTTTTTATTTTCGTTTAGACTGGTTAGAGCACAGTTAATTAACATTGATCCTGAAACCTTTTGTTGCCAAAATTGATATACAGCTGGGGTTTAAAAATTCAAGATGGACACATTCCCCATGTACTGTAGAAGTTCTTTAAAAGCTAATTTAATCGTTTTTTTTTTTTTTTGTCCTTTTTTTTTTTTTGTACGTTTGTCACATGTATTGGTTAATGTTTAGATACTATGACTAAGTAAGCAAATTGAAGACTAGCTCTTAATCTCTTTGGATAAGAATCTTTAAAAAAAAATACTGCCACTCATAACTCAAGCTTCCAGGTTATTGTTTATGGGATGTTTGAAATGTTTTGAATACTGCTGAAAAAACTGGATCAGACTAAGTCAGTTCCCAGGCTACTGCTGCTGCTGCTGCTGTGTAGTTTCAGACCTACATTTAAAGAGAAATTATGGAGACTTGTAGAGGTAAAAAAAACAAAAAAACAAAAAAACAAAAACAAAACAAAAAAAAAAACTTACTCATCCTTTCTGTAGCACATGTGAAAGAAATGTTAAATTGGTCTCAGAGTGACACTGAGTCAATGAGCTGATCTGTGAATGACGCACCTAAACATTTTGGGGTTCCCAGGACGTAAAAAAAAAACAAAAACAAAACAAACAACAAAAAAAACCCAGTTGCTTAATCACTCAGCAACTGTGATTGAACACTGATTATGTGATTCTCTAAATTCTCTTGCAGTTCCTATGGGTATGATGAACATTTTGTTGCATTTTTACAAAGCTGCCAACCCAGTATCAGTTTGTGTCAGTTGTCTGCCATGTCTATTTAGACCGACACACCTTTTTGGTTTTTGTATGCTAACCTCTGTTGATAAAATGTTTATAAGATTTATTTTCGCCAAAGATATGCAATTGCATTATATATGGTATTACAAAATATTAATAAAAACCTGTTCTTGTTATCACTGTGAGCATCTTTTTTTTTTTTTTTTTGTTCTGACAGAAGAATGCCATCACTTCACACAACTAGTCTACACCAGCTAAATTTTTGATCAACATTGCCACCTGCTGTGAAGGAACATTTTCTAGTTATCAATGCCTCTTTTTTTCTTTTTTTTCTCTTTTTTTTTTAGACCTCTCCATGTGGCTGTTTTCTCAGTTTTCACACACCTTTGTTACAGCTGGCAAATATTTCCCATCAATTCCAGCAGTTCAGTGCCATTTTTTTTCCCTTTCTGCACACGCTGCTCTCAACACCACGTGCAACAGCTCTACTGCACTTTACATTTTTTTTTTTTTTTAACTGTGTTTCTTTTTGAGCTCACCGACATGGCAGACTGCCAGAAACACACCTCACATTAATGTAGATTCCAGGGCTGAGCCAGTGATGGATGCATCATCAGATGTCCTCTACGACACTTCGCTGCAAGTTAATTAGTCATGGAGGACTGTGGGATGAACACAGTGTGACCCTGAACAAGGGCTTGTCTGACTAGCCTCGGGCCCATTGGCACAGCTCTATTGTTCAATAGAGTCCTGTGTGTGTCGACTGAAAGAGGGGGGCTTCTCCCTACTGACTGCCTCAATTCAGCTGGAAATCAGAGCAGCATCACCTTCCCCCCCTCCCACATGGCCCTAGCAACCACGCCACGCCGACAGTTGCCAGGCAACCAGACAATGCTGGAGCCACTGGCTGTGGTGTGTGTGTGTGAGAGAGAGGGAGTGCGTGTGTTTTGCCTGTATGCATTTAAGATCAGGAATAGTGAGACAGCAAGCAGGAGAAATGTCTTTCTTTGGCACAAAACATTAATTTAGCAGCTGATAGAATAGCAACTCCACAGTTGTGATTACTTTAAAGGAAAAGCCATACTCTTTAGTGAAAATATAGAGATTATTATGGATTAGGTGAAATTAATCGTGTAGGATTTGAGCTGTGACGACTGATTTAGAAACATGTCGTTTCACTTCTAGTCCAGAACCAGGTCATGTGCGTTTTAAATGGACATGGCAGAGGCGATCCTTCACGGTGCTACAACCCGCTCGTTATTCTTCTGACCTGGTTTTTTTTTTTTTTTTTTGTTAATGCAACCTCTCTCTCCACACTCTCAAAGTCAGCAGGTTAAATAATTTATCAGTGACATCACATCATTTAATTGTAAATGGCATTAGGGCTCTTAAAAGGAGAGCAAAAAGGGAAAGGAAAGATTTTTACAATTACCAAAATAATATCTTTATTTTTTTTTCCATTTCCATTCTATTATATTACATTGTTAAAGTTTCTTGCGAATTACAAAAATATTGCTAATTCATCTCATGCATGATATTTTTAAAATATTTTTATTTATTATTTATTTTGATATTATTACTTATTTTTTTTTTAATATTACATTTTTATTATACTTTTTTTATTATACATTTTCTACATTTTTTATTTTATACATGTTGATAGATATATGTCTCAGAAACTCATAGCAAATATGATTTTTTTTTTTTTTGAATGTTCCTGCTATCTATCTATCTATCTATCTATCTATCTATCTATCTATCTATCTATCTATCTATCTATCTATCTATCTATCTATCTATCTATCTATCTATCTATCTATCTATCTATCTATCTATCTATCTATCTATCTATCTATCTATCTATCTATCTATCTGTGTATCTATCTGTTCTTCGACCATCAGACGCTAGGGGGCGCGCTGTTTACACCAGCTCACCGCTTTTCTGTTTTGTGAACTTTGACCCGTGCGCTTGTGTTTCTGGTCGGCTCTCATTCGAGGAGGATTTGACGGGTTAGAAAATGAAAGTATTGCTTCGGATGAATTGATTATTAAAGCTATATTTATAGCTCAGCGGCTGCTACATTCAGTCTTTGTTGCGGTAGCGGGTTACACGGCCGCTGTCAGACAACGCTGAGCTAAGCTACATGTGTTGCTCGATGTGTGGATTTGTTTTGCTACACAGCTAGTTAGCTCTCGGCTAGTTAACTAGCTAGCTAGCTAGCTAGCTAGTTAACTCTGCTAGCTAGCTAGCTCTGTCAGCGCTAGTACTGCTAACTAAGAGGAAGAAAAGCATTGATGTCACGTTGGAATAACATCCTCAGTGTTACACAGATGAAGAGCAACCGCTTCTTTCTCCGGGACTCACAAACGTCCCTCTGTCACAATGTATGCGAGGTCAAGTTTACCGAGTAACGGACCGAGCCTCCCTGACATAGTTAGTGACAGCGAGAAAACCCACCTGAGTCAGTCACAGCTCTGTGTGTCCACCGCTGATATTTGAAGCAGCAGACTGGGTTTTTTTGGACAAGCTTACGGGACAAGCATCATTAAACCCGGCTCGTCGGGATAACGTTATTTAGTATCAGTTGTTATCAAGCAAACGGATCACGTTTCCGGCGACAATGGCTAACGTTACAGACTTACAGACAAAATACAGCAAGCTGGCACAGGAGTACTCCAAGGTAAAACACTCAGCTATTATTGATCGTTAAACTGTTATCAAAACTTGTTGTCATTGACATTTATTATGTGAAGTCAGTGACGTTGCTGGTTACACTTAAATAAATTACTCTGATAATTGACAAAGTTATAAAGTTCAGTTTGAGTTAACTGAGCTGTTGTCCCACATGTATGAACTTTGTAACCGTGTCAGCAAAAGTAAATAATATTAGAAAAAAATGATTAATCAAAGTGTAATACAATAATACAGCCTATATAACAACAACAAAGAAAACGGTATTAGTTTAGACAAAACTAAATCGTTTTTGTCCTTATGAAGATAATTTATACCTCAGTCACATCCTTCTTATCCTACATTCATGTCAACATTGTACTGATCTGAAACATCAACCTCTGCTGACACTTCACTGTTTTCACATTTTGACATTTTCCTGTCCTCAAGTCCTATAACAGCATAATTAATCAATGAGTTTCAATGACAGTAAACCCTGTGTGGCTGTTTTTTTTTTTTTTTCTTGCGGGCTGTATGTGCCCTTTGTTTCTGTGTCAGCTGACACCACGGGGAGTGTGTGCTGTTTCCTGTTCAGCTCTGATCTGCCTGTTAGCCAAGCACCATATCCTGCCTGGAAAGTGCTGACTGTGCAACTGTCACAATGCTGTTTTCTTACTTTTTGCACCATAAACTGTTTGTTTAAAGGCTGTTGATCGTTGGGTTGCTGCAAAATAAAACATAAACCATGAACTATACACTATGTGAAGGCAAATGTGACCTCATCTTAAGATGCTGCATATGTTTTTCAATCCTGATACCATTGATTTATGTGTTTCATGCTGTATTTACATTTTACTTTTGTGTTTTTTTCTCAGCTCCGTGCACAGAATCAGGTTTTGAAAAAGGCAGTTGTGGATGAACAGGCCAACTCAGCCTCGCTAAAGGTAAAGTGTCATACAGAAACAAAAATAATTACGATCAGCGCCCTTGATAAGTGTTGTTAGAACCTTTGCTCTCGTTTTTGCAAAGCAGATGCAGAGGCCCACCTACTCTGACAAGTACTTGTTGCTATTAGTGATTTTGTAGAGTGTGCTTGTCTCTCAATTTCTACCATTTTTGTCTCTCGTTAGGAGCAAGTGAAACAGAGGGATCAGAGTTTGAGGAAGCAGGAGCAGGAGATGGACAGTCTCAGCTTCAGGAACCAACAGCTCGCAAAGAGGGTGGAGCTGCTACAAGAGGAGCTTGCGGCAAGTGAAGCGAAGGGCAAAAAGGGGAAGGTAATCAGGGGAAATACAAGAGAGTAACCAGGTGTAATGTGTGATTTATGTAAAGGACATGAAATGAATCTGATTGCAAAGAAAAAAATCAAGAGTGATTACAAAATTTGCAACCCATGATTTTTATGATTAAGCGTTCATTCTTGTGAAGGTAAAAAAAAAAAAATCACAACTAACACTTGTTATTTTCTTTGTAATTTTAGCAGAATAAAGGAGACTCTCCCTCGCAGCACGGCCTGCAGACTCAGAGTGTTTTTGATGAAGATCTACAGAAAAAGATAGAGGAAAATGAGCGGCTTCATATCCAAGTAAGCGGTCATGCTGTTACACTGCTCTGTCATTGTTCTGCATGCACTGTATTCAGTTAGTACACTGTGGAATCCATGCATGTGATTGTTCTGTGTTTTTTTTTTTTTTTTTTTTTTTCTTGTGTACATTTTAGTTTTATGAAGCTGACGAGCAGCACAGGAGGACGGAAGCCGAGCTGAGGACGCGACTAGAAAAGCTGGAGAAAGACTCGGAGCAGCACCAGGCTGTTGTAGACGGACTCACTACGAAATACATGGAAACGATCGAGCGGGTGCAGAGCGACAAGGCGCGTTTAGAGGTGAGGAAAACCAGGAGGAAGATGAAGTATATTATGTAATTTTAAGCTGAAATTGAAGTTCATTAACATGTTTATTTTCCTTTCATGTCAGGTGAAAGCACAGACTCTGGAGAGGGAAGCGAAAGAGTGCAGAATGCGTACAGAAGAGTGGTACGTTTACTTTTTTTATTCACATCCAAAAGAGCGATTTGAACATGCACACATGCAGATATTTACTTTCACTGGAAAAATATGTGTTTACAGTATCAGTGTCAGGAGACAATTTAATTTATTTTTCTGGCACCTTACATTATTGATACACTGAGAAATTCTGGGTTTTAAAATACAAATTTGGACAATTAACAATATATACATATGTTTTTGTGTTTGTGTTAATTCCATAGAGAAACAAAGAAATATGTCATTTTATTTAGAGATCACATTTACATTTACAGATCACATTGATAAACATTTATGTAAATTAAGCCAACAGGCTGCCAACTGTTGGCAAGAAGTTTGATAACCATTGATTTGGTCAGTTGTTCTCAAAAGCCAAACTCATAAAATCAATCAAATAAAATCAATAAAACAAAGAAAAAAATTAATGGAATCATTTTAACAATAATTCAGGCCTCATTACATATCAGTTGTACAGATCCAAGAAAACAATCTTTGCTAACCCGATTTGTCACGGTGTGATGCTTCCACTCAGCCGACGTTTTTCACTCACTTTGAAAACAAGAAACGAGCCACATGTGCACACAGCAACCTCCTCTATCATACAATAGTCAGTTTTATCTGTGTATGTTGCCACTACTGTCTGTGTCTGATGTCCGACCTTAAACAACCGCAACATTTGACACTGACATCGACAAATTGTAAGCGACAGTTTGTAGTTAGCATGGGGAATATCAGCTAATACAGATATTTGACCACTATATTACATCTCTACTAGAGGTGTAAATCACACGTTTCATCATGATATGATATTTTATCAAATCTTTTAATATTTCAATTCGATTCAGCCTGCAATTGATATGAAATAATATCAGAAATAATGATGTATTTTAAACATAAAGACAATAAGATTGAAACCTTAATCATTGAATCGACAGATTGTTTAGCCCCTAATCTTTACCTTACATGTACATTTTTGTTATGACTCTGTCTGAGTTAAGGCTAAATATATTATGTATTATTCATTGATGTACATGTTTAATTTAACCAGCTCTCTCTCTGCCTGTGTAAATTGGTCCCTGTACAGTCAGCAGCAGCTGAGGCGGTGCCAGTCAGAGCTGAACAGACAGGTGAAACAAAGCAGCAGTGTTATCCAGGAGAAAGTGCCCTTCAATGACACCAGTGAGTAAAAAGCAAAAAGCGAAAAAAAAAAAAAAAAGACAATCTGCTACAGAGCAGACATGCATTTGAGAACCTTGATGTCTGTGACACTGATAACATAACAACATTCTGCCCAGGAGTAAATAGTGTAATGTTACACCGCACTGTAATATTGCACGTAAAGAGGCAGGAGGCTAAACCGTTTAAGCTGTTGTTTGTGTTCAGTGCACGGACTGAGGCTGTGCTCTGAAACGCTCTTCTCTCTCATCCTGCAGAATTTAGTGACTACAACAGTCTAAATGTACCACCACACAACCGAAGGCACCAGGTGAGTGAGAAAACAACACAGAGTGATACTGAGTTTATTGTTCATATAAAATTAACGGCTTAAAGTCTCAAATGTTATAAAAAATGTTTTAGTTGTTGCTTTTAAATTTCTTTTCAGTGTCTCAATTGTCTCAATTGATCCCTCCCAAAGGGATCAGTAAAGTCATCTGTCTGTCTGTCTGTCTTGACCATTCAAAATATTTAAGGATAATTGAATTTAACTTAAATACAACATATTCTCCAAATTAACTTGCTTTATTCTTTATGTTTTCCTGTGTGATTCAGCTTAAGGCTCGAGACGTCGCAGGTCAGGCTCTGGGCTTTATTCAGGACCTGGTTTCTGCTCTGTTGAACTTCCACTCCTACACAGAGCAGCGAGTACATATCTATCCCCTGGACTCCTCCATCGAGCCCATCTCTCCTCTTAACCAGAAGGTGAGGCATACGATGCTGCGACAGGTTCTAGTTCTACATATGGTTTTGTCTTTGTATTGTACAACCTGAGAGGGTAGAGGGTAATTATTTTCTTCTGCTTTCTCCCTCCCAGTTTTCGCAGTACCTGCATGAGAATGCAGCCTATGTGCGCCCCCTGGAGGAAAGCTTCCTGCAATTACACCAAAGCATCACAGAAGACACGGTCACAGTGCTGGTAAGTAGCATTTAAACAGGAACATTTGGTTTCTTGTTTCTAATAAATCACTCATTGTTTCTTTTTTCTTTCTTTCTTTTTTTTATAAATTGAAGGAGACGGTTGTCAAGCTGAAGAACTTTGCTGATAATTTCTCCTCATACACCCACTTCCTGCAAAAGATTCTTCCCTACCAGCTGAAAAGGTCAGTGCTGTGTGTGTGTGTTTGTGTGTGTTTGTGATAAAGTAAAGGCGTGGAGGTGGCTGTGCTGATGGCTATCTTTTTCTGTTCCTTTCAGCCTGGAAGAAGAGTGCGAGGCGACTCTTTGTACTGCTGCCCTCACTGCGAAAAACCAGGAGCTGCAGAGTGACATGAAGAGAGTAACTTCTGTTTTTGAGAAACTGCAGAACTACCTAAACCTTTTGGCCTTACCCAGTACGTTTTCAATTGAGCTTTTTTTTTTTTTTTTTAACTTGAACACCTTGAAACAGTTATCCCAGGTTTTGTTATTTCCCCATTTTTTTGTAAATAACTATATTTTTAAGTGAAAAAAAAAAAAAACATATGGAATTTGCTTATTTTGTAAAAGAACTAAAAGCCCATGACGTAATTATTTTCTAACCAAAATATGTGCATTGTGTCTCAGGTGTTCGGCAGGATGCCATGCCACAGAGCAGCACCTCAGCTGTCTTCACCCAGCTGGCTGCCTGCCTACACAGTCTTCACGATGCCGTTAAAGGTGAGCAACAGTCAGCCACTTTTGACCCTGCGGCAATTCACAACCGGCGTGGCACAAATTTTTCACTCATATCAACACCTAACTGTTGTCGCCTTGCAGAAAAGTGACACTCGCTTTCTGTTTTCACTTCTAGTTCTTGTCAAGGAAATAACCAGAAGCTAGAGTATAGTGTTGTGTAGTATCATTTTAGCACTTTTAGTTAAGTAGTAGTTAGAGGTCCATGCAACGGACGAGTTGCAGAATCCCTATTGTTATTGTTAGGATTTTTATTTTTATTTTATTATTATTATTCCCCTTCCCTAAAAGTGTCTGCACAGGACGAACTGCAAGGGCAACAGGCACCAAACCTGGCAACATGGTAGAACTGGTGGCACTACACTTTGCCAATGTGTCGTTTCACATGCCTACTGCTAGGTGGCGCTATAGTTACAAAATGAATATCTCGAGAACCGTTGTAGAAAAAAAAAATCGCCCTCTGATTCCTTGGATATCCCTGCTTCAAATGCACCAGGCCACGCCCATTTCCGTCTCCATTTTTTTCCCACCATTTTGAAAAAATTGAAAATCAAAGAAAACTTATCTCCTATCCTGTTCATCCCATTCCCATCAAACTTGGGATATGTCATCTATGGACAAAAATAAACAAAAAAAGTCTACAAATATATATATATATATATATATATATATATATATATATATATATATATATATATATATATATATATATATATATATGAATTAATACTTTATTGATCCCAGAAGGAAATTAAGGCATATATAACTTGCTATTTTACACAAAAAAATACACTGTGAAAATATATCATATATTATGGTGAAGCCCTGTTCTGTTTCCTCCCTGTGTCCAGAGATGTCAAAGCACTACAACCAGAAAGCCAGCTTAGAGAAAGAGCTCCCCACCATCACCCAGAAGCTCTGCACCACCACAGAGTGCCTGCTGGGATCTCTGGGCTCACTGACCAGCAACACTGGCAAGGTACGGCCAACAGAGGGCAGGCAGCAGCCAGGTTTATATTATCCCTTTCGCCCTTTTTCAAGCAGTGTGCAATCATGGTTTGCAGCAATTCATAAAGGCTTAATTGTAAATAAAAGAGAGTTTTTACTGCAGCTGGATCATGTTGGTAATGTTCCATTGATGTGATAACACAGAACAGCGGGACTCAGGTGGGCAGCGGTTTAATGCTCAAAGATACTGTCCAAATCAGAGTTTGTACAGCTGCTCCCCAGTCACAGTAAAGAGATAAATGATTTCTCTTTGTGAATCAAGTGAACCATTGGCTGAGATGTGCGTGCTGATGGGAGCCGCAGTCCGGTGGGTTCTTGTGTCAAACAACACACTGGCACACAAAGTATGGAGCGAGCTACATTTTTTAGAATGATTATCCCCGCAGGCAAAAGCTTAATTGCTCAGATTTTTAGTACCATGGATGTTTTGTGGCGGAATCATCTCTTTGCCATAAACTCTGTGGTTAATTTGAGGCGAAACGGAGCCATGAGAATCTGCACCGAGACATGTAAGCGTCGATTAGTGTTTTGTTCTCTTTAAATTGAAAGTTAGGAGACAATAACGTCACTGTTTTGTTGCAGATCGCCACGTTCTTCAGCAACAACTTGGACTTCTTCACATCCTCAGGCTACAGTCCAAGAGGCAGCACACTAGCACTCAACCCGCTGCAAGCAGAGAGTATGCTGGCTAACAAAAAGAAAGCAGCCGCCTATATCAATGCCATCAGAAAGGTTAGTGTCTGTTTAAATCCACTGGGTGCACCCAGATCTCAGGCTGCTCACAAAAGGTGGCTGCACATTTGCAGTTAAAGCCCCGAGTTTGGAAAAGCTCTGCCCACTGAGAATAGAAAGAAAATATCAGTGAAGTCCTTTAAAACAGGTCATAAAAAAAGTTCTTTTATGAGAAAATCTTTGTGAATATTTCATGTGTTCCACCTGGTTTTTATCTGGCTGCTTTTTTATGTAGATGAATAATTAATAAATGTTGATAAATGTTTGTTTTCCCACTATACTGCTTGTGTGTCTTCATTCAGCCCAAGCCGCAGTCTGTTCCATACAGAGAAGCTCTGTCAAACCGTCGCATACTCACCAGTTCCACCGAGAGCAGAGAGGGTCTCACTCAGCAGGTACGACGCTCGACACAGATACTCTTCCTCTTAAGAATCAAATTTGCTTTTCAGTCATGAAGGAGTTAAATCCGGACAAGAGGCTGTACGCGGACAGTGTTTGTTATGTGGATGCTGTAACCCTGAATGAGTCAGAGTGGCAGCACGAAACCCAACTGTGTCATAACACAGATAAAGTCAGAAATGACTTCGCATGCAATTATGTTTATTGTGGCTTCGTGTTCTTTGGAGCCACATTACGATTAAAGAACAACCCGAAAATATAAGAAAATGGAAACAGAACAGCTGCACAACACCATCAGTAGTTGATGAAAAATTACAGAGGGAAGAAATCTGTGTCTTTAAGTCAGATTTCAGATGAGGTGCAGACAGTTGCTCTTTAGGGACAGGGTGTGGAGTGTGGAGAAGTTTGGCTCATAGGGTTATGCATATTATGTACTGAGAAACTCAGAAAAGTGTCTTTTTTCTTTCTTTTTTGTATTTGTCCTCTGGTCCATATTAAATGTCTTAAACTGTCTTGTCACTTCGGCACCAAGTTTGTTATTACAACTATAAAGGCATAAAATGAATCAACCTATTAACTAAAAGCTTATTGGTCTTTTGCCAGTTTGGAACAATCTAAATATCTCAAGATAGCACACTCTGTTCCATATTTTATATTGGCACACAAACACTTGTGACATACTTGTTTTTTAAAATTTTTTTTATCTGCCATTATTTAAAATCTTTTAATCAGGCTAAGCTTGTGAAATGTTGTTGTTAGTCAATTAAATAGTTTTCCACCTCCTCTAAACCGTCTTTTTACAATCGAACTCTGTTCTGGTCGTGCAGGTGCAGCAGAGCCTGGAGAAGATCGCTCGTCTTGAGCAGGAGAAGGAGCACTGGCTCCTCGAGGCCCAACTGGGGAAGGTGCGGTTGGAAAAGGAGAACCAGCGCATCACAGACCTGGAAGCGCAACTCGCGGCGGCTCTGGGGGGATGTCCAAACTCCCAAACAGCTGCAGCCATCACAGTCACACAGAGCCATGAGGAAACAGACACAGAGCAGAAAGCTGCCGGGAAAGAGACGACGTTGTGCACCAGCCTGGTACAGTCACTTCTCTGGCTGCCGTTCGTGTTTCGCTTGCACAGGAAATTGTCGGCTCATGGCACTAGAGTGTGATTTGCTCCAACAAAGGGAGCATTATCATTCTTTTCTTGTTGCTCCCACGCTTAGCAAGATTTTGCTTAATAAAACTCAGACTTCCAATGTGCTGATTTGGCAGAACAGAAGAATACCGTTGTTTGTCCAAGTGGGTGCAGAGTTCACAATGCAGTCACAACCCAGAGCTTTTTCTCACTATTCCCTCCAACATTAGCTTTTATCTCTGCTGTCTGGTGCTAGTTTGTCCCAGCAGTTTTAGGAACTTGTCTGTGCTTGACGTGGATTTTCTAACATCTGATGTGTGATTCAGTCTCTGACATGGCGCTGATTTGTCTTGTTTCCAGGTTGGCATGTTGTGCACCACACCGACAGTTGAACATGTGAGTTGTCACACATCAATTGCCATATTTAAACACAGAGTTCCCTAAATATAAAAATATATTCTTTAAAAAAAACAACACTTTAAATGATAGCACCTCCTGGAAAGGAAATCTTATCTCAGAGGATGTTGTGTCTGTGTCTGCAGGTGGGAGACGAGGAGTCCAGAGAGCAGCTGATAAAGACTCACTACATGGCCAGAGTCGGAGAACTCACCACCCAGCTCCAGATTTCAGACAGCAAAGCAGTGCACTTTCACTCTGAGGTGAAGCCTGCACTAGAATGTTTATCTCACTAAGTGTCTCTTACAGCAAAGACCTTTTCATAGCACACAGCCTTTCTAATGTTACATGCCATCTGGGAGGAGATATGGAAACTCTCATAACCTCTACTAAATGGCCAAATACATGTAGTACAAATCAGACACTCACCTTGTTCCCTCATGTGTTCCCTTCTATAATCTCTCCACAACTATTTTTGTCTGTGTCTTTAATTTGCGTAAGAGCATAGAAACTGAACCAGACGTTAACCTCGTTACTGTCTTTTGTCTTTGTACTTTATAAATGATTCCTGAAAGCCATTATCACCACCTTTTACCTCTCTTTAACTAAAGAAGCTGTTTGTATTACAATGAAGCTTAATACAATACTTACCTAAGTGACATCCTGTCCCATTGTGAGTGTCAGTCATTCTCATTCAGTATCGTGCAAATGGGAAAACGCCTGATTTTGAGTCATTATCTTAAGTATTTAAAGTGTCACTTCTTTTTACTTTTTTGTCTTCAAATCTTCCCATTGCGGCAGCTTTTTTAACAGTTCTCTAAACTCTGTCAGATTTGCGTAAAAGCTTTTTAAGAAAGGAGGTTTTAAAAACCAAATCTGCATCTAACCCGCAACTGACTATGAACCATGAACTCTGAGACGGGAAAGTCCGAGTGTTTGGTTCCAGAGCAGCTGATCTGAGTAAGTTTGACCAACTCTTGAGTATGTTCGCTCTGAATTAAGCTCGCGCCTGGTGAATGAAATTTAATACTGTGGTTCACAGTGGGTGCAGCTAAATAGAGGGAGAGTTTCCAATTATCTTTAACAAAAAAAAAAAAAACATGCAATATTTGAGTGCAAGAGATCGAAGTCTCCTCCTTACATCAATGACTGACTTACCATGAAAGAAGTAACCTTAGTAAAGGTAATAATTTAAAGACCAATATCGATTAGAATCTTCTCCTTTTAACTTGTGCAGATTAACGCTCTCTGATATTGTCTTTGATACCAACTTTATGAATTGAAAAATGAAGTGCTGTGTCAGACCGGCTCTGCCGGGAGAAACTAAAAGTTTAACTAAACTGCCAGAAAACCCAAAGTTTTCCTGATCTAATTGGTTAACAAATTCTGACCTGAAGCGGATCTCAGGGGATAACAGTTGATTAATTTCCTCTTCTACCCTTTTAGTGTCGAGCTTTGGCCAAGAGATTAGCCATTGCAGAAAAATCACGGGAGACTCTGAGCGAGGAGGTCAAACTGGCTAATCAGAACATCACGCGGTTGCAGGTAAAAACGCAGCCTCTTTACCAAAGAAAAGAAAACTTCCTGTCTGATAGTAGACATCCGATCTTCTAGCTCACATTGTAACTTGGGTTTCTGTCACAGGATGAGTTGACTACGACCAAGAGGAGCTACGAAGATCAGCTCAGCATGATGAGCGACCACCTGTGTAGCATGAATGAGACTTTGAGCAAGCAGAGAGAGGAGATCGACACCTTGAAACTGGGCAGCAAGGTACATTTCTTTTGTGTCTGTGTTATTTATTTTAACTTTTCAATTCAAGGTCTTGCTTCTAAAGTTTGTTTTCAGCTGCCAGAAACTGTCTATCACGGTATAAATAACTCCAAAAGATCCATCATGTTAGAGAAGTGATAAAAGAAATCCACTGTCTTCTGGGAGCGTGAAAGATGGTTTCAGTTTCTGGCAGTAAAATGTGACTTTGTAAAGTTTCTGTCAGTTACGAGGTGAAGCCGGAGGTCATCTGTGGTGTTGTGGTTGCTGCCGGGTCTGATGGGAAAAGCACCTGCTGGAATCATCTGAAAAAGTCATTAAGTCAAAGCTGCAGTAAAGGAGAGGCCTGCTTTTTCTGCTTTAAACGCACATGTTCCCTCATGTACACACACACTGAGCTGCATGTTGGGAAATTGCAGGACAGAACACGCTCGGTGATCCGAAGGTGATGATTTTCTTTTGAAGACCAGAAACGAGCCTCGGCTTGTTTTGTAGATTTTCAAACAGAGTTCAAACGAAATCTGTGCTGTCTCAGCTAATGGCACTTAAACGCAACACGGTGTTTTGTACAGTATGAACTGAGATGTATGTATTTATTTTTAATTTTTTCCTCTTTCAGGCAAATGCCAAAAAGAACAAAGGTCGCTAGGACTGCCTTCAAAACTCTGGCTCCGTTTTGGCATCACAGAGGTCAACGTGAGATAAGGAGCCTCCCAGCCTCCTCCTGGTACCAACACCACCACTGACACCAAACCACAGGACGGCGACATGAGCCTCAGACAGTTGCAGTACCAAATGAACTGCACGGAAGCTGTAACATGTTTGACTGAAGAAGCTTCTTTATCCCCCCTTTATCCTTTGTCACCATGATTTGCTAAAAATTCTGAAAAATGAAACTATACAGGAAGCTGCTGCTTGACCTCTTTGGGTCAAAGCGGAGTGGGAGAGAAAAACAACTTCTCCTCAATAGGGACAGAGGGAGATAAACATCTGAAACAGCTGAAGTCAGAAAATGCTCACTGAAGTCAAGACTTGAAGACCAAACCCTGTTGATCAGTGTGTGCACTTCTCCTGCTTAATGTCTGTGTGAGAGTAAATGAAACTGTTCTTACTGCTTATCTGTGGGAGCAGGCGAACAGAGCAAATGTTGGTGTGGCTGTGTGTGTGTGTGTGTGTGTGTGCAGAGCGTTGTGTCATTGTGTGACTGTAGCACCAGGCTTTACAAAATGTGAGTATTGTTTTACGCTTAGATTTTTTTTTTTTTTTTTTTTTTTAGATCAGACTATTTGTGCAAGTGGTTCCGAGGGCCTGTATGTCTGCAAACGGCATTAAAAAAAACCTTCTAACACATGCAAATATATGTCAAAAGCTTCTGTAAAGAAGGGCTTAAAAAAAAAAAAAAAAAAAAAACCCACGATTGAACAATTAACAAAGACACTTGAATTCATTCCTCGTTGTGGAAAATTTTCAATCCTCTGTGAGTGGATAAAAGACAAGATATCTGCCTTGAAGCACTGATTAGCTGTGTTTACTTAGACAAAAAAAACTGGTAGGATGGACAAGTTGGAGCCTGAAAAAATGGTGTCAGTCTGTCTCTGTGAAGTTACTCTTAAACAAGTTGTTTTTATCACCAAAGTTAAGTGTGGATGTGCACTGGTACGGCACAAGAAGTCTCTAAATTCATGTTGTGATATGTATGGTAAAAAAGGGTTAATAAGAATATACACTCATTCAAATCATGATATAATTGTACTGTATAATTTCTAAATATATGAATATATATATAAATATAATAAGGCATTTATCCAGAGGTTAAAAATGTTTATTTTCCACAAACCTTGGGAAACTGGAATCAGCAGCTAGTTTACTGTGTCTGGTTATAAAGGTCTGATTCCTGAGAGGTCATAGAGGGGTTGGCACATACTGAAACCGATCCTCAAACAACCCAATTCATGAGTCACGACGCAGTGCAGTTAAAGTTTACAGTGAAACGGAGCCTGTAGTGACACGAGATAAATGAAAGTAAGACCTCACAGTGGCCGTGAGTACTCAAATCTCTTCTTTGTCAGTCTGTACCTGCCAGCAAACCTTTGGTTGCAAAGATTTGCCTACGCCCCCTCTTAAAGTGATTAAAAACAAAAATATATAATAATACTTGTATTCACACAGTGTAACCTGTTCAAAAAGCACATATAAATATGTGAAACAAAAATAAAGAGCTTGCTCAACACTTCATCTGGTCACTTATGATCATTAAACTTATATGACTTGTCTGAGTTTTTTTTTTTTTTTAAAGGAAGTTGAAGGTGATGGGGCTTTAAAATTGCCTATAATTTAAAAAAAAAATGGGGGGAGAAAATAACAGGCTGCAACACACCCTAACCACTGGGAAATGAGGCAGCACCATTAAACTGGACATAGGAGAACTGGAAGATTACTGTTTAATGCCGTCACTTTGTTTGGGAAGGGAAAAACATGTTGTCACTTCAGTTGAATTCATGATGCTTTCATGTGCTCTTGGTTTACTGTAGAGGTCAGACTTGAAAGGACGTGAACACAACTTGTTTTTTATTTGTTTGGTTGGATTGTTCTTTGCGTTCAAAAGATTTTGGACAGAAATAGTGAAAACACAAATACAAGTAAGTTGAAAAGAATGAAAGAATGGCTTTAGTGCACCTGTCGTACTCTTCAATAATGGACCTTCATTCACCCTAATGGACAGTATATTGACCTACTGTATATACTTCTCATTATATGTAATTTTTATAAGTTTATTTTTATTATTTACAATCAGATCAATAGTATATCTAAGTTAAAACACGTGTTTATTAAATCACAGAATTTGGGGATACAATCATCAGGATTATATCTTAACTTATTTACCCTAAATGTTTATTATTGCTCTGTGTTTACTCTGCTTTTTGTAATGCACGCGCGCCTATTTCCGGGTAGCGAAATTTCCTATGGTCTTGAATGCAGCAGCGCTGCGTTCATTCCTACCGTGTCCCGTTGGAGGACAGTCTGTGGTCTGGACTCGGGAGGAGGAATCGCTGCGCTGTTAAAACTCACAGGATTTACACTCACTGCCATTTTGAACAAAACCGGCCGACATCAGAGTTGAGACGTGTCCATCAAACAAGAAGTCATGAGCTGAATTGGTTTGAACCACCGCCGGTGAGTTTGTGACTTTCTGTGTTTCTTTGTCTCGTTTTGTGCTAAAGTGAGCTGCGTTATAGTTCAAGTCCGGACAGAAACGATATGAGAAAAAAAAAAAAACATTTAAAAACATTTTAAACAAGTAAATGTTGACTTAGTTTGTGTAAGTCGTAGCTCAATGGCGCAAGTTGCGCTCATAGAAACGTGTGCAAAGTTGGAGTGCGACATAAAAATAAAAAAAATTAAAAATAAAAGTAACGCAGAGTGACAAGTTTACTCAGACTCTACATCAAAACAATGGCGTAGACGTGATCTTAGAAGTGGGCCTCCGTGTCCGGGACGTGGGCCTGGCTCTGTTGTGGATGACAGCACGTTGGTGCTGTTTTCTTTCTCCACTCTCAGTTGCCATGGGCGAAAGAAAAGAAAAAAAAAAAACCTGTGCTATTTACCGGTTCACTCGTGTTTTGTCGGACATTTACTGACCCCATGCTGCAAGAATGCGCCCTAACAATAGTTTCAAACAAGACGTGTTACAACAAGACTTTGCACTTTTTGTGCAAATGTAGACATAACATGAACACGTTTCTGTGCTGTCAGTTGAAATTTCTGCAAATAAGCCCTTATTTAAATTGAGTTTTAAACCAGTTTATGCAGCTAAAGTTTGCTAACATTAGCTAACATTTAGTAATGTGTTATTACTTAAAAGATTAAATCTGTTCTCATTAGATGGTTCATATAAACCATCACCACTTGAGAAAACTACAGATGGTGCAATAGTGGAAAAGTGCATTTAAATTATTGATTAATTGATTAATTTGTTCTCCAGACTCGTTTGAATGACCCTGGGAAAAATCCATAAAGAAATACAGGGAGTCCTAGAATTAAACATATCATTGATCTGTTCTGTGTGTTTAAGGAGTGTGAAAACACTGTAAGAATAATAAAATGTAATAAAAAAAAAAAAAGGAGCGGCACCCATTTTTTCTCTTCTGCTTTTGTTTGATGGCAGAGCAGAGCTCACTCAGCAGACAGTGCCACTGGCAATGGGTCATCACAATTTCAGCTCTGCACTAGACAGAGCAGCACTTTCCCAGCAAATAAAATGTGGGGAAAATGTCCCAAGTTGATTATTTATACACTTCTCTAAGGAAAACAATCCACACCATAGTGTGAGAGCACAGGAAATATCCAGAGGATCCGACAGGAACTTATCTTGTGTCGCAGGAAAACATCTGTCTGCCAAGTTAAAGTTCAAATGTTTATGCGGTTTGTGTTGTGCAACTCAGCTGTTTTATTTTTAAAACCACAATAGTTTCCACTCAGTCATCATTTGTCAGCAAACGATCAAAAATAAATAAGTAGTGGTCCAGTACTTGATTATGGTCATATTAGGTTGAATGCCAAGTCCTGGCTTTTATTGTCTCATATCCTGATTAGATGGTTTCAGCTGGCTGTTGCTGTTGCTGTTCCTCTTTGCATATTGTTATTTCTAAACTTCTCTGTGATATTCCAGACAGTCCGAACTGTGCAGTTTTTGAGGGTGTGTATATCAAAGTGCTGAATTGCTTCTTTTAAAGCTGACAAATGCTGTTATTTGGCAGAATATTGTGGTTGGGTTGTAGCCAATACTTAGCATTATGTACATACTTTAACACGCTGCCCATGAGGTGTGTAAGGTATTTTGCCTACCACAGGTTTATGAATTATAGTAATTTGTCTAAGTATAGTAATAATCAGTCAAATTAAATGTGGGATAATGTATAGGATTAGTCTATTCATAGTCTTAATTGCAGTTTTGCAATTTAACAGGGGACAGTCTTGAAATGATCATAATAATGTATGTAATAATAAAGTATTTCTTCAGATTTGTTTTATATTGTTGTCAAGCACCAGTACCTAAGTACTATAAAAGCCTTTTCTAATCCCCAGGCTTCTGTGTTGTCGTTTTGTAAAGTTTGACAGTGATAAATCACCAAATGAAGCCTAAAGTATGACCTGTAAGTCTGGTGCATTTATAAAAAAAAAAAAATGATAAAAATGACATTAAGATAATATTTGTTGTCAGTTCACACAGATTTAGCAGGCTGGTATTTCCTGTGTGCAAAGCTCCTTGTCCCAGAGGAATGTGTGGAATGCATTCTTTTGTCCTCTGTAGATTTAGCAGCATCTAATTTCTGTTCTGGCTTCTCGACGATAGAAAAACTGGGAAGAGATGACAGGGTGGAAATGAGTCTGAAAGACTGTCAGAAACCCTTGTGGAGAACTCATCCTTCTTCCGTGCCCGTCTCTTTGAACCAAATCTGAAGAATTCACAAGTCAGAGATCAGGGATGAATTTGTGGAAATGTTCTGCATGACACTGCAAACGTGTTCTCATTACAAAGATGTTCTCCAGCGTTTGACTGAAGACTTGTCAATCCACTACTCTGGATCAGAGCCCCCACTGCCCTGTTTATTTATAGCTTAGAGGAACTTGCCACTGGATGTCTCCATGCGAGTCATGGTTGTGTGATCTTGTAGGGAGGAGGGAGGCTGTAATTGAGGCTTTCTGCTTTCAATTATTTTTTTTCCAGATTTTTATGGGCATGTGAGGCTTCAGCATTTTGAAAGTGGCTTTTTTGTGGCCTTGGAGGCGGATGTTGATGAGAGCAGATCTGCCAGTACATCAAAAGACAGATTGTGATTGAGTAGCAGGAACATTAACCATGAGGTTGTATAAAGATTACTCCATGTTTATTCTTTAACCATTGGAACGTTGGGATGAATACCATTACTGTTAAATAATATTCACACCCGTTTTCAACACATCATCTGCAGCATTTTGAAGTATGTTCTGATGATTTAATATTAAATCTAAACATAAATTAAACATAAATTTTCCAGAGGTGCCTCACATATTTAACTGGTCTTATTCCTTTCAGGAGTTTCATGCAGGACCATCTGCTGTGCCACATTATACCTGCTTCTCACAGCTGACTTCATGCTGGTTAATGAGGCAGGGTCTCTGCAGCCATGGCTAACTTCTCTCACACGCCTTTTAGAGAAGGCTGCAATGAAATATTTAGAGTATGCTCATTTCAAAGCACACCGAGTCTAGAATACAACATTTTGCCTCATCAATTTGCATAACAAAAATATTGAAATTCCCAAACTTCTCAAGTTATATTCCTTTCAAAAACAGCAAAATTTCCATCTCTCTGAACCGTTTTCTTTATCCTCTTCACTTTTTAAAAAAAAAAAAAACCCCTGTGCCTCTGTATCCCAAAAACACACCACTGCAGAATTTATGGACACAAAAGATTTTGCAGCTATTGCATAGATACGTTTTAGATTAACAGTTCTCTGTTGTCTTTAAGATTGATCCTTGTTTGCAGGAGTTGGAATAAAAAATGAGATTTTAAATGTCTTATCTCAGTGTATCATTTAGATTTACATTAAAAACCACAGCGCTGTTTTTATTGGACTCGTCCATGTATCAAGACATCCAAAGAAATACTCCTCACTTCAGCCTCACAGTGAAATTATATGAACACACATAATTTAGAACCTGTATTAAATCATCGCTAGAAAAATCAGGAAATTTAAGAATTCCCAGGATCTTTCTATCACCGTAGCCCCATTTCTCATTTTTATAGCTAAAGGATGACACTCTATTAAACATTGTTCACTACATTCTGATGGCGTAGTTTAGTTCATTTGTCTGAATATCCTCCAAGATCTAATCTTTGGAGTCACTGAGAGAAAATCTCTAGCCATGTGTCCTAACTACAGAATGTTTACTTCAGCTTTTACATCAAGTGAACCTTAGTTAATTGAGATGTTCACAGATATGAAGTTGTTATGGGTTTTCAAGGTCAGCCTCTCATGAAGTTTTAATGGAATACATTAAGGAAATATGTTTTATTTATATTCCCAAGAGCTCTTCTTTTTTTCCTACTGACAGGATAAGTGGACTTGTTCGTACGTTCTGATGTTTAAACCGTATTAGCCCTGGACTGAATTGAGCTATTTCATTATTTTCTAATTCCTTTAATGTGTTTTCTTACAGAGGAGAAGGTCTTGAAGTGGAGAGACAATCAATCCGAGAAGGGAGGAGCTGCTCTTTGGACTGGACATCAGTCATCTGCAGCCATGTGTTCTACCAATCATTCAAACTGGGTCACGTTTGAAGATGACAACATGCCAGTTTCATCACCTCAGAAGCCCCTGCAGTCACCAGGGCTTATCAAAGCATCGGTACCACGTCCCAATGGTCTGAAATTAGTGCTTCCTCCAATCAAAGACACTTCCTGGAGCTTCAGTAGTTCTTTGGAATCCCCTCAAAGCCAATCGAGTCTTAGTAGAAGTTCCTGTGTACCATGTAGTACGCCCTTTTGCACTCCTGTGAGTGGGGTTCCCAGCAGCTCATCCCCATTTCACACCAACACGTGGGAAAAGCACGACTTCTTCCGAAGCTTGTCCAGCGCATCGACCACCTCCGCTCCCTCTCCTGCACCAGAAGCTCTGAATCAAACCTCAGATGGACCAAGCCCTTTCCCTTCTTTCCAGGGGAACTCAGGACACTATAACCCCTTCTGGGATGGATCGAAATACAGTGCAGATGTAGGTAGCTCCTCCTCAGACTCAGAATGTGACAACAGCCTACCACGTTTCTTTATTCGGACCAAAGATGGCAGCGAGCCTCCACGTGACCAACTCCAGAGCTCCCTCTCCTCCGTTTGCCACAAACTAGAAGGCCTACGGACAGAGACGGACCATGATATAGGGTCAGAAAGGAATGGAGGGAGGCAGCTCGGCTGCAAAACGGAAGTGTTAAGCGAGAATTCGTCTCAATTCGCTCCCCGGGGTCTTTTTCGCAGTCAAAAGAGAGACGGCTGGCCTGTCATGCTCAGGATTCCTGAAAAAAAGAACCGCATGTCCTCTCGACAGTGGGGGCCGATCTATATGCGCCTGCTGCCGGGGGGTGTGCTACAGATGTATTATGAAAAAGGGCTGGAGAAGCCATACAAGGAGTTCCAGCTTCTCCCTCAGTGTAGGCTCTCCGATCTTAAACTGGAAAGCTACAGCGAACCGCGCAAGGTGCTCACACTCAAAGTGGAGCATTTCACCTACACGGAAAAAACGCTTTCATCCGAAGCTGGAGGTTAGTCACGATGCGGAGGTGGAGCAGCTCCTCAAGTTTGGCTCCACAATACATGACGACATGGAAGACCTGGTTGTCTCCATGGAAGAAGAAATCTTCAAACTACCTGTGCCCCATCAGCAGAGGCGGCACTATGAGGAGCAGGAGCTGTCGTTGCAGATCACTGATCACATTTGGGTACAACTGGATAAGTCTGGGGGAGTCATAGAAAGGACATCCTTCACCCAGATTCACTGTCTGGCGTTTCTGAACGGACTAGGGGATTGTTTTCTTGCCCTTAATGATCTCGGGCTGCTGCGCTCTAACTCCAGCTATGGGTCAGAGGAGGGCGATGAACTCTGGATGGAGATCGCCGACTGCCATTTTCACAAATGTGTAAACGAGACAGAGTTTCAGAGATCCAGGCTCATTAAGTTCTCCCCTCCTGATGCCTGCAGGGTGGAGCTGATGCGGTACAAGACGACATTTTTGGGTTGCACAGATATTCCATTCTCAATCAAAGCCGTAGTCACAGTTCAAGGCGCCTACGTGGAGCTCCAGACCTTTCTTAACATGTCGGCCACCTTCTTGTCATCGACGGGGGGGTCTGACAGGTTCCCATTGTGTGAGAATGTAGTGATCCGTGTGCCGGTACCAGGTGACTGGGTCAAAGTGACACAGACAGTGGCCTTGCGGCGACAGAAATCACTGAAGGCCCGTATGAACAGAAATGCCTGCTTGGGCTCTATCGGCGATCCTGATTCACAGCCTGTCATGCAGGTGTCAATCGGCACCGTCAAGTATGAGAATGTATATTCAGCGGTCATGTGGAGGATCGACAGACTGCCGGCGAAAAACACGGGTAACACATTTCTCAGAATTCAGCCACGGCCTCACATATCTCATTAGCCTCTTGGCCTCGGCCTGTAGAGCACATGTACAATACGGTTACCACTCAGCGGCATAAACATACTAACTACAAGTGACCTTTGTTTTTCTCCCTCGCAGCAGTGGATCATCCCCATTCATTTTCCTGCAAGCTAGAGCTGGCATCTGATCAGGAGATCCCAAAGGACTGGTACCCCTTTGTCACAATGGAATGTGAAATAATGGGCGCAGTTGTGTCACAGACCAGGGTAAAGTCCCTGGGCACCGTCAACGACATCCAGCCGCAGAAAAATTTGACCAGTTGGACACGTTATCACTGTCAGGTGAGGTATTTAATCAGTGTAATAATTTAGGTAGAAAGAAGACCTTCACTTATTTGTGCATCTAATCTGTTGCTGTGTTTCTATTGTTTTGTTTTTCTAAAGGTGGAAGTGGAAAAGAAATGGATTGAAACAGAGACAGAAAGGCAATCTGGCTGTATGACACAGTGATGATTAAAGAAGCTCTGAGGAGGACGTCGTCCTGTTAATCCAAGACATTTGCCAAAATCTTCTATACGGTGACAAGGGATGACAAGAAAAAAACAAAAATAAGGGTGATGAGGGACTTTCTGCTTATATCTGGTGTCAAATTCATCTAATTACACATAGCCTGTTAACCGATTTTGTATCCTTTAACTGAGACTGAATTAGTCTAGACTCTAGACCTAATCAAAACAAACTTTAACGTGGCCCTTTTTGCCTAGCACTTTACATTTAATAGATTTATTAATTGTAAGATTACAGTTTATATGAATACTGTATATAAGCTTGCATTTGCATCATCTGCACTGCCCTCCAGAATGATTGGCAGCCTTAATAAATGCATGCTGAGCAGGCTGTATGAGATAAACTGCTTAAGTAATGAGCAATATTCACCCTATTTAGGAAAAATTAATGATCAGCAGATGTTCAGGGTCATGTCCTTTTTTTATTTCCCAGAAATGTTTAAACTTTGCGAATTGATTAATTTAGTTGTGACTCTTCCTCATTAGTGCTAAATGTTATTTGGCAGTGGCATAGCAGTGTTTCATTGTTTTCCTCCAATAATCTTAACATGCAAGTAAAAACCCATGTAAGTGTACGAATGCAAACGACTTGTGGCAAAGCTGAGTCTCATAACACTGAGCTCCACAGAGAAACATTTGTCTGGAGTGACTGAATCACAGTTGTTAGCACAGTTGGGTTGAACTGGCTCAGTTATTCTCAGCAATGAAACAGTGACAACATGAGTTATCACAGCGATGTTTTTTTTCTTTGTTTTTTTTCTTTGTTTTTGGCCTAATTTCAAATACATCGTCCTAACCAGTTACAAAATAATTTAATATGTTGACTTTTTCCAAATAGAAAACGAACTCACAAAGTGAAACAGGTGCAGATTATAAACTGACCGTTAAGACCTGAACCAGTTTCTATTGAAAAAGTTGCACACTAACTAAATGATTAATACTGTAACATAGTTTGCTAATGAATTTACATTTATTTTTATATATCTATATAAATTTTCACCCAATGTGAATACTACTCATTACTTTTGTCGTTTACCTCAAGCTGACCTTCAATTTTATACCGAGGTTGTATTCTGGAGGACTGTAATGTTATTTAAACAAATCAAATCTTTATTATGTGATCTTTCTGCCTCTGGGTTGTGATTAGGTTGAATGAAAAACTAAAAGAGTGGTGAAGCTTCTTAGGGAACAGCAAGGCCTTCAATGATGACTTACTTGTATGTATGAGGAATCTGGCTTCAGCTGGATATTATGTACATCAAGAGTAAAAAAAAATGAATTAAACATGAATGGCTTGTGGTACTTCTTCTGACTGGAATAAAGAAATGCTCCTGCAGAAACAGCTGATGTTGAAGCATCATGGTAACAAACCGAACATGATTATAATCTGGGAAGTGATGCATTAGTGAGTCCTGTCTATCAATAATATTGCCAAGTGATGAGTGAATAATTGAGTGCCTTATTCTACCTGAGTCCGGAGTTGTTTTGTAGTTTTGTAACGGTAAATTGCCCATTAGTTTCAACGACTGCAGCTTCAACAAAACCATCTCATGTTGCTGCAGCGCTCTTCATCTTCACCAGACGAGCCGACCCACGGTGCACAGGGAGAGACGCCTGGAGGAGGCAGGGTCAGGACTCCTGCTGATGCTCCAAATCCACTCAACACCTAAGTTCAAAATGAAAGTGTTTAGTCCTGACTCCTGGCTTTATGTACACTCATGGGATCAGAAACCTTACTGAGCTTCACGGTGCTTTGGAAAAACATAATGTGCGAGACCGTAACCTTTCTATTGAAAATATCCAGGAAAGTAGAGGTGGGTGAATCTGAATCTGAACGCCTTAGTGTTAGTGTGGTGTTTGTTTACAAACGTGGACAGGTGACGTTATCTCACGTGATGACGTCAGACCAGTACCCTCAACACAATTACACAAAATGTAATTATCTAAAAAATAATAAAGATATATTCTCCACTTTTACCTTAACTAGAATATAAAGTTTATTTTATCTTATTGGTCTTTACTATTTTCGACTCTTAATACACGCAATGACGTCATCTCCTCTTCAACTTGATTAATGTCACCTGTGTCTGTTTCATCAATCTGTCGTTGTCCTCAAGACCCGACACTTTATCACCGTAAACTTTACCTATTATGTTTGCAATTTGTTGTTTTCAATGTTGCATTAGTCACAATTATTTGTTGCTTTGAGTCATGCTGACAAACACAGGCCCGGTGGTAAGCAACGCTACTGTTGTTATTTATTTTATTTTATTTTATTTTAAACCAAGTTAGCTAAGCTTAGCCACATGCTAACTAATCAGCAAACCACGTGTTGTGAAGTAGCTTAATGAACCTCCGTGTTTCATCTTTATTTTGAGCAGTGTAGTTTAATTCATTGTGTTGTTATGTGATAAAGTTAACAATTTTATGAACCGATCGATTAATCGGCCGATATTAGCCTCGCTCAATAATATCGGTATAAGCAAATTATTACTGTTATCAGTTATTGATACTGTTAAAACAATAATTGTCTTGCCTTTTTTTAACGTAGCTGTTTTATTAAATCATTTTCAATAATGTAATGCAGCCTTGAACTAATATGACATTTATCATTGTTATGTTTGTTTTAAATGTATTATGAAACTGTAAAATGTGCTGCCTTCAGTGCACAACTTCACTAGAGTTTGCACCAAATTTGTGGGAACATTGCAAAAAAAAAAAAAAACAGTATGTCTATGTAAACACAAACAATATTAGCTGTTTATTCATTTGTCAGTATTGGTCCTAATTTGCAAATACCAGCATTTGTAACAGTAAGATCAATAAGATTCTAGTTATTTTAGAAATCTTGGGCATTTCAAGTTAAACTGAATTGTCTTAATTGGAAATGTATTATGAAAATAAAATTATACTACTACATGCTCAGGTACAAGCCTATGAATCATTACAACAATACATCTGAATGTTATGTGATATATTCCTTATAAAAATAATACATGTTTAGTCACTTTATCTTCACAAGTAGCTCAACAGCTTCTGACTTACAGTGTTTGTAACCAACCTCAGGCCAAACTCTACTTGTCCATAATTGATGATGTGATTGAAAGTATGAGGGAGCTCTTCTTGGACGAAGGGCTTGAAGATCGCGTCCTGGATGATTTAAGACATGTGAGTTACACGTTTCCGTCATGTCTGAAAAATAAAAAAGCAACTAATGTGTTTTGATTCAGGTTGTCAGTTACAGCAAAGTTAGATCATCTAGTAAGGAAGTATGTGCTACACCAGGAAGACTGACCGCTGTCTCTTGTGCTCTGTAGCTTTGGGAGTCAAAGATGATGCAGTCAAAAGCAATGGAAGACTTAAGGAAAAATAATATCAACTCGTCCAACTTTGTGCTGCAACTCCCTGCCAGCTACAGTCAGACTGATCAAGAACTCACAGGTAACATGCTGCTGCTGTAGAAACTCAACAGCTTACTAAAAATTATTTTACAGTGTTTCATTCAACGCAATGTACTTGAAATGAGGATGTCCAATTGTTTCTTCAGATGTGTATTTGTTGTTGTTTTTTGTTTCTGATTTCAGCCTCAGTTGTGATCCCTCCAAGTCAGAACATCCACAGCTTTCCCGTCAAAGTAAGTGCCATGAAAATGTACAAGACATCACCTCCCTGATTTCATATAGCTCTTTGTGAGAGACTTGCATGGAAGCAAAGTAATAGCTGTAATTATTTAATTTTTTTCAGTATGAGTGTACATTGTTGAGCCTTAAACACAGTTGGATTGGAATTTCAAAGAGGGTAATTTAAACCACTTGAATCCAAATGAATGTTTAACATAGTTAAATATTTAACTCCTGTATACATACTGTTTAATTGCAGAACAACTCAGAGACACTTGCTACTTTCTCTCTCCCTGCTGGCTTTGCTTACCCAGTGCAGATACCAGCAGGAGTCACGCTCCAAACAGCCTCTGGTACGCATTGACTTTTAACATCCCACATTTGGTTTTGTTTTTGTTTTTAGCCCAGAATAAACAGTGAAATTAACATTTTGCTCTCCTTTTTTTTTTTTTGTCTCGCTAAGGTCAACTTTACAAGGTCAATGTTCCTGTTGTGGTTACTCAGGCTCCAGCAGGTCAACAACCTGTATCCCACCACTCACAGAAAGCTTCAGCTCCACAGTTAGCTGCAGTTCCGCCAAATAACATCGACCCTCAGGAGGTGGAGCCGTCCCCTGTTCTAGCTTCTTCTGTCACACAGCCACCACAACCAAAGACTAATTTACCCCTCCATAAAGAGAGCAGCTTCCCCCAGCAGCTGCAAATTCCTGCTACTGACGCCTCGCAGCTTGACTCTTCACTGCCTGAGGTCACACTGGGAGAAAATGAGCCAAGTCCACAACCTGAACCCCTGAACTTAAGTATGACCGCCGCACCCCGCAGTCAGTTATTAGACTTCCAGCTCGGCACAGAGGAGGCTGTAATGCAGGAGGCACCGATAAAGACCAGAGACATTGATGACATCCTGAAAAAAGTGATTGAGGAGGAGAGAGAGAAAGCACAAAGGGTGAGGAACATGGCTCCTGCAAAGCCTGAAAATCAGTGTGAGGCTTTTTCCTGTGAAATATAAAATATTCCTATTTCAAGCAGGTACCAGACTCAGAAATAGGACAAGCCCTGGTGTGGTGATATAGATGTGTATTTTCACACACATTTTCTTGCTGAGAATTGGATGAGAAAATCAACACGGCTGTCATATGTGGATGTTTTAAATGAAGCTGTAACATGGAGGAAGCAGCTGCTTTTCTTAGTTTAGCATAAAAACTAGAAACAGGGAAGCAACTTGCCTGGATCTGTCCAACAGTAACCGTTTAATCTCAAAATAAGTAATAGTTTTATGCTAAACTGAAACAACCAGCTACTAGCTGTAGCTTTGTATTTACTAGACATGAAGTCATATCCAATTCTTGTCTTCTTACAGTCAGCCTCAGCCAGTGTTGTAAAATGTTGCTGCAGAGTTTAAAGACATGGGTGTTTATACGAGAGTGGCTGTAATGAAAGACATCCAGTTGCACTGTGGGAAGAATTTGACTCGTACTATGAGTAAATGTCAAGACGTCTCCGCCTCCGCTGCATCGATCTGTGTCTATGTCATTTTCATCAAGAATCACCGCTTATCTGTGCGAGGTGCAGGATTAAGTAAGAACTTGTAAATAAAGGAGAATCCGCACACTTCAAATCTTTGTGCACAAAGGCTTTACTGAAGCTGCTAGCTTTCAGCCGCTAGACCTTCATCAGGCAGAGTGAATCATACTGAGACAGAGCTTGGAGTTAATACACATTGCTTAATTAGTGACACCGGTGTCAATTAGCAAGCATCATTGGAGATGTGGTCTTACAAGCATCTGTGTTGAAAACACTGACATGTGTCAGTAAAGCATCATGGGTAATATGGTTTAAATAGTAAAGACAGTCATGAAACATCTACATACAGAAAAAAGAACAAGTTTATGCTGAGAACTTCATTCATTCATGTGAATTTTATTTACAACTTAAAGGAACATCTACGGTTTCCACTTTTGCTCCTGATTATGCCAATTTACAAGTGGGGTTTTTTTGAACATAAATTTGTCTTTAACCCAGATATAAACCCTTTTAGTCAAAAAATCATCAAATGGTACAGATACCTAGATGATGTGTTCTGTCTGTTTCAAGGGACAAGTGAAGAATTGTGGGCATTTGATGTGTATCTGAATGGCTGTAACACTGATTTAAAATTTACTCTGGAATGTGATCAATCACGTGTGTCCTTCCTAGACGTGGACTGACTGTAATACTTTTCTCTTAGCTACCAGCGTCTATCCTGGAGCTCTAAAGAATGGCCTACATAAGAGCCAGTTTTATAGATTGCATAAACTCTGCTGCTCTGACAAAGACTTCATAGAGAAGGCAGTAGAAATGAAGCAGCGATTTTTGGAACAAGGCTATACAGCTCGGTGTGTGGATGAAGCATATTACATTGCCCTTTCTAAATCCAGAGCTGACCTTTTAGGGAAAAATAAGTGTAAAAAAGGAGAGACACTTTTCAGTTTCTTGCATTACTACCTAGACTTCTCAGGCCCATATTATTATTGTTATTATTAAGAAAACTATTCAGAAACACTGGCATATTTTAGCCACGGATCCAGCTTCGTCTGAACTCTTTGAAAATAAAAGTTCTATTAGGTGAAAAGATGTAAACTATCCTGTTGCTGGTCATTTTAATCATCTGTCACACCCTATCTCTTCCCTTAGATTCCAAGGTATAGAACAGATAACTTTACACAGGGGGGGTGATGTTATGCCAACGGGAACTCTTGGATCTATACGTTGGCAGCGTTACAACCATTAGATCTAAATGAGGATTTTGACATGAGTGTGTTTCTATAATTTTGAACTGTTTTTGCTTTGTTTTATGACGGTTGTAGCCTGATGTGTACACAGCATGAACTTGTTCTTCTTTTTTTGTGTGTAGATATGTTTCATGACTGTCTTTACTATTTAAACCACATTACCCATGATGCTTTACTGACAAACATGTAAGACCACATCTCCCATGATGCTTGCTAATTGACACCGGTGTCACTAATTAAGCAATGTGTATCAACTCCAAGCTCTGCTTCAGTATGATTCACTCTGCCTGATGAAGGTCTAGCGATTGAAAGCTAGCAGCTTCAGTAAAGCCTCTTTGCACAAAGACTTGAAGTGTGCGGATTCTTTTCTTTTATTTACGTATCATTTTCATAAAATGTCTTCCTATATGGAACTTCAATTCTAATTTGGTTGCAGTGCCCATTTATTTCTTCTTGAATAAACGTTTTAATCGGTGATAAAGTTATCGTTCAGTCTAATCATTTCACATTAAATGCAACACATACCACCCTCACACTGTATTTAATTCTCAAATGGTTGAGTGCTGAACTTCAACAGCAAGACAGATGGCTGAGCTGTGAACTTCAGCTAATTCAAGTGCACAGTTGAATTATTCAAAGAGTAATAGTCTTACAGTAGTTTTTTAGTCCCACTCCAACTATAGATTTCTCAGTAGTATCAATAGGATCATAACTGTTGTGTTTCTTCTTTGCAAATCCTGTCAAGTTGGCCCTGGACTACAGCTACAGTGAATTGTCGGACATCGTTCAGCTCGATGGTCCTGCAGACAACTCTGACATGGAGGGGGAAGACGGAGTTGCGCTGGAAGAGAACGACTTTCTCGGTATCATCAATGCAGAGGCGATAAAGGTCCTGCAGGAAGGAGGTGGAAGCAGCGATGGCGACAGCATCTCGTCCAGCAGTGACAGTGAGGGAGTAGATGAAGTAAACAATGTAGAGGAAGAAGTGAGTGGGTTTTTTTTTTTTTTTTTTTTTTTTTTAACGTTAAACAGCACTGCATTAAAAACTTGCCTTCTTTTTTTTCACTAGTCATGTTTTGCAGCTTTCATAACTTTTTTCACACATCTCTTTAATCACACCTTCTGTTGATAAGGATCCTTTGAACTCAGGCGACGATGTGATCGAGCAGGACATCCCGGATCTCTTTGACACTGACAATGTAATCGTTTGCCAATATGACAAAGTAAGAACATTTCACCTCCTCTGCTTCTCATCATCTGCTTCTCATCATCTGCTTCTCAACCGAGCCCGTTAATATTGTAAAAAAAATGTTCTTTCTATTGCAGATTCACCGCAGCAAGAACCGCTGGAAGTTTCATCTGAAAGACGGAGTGATTTGTTACGCGGGCAGGGACTACGTGTTCTCTAAAGCTGTCGGGGAAGCTGAGTGGTAACGAGCTTCAGTTGTGTCGAACAGATCAGATAATCATGTTGAAAGAGGGGCAACGATGATTTAAGAGGGAAAAACAATTAGTGAACACAGACCTCTTGGTGGTGTAATTTGGCTCACAGAGCAGGGAGTTAAAACGCCTCTGTGCAAAATCACTGATCTTCTGGTTTTTTTTTTTTTCTTTAATTATGCAATTATCAGAGCAATCCTGCAAGTCCTTTATGGGTGTTACAACCAGTTACTTCCAGCATTGCTTGTGAATCCAATTTACTGAGACAAACAGCATGAATTTATGTTGCACAATATTGCGTTAAATAGTTTCTTGTAATAGGGGAGCAAAATAATGATTTGACCTGAAGTTTGTTTTCTTCTGTTATGACCATGAAGGGTACTTACTGCTGTTTGCTTCTCTAACATTGTAATGTTTCTTTTAATCATGCATCAAATACACCAATCTGTGCTGTTGTGCTGCAGTCCATGATCTCCTTTGTTCTTGTTACTATTGAAAACAAACAGGTCCCCTTGGCCTAGTTTATATAATTAAACTGTAAAAAGAAAAATGACACTATTTCCAACTATGCATACAAACTTACTCACAGCTTGAAAAGACTGTGAAGGTGGGTGTGATGTCTCCGGCAACAACAATTCAGAAAAATGAAAAAAATCTTAAGTGGCAAAGCCTCTGAAAACATTTTTACTATCGGTACGTCAAGTTCACAAGTGAGTAATGTGTTGCTTCAACAGGCTGAGTGATCATGAGCCAGTGGGTTTGGGAACCGCTGCTTTATCACACTCTATCAGTAAAAAGAACACAGCTTATTCAAATGACATGTATATAATTGTATATAATTTAATATGAAAACTCCAAACCACAAAGGGAGAATTTAGTGAAACCACCAACTTGAGCATGTTTCTTCTGAAAGTAAGTACAGGCATAGAGACATAGAGGTTTGGCTTGTGAATCTTCACAGCTGTTTTGAATGGGGGAAATGTGGTTAGCATAAGTAGCTGAACAAACTTTCATCTTTAGTTTAATGTGTTTAATTAAATAAATTTCAAACGACAGTGATATTTCTCATGAAGGCCTCAGCTTTATCCGAGTTTCTGCGGGTGCTCTGGTATGTCTGCAGTCTTTGAGTCTCCTTAGTACAACAATCCAATAGATGGCACTACAACTCATCTCTGAAGAGCCACAACTTGCATTTCATCACTTTCACTTAATTTTATTCAAACTCAAAATCTCAGCTTTTATGAAAACAATATAATAAATACATTTCACCTGTTAATCTTTACTGGAGCTAAATGTCTTTTCTTGTAACAACACTTTTTCTCGAGTGTTATTTGTTTTCTATAGTTTGATTTTAATAAATGAGCACAAATAATATGCTTTAGATTCATTTTACAAATAAACAGACCTGTTTTATTTGGTCCCCATTCCTGCTCTATCTATTCCCACTCTACTGCTTCTTTGTACCACATTACCTGTGTAGAAATGGAGGCTGCAGCACCTGTTGTCTTCAATTTGAGGTCTCTTTGGCTCTGACTGATGAAATTCTCACTTTGTGAACTAACCTAGATTGAATCTTACCTGGACTCTGCCACATTCAAGACTGACAATCTGTTCACCCTGACCTAAATTTTGAAGAAATGCTGCATTTTTTTTTTAGTAAGACAGCTGAAGCTGCCTTTAAGTGCATAATAGAATCCTCTGTGTTGAAGGTCATGTGGTTCCCTTGTTAAGAAAGCAACCCTTCATTTTAATGTGATAGGCGTAGAAACTAAGCGACTGAGGTTTTCTGTTGGATGTTTTCTGATTACGGGCGAGGTGTGACGCTAGACTCTGTGACCTGTAGAAGTCGGCGCTGGCATGGCAGCAGCCGCATCGACTCAGCAGCACGCACACGTCCTTCCTGAAAGCCCGTGTGAAGATTGTGTATAAGAAAGGGTTGCAGAGGGAGTTGATGGGATAAAACAGGATGAGCAGGATCTTTGAGTGAGACACGGTTATGAGGGGCATACGCAGAGCTGCAGAGATGGCAAAGAAGGAGATTGGTGCCATGCATATAAAGTCAGTGAAAATGAGCACAGCCATGCGTTTGGCAATCTTGGTGTCTCTGTGACGAGTAGAGTGCTCCGGGTTGTGAACGCTCATATAGATGCATATGTAACAGTAACAGACCGCAATGAAGGCGACAACATTGAGAATGAGCAAGACGACCACGTAAACCTGAGAGCTCAGTGTGTCGATGTCCATCGGCAGGCAGATGCTCACTTTGCTGTAACTGCTGACCCCCACAAGAGGGAGCAGGGCAACCAGCAGAGAGAAGCCCCAGCCTGCCCCCATCATGGCTGTCACATGATGCATCCGCAGCCTCTTGTTGACATGCATTGCATTGGTGATGGTGTGCCAACGTTCAAGGCTAATCACAGTCAGTGTGTATACAGACAGCTCGCTGGCAAAGACAGTCAAAAACCCTGCAATGCCACACCCGGGCCCTGTCTGCCAGTCTGTGGCGTGGTTGTAGTACTCGTGACGGGAGTAGTGATCCATGAAGGCGATAAGCATCAGGTAGAGACCCATGCACAGGTCAGCGAAAGCCAGGTTACACATGAGAAATCTGGAGATGGTAAGCTTATGGTGGCTAATGAGCAGAATAACCAGAACAGCCAGGTTACCGGTCACGGCGAAAACCGTAATTATCCACGTGAGACAGCGCAGGAAGGTGAAGCCCAACAGGTCCTCGCAGGGGTTGAAGGCGTCGGGGTTCGGGCTGCACTTGACAAACGGGCTGTTGAGACAATCAAATACCAGGTCTGGATACTGGAAGTTGATGTCATCAATAAGATTCACGCCGTCTGCAGTTGGCCCTCTGAGGAGGACACAGATGTTAAAATTAACACAAAAATCCCAGAGCAATTGATCAAGGAAAACCATCTGGATAAGGGGCAGTATGAACCTTATTGGGGTGAACGGAGGCAGAAAAAGTGGACAGTATTATATTTTGTCTTTTTGCTGCAGGGAGCGTACTCCCTGAGAGAGTTTTCTTTTCATGTCATAGTTAGACTCTATTTAAAAGGGTGAAAGTTTTACTATATATGCTATTTAAGTTGTTCTTTCAAAATCATCTAAAAGCCAATAGGATAAATATGTTATATGAGAAACAGAATATATAACTACAAATTTATTTGGGAAACTGGGAATATAATGTTCATCTAATTCAGTTGTTTTGCTGATATCTAAAAACCTACCCGCTCACCTCAATAGTTTTTGTACAGTCCCTAGATGGGCAGTTAATTAACTTACATTTCTGCATCACTGAGATCACAAAACTTTGTGAAGTTCTTTAAGGCACTGTTCCTTTAAAAAAGAAAAAAGAAACAAGCAAAGGAAAAAGGTTAAACCACATGAAATGTCGATAAACTCAAATGCTAATTACCAAAATCCTGATGATTTGTATTCACCGAGAAGAGCTTTTTATGTTCTTTATGCAGATGTGAATGGATTTGTTACATCTCTGCAAATTAGCCGAGTTACCTTTGTTTCCGACGCCATGTGTGGAAGGCGCAGCAGTGGCTCGGGTACGTGAGCTCAGCCTCCAGCAGCTCAGACAGGCTTTCCAACGGAGGGAGGCTTTTCAGAGCGAAGGCAGAGCTGGCTTTTAGAAACCTCACCTGCTTCAAGCCTGTAGGCGGGAGGGAACTCAGAGCTGTGGAGGAAACATCCCTGAATAACACACGCAGAGAATGTAGAAATACATTTCAGTAAAGATTAGTAAAGCAACTAATGAACATACATGGTTTTTTTTCCATACACAAGCCACTGAACCAGCTTTGGTCTGGCTCTTCTTGGATTTTGTGTCTCAACTCTGTTGAGACAACTACTTCAACTCTGTGGGAATAATACAAAGCCAGGTTTTCCCATGAGAGGAGCCATCATTCGGTGTTTTGTTGATGGTGGTGAGAAATGCTGTTTCAGGCAAATCTACTCAGTCTCCCACAGGTTTTCATTGAGTTCTAGTGACTGTGGCAGCCAAGACTTAATTTACAGTGTTTACGTATTCATCGAGCCAGTACAGCGTGTTTGAACAAAGAGATGCACATTCAAACTACAGCAACATAAAAATAATAAAAACATAAACAATAAAAAACAATAAAACATTAATTACAATGAAATTTACTATAAAACTGAATTCACATTATCAAAAAACAAGATCAACTTTAACCTGACATTACACAGAAACACCACACTGGACTCCTACACACACAAAAATAAGAAAACCTTTGCCATTTCCCACGTCAGTGGAAACCACAAACACTAATGCATAACCAAGATTAGAGAAATATTTCATATCTATAAAATGGAGTTGCATGCAATCAGAGACCTTGTGAGTTGTGAGCAGGCTTTGCTGTTTTCTCACTAATCAGTATTCAGCGGTCCTGCCTGCCTGGTTGGTTGTTTACACAGACAGGCTGTCACCGCCCTAATGTTTATACAATAAAATGATAAACATTGTTATGAATATTAATCTCGCTTCACTGACCCAATTCAAATGCGACTGCTGCAATTCGGTTAATTTAAACAGCAAAAGATATCGTACATAACGTACATAGTCATGTTCAACTTCGTCTCATTGAACCTAAATTCATATCGAATCTATAGTTTGTTAAATAAACAGGCAAAAAGAAAAACAACTACTTTTTATTCTTCTACTTACTGATACTTTTTGTTTTTATTTTAACTGATTTTTTGGGAACTTCTAAGTTATATTATTGCACTTTACAATGATGAAGTTAACACATTAGGAAACACTTCCCTGTTCACACATACAGAAACACATTAGGATTCACTTATGATTATGTTTCTAACCACTCGCTCAATATAAGTATATTTAATTCAGTCTGCTGTCTGCTGCTCTGGGTATTGGGGCCAAGCATAAAGAAAAACATTAGAGGAGGAATATATATATATATATATATATATATATATATATGTATAATTCTGAGAATGAAGTCGAAATGTTGATGATAAAGTTGACAGCTAAAAGATTAAAATCAAACTTTCAAAAAAAAAATCAAACTAGTGGTGTTAAGTTTTTGCAAAATGTCTGGTGAGAATAAATTTGTGGAAACTGTACTTCAGAATCTGTTTTCTTACCAACAATGAAACTCTTTCTTTCAGCAAACGCAGTGCTGTAATACGTTTTAGGATTTGCTCTGTGTAGCATCCAACACAGAGAAGAAGTGTTGTATCACTATGCGACAGTTAATCACGCTGATTGATCCTGAAGGCGTAGTGCTCAGACAGGTGCAGCGTCTGAGACGATACATAATATACAGATTCATTGGATAAAGCCGAAGCCATAAAGCACTGCCATCAGTGGTTGTATTGATGGTTTTAGCTTCACAGTTGTGTGGATGTGAGCAAACGATGACCCAGAGGTAATGGCAGACTACTGACTTTCTTCTGAACATTTTATTTTAATCTTGAATCTGATGAAAAACAAAACAAGAACAAACAAAAAAAGACCTCTTCCTCTGCTTTATTTCTTTCTTCTTCTGCCTGGTGCTGAATACTGAAATACTTTATTCTTAACATTTTGACCTCACTCTCAAAATGTTAAAGTAAATGTTGAAACTTCTTTCCTCTCATTTTTTACCCTAATGTCTGGCAATAAGATTATATTGTTGTTTTGTTCTCTAAAAAACTTTTGAGAATAATACCTGGATTTTTTCTTTTTCTTTTTCTTTTTCTTTTTTTTTTTTTTTTTCTTTTTTTTTCTTTGTTTTTTTTTTGTTTTTTTTTTTTTTTTGCAGCTAAATGTTCTGTGTTCATTAACTCTTTGTTACTTTGTTCTAGTTAAGATCATGTCATGTAAACAATGGGGAAATTCAGACTTTGGTGGCAATTCATAAAAACTTACAGAGAGCTCGGACCTGTGGCTCCTTCAAAAGCATCTTCTCGGATGTTGGAGAGAAAAATGTTGTCTCTCAGAATCCTACAGAGGGCAAAAGTGCAAGAAAAAAAAAGAAAAAATAAAATAAATAAAAATGCAGTATGGTAGAGAATTTAAAAAGACACATTAATGTCTAATGGTTCATCTTTTCTTTATCTGCTTTTTGTTTTCTCAATATGACACAGAAGACAGGTATGCATTATTTTTAGCAGGGTTTCTGCGAGTATCTTTGTCCTCATCAACATTGAGCAGTACAGGGCAGAGCAAGAAAACATCGGCCCATTCAATCTTTGTTTAGTCTTACATAACGTTTGTTTACTGGTACACTCAGTTTTTTATGATTAGAAAAAGAAAAGCCTCCAACGTGAACGACATACTTTACAGCGACATACAGTATCGACCTGTTATGTTGCTGCTGTTGTTATCTTGGTACAGCAAGAAGGAAAAAAAAAAAAATCTTGATTAACAAAGAGCTTACAGTGTGTTGAGCTTGGTGCCATTGAACGCATGAGATTTTATTTCCTTGAAGCCGTTTCTAACCAGGTTCCTGCCAAGGACACAATGTTATAAATTTTTGTTTGCTGTCAGAAGCAACTATCACCAAGGTCAAAGAACTGAACATTCAATTACATAAGCATATTAAGACACATCAAAACACATTCTTAACAAATGGTGACAGATTGTTGCTCCTAGCTCTGATAACGCTTTAACAAATAAAGAGTTTGGGCTCCTGTACTCACATATCAACATACTCCTCCGTGATACCCTGGAAAGAATTGGCAGGAATGAAGTCGATCCTCATGTTGTCTGCCATTTCACTGCGTGCGGAAGAGATAACATTGAAAACTCGCTCAGGCGGCTTGGCTAAGTTATCAGTTAGACAAAATTATGTATATTCACAGGGAAAAAAGAGCAGATTGATGAACTGTGACCTAGTGTGGGGGGTTTTGTAACACGGATGGTGGCATCCTGACATTGATAGATAAAAGTAAAACAGGGCTGGAGTTAGAATATAGAGAATATGTGGTTTTATGGATGCAGAAATGACACTAATCCAATTCAGAAACTTGATATTTTTTCTCTCAAAATGATTACTCACAGGATAATATTTGGCACCAAGGAGGAGATAGTTGTGAAGTCCGGGAAGTGCATCATTCCCGTGTTAGAGATGCTCCTTTGAAGATAAACAGCAGAGACAAACGATCATAAACATTTAAGCGCAAATCTTCAAAGTGTCTGCAAAAGAGTTACAGATTGTCTCAGCTGGTAAGAGAAATATCACAGTTTGAGGAAACGGAGTGTAGCTACTGCACAGAAAAAGAGCATTTTTAAAAATGATCTAATAAGTCGAACCTCATGCAGCAAAAACTGAAAGTCAACAGATTTTTTCCGCCTTTTTTGCCTGTTGAATCTCACATTTCAAACTCTCTTCCCACTTTTCTGTCTCGGGCCTGATTCAAGATGATGCTGATGATATCACTGGCTGCAGAGCCATTTTAAAACTAGTACATCCAGTCCAACCCTTTTATTTTTGTGTTTACACCATATCTTTTTTAACACTGTTCAATGTGTTCATACATAAACTACATGGGATTTGATCCAATCGGAGAAAATGTTAGATTTATCTGATGTTTCTCTCCATTGGAACATAGATGGACCGCTGCTGCGTATCACAGTGGTTTATAGCATTTGAGTTATTGAGGTTTTTGGTTGCAGTCAAAAGATGTAACTTATATACAAAATAATCCACAAAACTCAACAAACTGACGAATAAAATCTACAAATGCAGAGTCTATAAGACTAAGAGTCTACAGTCAAACTATGTGAGGCTGTAGCCTACTGAGACACAGTATGTTAGTAGCCTGACACTAATATACGTTAACTATTTTAGCACGTTTAGCATGTTAGCATGTGAGACAGCTCAGAAACATGAATTTCCACACTGTGTGTTATGATTATTTGAATCAATGAGGCTAGAAAAATCTAAATCAATCTACATTTGTAAGACACGTACTGGTGTCTTGCAGAAAAACAAGAATCAAACTGTTGGAAACTTCAGGATTTCTACCAAATTTAATATAAAGTCATGTTTGAGCAGTGACTGGGATTGTAGTGACTGACTCTTCGGCTGGTCAGTGATGTTTAAATGGGGTTGTATAATGATAATAAAAGGCTTTGAGGGTAAAACAACTTACAAATATTCCAGTCTGGGCAGGTCAGTGAAGGCGCCTTTCTCAATTGTCCTCAAACTGTTGATATTCTGCACCGAACTGCAGGAACACGAGGAAAAATGTCAGTAATTACTATTGTTAGTTGCTGTCAACAAACAAACACGGGGAAAAAAAAAAACCATGAATTCATCAAATGCTCTGAAAGTCAAGGATTAAGCAGGTTGCTTTGTAATTGAGACACTAATCCTGCGAAACTTCAATGAAATGCAAAAACACACGGCAGCTGTTCAAATGAATAATTGCTTTCGTCGCCTTTTGAATATGATGTGTGATGGAAGGTGGCCTGGGTGTCGCTTACATTTGCACCAAGCTGCGGAGGGAGAGGAAGGCATGTCTCCGTATCTGTGTGATGCAGTCGCTCTGGGAAATCTCGCTGTGACACAAAGAAACGTCTCCGCATCAGTCAACAGATTAACAAGAGACTGTAAACAAATTACTCTTGAAGCGTGTCACATACAGCAAAATGTAGAGTTTTTAGTGACAAATATTCAGAGCGACTCAACTGCTCTTTTACAGATTTATTTCCACATATTTAATGCACTTTCTTTGAGAAATAGGACAGAGTTGATTGATACAGGGATACAAACCATGAGGGGAAACGGTATTAAAATACCAACAGCAACATTTCATACTTCTAGGGCACTACTCACACACACACATACACACTTCCTTTTATGTTTGGAAAAGCTCCAAACATAGGCTACATTGTGGATGCATCTGGGCCAAGAAGACTAAGTGAAGATGTTTAAAAAGGAGGACTAAACAAAGACGTTCAGAGACAAACAAAGTCAACAAGACTTCTTGATTTGTCCTTGAACGTTTTGTTTTCTGACGGCTGACTTCTTTCCTGAACCACTCTCCAACTTCTTCTTCTACTTCTTCCTTGCAATCATCGTTTCAGCTCCTGTTCTGCTGTAATCAGCCCACACTTTTCTCAGGGTTAATGTCATTCTGCTTTCATTTCAAAACCGAGAAACAATTAAATGACTCCATCTGTACTGCTTATATTTTCTTTTCTTTCAAACTCCCCCCCCCCCCCCCCACCTCCTCTGATTGCACTTAAGTCTAGTGTCATAATTACCACTTACAGCTCCTCAAAAGCCTTTTTTTTCACACGATCATCTAGATGAGGCGACACTGACTTCCAGACTGCGTCATCGGTGACAAACCTGACCGAGCTCCTTGTGCCTTTCTGCCCCTACACAGCTTTTACTAGCTCTGATCAAGGATATGTGTTTCCATTTAAAATTAAATAGATTTTTTTTAAAATCAATTTTAGAAACACAAGTTAAACGTTATGAACCTGTCATGAGTATTTGACACCAAAGAGACTGAGAGCATAGTCAAACTGTTAGTGATACATTAATTAAATAGTGAAACCCATTCAGTATGATGTTATTGCGTTAGGACTGAGCTGTTTTGTCGATAAGACACATAATATGTGTTGTAATAAGATTTGGCTGAAATTTTGTCCAACAACAGATTACACGTAGGTGATGATGCCGTAGCCTGTTTGTCTAGGATTCTTAGAAAGTGTGATGCTGTGAGAAAAAATGTCAGTCATGCTCATAACATAAACATGTGGGTGAAAGTTTTTTTTTTTAACATGGTCTATGTCCTTTTTGGTTGTGTCATAGCAAACACCAGAGCAATACACAGAAGTCAACTGCAGCTATGTGAGGAAATAATGAATAGTCATAAACAGATGTTCTGACAAACAAATGTCAAGATCCAAGCATCTAGTTAACGCTCTCCCTGATGTGACAGTGGAGTTTTTATTAGTCACAGTTTATGGGGTCATGATTTCTTAATATGACATTGTTTACATTAACACAATTAGATGTGATAACAAATGATTATAAGGACAACATTTAAATCACTTAATCACTTTTTTTCCGTATAATGCGGGAGTTCAGACTAAACACTACTCCAGTGTTTCAGTTGATGCTTTCAAATATGACGCACTTTATATACGCATGTCTGGGTCTGTGAGGCTGTGAGGCAGCCCGATGTGTGCACATGTCCTAGAGAAACACTTCTGCTCTATTTCTTACCGGTGTCATAATATCCTCCCACATCTTTGAATAAATTAACCGATTCAACACTTGCACTTGACATTTTTTAAATCCACGTTGGATGTAGTGAATGTTCTGCATACGCATGCCAATAGAAGGTGCTAGAGGAAAAGTATCTGTAACTATTTTGTTTGTTTATCTATTTGTGTTTGCTTATAGAGGTTTTTGTTTTTTCTCTACTGTCCTATTCATCAGTTTCTCACAGTGACAGCACATGCTTATGTTAGTTACAATGGACTATATGTTATTACATTTTATCTCCTAATTCTGTCACATTTTAAGGCTGACAACATGCAAAACATATCTATTTTAACTGATATTTTTTTTCCTTTTGCTTATTTCTCAACTACCAACATCCTCTTTTGCTTGCAATGCATGTTTCTTCAAGGATAAAGTATCTATCAGCAGCAGCAGTGAGCCCGCCTTTAAAAACAAAACAAAACAAAACAAAAACAGGAAAAAAAAGTTAAACCTAACTAACAAAGGTGCATTAAAACCACAGGGGACTTACATGATTGTGATGTTGATCAGCTCCTTGAATGCATGAGTGGGTACTTCTTTCAAGGGCAGGTGAGTGAATCTTCTGCAAAAAAAAAAAAAAAAAAAAAAAGTTAACTACACAGAAGGCATTAATAAAAGTAATAAAGCAATGAAACGTGCCAACAGAAACAAGAGTGGAAAAACCAGATATAATAAGTCCCAGAAGGAAGGAGAGCAAGAGTCTATGAAGTAGCACAAGGGCAGTGATGGTTTCAGTGCACAGGAAGATGTGCAGACACTGTAAGTTGTTTTACTTACAGTCGAGGTACTGATGTTGTCCCTGGCCGGGAGGCCAGCTGAGTATCTCTGCTGCACTGAAAGGTGTCTGCGCTGCAGCGGCACATGGTGGGACAGTTATAGGCGCAGCAGGAGCGCGCAGTCAGGACAGCGGACAGCGCAGCGACCAGGAGCCAGACCACCCGGGGAGCCATGTGTGACACTGGCCACTCAATACAGATCTAAGGGGAAAAAAAAAAAAAAAAAAAAAAAGGAAGAAAAAAGCTAACATGTTAAGCCAAAAGGGAAAATAATAAGAATAATGTCATGGTCTCTCTTTTCTTTAATTCCCACCTGTGCTCTCACTGAGTTTCAGGATGCAGTGGTGCCTTCAGGTGCTGCCGTAATTGCGAGTTCTCTCTTCGTCCGGAAAATCCAACAAAGTGAAAGACTGGAGGACTTGTCTTTGACAGCTGAGCTGCCGAGATGTGACGTCCAGTGGGAGGAGAGATGGTGAAAGCTTTGTTGTTCAAAGTGACGAGAAGTCACGCTATTACTTATTATTGTTCGAAATAAAACTATGTTTTTTGCTCTTTAACACTTGTGTTCTTATTATATGTGTTCTTATATCAAAACTTTGCTCCCACCTAAATATAATTAATCCCTTTTTGCAAGTTTTTGCTGCTTGGTTATAGATCATCATCATAGATAACTCATTATGTAGACAGCTAGCAATAAATAATTAAGATTTCATTTATTTTTAGATTAAAGTGGGGGTTCTTCCCACTATTTAAGGTGTTTGTTGTTTTCTAATAATTCTAGGGGGACTAAGGTTTGTCAGTCTATCTAAAAGTTTTCTGGTGACTTGTCCATTCTCTGAGTCTGGGGTAAATGGTATAGATGGAGATAGACGTAGATAATATGAAAGTTGCAAGTTGCATATTCCATATTTCAAATGGAAATGAATGTAAACCAATGAATGCTTGGGAAAGTAAATATGCGTTCACATTTGGAAAGTGGCAGTAGGGTTGATGGAAAGCTTGACTTCCATACAGGAGACCATTGTTTGCCAAGACTGGGGGATTTGTCACAACAATTATAGTTTATAAGAAGTTAGTTATACAAGTATAGTTAGTTATACCAGAAGTTAGTTATACAAATTTAGAAATATAATCACAATTGCACTGTCAATTCAACATGCAAACTCAAACCTAAATTCACAGAAATCAGACCTGACCAAGGTCTGTTCTCCAGTCAGACCTCGAAGGACACATGAATAAACCTTTCAGCAACCTTTGTTTTTATGTTAACTCATTTAAATCTAAATATTAGTTCACATCAGGAGTTTGCAGATTGTTAGTGGAACTCTGGTTTGTCTCTCTGCAGAAAGTTTCAGGCTCCACAGCTCCATTAACCATCCATATATAAAGATGAAGCTCAAGCAGGTTGTAGAAAAGAGCAGAATAAACTTTAACTATGTTTTTGAACAACACTTTACATCAAGACAGACAACACAGCAACAAGCCGAGGTCCCGTTTACACTGGCGTGTCAAACCAAAAGCTTTGTGTCACCAACATCCTCAGCTGAACCTTCTGTGCTGTCAGTGACCCTGACCCCATTTATACAGCTTTCTCATCCCGCTCCTCCACCCTGCCACTGTGACCCGTGTCAACAGAGCAGCAACACCTTCTTTTGACTGCTGCTGAGTACCACACACACACACACACACACACACACACACACACACACTCAGTTCCCTGGAGAGGTTACTGCCCAGCGCTGTTTACCAAGACTCTTGAATCACTGTCAGCCCCCTCTCTGCTGAGCAAAGTGTCAAGTTCCAGTACGTTTGAACCTGTAGAAGAAGAAGAAAAAAAAGGTGCTGACAAGGAACCAAAGACTAATTTATTCAAGTGGACCTCTATGAATCAGCCTGTGTCTTCATGCTAACCACCACGCTGCGCATCACATCACACCCAGAAGGTCATGCACAGCAGGGAGAGAAAAAGCAAAAAAAAAAAAAAAGGATGAAGACACAATTTCAAAATAAGAATGACATCACATTAAAATTTCATAATTGCCTGACAGAATATTCTAATAGCTGCGCTGGGTTGATTGTTAGATTACCGCTGCTTTACAAGCATTAGTTGTGCTTTAGTAGACAGGCCTTTGCCTGCTTTATTGGATTTATCAGCATGGATGGAACAGCTAATGCTGAAACTCCTCTTTGGATAATACACGATTAAAACTGCATCCGAAACGAAACTGTTTATTCTAATAATGTGGCAGGAAACTTTTTTTTTTTGGAGAAGTGGGTGCATTTATAAAGTGGGTGGAAATGTGTTTAGATCCACATTTAAATTTGGCAATAAACTCTACATTATTAATAGACACACCCTGTACTCAACATTCAGTGCAATAAATGAATGAAACTGGATTCTAGTAGTGTAAAGTCGAATTTAATCCACAAACACTTGGCGTTTGTAACTTTAAATCGCCTGCAGCTGTTAACATATTATGAGACAATGAGACTCTCTCTCTCTCTCTCTCTCTCTCTCTCTCTCTCACACACACACACACACACACACACACACACACACACACACACATATGTGTAAAATGCTGGTTTTGCTTTTCTTTGTGGTCGTTTTGTGTCTCTTCATGGACAAATTGTGTCTCCCTGCAGTAACTTTTAAAACTCTGGTGTCATTTTGTCTCCTTTTTTTTTTTCTTTTTGTTTCTTCATGCCACCGCTCCTGCCATGCTCTCTCATTCAGGCTCAAGGCAGGTGACAATAACATCTTTCCAAAGTCTTGCAACCACACAGCCAAGCTTCATGATAACAGTTGGTTATTATATCGATGCTCAACACTTTTTAATTTTTTTTTTTTGTTATGCTTGACAAATGAAAAAATAACAAAGACAAAATTGAACTAAGCTGAGTCTACTCTACAAGTTTTTGGCTCATTATCAAATATCAGCATTTTAATTCACTGTCTTTTAGTTGGATAAAATTACATTGTCACTCCTCTTGAGCCACACGTACAGTTAAAGTCGTGTTTACACCGACTAAGGCCGTGTCCAAACTTCAGCAGATAAACTTTTTCTCCTTAGTTTTGACCTTGCTGTTGTTTTTTTTAAGTGTTTTTATGTTCAGAGAACAGGAAGAAAACAAGATGAAGATGTCAGCCCTTGACATGTAAACATAATTTGGGACTCCACATTAAAGTAAGATGGACTATCGCTTCTTTTTTTAGGTTTTACAGAGGCAGATGAGAACCGTGTCATTCAGACCTGTGCAAATGTGGCATGGGAGACTTTAGGTGTGATTGCACTCTGCGCTGTCACTCTCACTTGCTTTGTTACTGTATGTAGTTAGAGGTTCCTTTTTTAGGGACAAGGTTCTTCTTACCTCTGGGTGGAAAGCTGTTGACCTGTCAGCACCCTGCTGGTTATCAGAACACACAAGGAGGGCGCCAGAAACACAACACAACACAACACGAGATGACGAGATATAGTACGACACAGCGCAACACACTCTATCACAAAAAACACAGTACACAATGTAAAAAAACAACAACAACACGACACAACATGGAATTACACAAAAGAAACACAAACATCAGTAAAACACATCAGGGTTGAGTCAGAACAGGCCTGCAGTCATTACTGAAAGTGTTGGAAGCAGCAATCGGTGCCAAATGTTGTTTGCTTGCTATTTCCACATAAAGTGACATTTTCAGGGAGTGAGTTCAAGAGCGAACACACATCAGTGTGGCATTTGAGGTAATTGGCAACAACAGGGCCACTGAGTGTGTTCTGTGAGTCTCTTTGTTTTATTCTTCACTCAAACTCCAGCTCAGCAGTGGACAACGGCAACTCTCCCGACACAACTGTCGGTCGGAGTTAACCAGTATCATATGATGTCACATTTCAAGGCCCGAGGCACAATTGTTTAAAGATTTATGTAAAATTGAGTCGATACAAAGGGTAATACCTTCCTCGGTAGGATCTTTGCCGTCGAGCCTCTTTGAGCCTCAGTCAACATTAAGACATGTCTCTGACAGAAATGATTATTTTGTCCAAATTAGACAGAGGTGACTGGGTTTTTAAACCCCTGCACAAAGTCGAGTAAATGATTCTCATGATTAAATATGACCTGTAATTAAACCTGGTCTGACAAGGATAAATACAGTATCAAATCCTTCATCCTCCATCTCGTGATCCTAAGGTTTTCAAAGGGGTCTTTGTGCCAAGATCTAGTCTTAGGACTCGAAATGCTTTAATTTTAATTGCGCTAATTTGTTTACGTGTTTCTTCAAATGTGTTTGTGTTTCAGCTCTAGAGCGCTGGTGGAAAACCAAAGAAAATTACTGGAGGTCAGTAAAGAAAGTGGTTAATCCAACCCTTTGGTTGTTATTTTTCCCTTCTACCTTGAGTAATATGGCTTACAGCTCTTACTGATAATGTTTCTTTATTTCTGTCTCTCTCTGTACCTCAGTTTATGTTGCATCACACACTGGGTTTTCAAAAAATGTATTCCTGCATTTGTTGACAACTGCCACTTATCTATGTTGTGTAAGAGTGAAATGACATTTGGGAAGAACCAGAAGGTCCAGTGTGATCGGTTTTTGGCTTCAAAAGTTGGAGAATCAAGGCTTAACACTCAAGGACACCACAGGAATGTCATATCGCGAACAAGGAAGTGATGGCCAAGGAGACTAAAAGAGAGCCAAGAGAGTTTAACATGACAAAGCAGAGATAACTGCACACACACACACACACACTGCTGCACACTGCTAAATTACAACCAAGGATGTCTCCTTACAAACCTGCTTACTTAATCCTCGATGTTCTGTTCATGAGGGGCTTGTATGAGAGTCTTGTAGTGGATCTGTGATACTTCTTCTTCAGCAGGTTATAATCATTTCCATATGCCCTCTAATCACTCTCCCTCACTCCCACTCATAAGACATTTTGCAGTACGAGCACCATGAGGCTGGCATGTTAATGAATGTGGGATAAACAAGCAACCAACAAACAGGGGAGTCATTATTATGAATTATTAGGCGGAATTTATGCAGTCTTGTTTTTAATGGCATATGACCTTGAGGCCGTCCGCTCCGGTCTCTCTTAATTCCCAAATACACACACATACAAATGCATGCATGCATACGCACACACACTCACTCATACACACGCACACACACACACACACACACACTCACTCATACACACGCAATTTGCAGATGGGGCATTGCTCCTGACAGCTTATCAGGGCAGGAATTCACGGGTCCTTGGACATCCGAAATGCATCACAGAGATATCGCATTAAGAGAGTTAACCCTTTCGCAGTCCGACGAAACATGAACCTTGTTCACTGTAAACTGCATGAGCCAAAACAAAGAAAGAAAGAGGGAAAGAAATCGTCCTTGTTCTGAGCGAGGTAAGGCGCTGCTCAGACCAGGTACTGTGCTGTTTGATGCTCTGACTCTATGTAAAGCCCTTGTTAGAAGTAGCTGTAGTTCTTCAGTGTGATCAACAGGTGTCAGGGAGCACTCCTCTTTCATATCTGGGACTGAGCTCAGGATTCCAACTGTGAAATGTGAGCAAGTCTTTGATCACTGATTCATTCTGATCCAGAGCTAAAGCATAATCAGTGTATCATGGTAATCAGGGTTGCAGCCTCAGTGGAGGCCAGTGAGCTCAAATTATAATGTCCAGAGAGCTGCAGATATACATTAATATATATCTATATATATACAGGTCTGGTATAGTTTATTTATATTAGGATTTTCATTTTGGCTAAAACTAGTGAGCACACACACACACACACACACACACACACACACACACACACACACACACACAAATCTATTTTACAGTCAACTCTGGTGCAAAGAGAAGCTGTTTTTTGAGCATCCTTCCTATTACACAACTACAGAAAATAGAGCAAATGGTTTGGTTTACTACTTTTGAAACCTTCTATAATTTAATATGCATGAGTTTGAATAAATGTTAATTACCTGTCCAATTGATGAATGCTGATTTCTCCCACAAATGGTAGACTGATTCTTTTAAGGGAGATAATTGCTGCCAATTAGCAATCAGTGTTGATGACAGTACTTGTTAAATATTTGTTGAATGTTTACAGGAAGCGACGACTGAGGCTTAAATACGAATGTCCCCAATAATTCATTTTTTATCTCAGTGCTATTTGGTAATACAAAAATATGCACGGTTTGCTTCGTTGGTCCAAATCACATGCGCGCGCATGCACACACACACACACACACACACACACACACACACACACACACACACACACACACACACACACACACACACAAAGATCTTAAGAAAGTTTCGTTTAGTTAAATGATTTTGTTGCATATGTCTCAACATTTTCTCCAGAACAGTAGCTGATGTGTGTTTACTACAGGCAGAACTGCTCACAACTTTTACCCTTCATGCGTTTCCAGCAGATTTTTTGGCCTCTGCCAACATCAAAGCAAAGCATCCCTGTCAGTGCCAGCTGGACTGCAACAGCAGCCGAGATGTGAGTGTATGTGTGTGTGTGTGTATGTGTGTGTGTACATGGTGTGTCTTTTGTGTGTATGTTAAAGAGTGGGAGACTTGGACCTAGTCCCAGCCCTTGGCATATTTGTGCTGATAAACGCACTTTAACACACATTTTCTTCCGGATGCTGTGATGTTTATCCAGATAAAGAGGTGTTGTCGTCCACTGGGGACATCTCACCGAAGGACAGGTGTGTCTGCTGCTGAGACGGCTCTGCAGGCTGATCCCCCAGAGTCTCCCCAAAACACTACTGACTAGTCCTTTTCTACGAGGCGTCAGAGGACAGTATTCTCTGTACCTGCTGGGCACGATCTGAGCTCTGTGGGCTCTGTCTGGCCCTGGACGTTTAGTACCTTGAATGTATTGGCTGAAAATTTTCCCCACTCTTTATATATATATATATATATTTAGCAAATCTTTGTAATTTTAGCAGTCCAACACACAATGAGCAAGTATTTCTGACAGAGAACTCTGAATTGAAAAAAAAAAAAAATACTGTTACCTTCAGTCTTTCATTCACAATATAAATAATTTAGATGCTGTTTGAACCGGAGAGCTTCTCAAAGAACGATTCTGCCTCATCAGTTTATCGTGTCTCTTTGCACAAGACGGAGTCATGTACAGTTTGCAGAGGACAGCTGGTGTCGCCTATCAAGCTACAGAAGCAGCTGGGACTCCTGGTGGCAACCAAACACACTAATTAAAAATTGAAAAATCAGAAAGGCTACATCTTTAATGAGATTTTAAACATTATACAACATTCCATAATCCCAGAGAAAACATTAAGACGCCAAATCATAAACTGGGCAAAGTGCAGTTGATGATAAGTGGATCGTTATTGGGTGGTGAAACCAGTAGTCAGTATCTTACGACCTCAGTATCTTATGTTGTTCCCTTCATTTAGGATTTGTTGACATCTTTCTGTTTTTACATGAAGTCTTTAGTACCGATTTAGACCTGAAGGTTGAAGATAAGTGGATCAATATCATCAGACTCCATTTACTAGTAAAAAAGGTTGAGACAAAAGGAACTCTTGGGGTAAAGGCCTCAATCATGAATCATCCATCTAAAACCCTTTATTGCACCTCATTCTCCATCTCTCTCTCTCTCATTACTTCCGATCTCTCTGCTGTGAACTTGATACAGTAATAAATATACACCGGGCAAAATGAATCAGAAATGAGCGAAATCAGTATGATCACCAACAACAAGTGGAAACATCTGTGGAAAAATGAAAAAAAAAAAAAAAGAAAAAAAAAAAGACAGTTAGCAAAAAATATTGCTCATTTTGAAACTAGGGAAATTCAACTGAATTGGTTCTCATCATATAAATTAGATGCTAAACACCACATAACCAGTCAAAACCTGTTGTAACAGGAAAGTTAGGGTGGTGTCAAAGAACAGGACACAACTACAACAACAACAACAATATCAACAACAGTCCTTGTAATTGCTCATTTGCTTTATCTCAGGCCTCTTCCTGTGTTAGTACTAAACTAGGGTAATGATCCATGATCGCTCTACATATTTCCCAAAATAGTGGTGTGAGTTGTCAATAATCAGTAAATTTCCTTGTTATCTTGACGTCTTTCTCAACAATGACTCAGGAATTCATGTTCCTAAACACAAACAAAAGTAATGTTGTGAAGACACAAAGAGCCAATACTTCAAAACAGAGCACACAGTTCTCTCAGTCATACAGAAGTCTTTAACACAAAGAAATACACCCAACCAGCTGCCACAGAATAAAATTGAAAAAAGGGCACAAACACTTTAAGCACCCTAATCTTGTTTTATTTCTTTGGAGACACTATTGTCTTTTTCTTTGTCCTCTGCTGTGCTGAACATAAAATTTACACAGTATGAAGAAGTACGATTATCATTTGCTGTTTTACTGACGTTTAAAACATCTTAAGTGATTATCGTGCACGCTATTTGCTGGGAGAGTTTTTAAAAGCAGGAGAAACCATTTTACTCTGATAAATACCAGATTAATATTTGCTCGATTAATGTCACCGTATTTATTCACACATTTACGTTTTCCTATTTCTGGTAGAATAGGTGATGTAATTTATCGAATAATCACACAAACACAGACGTGCACAGGTTATCTACGAGGCACAGTTCGGCAACCTGCAGAACTGGCGACGCGGCCGTCTCGTCTGTTTTCTCAGATGTGCTGCAGCAGGACGTTCAAATGGCTGCAGCCACACAGCTGGGTCTGCTGGTGGTCAGGTGTGGTTAAGTGGCTCGGGCAGCAATGAAACAGCTGCAGAACAAACCAATACACACAACGAATGAAAGGTTGGCAGTCCCCTGTTTCAAATTAACAGTCTGTTGCTGTAGAGCCATCCATCCGGCCAATCTGTTCGTCCCCTAATTAAGTTGAAAAGGGGGAGTGAGAGGGTCATTAAGCACTTATTTATTTGGCAAACCACTGGTACTGAACGGCAATTGTATTCCTCTCGCTGGGTCATAGAATTGGTCTGAACATTGATAAGCTTAGTGCCATGCAGAGTGATGTGCAAGGGCACCTAGGGGTGCTGTAAATTTTGCTTTGTCTGTGGTACACAAACTTTGACCATTACATCCTCAGCGGGGAACAGAGTTGATGAATACCCGTGTTGACCTCAAAACTACCAAACGCTGCTGCTGAAGATGGCTCACACATAATACTTTATTGCTGAAAATGAAAAGAGGATGGGTGTCCTGTGAGAAGTGGCTGTACCGAGTGCGATTACATCACAAACAAGAAAAAAGAGCAGAGGATTCAATTTGGGAAGGAGTGTATCACACGGGCACGGTGGCCCTTGTGCTTGTCAGAGATTGGGAGAGAGGAGCGTTAATCATGGCTCACAACCTGCATCGCCCGAGCTCCAGCTTTGGCTGTTTGAGCATTCTACAAACTGAAATACAGGCGGTGTCAAAGAAAAGGTCAATGACATTGTTAGGAGGCCCTGTGAGGACACCAAACAGGTGCTGTTTATTTGACGAATATAAACTGTAAGACACCAAGCTCACTTTTGTTCAGAAAATGATCAGCAAGTCCTTCAGGTTAGAACATTCACACAAACCAAATCAGAAATGATGCAATTTACTGTCATTTGTTCAAAGGCACTTCAGGAATGTTTCAAAGCAAGGGAGGTAGCTGTAGTTCAGATTAAAAAAGTGAAATAAAACTGTTTATGGTCTGTATTAGTCCAACAATAATCACAGTGTAGTATTTACATCTATAAATGATCTTTTTTTATATAGTAGTATTGTGCTATTTCTTCTCTGGAGTCATAACGCTTAATGAAGTTTGATGGATTCTCAGAATATTATACATGTAATCAAGTGCAATTCATCATGTAAGATTTGGGCAAGTGTTAAATTCATTCTCTAAACAAGCGGAGAGAGTTGTGTCCACCTGTAATCCATGTGCTTTATTTTCATTTATTTATTGGAAATATACTGACAGATGTAAAAAAAAAAAAAAATGTTGTGAATGTTTCTTGACCAAAACAATAATTTTTTTTGCCTGTTTTTTTGATTGCCTGTAATTTTATCTGAGTTTCAGTATTTAAATATGGTGTTTCCTGTGATGTTATTGGCTGTGGCAGGTAGCACCGGAAGAGAGAAGATGGAGGAGCTGACGGCTACTTGTTGTCACTGCTTAACAAATTACAATCACGCATTGAAACGACTCTTAGGATGCAGGGATCAGGCAGATAACTAAACCGTAAGTGGCTGCGTATTTGACTTACGACTATATACTATATATAGACTATACGACTATTTGACTATACGAGACGTGAACATCACTTTAGTCCTGTTGGAGAAACCGTGCATGGCCGCCGTGAGTACATCTTGGAGAAAAGTCAACGCGGAGCATCTAGACAAGTTGTGGCCACATGTCTGCGCGAGGAGCGAGCCGGCCACGTGCTACACACACCACGAGGAGCACCACCTGTTTCCTGAAGCTATAAGGTAAAGGGCCATGTTTGTTGTTGTTGTTATTGTGAGTGAATCGACCATATAGTTTTTGAGAAATCATACCTTTTCGCTTTGAGAACTGCTATTATGTTTGTATTTGGCACATCACAGCTTATCATGATGTCCCTTTATCCTCTGATGCTTATTGTTGGCAAAGGTCTGCACAGTTTATTATTTTTATTTTATTTATTATTATTTTGAATGCATGGGAGTATTAAGTGAGTTAAGGTGGCTATAAAATCACTTGGTTAAATACAAGATGAGATTTTGTGTAAGACTGAGTTTATGTAAGATGTGTTGTGAGATATTTCAATATGTGAATAAGCAGGTATGAATATTGTTTCTGTGTTTTTATTTTTATGTAATTTAGTTTTCTGTAAATTCTGCAAATTAAGTGATTTGTTTAAACACTGGTTTACAAACAGTAAACACCAGTTCATAGAACAAGATGAACTCTTAAGTCCCTCCAGCTTATATTTAGCTCAGACTGTTGTACATGGTCAAATCCCTGTTGGCTGCTTCATCAGTATGTTGGTCCAAATCCACAAAGTTTTAGCTGTCTTTATACTGGCCCTTTCTTTGTACTGGGGTGAGCTTTAGAGTTTGTACTTTGGCTCACTAACGCCAATTTACGGTTACCAGTCAAGGAGAATGAACAGTCTACCGTTCTGTAGCTGTCTGACTATCTTGGTGGTGTTTTGAATTGGATTTATTGAGACTGCAGAGATTGTCGGTTATGTTTACAGGCAGCGGTGTGATGGTGACGTATGTGACTAATTCCTGAGGTTGAGGAAAAGTGGACGAATGTATCTGAGAGAACAACGTGATATTTAAAGACAGACAGGATAGACTGGAGCTAGCTGGTTCAGCATGTTAACCTCTGTAGATGTCGTTTAGGGCCAATCCCATTTCTACCCCTTAGCCCTCACCCATTTCTTTTGCACATTCAAGTGGAAGGGCCGTCTTGGTTCTCGTGTGTGTGTGTGTGTGTGTTTTCACCCCTACACCTCACCACTTTGTTTCCAGGGATGAGGGGTAGTGGTAAGCAAAGGGCAAGGGGTAAAAAAGAGAAAAGGGATTGGCCCTAAATCACAGTGTATAGCTTCTTTGATATGATAACGAAACTGTTTCCTATCAGTCTTATTGTTTATTTTATATAGTTTACATTCATTCAAAATGCTGCTTCACATTAATTGCTTGAATCACAGGAGACACAGTGTTTTTATTTGTGTGGCTGCTTTTGTTTGACCGTTTTAAATTTTGCAAAGGAGTTATGGAACACGAGGGAGCATTCACAGTGTGCTGCTCATCAAGGTAACAGCATTATGTCCTGCTGTGCCATATTTACATTGTCAAGGTAAACGCGGATATCGCCTAATCTCCTGGGTCTTAAATTGTGAAGATTTCAACCTCAATGGCATAGGATAAACGCTTGTTTTGTAAACAGAGACATGTAAGACTTTTCTATTTAATTTACCCAAAAATAAGGCAGTATTTGTGCATTGTCACATAATTTCTGTTGTTTGACCTCAGAGAATAAGGATTATGAAATTATGAAATAACTGATCCAATACTGTCCCACAGTCTGGTGAAAGACTACACAAGACTACACAATTATGCATTTTGAGCATAGCCTATTAGGTTGGTGTTACATGCTGAAATCACTCACTCATCTGCAAACATACACAATATTTCTGGACAATATTTTTGGATCCCAAACGGGGGTTCTTTGATTTAAAATCTTCATTATCGATGTCTACAGAAAAACAACAACAGTGATTGGCAGGCTATGCATGTAACAAGGTAAATAAAGTTTGTGGCTGTCTGATTTAAGAAAAAAATGTCTGAAAGCTTGACAGACCTCTCTAGCCATTGGTCAATTTGGCTCGCAGACACCACTGAATGGATCGCATCAGAGGGGATTGAGAAATGGGTGTATACGCAATACTGACTGAAAAGTAAGTGGGTATACACGGTATACCCTCATATACCCTCCACCCAGCCTGTAAATGTTCATAGTGGCGTGTAGGCCTGCACGATGAAACGTATTTTTCATCGTCACTGTGATGTGAACGTGTGCGATAAACACATCACAAAAGCTGGTCTGGAAGTGATAAGTTTTGTTTACATGTGCTATGCTTTCACATGCAGCCCTGGACACCTGGACCATGCATACACATTGTTTAGCCAATCAGACGACGCCCAGCCCTGCTAACGTTCCTGCTAGGTAGTTAGCTAGAGGAGTAAAGAGAACTGTGATGGCCGGAGAGCAGAGCGGTGAAAATGCAGAGGAAACGTTTGTGGCTAAAAGAAATAGCATCTCTGCTATTTGGCAATACTTTGGATTCAAGCGAGAAGACGATTTACAGACTGAGGTACTGTGCAGAAAATGTCGAGCGGTTGTAGCAACATTTAGAGGTAACGCCACCAACCTCCATCACCATCTTTACACATTTAATTTATGTTATTTATTCAAGCTTTTTTCCCCCCTGAGATTCTTTTATTTCAAGATATATATTTGTTTTTGTTGAGAGCAGGAAAATTTAACTTTAATCTGTTTTTCTAAGATATAACATGTAAATATAATAATAATAAAAGTATGCACAAAAATATTTTATTTCCCTTTTTATTTAATTGTCATCAGCTATTCAGTGTTTGAGAATATCTAAAAGCTGGGAATCTATTAAAGCTGAAAAATCTGACAGAGACAGGAAATATAGGCAAGCTTAAATATTTTCTTATTTATCGCAAGTCATATTGTCGTCGCAATATTGAAGAGTATCATTGCACATGGCACATTTTGCTCACATCGTGCAGGCCTAGTGGCCTCAGTTCTTGTTGCTAAATTGGCCATAAACTCACAAACTACAAGCACACCTTCCTGTAGCCTGCAGGTACTTTATTCCCAGAAAACCACACCAGTTCAACACGTTCCAACAAGTCATCTGAACCATCACAACCATGAACAGGTTGTTCCTTATCCCAAAGTATATAATGACAGATTTTTGAATTGGCTGTAAGGTTGCAGAGGGATCTTGAACACAGTAATTTCCAAATACTCAACCATTTAGAAAATAGCACAGCCTTGAAAACATCCTCCACATATTGTCGTCTCAGTTCAGTGAGGGTCTTGGTTGTTTCTGTGATGAATATGTATGTTTGTTTTTTGTATTGGACTCCAAACAAAAGAATTTATGAGATGACAACACATCAAAACCAGGTTTAGGATATTTCCAAATCCCTTAAGTGAATTTTGTTGTACAACTTGTAAATATTGAAGAGAAATTGAGTTTTTATTCATGCGCTGTTGGTCTTTGGGCAAAATCTCAAAATCCTCCTACATATTTTGAAAACCTTGTGACAGGGCCAGATTTTTTCAAGGAAAGTTGACAACATGCTGGGGAGTCTTGGATTTGCACACAAAAAAATAAAAATATTAGTTTCAATAGGAAACGATCTCTCTGCCTCTGTATCGGCTTGATCTGACCAAAACAGACCAGTCAGCGAGACAAACCACAAGGGAGGCCATGAAGAAAACGTCGACCATACACACAATAAAAGACAGATGCTACCAAAAATAAAAAAAAAAAAATTACTGATATGCTTGTGGCTGAACCCTCTTCAATACTTGTGGTCGATGACGGTGGTTGTAACAGGTAACAGTGAGGAGAGAAAGAGTACATATTGCTTAAAGCTGCAGCTAATAATGGGTTTGCTACCTGGTTTATGAGAGATAATGATTAGCTTTGAACTATGACACCGTGGAGTTCAGGGGCTCACTATTATTCCTTGATAAAAGTGAACAAATAGCATTGGTGGTGAACAAGCCAATGGGTTTATAACAAATTCTGTCTGGTTTGCTTTACTTAAACTTTCATAGCTGCAGGTGTAGTTGGTGAACTGGCTAACTCAGTATAAAATTAATGTTACTGTCTCAGTTCCAGCGGCTAGTTCGCATAAATAACAACAAACTAGCTCTCTGCTTTCACTGATGATCTAAAATAAATCTTGTAATCCAGTTCTGATATGGTGTGTTATTGGGAAAAAATATCATTTTTTAACTGTCAGTCATCGCCACCAATAGTGAGTTGGAGTTCTGGTCATTTATCAAGCTGTAGTGTGAAGTGGCTGTTTGGGGTCTTTCTTTGGTGCACTTCTTGATGGATAGTGTATATAAATGAAACTAAGACATTCATGTATTTATTGACGCATTAAACTACAATGTTGTGGTTTGCACCTCTTCATCCAATAGTCCTTGACTTGATTGTGTGATTATTTTGATTATAGCTACTGAGAAAACTGCTCTTGTGGCCTGATACAGTGAGATTAAATGATTGATATGATTATATAAAAATATTCATTGTAATGTACCAGCTCTTTATGTATTCTCAAGAGTGAAACCTTACAGGAAGTCATTGTCACTTTAGACAATGATTCTTTTAACTGGAAGCACTGATCTTTTCATCAATCATTTCTCCATTTTATCTATTTTCTCTCCTTCCCTCACACACACAGGATGCCATCTCTTGTTGTACGTTTCATTCGCAGTGAATCCATCAAAGTGTACATTTTTGCAGCATCACTTTTTGAAACAATTGATCATTTTTCCTCTCTTAAAGTCTTCTTTGATTCCTTCGCACAGGGCTGTAGTGTATTGGAGAATGGCATGGTTGACTATACATTTTCAGTAGAACCCAGATATGTGATCGATTGTAGTGGGCCGGTCCTGGCCAAAATGCCAGGGGCTGATTTTTATTTCTCTGTCCAGCCCTGGCTGTGATATTTAGCCTGTCAGGTTTTGATAAACTGACACTACATTCATGCCTACATCATCTGAGAGGTTTGGCGTTGACTGAAAAAAATCACTGTGAGATGAGGTACATTATAAAACGGTGATTTTCAAGCCTCTCCTAGGCACAGCAAACAGCTATTATGGGATCAATGTGCGGCATCATCATTATTAAAGATGAGGAACTAACGGTAGTCACTTGTCCATGGACGAGTGTGGAAGTGCTGCAATCAATCCTGATTGGGTGAGACGAGGAGACGGGAGGGATGTCTGCGCTCCTCATATTTAAGGGGGTCAAGTGCCATCGATCGCAGGCTCCCGCGGAGACACTGACCTGTCATCGATAAGACGGATTAAGCTCTCGGTGCCAGCACATGTTTCTTCACTGCCCATCATATCCTCAGATCCTGTCTGCAGTGTCCACTCAATGACTCACTTTCCCATGAGTTTTCTTTGAGGACTCACCACTCCTGGCCATGAACTGCTCACTGAAAGAAGAGCATGAAATGAATCTGAGAAGGTTTCAGTGGGAGGAAGGAATAAATTTATACTAACATAGACAGAAAAAAAAAAAAAAAACTTTGCTTCTTGTTCATTTATTATTTATTTATTAAAACTTTATTGTACTTATATACTGACAATTACAACTTTGCTCTGTATCTCATTGTTTTTCCTTTATAACCTGCAATTTTACTGTTTTTGTTCACTCTCCCTGCTCTCCCTCAGTAACGTTTTTCTAACCGCTGAAGATGGTTGTTAAAAAAAAAAAACATTGTATCAAGTTGTGCTCTGTTTGCAAGTCAAATTAGTAACTAACAAATCCCCTCAGGAAATGGCGAAGACCAAGTCCAGACTAGAATAAGAGGGAATATTGGACCTGAATTCCCTTGGGTGAACACAGGCGCAACTTTTCCCTTCTGCTGTTGCTAATTGGAAAAATATATCATTTATAGTTGTTTTAAAGGTGAATGATGCTCTAAATGAATTATCTGTGAATTCATGTTGGTTTGTGAAACTGCATTGCATTGCCAGTAACTTCTAATAGTAACAGAAAGATTTTTTTTAATTCCTTTTTTCCATATGTTGTGCAGTATATGTCTTCCTAATTGTTTTTTTGGTAAAAGGCTGTATAATTTGATTGTTTGTTGTTCCTCTCTTAAAAAATGTTGCTATGTTTAATCACATAACATTCATTAGCCCAAATGGTGAATTATGTTTATTTAGAGCCTGTTTTGCTTACTCTTGTTTAGGTCCAGTGTTTTGGAGAGTTTTCTGCTCTTATAAACAAAACATATTCAGGTTAAATTGGCTTTTTCCACTTTATAAGTCTCCACTACTCTGAGAAATTCTGAGGGTTGAACCATGCTGCAGAGCAGTAGAAATGGCTGCAGACAAAACACTGAGTGGTTGGATATGGATATGTGAATTCAGCAGCCAGCTGCTTTCCTCCGCATGAAATACTGGCAGATATCCAAACTTAGAGTAAAACACTATAGACTCCAGGGCCTTTTCATGGTCCTCTGTGTATTCTCACTTTCATCTTACTCAAATATATATATATATACTGTATAGATTAAAGCACAAGTCTCTTGTGCTTCAGTCACTCATATTTGTATTAAAACGCATTAAAATCTGAGAAATGTTTACTTCAGGTAAAGTTTTTTCTGTAAGACGTTTGTTGATGAGCACTTGTCCCATAACACGTAGATTTTATATAGTGAAGCAGAAACCGTCAGGAAAAAGGGAAAAAAGGGCTCTCGTTTTGATAAATCCTGGCAATTAGTGCAACAACGAGTCGGAGGAGGAGCAGACTCTTTAAGAGAAAGATATCTCACAGGAAACCGTCTTAGTATTCAGAGTTTCTGCATAATCACCATGTGCTTTGCTCAAGTAGAAACTGTCAATGGACTGCAGATTCTGCATGCATAATGTTGTCCTCTCTTTATGCTTTTCTGTATGTGTTTTTTGCTTGATTGCATGTGCAGGTCGCATACTTGCATTGTTGGAATTGTAGTAGTGGCTTTGTAAATGATGAAATGTATGAAAATCTCACCTATATTTCAATATTTGCACATTTTATGATGATAAATTGCAGTTGATCTCTGTTCTGCAGTGCATTAATTAGTGAGTGAGTCAACCACATTTGCTATTTCTGCTTCTACTTGCCGACATCAAGCTTTGGTCCATTTACTTTTCACTTTTTTTCTTTTTTCTTTTGTATAATTAGTGATGTTCCCATCATGGCCAGCAGATGTCAGAAGTGATCCTCAAAATATGGGTGTTCCTCTAAGCACTGAAATCACATTATTGTCATCAGGTTTGTTCCCGTACACATTTTACATGCAATGTAAATGTTATACAGCAACATAAGGGCTCTTAGTTTTGGTTTGGTGAGTGCTGTCAGGTGTTTAAATAATTTGTTTAAATGAGGAGGTTTTTCTTTGTTTGTGTGTGTGTGTGTGTGTGTGTGAGAGAGAGAAAGAGTGGTGGTAGAATGGTAATTATTGAAGAATGGGTGCAGAACAAAGTGGGTACAGATACATGTAGTGCTCCAGCTGTGCACCAGATAACATGGCAGATGTGGTAAATGAATCAGTGATGAAGGAACAGTGCCAGAATTGACTGGAGAAAAAAAGAAGAAGAAGAAGTGAGAGAGGAGGCAGAAAGACAAGCAGGCAGATGGACAAATATACTAACAATCAGGAGGGTTGGAGTGTAGAAATAAACACAAGTACCTGCACTGTATGGATGATAATGTGGTTTTAGAGATGAAAGCAGAAACAATGCAAATAGCCCTCACTCCAGCAGTTACCATGACGACCAACCACCTGAACTTGTAGGTAGCCTAAGTCCCAGGAGAGGTCTGCAGGAGAGAGAGCGGGACAAGAGGTGTGTGTTCGTCGTGTGTGTGTCTGTGTCTATGTGTGTCTGTGTCTGTCCTGGTTTTACAGTTTGCCAAGTCCTCTACGTATCTCCTCACAACACACAAAGTCGCCCCAGCGTTGTTCAGTGACGGCTCCACTGGGAGGCTCAATTTAAGACAAGGTGAAACAAGTGAGAAGCTGGAAACCGCCAACTGAAATATTCAATATCAAACCAATTCAGAGTCTCAGTTGCTGTTCACCCCGAACTCGACCTCCCAACACCAACCCCCATATGCTTATTTATTAAAATCCTCTGCTTTCTTTTGCTCTCTCAACCTTGTCAAGTAGCCGCTACACCTCTCCATGTGCCGTCCATATAATGGATTCTCTTTGATATGGCAGAACTTGAGTTGCCCCAGCCCAGAATGAGATCAGGTCTCCGTCCACGCTGAACCTCACACTTCCTGCATTGGAAAGTTTTCTAATTTTGTGGGTTTTTTGGCAAATCCTGCAGGCTTTTCTTGGTTGCAGGTAAACGGTTTACAACTACACACTTTTAAAAATGGAAATCTCACACAGTTAAAGATCCAGCAGTAAGAGCACCATTTATCAGACATTGAACCAAGCCAGAAAACAATTCATGTTATGGTCTCACTGCTGTTGGTGTTTGCGTTTAACATCTCTTCTCAAAAATGCTTTATTTTAAAGCAGCAGACAGAACTCATTCTGTTGTCTCTGTCATTTCTGACATTTAAAGGGTAACTTTTAAGGTTAATAGGCACGTAACTAATTATAGGAAGATGGAACAAAGCAAACAATAAAAAATGCAGCAGAAACAAATGGGACTTTACGGCCTGTGTTTTAGATTTATGTCTTTTATATGGTGTTAGGTCTATAGTTTGTAAAGTTAATAGCCATGTTAACAGGGTCTCTCCTCACTCTTTCATGCAACCACGCATTTATAAACACTTGGATATCACATAAATAATACATTATATGCACTGTAACTGTTTGTAACTACTGTACTTTTTTCTGTAGCAGGTGATCTCATATAAAATGAGAATTTGTATTGTAGCCATGGCAATTAATTTCCAGGCTGCACCTATCATTATGAAACTAAATTTTAATTACTCATTTCAGGGCAGTTATGGTTAGAGCCCCAGCACACTAAAGATAATTTGCCTTTTCGTTAATCTCGAGTGGAGGGGGGGGGGTGTTTGGGTTTACAGCAGCTATAGTGGTGAGTGCAGGCGATTTTTGTGACAATCAGACCATAATTATGTGTGGGTATGCAGCCAAGCGCGACATGGCCCGATGTCATTAACTTGCAGCCCACCTCAGACTGAAAGAGGCTGATGGTGGGGAGAGAGGAGGAGGAGGTTTGAGGTTGTCATTATTTTCTATTATTCTGAGAGGAACACAAATCCAAATGAGCGTAGATTTAAAAAAAAAAAAAAGAGAGCGAGAGGGAGAAAAAGAGAAATGTAACTAAGCTTGATGCCACAGGCTTAGCCAGCTGTTTGACATTCAGCAGTTAAACCTTGCTGAAGTGAAAAGAGTGGGGTCACAGGGATAATATTGCTTGAAGAACAACGTGAAATTTCATTAGGTCTGCTAATGCCTCCAAGACATAATAGTGATAAATCCTGAGCTGCTTGCCACTGGGTACTAAGGAAGCAGATAGCTACGGCCTGTGGAAGCAGTGCCATGTTGATGGCAGGTAGTGGAGGAATTTGGCTTGAATTTAGAGCAACAGAAACATGTTGCAGTGCACAGTATGCGAGTGTGACAGCTCTGCCTTATCAGGAAATAAGATAGTAAAACAATGAGCCCGTCTTTAGCCTTTATTCTTTAACACTACTTTGACAACTCTACTGTATAAAACACATCTACAAATCCAGTTTGAGTTTTATTTCCATTCCATATCCATTGATGTGACTTCCTTTAACTGTGCTGCTGTGACTGTCTTCCAGGATTCAGGGTTGGCCGTGTTGTACAGTATTCATGACAGACATTTTGGAATTATGGATGAATATTTCATGGCCTGATGGACTGGGATCCAGCTTGAGATGCTGTTGGCAGTGGATACCATTCATACTATCACACTCTAACCAATGCCTTGATATGTCTCCTTCCCTTGAAATGTCAATGTGAAGTGATCTGAGAATCCGTCAATGTTTCCTAAAAAGGAAAACTAAGAAATCGAAACAGGGAGAGGCAGAGTGATTGTCTTACCAATAAGTGCTGATGCATATTTGAATCTAATACATGTTTCTAAAGAGAAGGGCAGTGGCAGTCACTCTGTAAGGTAGATGGAAGTGGGTGCACCTAGTGTCATTCTTACTGTATGAGATCCTACTGAGCGTTTCCTTGTGCTACATTGATCATTTGAGAATCACAGGAGTAGCAGCAAACAAGCAAGGGTTCACCACCTCTGGCACCCTGCCGTGCTGCCGCTGTCGAAACGCCAAACTGCAGGGGCGGAGCTGGGTGTCTTACATCATGATATGTATCATAACAACCGTCTAGGGCCATGGTCCTTTGGGTTTTTACTTTGCTTTGTCATTTCTTTTGCAAGCATTTCATCTCTCAACCTTTTTTTTTCTCTACCTCACATGTTTGAGCTGCTGAGAGGCTTCGGCATACAGCTGAATGAGGGAAATGCACGAAAAGGGTTTGGAATTACTGGCTTAATTAGACCTACAGGGAGTCCAGATTGAATGATTTGCCTGAGTGATGATACTAATGCACAGGTGTGAGGAGGCCAGTGAGGCATATATGCACCTGAAAACCATATACAGGAACAAGCTGTTCAGGTTCACAGATCTCCAGCCCTGTATATGAGGTGGACACAGGGAAATATTGTTTTTCTTTTTGTAAATTTAATGGAGCATGACTTACTGAATGGTAAAATAAATGGAGCATTTTAATACTGACCCATGTTGGTCCTGGGCCCCACATTAACAGCATTATGAACAAGTAACTATTGAAGAATATATTGAGATTTATATATATATTAAGAATTTTCTCAAAACAGCAAAGCATGTTAATGGAGGGTATTTTACTATATATGTATCATTATCATAACAATTGTTATTAACGCACGTGAGAGGAGCTTTGGTTAAATAAGAAACTCATTTAAAACTAAACAAGTACAACTGAATTTACATTCAAGCTCTGAAATCTAATCTTGTCTTGAGAAAGGAAGCAGAGACACACCTTTTCCCACAGAGGTCAATTAAAAATCATGTTATTAATGCAATGAAATGTTAAAAGTTTTCACTGTATATCAGTCTGTAGCAGACAAATTAACTCAGCATACTGGCAAGAAAATTAAATGGGTGCAGCAATAATCGAACACATGAGGTAAACTGTGCGTAGCTTTGTGTTTAGATTAAGTTTCATTTAACTTTATGAAACCTGATGAAGTCCCACTGAGATTCCAAATCTCATTTTCAAGAGAGACAATAATATAATTACCATTACAGTTGCATCAAATCTAACCACATCTGTATAATGGCAAACCGTCTATATTCTTCTAATTGTTAATGGCATGTAACACTCATTAACTCAACATCTCTTTGTACTCTTTGTCCTTTGAAAATTGGCAATCCTATCGACTTCCCCCAGCATTAATCATGGAAAATAGTTCATTGTTTTCATGTGAACTACCTTTCAATACAGTGAATGCATAAATCTGTAATTATAAAAGAAAGAAAACAATCTAACAAATGTCTACTTTCATTTCACCAAGTAGTAAAGCTGAGGTAAATTGCTTTTCTGTTTTCATTTTTGTCCCACCTGAACAGGAGACAGATCTACAATAGTATGGATAATGCCAAGATAGCACCGTTGACCTGAGCCTTTGAAAATAATAATGATAATGACCGTGTTTTATTCGAACCTCTTTAAATCTCTGATTAGGACACCTCCATACAAGCTCTATCCTAACTTGACGCTTTCTGAAATAAAATGGCAAATAGTTTTCAAAGTTTCTTTGATGGCGATGACGGCTTTGAGGATGTGATAAGGAGGTTAGTTTTGCTCTGATTGCAGCACTCCCTTTGAATTGAGCAATTGTGAATCATTTTTCACCACTACAATGGAAAAGCTGGACACAAACTTCAGCTATTTGAATGCAAGTTATTTTCCAGCTCATTAAGCATATTGATAACGGTAAACAAATGGTAGATTTTAAGGAGGTGCAGATTCGCACCCTGCTAAGCGCTTTCATTAAAAGTTTTCTAGTATGGCTTTTATGCATGAAGGAAACTGATACTTTGTAATAATGAACACAATAAAGAGAAGTAAATTGCATTGCACACGTTTCTTTTATTCTTTATTTATATATCGTAACTACCACATTGATTATATTACCAAACTGATTTGTCCTGACCTACAGTACTCTGGTCAGTGGAAGACCACCACCCTCTGTGGACAAGGCACCAGTAAGTATGTGGCAAACCTCCAGTCAATTGGTACATCACCTCCTGTCAAGGAGAGCTAGGGATCACAACTCCAGACTTGTAGCTGCCCTGTTACATGTGGTCTGGACAAAGCCACATCTCCCACCACTGTGGGAGCAATGACACACTGAATGAACATTTTCTACTGCATTTAAACAGGCATGGGTAACGCCTCTTCTCAAAAGCCTTCACTCTAGCCGTCACTCTTTCTTTACTTCCATGATTGTATAAGACTATCAAAAGAGAAAGACATGTCTTTAAATTCCTGTCACGGAGAGATCCATGATCTAAATCAGTTGGTTTTCAAGAGTACATCCAGCCCTACGGACAACTAGAGCTGCATTTGAGCCCTTGGTTTTTTCTTTTCTGGACCTTTGTGAATGAGAGTCTGTTCCTTGGCAAAGCTGGATTAAGTAGAGTCACAGAAGGGCACAGAGGGACCTCCAAAGTAGAGAGGCTGAAAGCCTCTGTTCATGAGGTTTTTACTTCAGACTTACATCCACCTCAACAAAATGCAATGAAAACCAGAGCTTGTTCTTTGCTAGAGATCGCCCAGGGAAGTGATGGTCTTTACATAGGAATAAAACCTGTTACCTGCCATTTCACAAAGCTTGATAGACTACCATAACATAAAGACAGAATGATTCAAAAGTACCACAGCAGGTTAGTTAGATGCCTCTGTTCACAAAGTTTTGAAATCTAACTTCTCTTGCATTTAAAAGATGCCTAAAAATAAATCAGAGACTGTCCCTGATAATCATTGATCAGGAGAGGAGAAAATGACACGTTTTTTGAGTTTTTCTTTTTTTTTTTTTTTTTTTTTTGAGTTTGCACCTTAAGCCAGACATAAATCATAGTTTTGCAACACTGGCTTTGCAAGTTGACCTTGTCCTCTTTCTTTTTGCCTTTTGGCTTTAAAGGTGACCCCAACAGCAAGTATGTTGACCTGTAACGGTTTCCTGTTACTTAATTAATCTATTTATCTACTGCTCAAATGATGTATTGATAACCTTTAGCTACCAATTTTAACTTCTGAATCTCTTTCTAACTAGCTTTCATGCTCAGTTCAGTTAATCACCGCAGTATAACTAGTTGAGCAAATAGCTCTTTCTAATTATGATCATGAATAATATGCAGTTTATATTTTACAATATCCTCTGCCAATTAGGTACAAGATTATGCAAACTGATCCAACCCTACCATTATGTGGTTCATAGGGCAAAAGTTAATATTGTTTTTGAGGATTAAAGAGGCATGTTCCCACATCACCTGGCAATATATATTGTTCCAATGGGAAACTTCCATTTTGCCGACATTGGTGTCCGATATTTGCTTTCCAAATTGTACTACTTCCTGTCTCCTCTGAGAGAAAGGTGTTGGGTCAGATCCTAAATTAGACCAATATATTTAGGCCCCTAGCTGCTGGGGGAAGTACTGTCACAGCAAGATTGATTTTAGTGCATCAGCCCTAAAGTGTGTATGTTTGAGGGTGTTGGGGAACAAAGGATGGTGTAGGGTCTTTCAGCCTCCACTGGGATTTTGAAATGGCTGCTACCATCTGCTGAAAACAGTCAATACATCCCAGAGCATCACGAAGGGCCTCCCCATATTCTTCTCTGATTGACTTGAAAGGTCATAGGCAGCATCAAGAATAAGCAGCCAATCAACATGCATGCCTTTAGAGAATGCCAATATCTCATCAGTTCTTTTAAACGGTCATCATGCTGACATTAGCTCTCACCTGCTTGAATAACCAGAGGAAAAACAAAGCTATTTAAAAAATAGGACTAACCAAAGATGGCTCATGTAATCTCAGAGGCATCTTGTGTATTTAGAAGCAATGTACTGTGACTATATAAATATGACTAAATATAACCACATAAATAAACTATTGGTTTTAAAAGTTACTGCCATGAAAACCCACCACAGGATGCATACAGCGCAGTAAAGTGAAGACAAGAGTCAAAACAGTTTGAAAATGTGTTTCTGATGCATTATATGTGAATTAATAAATGATGAGAGATATGATGTGTGTGCTTTCAGCTACAGCAGCATCTGCTTCAAACTTTAGTAAACAATCCCGCATCATAGAGAAATAAAATGTGAATTGTGTTTGAGTACTGTTGCTCTGGTGCAGTTCAGAGTCCTTGAACTGGAATAAGAAACCAACAGTGCAGTCGCCTCCTTAGCACTGATTGCTTATATTGATTAAATCGATTGATCATGTTTTGAGATTCATGTGCGACAATTTGCATCTCTTGATCAAAGAGTAGCTCATTATTATAAATTCCGTTATCTCAGTTTCACAGAGATTCTGAATCCTTTTATGATCCCATATGGCAGATCACTAAAGTGCTGCCCTGTCTGGAAATATAACATGATCTCCACTTCACTTGGGCAACAACTAAATTAAGGTTGCATGCTGCATGTTCTGTTCTCTGTGTGTTGTTGCTGGTGTGTGAATGTAGACAGCAAACCAAATTCGTTTCACGGGCCAGGGAAAGTGAGCGTCTTGGTCCTTTAATTTCTTGTCCTTGTTGTTGAAAACGAGTGAAACTGCAACAAACAAAACAATGAACAAACTTAATACATTTCACTGTAACATTGATGCAGCAACGTTTATTTAGCAAATCGACCATTGACCAGATCGGTACAATGCCACAACCGCCAAAGCTTCTCAAATTATTGATAGACAAGCACAATGAAACAAGACATTCACAGACAACACAGGTAAGCCAATATTAAAGTTAATCTACATAAAGTGATAAAGAACAACATAATCACTCACAGACGTTGCTTTTCAAAGGCAACACACAAAATACACTGAAAATAATGAACGGAAAATGGCAACAGCGATGCCTCGTGATCACTGTTGATCCGATCAACAGGTGTAACAGTTGCTCTTTCAAATAAAAGCTGGTCATTTCCATGTTATTACCTGAGTGTATTTACATATATTAATATATTTCTGTTCACAAAAATTATTCCCTATGAACTCCATTCAAGTACAGCAAACAGCAACAGCCTAACATGTCATCTTTTAGTTAAATAAACCCTGGGGCAGATTTATTCAAACATTTGTTTTCAATAAAATGACAAGTACTGTGGTATGAATTTCTTTTATCTTGGTGGTAAATTTAGAGAAATTCAGGTAAACTCAGGTACAAATTTAATCATGTGCTTGTCTTATTCTGACCCAAAGGACAGGACTAAAATAAAGATGGGAAAAAACATAGAATTCAGTACATTTAAAGTTGCAGAACTCAAAGGAGAATTTTTTTTTTTTAAATGCCAAACTATGCTCTTAAAAATCCAAACTTTGGTCATAAAACCAGGTATGTGTTTTATTAACAATGGAAACATGAATGCAACAGGATCAAAATTGGAAATTGGAGCTGTGTTACATACACAAATGCTATATTGTACATACATATGAGAAATCTACCAATAGTTTTCAACATTCCCAGACAGTAGATGCCCAAAAGTAACAAAACAAAATCAATTCCGCGTGACAAGGTGCCTGGATGATGCCAAAGTCTGGGGCTCATCTCGTTCACCCGAGCATGAAGGGTGCAAGTATTAATAAACCAACAGACACAAAGTGGGAGAAAAAAACACAGGAAGAGAGAATGCGAGGAATGATTTATAAGACAGAATAGTTGGTAATGGTTTGGGGGTAAACAATAGTGTCCCTCTGGCCTGGTCTGCATTTCATACTACTGTGATGAAACTGTCATAAGCACACACCACTGTGGTAATACAATCCTCTGGGGGAAGCTTAGTTTTTAATTTGGATGTCAGAAGAAAATGATTGACTTTTATTGTGTGTGTGTGTGTGTGTGTGTGTGTGTGTGTGTGTGTAAGAGAGAGAGAGATGGTGTATATCTATACTTGTCTCTGTTCGTCTGTCTGTATTTTCAGGTGCTCATGAATATTTAATTTGTTTGTGTGAAAACATTACCGTCAACTGCTCAAGAATTAAGAATCAGCTTTGCTATTACGCCGACCACAATTAATTTTATATTCATCATGGACTCGGCCACATGCTTTTTTCTTTACTTTTCGTCCATTTCCTGTTTCTCAGAAGACAATGGAAGTGCCCGAAACACATTTAGAGCATCACTGTTAAAACTTTTCTTTTAGTAAGATTTCCAAACAGACTGAACTGCTTTTGTTTATCGTTCATACATTTTCATTAGGGTTAGGGTTAGTTCTTAAAATTGCATAAATACAATGTACGATGGACAACAAGTAATAAGTGAACCCAGTTGCTGTGTATTCCCTTTGTGTCAATTATTTAACCCACATCCCTTTAAAAGCATGCATAAAGTTTTGTCTTTTATTCTTGCTTGCAGCTATGTCTGGGAAAAATGGCTGCAGAAATTGTCTCAAATAGTTAAAGAGCACAAAATTTAACTTTTGCTAAACTTTAAGAAACAAACAAACTCCAAATTGATTTGAAATTGTTTCTGTGCAATGTCAAGTGTATTTATTTGTGTTTTCTCTCATTGAACAACCAGATGTCACAGATTAGAAAGGAGTTTGTGATTAGATGGCTGTAGACAGCTGCTGGTATGTAAATACAATATGGGCTCATGCAATTAAATTAATACAGAGTGTAGAAAATAATGTATAGACTCAGAGTTGAGCAGCTCCACAGGAGTCTGGCTTTCATACAAAAAGCAATCTTGAAGTGACAAATAGACGTAGGATGAAGGGCGTCATCATCCGCAGAGCTTCATATCCTCCTCAACAACCATGAGCCATCAACAGCATTTCATTAAAATTATTTATTTCTATTCCTGAAAAAAAAATGCTCATTGATACAAGAGTATAGCCTAAACTAAAATCAGAACAGCATCACACCAGATATTTGGAATAGAATCGGATTGGGAGCATAAAGAGAAATGTATTTGAAACTGATTCTTGTAATCATGTGTAGACTGTGTCCTGAAAGACAAACAAAAAAAGAAAAAAAAAAAAAGATGAATCTTCTTCATAGAGCCTTTAACGTCGCCATTAAAGCTTCCCTGAAAGGCGTAAATATCGACCTGAGCGTGGACTCCTTCACAGACCAGTGCATTTGGCTGTTCCACCCTGGCAGTGTCATCAAATCAATCAACCTTTCTAATTAACTGCATCCAAATGAGCTATCGTCTTCTGTGCCTCTAAAAAAGACCCCTCTTCCACATCCTCATGCACACACACACACACACACACACATGTACAACACTGTTCACCATGCCCTGAGCTGGGTGCTATTTCTGCCTGCTCCCTGCCTCTAACCTCACGTGCTCCATCCTCACTCGGTGCTCAGTTCTTACCTTAGATCATTTCTAAAACATCCAAACAACAAATTCGACCTAGTGTTTTATTTTAATTAAAAATTTTAAGTTTTCCAGCTTTGCTTGATTTCTACCTCCTTTTATTGCAGCAGAATAATCACTTTCACATCATTGTTTCTGTATTTTCGGATCAGAGTGTCAGATAAACACTTTTTACAGATTCAGCCTGTCTGTGAGCTATTGTGGATATATGACAAACTATCTCTTTGAGGGCTGATAAAACAGGAAACTCTGTTAGGAACAGCTGCTCAACGGTACAAATCAAACCCTGCCAGGCAACTCTTGCTCTTACTTCTTCACATTTTCTTACATCCCCTCTCTCTCTCCTCACTGCTTCTGATGGAGCCGGCGAGTGGAGCTTCACTTACTGCCGCCCCCGGGGCACTTGGAGGAGCTCCAGATGTGCTCCTCCAGAACAGCGGATCAGCATCTCTGGTGTTTTTTTTTTTTTTTTTTTCCTTCTGTGCACCAAGCTCTTTACACTTCATTTACAATCAGTCCGCATTTTAAACTCAATCTGAATATCAGCTTCTCTTCCACCCTCCCTTGTCTGGATTGTGGCTTTAATTGAAAATGCAAACTATAATCAGATCAGCTGAATAAAGATGAGTGGCTAAAAGATGGCAGATACGAGTGACAATTCACATGGCTCTGCATGAGAATTGGAGAGGCTGGATGAGATAATGAGGATGTGGGTTTGATCAGTGTATGAGATGCTAATGTTGTGTTTTGGCATGTGGTTTGGCTGCTCTCCAATGCCCTTTTAGCCTGGTGCCAGTTATCTACAAATGATTTTAGTATGAAAAACATCTTTGGAAAGAACGATGGCTGTTAATCAGCATAATTATGTCTGTATGATGCCTTATTTTTAATTATACTGTCAACAAAATATTACTGTTGTAAGAAACTGGGAAATTTGGAAATTTTATTAAAAAATTATTTAAAAAAAAATAAAAATACATTCATTTGATAATTACTCAGCAACAAAAGTAATTAGTTAGGAGCAGTGTTGCACCATTTAGTGACATTAGACAGATTTCGCAGTATATCATTAATTACCTTTTAATTTAACAACATGTTACTTTTGCCTCCTGTGCAATGCACAGCTGAACACTATAGCTGACAGATGTAGCCATCACATGATGTTAAGGTATTGCAAAATCAATCAGGATTAGCTCAAACAGTGGCTGGCAGTTCATGCGATGCAAACGTTTCTTCCTGGAAATATGAACATTATTTTTCTCTGCTGGAGGACAAAAATATCCTGAGAGACGTGTGCCCACACACAAGGACTTTCAGCAAGTTAAACAATAGCATTTTGAATGGTCACATGTTATATAATTTTAATTACTCATCTCAGCTCTGTTAACGCTGACTTGTAGCAGGTTGTCATTCTCTGATCACATATACTCTACCGCGCTCAGCATTAGTCTCTGTGGCTGTACATGGTGCTGCACATACAGTATTTTCAGCCATGTAGAATAAAAATCCATGTTCTGTCATGGTGGAGGAACGGCCTCCCCACACAATTAAGTTAAAAAAAAATCGTTCTCTTTCTTCTCAGACTTCAAGTATGACAGCAAACAATCCAACCCACATAACGTAGAGAACCACTAAAAGTACTGAGAGCTGCTGCATTTCACTTATAAAGATAATATAAAAATAATGATTATTAATACCAAAATTCTTTAAAGTAATACAACACTATTCTGTAAATAAACTGATTCATTAATTGCAACATATTCTTGAATTTCTAGCAAAAAAAAAAAATACTTGAATGTGTTGTTGATGCTCAACAACAGGATTGAATTCACAGCACTTAAATATCTATTTAAGTCTTCGATTTCAAGAAATAACGTGTGATAAGTGTAATGATCCCAGTTTTGAGTCCTTGAGATTGCTTCTGACAATAATTTGCTCTCCCGCTTTCTCCCTTTTGTTGCTATTGACGCTCTGACCTTGCTAAATTATCCTCACCTGCCAAATTTTCAATAGGGATTAATGGTAATGGTGCATGTTCACCAGCCAAAACACATTCACTGGTTTGGTGCCCAGAATATTCGAGTTCCGTTACTGGAGGCAATATTTCTAAACTGCAACATGCAAAAAATTTTAAACAGAAACAAACAAAAGACAAAACATGGCAACAGAAAATGTTAGCTACACCTGCGGTGACTCTGATGTTATATACAAAAAGCTACATTTCAAAAGAATATTTTGAAATGTTTGTACCATGTACGGAATTGAAATTAGTCTTCCGAGTACAAAACTATTCCATCACCTGGGGTCTGATTGCATGATGCTATATATCGGAGCTTGTTGATAATTTAAGAGTTTGTTTAATTAATGCTGGGTTCAGGGCAGATGTTGATGAATAAAATTCCTTCAGGGATGACTTTAGTTGCATGTATATAGAGTACAGGTGCTAATTAAAAATATCAGGATCTCGGAGTCGGGGATCAAGAATAATCGTGAATTAATTTTTTGCTGCTTTGTAGCTCATGTTTGTCAATTAAAAACTTCTCAGGGGTATGTTTTGATTTACATTTTAGATTATGTTTCATATTTAAAGCACCACCTATCATTCACTGACTGGATTTACTAATGATGTGTTTGGTATAATCCGCGCACGTCCTGAAATACATATAATTTACAAAGTTGCAATATTTTACACTTGGTCTTTTTTTGATTATTTTGCTTTTGTGTCCTCAGCCCTCGTTGTATATTTACTGTTATTTCATGTGCTGTAGAAATAACATGTATTTTCAAATTTCCTTGATGGTCTAAACACATTTAAGATTGCCAACAGAACAGTAATTTTTTCCGTCTTTCTTGTAAGCCAGATACAATTTAACAGTGAACATATGCATTATTCATTTTTAAAGCCACATTCTCTGAGTGGATCATTTGGCCTGTGATCATGCCTTGCGGGGGAAGACTGTTTATTTTTTATTGAAATAATCTCTCAGTAGGAGAAAAGTTGCCCATGTGAGAAATCTGATTTTCTGGCAATGCTCCAGAGTGCAGAGGAGGAGCGCAGTGGAGAGTGGAGGCTGTATGAACAAGAATTTCTTTTGTTAAAGACTAACAGACAAGACAAACAGCCCTTTTTGCCTTGGCTGACAGCTAATTGCTACCTCAAAATCACTTTACAATCATTAAGGTGACTACCTGATCTTTTTGTTGGCACTTGTGTTGTGTATGATCCTTAACTTCAAGGCTGCGTTTAAATGTTTTGCTTCCCCTCTGTTTCTCTTCGACATTTCAATTGCAACTGTATGTGTTTGTGTGCGACAGAACGTCCGTGTGCGTGTGTGCCTTGAGTGTGGGTGTAAACAATGTGCACTACACAGCTGCCATACCTAATGTGCTTGTTAGCCATCTCGGACTCCCCTGAGGCACGTGTCCCTATCCCAGGACTTATTCATGGTGCGATTTTAACAAGCACTGCCGATGTGAGGCCATTGAGAGCTTGCAAGATTACAGTCAATGGCAATTTCATGTGCCACACAGAGTGCAAATGAGCTCTGCAAATATCACTGGTGCCCTCAATCTATGACAGTGACAGCAGGAAGGCTCACGCACAATGGCCACAGGCTGCAGGTAGCAGATATAATTGTATTAAGAACAGCCAGTTCAACAACCTAAGGAAAATTAAACTGCCTTTACACACACTCTGTGTGTGGATTATGGACACAGCAAAATGGTATTTTATTATAAAATAATACTATGAAACAGAGCTAAGATGATATCATTTAACACACATGAGGTAAATCATGGGTTAAAATGTTTGATGTAGCCTTTAAAGGAACAGTTTGTCATTTTGGGAAATGTAAATGTGCCGTTAGCAGCCGGTCAGGTGATTCCCCAAAACGTCAATCTGTTTCTCTGAAGGCTACAGGCAGTTAGCGTCGAGTTAGCATCTCCTAACCGGATGCTAAACTAAGTGGCTGCTAGCAGTGACTCTTGCATATCGTGCGACTTTGAGAGTGGTATCAGTCTTCTAAATTAACTTTTGGCAAGAAAGTGAGCAAGCACATTTCCCAAAATGTCACACTGTTTTTTTTTTTTTTCCTTTTTTTCTAGGGTTTAAATGAGATCCTGCAGAAAGTTTTTCATCTCAAAGGGCTTCTGCATTTTAAATGATATCAGCATAAAACAATTTGCTGTTTACTGTCAGTTTACTGTTGCATGTACATCCATATCTGTCTCTGTGCTCTCTGAGAGCACCGGATACGTCAGCTTTTTCACATCTCTCTGAAACAACACCTGTGGAAAAAAAACAAAAAAAAAACAACCAAAACAAACAAAAAAACAAATGCAAGGTTAACACCAGGTGAAAATCTATAAGAAATGAATTATTTATTTTAGTTGGAAACAAAGCAGTTAAATTAATTTTACACATACACACAGGAACATTATGAAAACTTTCAAACCGAGTTTCTTCATATTGAAGAAGAACAAAGACAAGTTCAAAGACTAAATGTTGTTGAGCGACGTCTTCCCCTTCATGTCACTAGTGTAGCGTCCATTAGCAGGTAAAAGGCTTTTAAAGTGTCATGATTGCCCCTCTGTTATTCCTGCATGTCCAAAAATAACTCGCACCTTGTATGCTGCTGAATTATGAAGTGGGACATGGTTTGGACTGGAAGCTCTCCTAAATGAAATCCTGTTCTTTCGCCTCAAATATGACAATGAACTGAGTCAAAAGTACAAGGGCACAAAATATATCGAGAATCAAGGAGAATCATGGAGGAGGCCATGTGAAAACAGAGACGTCTGTAGAGGGAGGGGCAGGGGGGGCCAGAAGAAATCCACTTCATGAATTAACAAGCCCGTGGTAATGGAGTCTAAGGTCTCATTGCTGTTTGTGATGGAAGCAGCCATGCATTCACTCTCTACTTATTAGGAGGGAATGGGGAGACATACTTCTTTTGATTAATACTCCTGCCTTTGTGGAGTTGATGGGGTGGTGGAGGAGACAAGCAGGGGAAAGAAAAAAAAGTAAAAAGGGAAGATGAGAAGGAGAAAACATTAGACATCTGTACTGACGGAGAGTGACTGACTCACTGGAGGAGGACAATCGCAGAGATTTAGCAACCGGCCAGATTAGCAACACATCAGGCACAGCAAATGCAAACAATGGCCATGAGTCATAATGCTCCTTGACTAAATATAACAGTGAAGAAAACAGGGTAGATTTCATGAGAAGCACTGATCTACAGTACACATTGTACAGTATCTATTCAGAAAGTATCACAGTTTGTGTTGAAATGATCCAAACAGGGAAACACATAAAACTGTCAGAACAAGCAAAAAGGATGTATCTCATTTTGGAAAAAAAACAAAAAAAACAAAAAAATCAAAGTCACTTATATTCAGTATAAAAGCCTCCATTATAACTCACCAGACCAGTAACCAAAATATGTGCACTACATGTCACCATGAAAAGTTCCTGACAGGCTTTTACTTTAGTAATAGCTACAACTGCACTGATTTTTCTCTACTTCTGGACCGTTACAACATCCAACATGAGTGTTTTGCTGCTTACATCTCATCTACGTCTGTCCACATTACAGTCAACTGACTACACACACCACTGGAGCTTGTGGAAGTCAGCCCAAGCCCAAACTTCCTTCATATTTTCTCCTATTTTGTCCTTATTTTAACTTGGAGCAGATTTTATTATTGACTTTATGCAGCTGTTTGCTATAGATTATGTAAGTTTGAATGACTTTTAAAGATTATGTTTTAATGTTTCGTCACACATTTTATTCTTATGTGATTTTATAACGGAATTGTTTTCAAAATTACAGATACTAAGAATGATGGTGACTAATATGTGAATTATGTTCACTCTATAAAAGCTTAATTTCTCTTTCAAAAGTCTGAGATGTGTTAAAGCCAGACAGACTCCCTTGACCTTCTGCCTGCTCTGTCTGCTGATTAAGAAAGGTGTATTCATGGTTTATAAAAGCTGCTGTCGCCATTTCACATCCAGCCTTGTTGTTTTATTAAGGCAGGCTTTTTCTTCTCGGTTGTGTTGACGCTCGCTTCGTGTTGCAGCCAGAGGCAAACAGCAGTGTTTGAGTAAAAGGCGTCCTAATGTCTGAGAGGTAAAAGAAAAAGGTATAAATTTCTTCTTCAATCGAGCTTTAAGGGACAAATGTGGCCTTAAAATCCTTCTACAGAAACCTAACCAAAGGTAACATCAAGTTAGAGAGCAACAACTTCTTTATTAATTGAGCTTAAAAAAATATTCACTAACATCTTAGACATAGACATTGTGTAACATAAAAATGGAAGAGTTGATCTTGACATGTTAATCGAGTTATATTTGACATTTACAATAGTGGCTCGCTGCTGTAGATTGCCTGAGTTGTTGGTACCTGTCAGATGTATTTTACGGAGGAGGAATGATAACATCTACCACACATCTTGCCTGTAATGCATGAACATCACACGTTGAATATTTCAAGGGATTTGAAGTAGAGTGGTGCCAGCTATCCACATCATTTTTCTGTCATTTGATTGAAGTATTTTTGGCATTTGAAATTTCAGTAGAAAACTGTTGGTGTCACATAAGGACACCTACGGTTATGGCTGCCTGTTGTTGGAGATGCAAGAAACCATCTTCATCTGGAATGTAAAATCCTCAAAGGCTTGCACCCCTGGAAAAGATGATATTGTATCACAGATTCAGATTGTGATTCAGATTCCTTTTATTGACGTTATAACAAAAAAAAAAAAAAGTATGAAAAGAAATTTGCATGTTAAAATAGCAAATAATTTGGATGATTAAAAGCACTTTATCAACATGTAATGAGTTTTATAAACACACACAAATCCAGTTTACAAAGAAGTGACCTACGTAATGAAAATCCCAGACGTTTTACACATTCCACTATCTGATAGAAATGGCTGTGACCTTACTGTATGTGGGTGGGTTTTTCAAATTCATTTAATTTTCAGGTCACATTTAAACAGATATTATGATTCTTGCAGTCTGTGTATGATGGAGCTGAGGTTTAGAGGCATTTAATTTGATTATTGAATAACTCCCACAACTATTAATTTAATCCTGTCATTGTTGGTGCTGGCACTTCAGAAATGCAATTTGACAGCCAAGTCATCATTTCTTTCATCCTGAAGGCTTTGGAGAAGAAAGACTGGCTTGCTCTGCACTCCTGCATTTCAATGGTTGAATATCAATCTTTCATTTTCCCGTTTCTGTTTTAAGCATAACATACTCATTAGTCCCCCCCTCTATACATGTACTGGTCAGTTTGCAATGCCCTTCAAATTAAAAGCTTGGAGTTTGGATCATGGATTCTGTGAACATCATAATGACCAATTGGGCCTAAAAGGTAAATAGCAGAATTGAAATAAAGCTGTCCAACTCACAAAAGCGTTCAAAATCTCAGCTTGCATCTATTAAGCAATAGTTTGGTGTCCTCATCTCCCCTTACCGCCTGTCTCTTACAGATCACAAGTTCAAACAGTTCTCTTTCATGTACTCCCTGACTATGCAACTAAAAAGAAAGATTGGAGGTAAGGTTGTTGTTTCTGGTTCTTTCTTATTTTATTCAATTCCAACTCTGTGGCTAGACCTCAAAAACCACTTTCAACAAGCAATACCTGCACCTCAGGTTACCATGGAAACTCTTCACTTAAAAATAGACCTAGAGGAATGAGAGCTTCGGGTGGAATATGCCTCCTTGATGTGGTTCGGGAAGATATATGGTGCTGGATGTACCTGAAACAGGTTAGCATCAGCTCTGTTTTACAGCATCCTGCAAGCATTAGAGCACCTTGAGACGCCACGTCTTCAAAGGTGGAAAAGCAATACAGCCTGTATTTGCTGATGCAACATTCTGTTACAAGGCTGAATTTATTTTGTAGGATGTCGCTGATGGACTTGTTACAGCTGAATGATGAATAGGTGCCTACTCGGCTTGACACGTTTCAGTGTATTTACAGTAGACAACGATAACAAAGCACCAGAAAACGGTATGTTTTTTCACCCCAGCACTGAATAAAGTCTCTATAGAAAAATGTTTTGACAGCTGTGACAGACACTGCTTCACTTCCAGGATTTACATATAACAGCAACTGTGGAGATACCTGACCAGCTACTAGTGGAGTATAATTCTCTTTTGTTTCAATGGAAATACAGTAATCTGCTTCACTGTCACGTAACTTAGCTTGTTTAAATTACTCTCAGAATAAAAACCAGTTTGATTTACATGACATATCACACTAGACTTGTCACTTTTCTTCTCTGTTGAGTTCATTAGGAAGAATTTCTTGTGAGCAGTGTTTTACACACACCACAAGTTCTTCCAGTTCACAGGCAGGGATTTTTTCACTGATCTGCTTCAACATCAGCTGCACAAAGTCTGTCGTGGTTGTGTTTACACTTAAAGACTGAACTCATTGAAGCATTCAGTCCACTTCTACAACATTAAAAATGACTATATTTAAAGGCAGACAAACATTGAAAGCATAAATGTTTCTATTGGTTTCTAAATTGCAATTATAATTCAATATTTTTTATCCTTGTTATAAGTGCACTTTTATTAGCAATTCCCTTTTTATATGAATAAACAGTGTACATATACTGCAATAGTGCATGATTATTTGTGTGTGTGCGTGTGTCTGTTTGATTTAGCATTTTCCCATGAAATGATTCATAGACTGTCCATATCTTCCTGTTGTTGATCTAATTATATGTGATTGACAGGGAGACAGACTGCGGCTCAAGTGGGTAGGGGCCTTGGGCTGTTTGTTGATCTACATTAGGTTCACTATTTCATACTAAACAAAGAGAGAGCAGTAATTTGCCTGTAATGAGGAGAAAACAACACATAGCACCAGGTACTTAAAACGAGTTATTGAGACAAATATGAAGACACAAGCTGCTGCGGTGTGAAATAAAGCCGAGACGCCTCCTTAACTGTCAGCGTAGAGAAAAAAAAAGATAATTCAGCACCCTGCATAGATGCAGAAAAACAGCTGTAGATAAAAATAAAATAAGAACATCTGCATTCAATGTCTTGCAGTAAAGAATCTGACAGGGACATTTTCTGACATCTTTGATAACAGAATTGTCAAATTGCTGAAATCATTGCCAACTTGTGTGTAACATCTGAGAGAATTAGGTTTGATTTGAAAGCATTTATCATTTTCTCTCAGTAACAAGCAGATTGGCCAAACTTGCCACAGTGTGTTCTTGTTATCTTGCAGAGGCTGAGGGAGATAAGCAGAGGAATCCAGGTAATCTAGGCTGTGTAAATGAAAGTGAAAGGGGATGTCTGGGCAACTCCTGTATCTATAATTGGATAGTTCATTCATTAGCGCGTCTTTACCTTCACCTTCTTGCTGGTCAACAGCCTGAAGAAAGGACAGGATGGAAGCTGAAGAGAAACGATGGAGGTTGAGCCCCCGCTGTGGCCTCAATTCACTAGGGAGTTGGTGGACGCATTTGTTGACTGTGACAAATGTGAAAGACCTGCAGTAGACAATTCAATGCGTAATTACTGTACTTATCTCAAAGGTGACATGAGTTTAAAACTTCTCACTGTAGTTTTTAAAGTAGCTTTTTATAATAAAATTGCCTCCATGGCAGATATAAAAAGTGTATATAATAAGTGATCTTAATATAAATATGAATAAAATGTTTGATATCATTAAGAGCTGAGCGTCGATTCTCAGAAATACAGACATCATATGTGGAATGTTCCAAGGAGGAGGGAAAAATAGTTCTGTTTTAGATTTCCACCAGCAGTCTCAATAGTCTATAATCCAGTGTAGCCACAAGACGTAAGGTTTTTCAGCTTTAGTTTTTTTAATACTTGGATAGTCATCAATCATGAATATTGCTCTCTCCTCCTACGCACACATAACATCTAGCTGGATAGGGCAGCTCCAGGTATTCTGTTCTGAAAGGAATTCTGTGCAATGCAAAAAAAAAACAAACACACACACACACACACACACACACACACACACACACACACACACACACACACACACACACACATATATATATATATATATATATATATATATATATATATATATACATAGCAAAATCTGCTAATATAGCCAACCACGAAAAAGTCAATTTCACATTAGACTATGTGCTAAACACCATAGGCATAAATGCAAATGTGTTCCAGAGATGTGCACTGCACTTTCAAAACACATTATTAATAACAAGTTATCATGGTTATTTACATGGGTTATTAGCATTTTAACCTCCAAACAGATTAAATATAGGCAAATGAAACGGTCTCACCTAATATTATACGTATGCCTCTTATTCCAGCTCATTTTCTAATTTCTGACAATGAAATGGATCCAAGAACGTCAATGAGAAGATTATGACAAATGATAGCTGTGGTTAACTATAATGGCTATGGATTAACTTTGATGAGGAAATAAAAACAGTCACAAATGCTCAAATGAGTTGAATTGGGCATAAATAAAAAGTCTTGGTGGGTCATTTATTGATTGTGATATGCAATGACAGTGACAAATGGTTTTCAAAACAAATGTCACATTTGTTCTCAGTGTAATTGCGTAAAGGTATTATAGATGATATTTATATGGCTGCGTTGGCTGAAATCAATTCACGGAGCATAAGGATGCACACCTTTATTCTCTCATAATGGCAAAGTAAGTCTGGTCCAGTTTACTTTTATTTTTCAATGAATAAACAATTCAGTATCTCAAAGGGCTTTATTTGCTCGACTGCACAAGTTTCTCACAAGTCTCGAAGGAAGGCCTCTGTGAAGACGAGAAAAATTCGAACAAAACAACCAAACCGCGCTCATGATAAATGCAGCCATATATGATGTTAAAATACTAGAAGTCAATCTGTGGCTCTGTCCAGGAAGAAAAAACTTTTAAATGTAAGAATTCTTAGGTGAGGTGTTACTCACCTCATATCAAAAGTAGTGAAATAAGAATAAACACAAGGAGACACTTTGCTATTAATAGATTCTTATTACCAGTGGGAAAAAATAAAAGTTTGAGGCAGAGAAAAATGTCTGGTCTCATTTAATCAAGTGGGATTTAGCTCAAGTAAAGTCTAGAATCTATTGTAGTTATTCAAGCATGCTAAAGTGCGAGTGCTAATAATGATACATAAATGGCTCTTTAGTGTATAGGTTCTTTGAAATAAAAGTGTTTCGCTATGTGTGTTAAAAGCAAAATGTAATAGCTCAAGAAATAGAATTGTAGCACGATTGTTAGTGTGTTGTATAAAACCTTTAGTTGGCATCAGCTGCTAGCTCAAATACAAATATCTGAAACAGTATTTGTTAGAGACATTCATGTTTATGTTCTGTTGAGCTGTGTTTGTTTCAAAAGGGCAAAAAATATCGGAGGGTGTCTTTTTAGTACTTCTCACCAAAACTAAATATCTAAAACAATTGTTCTTATATGGACTGAAGCCTAACAACATCCTGGCAACATCCAAGGCTAAGCCGTACCATGCAAAATGCAAGCTAGAAAGGCTAAGAATGCACAATAAATTAGGCTATTTGGTTGGTTTTAAATACTTAAAGATGGAACAGAGTAGCCTTTGATTTACAATATCCCATCACCATGTAAAATTTTCCACTAACAGATTCCTGCAGAACAGATGACAAAGCGCCATCTATGCGGTTATGATAGTACAGTCTATTCCCTCTAATACGCCGCTTTGGCTTAACATTTACACACTGTCTGTGTTAACAATGTCCATTGGCCTAAATTGCCGCTACATCACAATAGAAACTCTCAGTGGGAGAATGAAACCACACAGTAGGAGCGAGTGTCTACCCAATGTGAGAGGCTAGCAGCGACTGGAATCTGGTCCCTTACTGGCCTCCCACCATGTCTATTGTTTTAGACCAGAGGCTGCCAGAAACTGAACGTAGGTCCCTGCAGCAGTGGGTGAGGGTTTTTTTTTCTGTCTCTACACCACCCAGATACATTTCCTCTCTTTCAAGCAGTGCCATGAAGCTCTTATCTATCAGGCCTTCCAAACAGTACTCTGTGTACGAGGCACGGCAGCCGTCCAGGCTCATCCTACTCCCTGTGTTTGTTGTTAGCAAGCAGTGAGGGTGAGAGGGGCTCCGTGATGACAAGAAACATTTGTTTTTGGGATAATCATGTTTAAGTCTGCCTGGCAAACTTAAACACAACAAATTCCCATGACAGATTACACTTCTAAGTCTGTTTGCCTCCATATTTACAGATCAGCACTTGAAGGTTGAAGAGGTCGTGCTCACTCTTGATTGATTTACAATTTGACACATCTGCACAATGCCCTGTTCACGTGTGATTGTGAAGTGGTTTGATTATAGCCTGAGCCAGTCACACGGGCATCTTGTCAAGGCGTTCAATTATAACATATCATGTGAGAATCTCATAAAAAAAAAAAAAAAACCCTTTAAACCATATCACATAAACTCCACATGTGAATTGGCTCGGAAGAGTGAGCAATGCCACAGAATGAGATTGACTAGGAACAGTCCTTTCTCTCTCTTTCTCTATCTGTTGTAATATTGTTTGATACTTTTTCACCTGAGATCACCACTTGTGCCTTTTCCACCATCTCTACCAGCAGGATCAAAGGTGATCTTTGATGGGATGGACAATTCATTCCACCCTGACAGGTGGGATACAGTCAGGGATGCCCATCACTCAAACTCACCATCAAAATGTCAAAGACGTTTCTTGATCAATCACTTGAAGACAGGGAGAAAACTGGTCTCTTGACAATCAACATGGTAAACAATGAAATAAGAACAGCACCTCCTCTGAGATGTATGCTCTCTGTCATTCAATATTAAAATTTACTTCACAGTCATATTTAAACCCATGTGTTGCTTTCTCACTGTGCGAATTGTTGGGTTTTTCAATTCAAATTCTTGTAAAGTGCCTTGATTTGATGCTATACAAATAGAATAGAATAGAATTGAACGTTTCAATCACTTTATGTCTTAATCATGACATTTTACTGGTTGCTATGTGTGTATGTAACATTTCTGATTTAGGTGAAAATATTGTTCATTGTGTAAGAATAATGTAGATTAATTCTCCATCACTTAGGGTGTTTGAATCGAGAGGCTTGTAAGTTAAAAGGACGTGTGAGGTTGCACAGCTGCCTCTTTGGGTGCAGACTGGTGTTGTATTGTAAAAGTAACAAGATAAATGCAATCTCATTACTTTGATGCTTTCACCCTTATAAATATGCACGACCTTAAATAGTCACAAACAATGAATATTATGGAATGTAAAATTATGTTTTCATGGTCTCTGGTAGCGTTGATGAGTTTAATTTGAGTCTATAAAAGTCTGATTCTAACTGCAAGTTCTGTCTGCAATATATATGAGAATGTGATGAGAGATATGTAACGTTTTCTCATATTGCCAAGACTTTTGTTTGCATGTGTGAAGCTCCTCAGTGAATAGCTTATATTATAGCAAGAAAAGAATAATGTCTATGTAGAATTTCATATGTCTTTATCACACCACTGAGGGCCATTGTAATATGCATGCATATTTACATTCACAGGGACATCATGTAAATAGGAACGCAGATATGAATATGCTCACAAGCCCATTCATTTTTTCACACCTGAACAAACACGTTGAACACATGAATTCAAATAACCTGCAAAACACTAATCATTAAGTGGTTGTTGTTTGTATTTATTACTTGGAAATGTCACCGAGCTTTACAGAGTCTATCTCTGGAACTTGTGAAGGCAGTGAAGCTATTCCCAGTTAGAAATGCTCAACAGTAAATATCTATAAAAACAAAAGCTCATAAAGTCTCATATTAAGGAAGATGTTTTCAAAACTGACTCTTAATGGTGTTTGATGTTTCTGTGCAGCAGGAAATACAAACTGCTTTAATCAAAATGCAGCTACTGCAGTTACCTTCCTCTAGAAAATACTGCAGTGGCCTTTTTGAAATATTAAATGGACCATATGTGCATTCACATGTTGTTTATGTATAATATATTTTAATTTCCACAACTAGCTTTTAAAAAATACAGTTAGTGGTATAAAATAATACTAATAATAATAAAACATTCACACATTCTAAAGTGCTTTTGGGCTCTTCTCATAATGCTGTGGTGCTGTAGGTTCACAAACTGTGACCCTGAGAATAAATAATGAAGTATAACAATGAAAAACATAATATGTGAATGAAGCAATACCTAGAGTAGCTACCCACATAAAGTTCCCTCAGGTGATAGACTGTAGCATCCTGCACTGGCATTTTATTGTATTAAAATCCAGAGACCTGAGAGTCAGTGTTATTTTATTAGAGGTTGCAAAAAAGTTGTTCAAATAAGGTAAACGTGACGGGACTTCCACTGCAGATGACATCAGTGTTAATTAACTCTGAGTGTTAAAATCAACACCGTGCCGGTGTTTATACAAAATTAATGCAACACTCAGTCGCCCCCAAAGCCACGTCAGCTTTGTGAATGTACCACCAACCTCCCAATCAACACTTGTCATCTCAAAGTAAAAATAAGCGCTACATGAAAACCAAAACTTAATAACGTCGGGATATTTCCAACAGAGAGCTGAAGCAGCAGTCAGGCTTTGTTCTATTTAGTTTGGTGGACCATAACCACAGGGACCCACCAGAGTTCAGATGCTACTTGTCCTCTCCTGAGCACCCAGGAGCCTAAAATCCATAGTATTCCTCCAGTGCTTGAACAAAAGGAAGCAATTTCACACCATTCCCATGGGTACTTTCATCAGCAGGGTTGAAAAACAAAAACCGTAATCTCAATGCAAACTCACCTGGGGGTATAGTGAGCCAGACCACTGGTTGGCACAGTGAGGACCATGGCCACAGATAAACTGTGACCACAGCATGGCCTGCAGGGGTCACAAACAGCCTATTAGTCACAAATGCCTTCTATTCCCTCTTTGGGAGTAAATTACAATCATACACAGCTAAATTCACCACATAATAAATAGACACAACATATTAAAGAAAGAACATGTATAGAACTGCTGTTTGAAGATGGATTTTTTTTTAAACTCACCAGGGGCTAAACCAGGGGCTGTTCAACCAAGACTCAATGCTGACGTGTTTCAGTGAGATCTCAGGAAATGACTCATTTAACCAACAGTACTATCATTTCAAATGTATCTGTCAGACATGTGCCCATAACTGATTGAAGAAGTTCTTAATGTGTTGCTTTACTATATGTTCAAAAATAATTGCCTCCACACCAGCGAGGATGCTGACATGAATAAAGTATGATCTGCTGTGCTTTTTAAAACACACAGCAGATTTTATCCTGCGGAGGATAAACAGAGGTCATTCCAATATAGCCTTTAACGTGGAAGGTTTCTTTCTGCAGCTTTTTTGTTCTCAGAAAATTCTGAACTTATGCCAACTTGACAATAGCTAAATATAAAATAAATACAGGCCATGATTCGAGTATTGTTTCTCTGAAATGCACATATTTGTTGTGAGGGGAAAAATACCTACTCACAGCTACGAATGTATGGAAAAAATGCAATGCAGCATTGTTTGGTTAAGCATGTTATCTTTGGGACAATTTAAATGAGGTTGGCCAGGAATAAATTGTCATTGCAGCAAACACAATACCTCAGCTCCAAACAAATGCACTGGACAAAGCTTCATTGCTGTAGAGTGGAATGGAAAGTCTCACCTCTCATGCATTAAATCTCATATTCTTGAAGGGATTGATGCTTCCAACAATAGTTCACTAAGCCCAGCTTGTGGAGCCCTTTACCCATAATTGCTTGTAGCAGCAAAATTTTGCTGCAATAACAGCCCTCTATTGTGGAAAGCAGAATTAGAAAATTGTCAAAATAAAATATTTACTCTGCTTCGCAGTCAAAGAGGTAAATACAGGAACAAAGCTTTTGACTTAGAGGAGTGTTACCTCTTTAGAACAGTGCTGACAGTTTTTAAACAGGCGTATCCTGGTCTGAGCTTACCAGGAGTCACCTTCAAACATTGGCTGCATCGATAATGAGCAGCAGCGTGAGTGAAAAATCTTTGATTCAAACCAATTATCCGACATTAAACAAGCATAGTGTATGCACTGCAATATACCTGCGAGAAAAAACATTGGGATGTAGAGAAAAAGGCAAAACAGAGGGTTTTGCTGTCATTTTGATAAATGCACATTAGAGCAGTGGAGAGGAGGTTTGTGTGAAGGGTGGAGTCTTTGATTAAAGATGCAAAGCAAAGTGACTCTTACCAGCATAGCTAGAATTAGACCAGAGTGTGTTTTCTCTCAACGGGCCAGTCAAGGGAGAGATGAGCTCAGCCTGATCTGAAGCAATACCCATGATTGGAGGCGAGGGGGGTGGGGGTGAAGGCGTGAAGGCTGGACCACGTCATGGAGAGAAGAACCCTGGTTTGACACCAAGTTTTTTGAATGTGAGCAGGGATGGCGGGGGGCTCAAGGCACTCGATAATCTGCAAAGGTCGAAAACATAAGAGTATTTCAAGAGGGTGGAGGAGAACAAGCTGCACAAGTCCAGACAAGATATGATTAAAGCAGTAAGAGGTGGGCAGATTCACTGCAAGGGAACAGTCTGATCCGATGCACTTTTATAAGAAGAGAAACTTCTGAAAAGTTGCTTTATTTTGGCTCCATTACTGTAATTTATCTTCTCATTAAAAGTACAGCTATTTGTACCATGACTTCATCTGTGACTTCCCAGACGGTTGAGTAGAGAAAGGATTATTCAGTGTTGGTTCAACACTGTCCTTTAGCACTAACACCAAGCAGATAACAATTACAGAATTACATATTTTTTGTTCTTTGTATATCAAAATAACTACTGAAATGATTACTGAATCACCATGGTGCCTGTTTTCTGTTACCCATTTCTCAACAACTGCAAAGGAAATGTAATGACATTCTGTCATTTTTGATCACTGGAAAAAACTAGTGCCAATGATCGAGGGTATGTTGAGATATTCCACTGATTAAATTTGACCCGTTAGTCCAAGTCAGGGGATCAATGTAGTCAGCAGGACAGCATGGACATCTGATTGATATTTCATGATACTCCATCCTATAATTGTACAGATATTTCAGTCCGGGGCAAAGTGGTGAGGTGACACTGACAGACATTGCCAGCCTTATATATTCACACTGCTACCTCTAAATCCATTGTGATATTTGGTTTCTTTATTTTGGATGTTTTTAAACATGCTTATTCCTTTTTCCCTGGTAAGTAGAAACACTGCGTGTTGCTCGTCAGGCAGATAATGTGATGTCTAAATTGAAACAGCTAAATCAACGTGTCACAGCAGCGAAAATGTGAAGTTGAAATAAGTCGATGTCGTGGAGCAATGACACAGAAAAAGGAACCAGAGACTGAGGGACTGCATAAAAAGTGCGTATCTGTAACAATGCTAACAGTTGTAATGAATAAATAACTAAAAGTCAATGTATTATTTATGAAACGATTTCTGCAGCTGGAGCGAAGGCTGTGCTAAAACGGGGCAGAATGGTTTTAGTTTTCAGCGTTTGTGTGGTGGAACAGGAAACAAAGGACAGACACCATTGATCCTCTGCAGCTGCTGGATTCACAAATGAACTTGCCAAACTAATGGTTTCATGGAAGAATAACTCCTGAACTTTGCTGCAAATTGTGACAAATTCATTAGAACATTAATATGAAATGATGATAATTGAACTACTTCATGTGTTATTTAACCTAATAATCTCGTGCATTTTTTCATGCGTTCACATACTCCGTTGTGCTTACTTGCTGGGACCTTGGCAGCAAATCATGCTTCACTTTGCATGGGAATGTCTATATTCTCATTATGTGCACATCATGAAGATTGAGTGTGGCTCTGATGCTATCATGTCACCATGGTTACCAATTCCGCTGGCCTACACGTCAACACCTCCACTAAAAAGAAACAAGATGCCCAAAGAGTCAAGCTTGGCTATAAAACTATTTTCTCCACCACATGCCTCCACCACCTCACCCCGCACCACACACACGCACTCATCTGTCTATTTACCTACCTACCAACCTACAATATTTTTATAATAATAATATATAATGATAATAATTTTTTTTCCATATTTCTGCACATTTGCTGCTCCAAGTTCCATGACAGCGTGGAAGTTCAGTCATAAGCAGTGCTGGTTAATGACATGTCACTTAACTCTAGGGTTTATTTGTTCATTACAAACATAAAGAAATAGCTTTAGTGAGAGTTTTATCAAGCTTAGCACATTTGTAATAAACTAATGTTGAAAATCTGTCAATTCTCTACAAGCTAGCACTAACACTTAAAAAAACAAACAAAAAAAAAAAAAAAAAAAAAAAAAATCTGAAGTCAGGAAAGTTTGCAATTTATCACCAGAGAGTGTCAGACTGCGAGGCCAAAATCTTCTAGTCTTTGTGACTGTGTTGACAGTTGTGTAGATATCTACTTGGTCCATGAAGTCTATGTTTAGTTGTGTGTTTTGGTGCTGCTACATACTCTTATACCCAGAGACTTGAGTGTCAGCTACTGAACACCAGTGGTGTCTGTCAAACATGGACACTGTGTAAATTTTCTTTTACTGCTTTCGGGCATGTGACTCTTGAGCCATTCCCATGGCTCATGAATACACCACAGCACAACAGCAGTCAGCTCTACAAGCATACAGTCGCCTGCAGTGGAGATTTTAAAGTACAAAGTAAGCAGAATAAAAACTAACATGATCCATAAGCGTGAATGGGTAAAGAGGAGGTAAATAATTTTCATACCAACAATTTAGGGCATTCAGGGTTAGAGTTGGTTATATAGGTGAAAGAAAAATGCACTTCTTCTGAGCACACAGCAACTTAAAAAACTACTTACTATGCTTGAATTTATATTGTCAAAAGAAAACCAACAAAATTGGCTCTCAGCCAGCTATAGCATTTTGAAAAATACTGTTGCTGGAGGAATGTTACCTGGAGAAAATAAAAAAGTGCTTATTTTTGCACTTGTATTTTCAGATAATGTCCCCCATAAGTCATTCAAATGAGTGTGTCATGTGAGGAAGTTGAATGTTATGGCATCTGACAGTGTAATAGCCAGAATCATATGCCAGTGTTGGCCCAGATTCATGGTCTCACTTGTCTCACTTGTGTGTATTTCATGTCTCTGAAGGCTGTCACTTGTACTCGCTTCATACCGAGAAGACATGAATTTTAATTTGAGGACAGTTTTAATAGTGGCATGTGTAAACTTTTTCATTGTTGGGATTCCAAGCCTCTGGTGCTGGTGCAGTTCATGCATTTATTATTAGACCTGGATATGGTGTATGAAGACACCCTATTCATTCCAGTTAAGATTCTCATTGACTCAACTCACCTTTGCTCACATTTTGTTGTCTCCAGCAGCTGGTGGCCTGTTTTTGGGGCCATTGAGCCATATTTCAGAACTGTTACTTACCTTACCGTAATTCCCTAACTGAATGAATAAACATGTTGTATTCACAGTGCAAATCCACAGAGTCCTATGTAACAACTCATTAGTGAGTCTACAAATTTTTGAGACATCCCCGAGAAGCAAATCGCACATTTAAAACTTAAGGCTTAGGTAGTTGCTTTAGGAACTTTTACTTTTAGACCTGATGCTAATTACCTGGGTGACTGCAAAATGTTAGAAAGACAGAAACAAAATCAAATGAAATGTCAAATCTGTTGTGCCCATGAGACGCAGGTGGTGACAATTCCAAGACGACAAACTGAGGAACGCATCTGTGAGTGAAATGAAAACGGAGATAAATGATTCACTAAGACCGACTCCGACTGCGGATTAATTAGGGTAGACGTGACAACGCAATTGGAAACATGTAACAACAGAAACATCATTGAAATTAGGCACATGCTCACACGCACGCACGCACACACACACACACACACACACACACACACACACACACACACACACACACACACACACACACACACACACACACACACACACACACACACACACAAACAAACAAACACAAATATACGTACACACCGGTGCACAAGCTCAACAGTGTCAATTCATTGCTGCTCTGATGTCTGGAGGCTGATTTTTAACCTCAATCTACAAGGTATAAACTACATCGGGTCAAGGTCCATTCAACATTCATACATTAATGCCACACGATTATTCAGATGTGCGACTGTCATCACACCTGTCATTATTCTGCTGAGAGTATACCTCTGCGGACCCACTGCTGAATGATGTATCACCTGTCGACTTAGAAATCACCAGCACTTCCATCACACTCTCTCTCACCTTGGAACAGCGGAGCAAGGGTGCACAGGTGTGGTACCTTATAAGAATTCATGTTCCTCTCCCTCCCTCCTCCTCCACTGTATCCTAGCAGAGTGCTGTCATGGCACCTGTCATCTCCACTATGTCAAACTTCATTAGAGGAAGGCTTCGCTGGACCCCTCGCTGCACAGCAGGCAGCAGGTGGCTTAGGATGGTAACATCAACTGTCCTCTTGTTGTCCCCCCTCGTGAGCCATTTGAAATGCTTTCTCTGCCACTCTCACCCCACTTTGACCTACCTGTTTTGCATGATAACACCGCTGCAACCCCCTTTACATGCCACTTTCCTTTGTATCATCAGGCATCAAAAGCCACTGCTTCTCATGACAGAAACCTCTGCTCATTCATCTCAAGGCTAACAAATACACACACACACACACATATATATATATAAAGTCACTTTTTCCTCGACAAATTTATCATACCATAGCCCTTTTATGTTATACATCACTAAACCACACTCTAGTAGGTTTTATATTATTATCGTATTTTAAATAATAGCGTGAATGTGCGGCCATGGTTCCATGTTAAATACAAACCTGTTCCATGGTCTTTTTCCCCTCATTTGAATTCAGACACAGACTGAACAGGAAATACGAAAGACACCATCTGTTCATGTACTACAGCTACAAGGTGAATTCAGGTAAAAGTCATTATAGCTTACATACTGCTTATTAAATCCATACCAGGCCAGGAAGACACAAATGCAATAACCAAGGTAATTACCACAAGGGGCAGAAGAATATGTCCATCCCTATGTATGAAGGAGAGAAATCTGATCCATACAAAAAATGTTTGTAGTTCAACCTAATTCTTTCCTTGTAGCACATCACCCAAGAAACAGAAAAAAGATACAGAGGTCAGACAGATGAGATGCAGTTAGATGCAGGTAAACACCAATACACTGTTACTAAAATAACATTTGTGGTGAAGTTCAGGATTTCAGACATTTTCAAGGATAGAAAAACATTCAGACCTCCATATTGCTCAATGTATCCTGAGGTCTGGGTCTTGTCCTTGGGTTTCTTGCTTCACTAAAAGCAGCTGTTCCTGGATCAGTGGTATCATGATACTGAGCAGAGGCAGGTTGTTAATGCCTGTGCTACAAGCCACTTAATCTGAACCATAAGGAGATGAAATAATAAGGTGAAATAATTGAGTTGAACAATGTAATCAAATAATAAGAAGCTTAAAGAAATAGAGAATGCATTCTAAATACTGAAACCAAGTTTAAGACAAAAAAAAAAAAAATGTAGTGACTGAAAAAAACTTTGAAAAATTTCTTCAGTTGTTCAATTTTCAAAACTTAAGTTCCAGTAAATATTTCAGTTTTCTGAACAAATTTCAGATCAAATCCAGAGGGAAAATTCACTTTAACTATATTCAAGTTTTTCAATTACCACAAATCAGATATATAAAAATAAAAAATTCAAAATGCCAAATATTTTATTTTTTTTTTCCTCAAACCAGAACCCTGAAATAAATATATATTTGAAGTAAAGTTTTTTTGGAGCTGCATAACTTGAAGTTAACTTTTTAGACTTTCACACAGTGACAATTCAGAGAGATGAACTAAAAAAAATCAAATTGAAATTCTTTCAGGCTTTTCAACAAGTATTCAGAAGTGATTAAATGTCAAATTTTAGTGCTCATTTGCTGATGCGTTTCCAGTTATTATGGCAGTAATTTACATCAAAAGTCTCCCTAACTCACCTCCTAAACCAGCTGGGTTCTCTACAAGCTGAGTGAGAATTTCACCTCAAACAGAGACGAATCAAATCAAAAGTGGTCGAAGCTAAAGCAGCAGACTGAGATATTCTGACCTTTCAACCTCACAATGGATCAAGATACAGAAAAGAAAATTTACAATATTTCACTTCTGGTGAAGTAACTCAATAATGTTTTTCAATAACCTTCTTGCACATCTTTCATACTCCATACACTCAGCACTTTCTGTTACCCTGAGTTACCCTGATGACACCACTTTGAACTACTTTCTCGGACTGGTTTCTATTCACTGGCACTTTGTGGAATTGTAACTAAAGACCTATTTGCAAATTTATTTCTTGAGATTTAATCTGCAACTTATGGTTTTCCTCAGCGGAGGAAGTTTTTTTTAGTTGTTTTTTCCGTATTTCTTTGCTTTTTATTTTTTATGAGAATAAAATTTCATAACCGTGTTGCCAACAATTTATGTTTTTGGACTAGATTAGTCTAAATGTTTAAATATGCTCATAAAAAATCCTATTAATGGTATTCAAAACTAAATAAATAAATAAATAAACAAAACAAAACAAAACAAAACAAAACAAAACAAAACAAAACAAAACAAAACAAAACCCACCAGCTCTAAAGCAGGACACAGTTTCTCAAGATGAACTGGTTGTATCATATTCCCAGAAAATTAAATGAATAGCTAGTTTCTTCCAGTATGTGTCCCGGGGGAACGGGTCTGAAATGTTTTTGTTTAGTGAGCATGTTAAAGCGAAGCGGACAGAAAACATAGAAACGGAAGGAGACGGATTATTTCCTTACTTTGTCTCTGTCTCTCTTTCACCTGGACGCCTGGCTGGTGCCACTCACTCTTTATTCAAAAATGTTGCCGGAAACAAACCCTGTTATTGATTCCTACTTCTCTCCTACTGATTTCAGATAGAAATCTATATGCCCAAGTTCCTCATTTCTCCAAAGTGAAAGTGAGCACTCGTCTGATAAATGACATAGATTGATGGTAGAGACGTTTTTGTAGTTATTGATAGAAAGCTTCGTCCCATAAATATTTAATACTACTGAGAGTTCTTCCAGTGAATCAGAATCGGTGATGGAGTATCTTATTTCTTGCTTTGTTTCCTATTGTGGAAAGTGGGCAGCACAGCGGTGACCACCAGCCTACACATTGTTTTCTAGCCATGAAGCACAGCAGCACAGAGAGCATATTTTTGTGATTTGAAAAAGCAGTTTGTGGATTACAGTCTAATTTAAATTCAGAAGAGGGGACATTAATTTAGTTTAGGGGCCACCTCCAAGGTCTTCTACTGCTTCTTATTATTTACTACCTGCTCACTTTATCTGTCAGCTGGAGGCAGAATTACTGCTCCCAACTCTAAGTGCTGCCCAGCCCGGCACTGTAAAGCACAGTCTTTTGATTCAGTCCTGAGCCAAATATCTTCAATCACAGACGCTGGCGTAAAGCTGATTACAGTTGTTCACCTGGAGCTTCGTAAAACTGTTACAATGCAGCTAACAGAGATATGGAGGGACGGATGAACGGGACATTAAAATATAAAATAAACTTTGTCAAAAGGTTATAAAGACAATGACGTATTTTAAAAAAGCAAATTAAAACCCAAATGGGGAAAGAAAAAAGAAAAAAAATCCTCACACATTGACACTCAGCTTTACTGTTATGACTGTTTTCCTCAAGTGGCCCATTCCTGTGTCCTTCAGAGCTTGACCTTGATGCTGTATGTCGGAGCCTGGCTCCAGCTGTTCCAGTAGTGTTTATCTCAGGCCATAATTACCAATGACAGTGTCTCAGGGAGGAAGTTGTCTCCTTGACAGATAGAAAGCAAAACACAGTCGACAGGACAATGGAGGCTGAGGCCATTTTACAGCTGAGGAGAGGGAGAGTGAGAGAGAGAGAAAAAAGATGAGATGTCATAGTGGACCAAGACATAAAATTCACACCATACCGAATGGACATAGGAAGGTGCGGGTTAGTGAATGTATCCTGTATACTGTGGATCAGTCATTCACAGAAACACTCAGAGGACCTGTCACAGGATCCCAAATGGAGCTGCAGGTACAACGTGAGGTTTCAGGCAGGCAGCAGCTGAGTCATCACACATGTGCACACAGCATAGGATTTCAGTTTTAGCGAAGACTGAGAAGCTGCCGAAGGCACTGGAGATTAAAAAGTGCTATTTATCCCAAGCAAAGTAAGACTCTGCTCTTCTGATCCCCCTTCTCTCATTCCCCTAAATCCTCTATTTGTTTATGTGGGGATGCACTCGTGGTCCCACCCAAAGCCAAAGACTTGTGATTCACAAACAACAAGAATCAGAATTTCATTACAAATATCTCATGGGGAATGTCATCTAAATGAATCCTGTGCTCTTAAGGGAAACTGAACAGTTCCCTTTCTAATAAAGAGAGACGGTTCAGAGAGTTCAAGTGACAAAAATCTCTTAAAACTTTATCACACTGAGATGCTTCTTTGCGAGGTGCCATAATCACAGTTTTTTTTTTCTACAATGTAAGCAGATTAGCAAAATGCTTGCATCAGCACATAAGATGTATGGAGGAGATACAGATGTTGCTGCTTTCACAGGCTAATATCTCCTCTGGGCTTCCGCAACAACTTTGTTTCTGTGATGGATGTAGTTAGCTGTCTATGGGATCAGGAATCATTACTTAAAGTCAACACTAGCTTAAAACTGATACAGTGTGTTTTATTGGCCACAAGCGTCATACACACAGGGACACACCTACACACACCAACATAGCAATTTTAAACCTAAGACCCAGGATATAAGTCACTCTGTCACTCCACTGCTTGAGTCCAAACTGAAATAACCCCATACCTATTGGATTAATTGCCATAAAATCTCTAGTACATATGTCAACAGTCCCCAGAAAATGAAACCTATTCACTTTGGTGAACTTTCCACTAGTGACATGTCTGGACCACAATTAGATAGATCATCTTTCTATGTGAATTACATACCTTTATCTGTCTACCATTATTCTGTCTTCTGGATGAACTGAAACTTCATTGCCTTCATTTTTATTCTGTTCAGTATTTTGGTTTATAACCAAAAGCAGTGACATTTCAGCTGCCCCTCTGTATTTTTTTTTTTTTTATATTTGTAATTATCAAATCCCTAGCATGACTATTCACTGAAATAATTTGGTGAAAAGGGTAAATAGTACCTGCTAAAAGAAGCATATCACCTTTGTTATTGCGAATATGTAAGCATGCTTGTGTTAGTTTTTTTTTTTTTTTCTTCACAGAGGCACTAATGAGGGTATACTTAACACTTTCACCCTTTTTTTTTGGACATTAAAAAACCTTCAAATTATCTGAGTAGAAAAAGAATTTCTGACTGAACTGGTTTGTACATTAAAGGCAAAACCATGGATGAAAGGTAGCGTTCTAAGAGTATCTGTTGCAAACATCATTCATTATGGGCGATGAATCACAAATGAGGGTTTGAAATATTTCTTACTTAAAAATTAAGGATTGGAATTAGCTAAAAAAAAAAATGCTGAGATGTAATGAAATGCAAAATAATTCTAATTTCTAGTAGTGTGAATTTACATTCTACCAACCCATTCTATTCTAAAATAGCAAACAATGTCATCTTTATATAAACACGCAAACAATAAACTACTGTTGTTTTGACAGAGCGTGTGGTGTATACTAACAACACAACAATACAAAGCAGGCTGGCATATTGTGTACTGCAATGAGGCCTTGAAGCCTTTGATTAAAGAAAACATGAGTTCAATAGAAGAAATAAACAAATAGGGAAGATTCATGAGATGATATCAGGTTTTAGTAGAAATAAGTTTATTTCACTGTGACAAGCAATATTCACACCAGTAAAGCTTTGCCCTTTGACAAAAATCTTTACATTGGACTTTTTTTTTTTTTTTGCAAGAGTTTCACTTTCTTCCTTCTCCATTGGCTCATCCACAACTGACTGTTTGAGCATTCATCAAACTAAAGCTTTTCCTTTGATCTGTTGATATTTTCACATGGTTTTTGTCATTTAATTTTTCATAACTGGGAAATGTCTCTTAATCAGGTTTCGGTTCCGGAGTAGCGGTAATTTGCAAGACATTATTTCAAATCAAGTGAGGATAAGTTTCAGTGATGCTAAGCAGCCTCCTGAGGGATATTTTCTGCTTGACAGCACCTGACGGTCACCTCAGTGACGATCTTACAGGAATAATGTGAAATTATAGCAATCCATGCCCGAACACAATAATATCCTTCCTATTGCTTTTTTTAAATGTCAGGAAATGATCCAAGTTGTTTTGTTGGAAATTCCGCTAATAATTACTGCAGTTATTTTAGACTGCTTAGTTTTTATTCAGGGATGGAAAGAAAGAATATATATAGTCATTAATTTATTTACTGTAAAACAGAAGTGACATATTGTAATTGCGGTGCTATCACTGAATCTGCCACTGGTATCTCATTTTACCAAGAGTGTCAGGGTGACTGTGAAATAATAACAATGCACAGGTGGTGTAACCGGTACAGCATTTTACGAACACACACTGTTTATGCATCATCACTTTTTAATCTCCTAAAATTTAAACCTGTACTCTGCAGTTGAGGTTTTATACATCCAACAGAGAGCCATTAGACACCTTCACAGGCTGAACAGGAACTGAACATGTGAGAGAAGGCTGCATGGACTCACATTTTGCCACCTATTCGTTACATGTAATAACTCACTCTGTCTTTGGAGGGATGCCAGACACCTCAAGTAAAACACCTACTATATCACACAAGGGTTAATAAAGAAGGTGTTATAGTGTTTTATTTCAGCACAAGGCAGCACAGTCCTGGAGCTGTACTAATGAGCCAAAATGGCAGCATCACTGTTTGTGTCCTTTTCATTTGCATCCCATTTTTTATTCATTTATACAACCTTGGCATCCCGGCGTAGAGCTCATCTTGGTTCTTTTCAAGGAGGAAAACAAATCAACACTTTGCCTTCCTGTCAAGAATGGGTGCGCTCACCCACCTCTCCTGTGAGCCTAGTCTTTAACACTTGTCAAGTCTGGATGTAGAAAAACCCCTCTCAGAGACGCTCACCTGTGTGAGATACTTCAGATTTGACAAATATCTTTGAGAAAAACATCAGCAGAGGCGAGACCTCCTTCGTGAAACCAGGTTTGTAGTTTCGCTTTGCAACTTTTATCTTAATTGAATTGAATTGTGATCAGCAGCCGTGTAGGTGTACACAGTGAATGTTGGTAACTATTTTGTTATTCATTCAACTGCTTTTGGCTGCATCAAGGTCAATAAGCTCAGCTCTGTCTCCCTGAATCATTTTCTGGTAGCTACTAAATTCTTTTCATTTTAATTTTACTATAACTAGGATAGTCCTCTTAAAATACGGAAAAAAAAAAAAAAACTATTTACAAAGCATGTACTGCCATTGTTACAAAGCAGAATAATGTATAGTGAGTATGTATAACCTTAAAGAGCACTGTGAGTGCTCTTTAGTGCTCTTTGTGAGTAATGTCACACCTGAAATGACGTTGACAAACATGCAATCCCCAGTTTTTCTTACACAGCTGGTGTAACAGTTGAAGACTGATTTTACAGGGCAGTTCTCAGGGGTGTAACTGTGTGAATATGAGAATATATGCTCAGTCAACTTACCCTTTATAAATACAGACGAACACACACACACGCACACACACACACACACACACGCAAACAACATCCCAAGTGTTGTGCTGCATGCTGAAAAGATGCACATGAGGAAAAGCAGATGTTGACAAAGGCACTGTTGACAGAGTGAGGAGCAGAGCGGATGACTTCTCCCTCTCAGGTCTGACTCAGAAGCACACAGTCTGCAGGTTATGATTGTTGTATTGTTGCTTGTGTACTTACTGTCGACTCATCTCACAAAAACAAACAGAAATGGCATTAAATGAGTGAAAAACACAGCGTGCAGAGAAAATGGAGGGATAGGAAGCGACGGTTAAAGCGATTTAACCGAGCTGCATTGCCAAGTGGAAATAAAGATTGTGTAGAGCCAAGCTGTGCCGTTTGTGACAGTGAGAATAACAATGATGTAAGTTATTATCAACTCCTTTAAATGTGTTCTCGGCTCACTGGCTTGTTAATTCACAGTACATTTGCGACACAAGCAGAGCACAACTTTTCACATTATCACTTTATAATCACTATCCCAGCAGTACATACACAAACCTTTTTGATATGTGTTTGATTTTGAGATTAAAATGCAAAGACTTCTGATTAATGTGAAATTTCAAACAATAACTATTTTGTTAAATTGAATTTTTAATATTACTTGAAAAGTAAATTTTTTTTTCCTTCCACAGAAACACAAAGCAATGAACGGTTGCGGCTATTTTAGCAACAGGTACAGTCTTCACGCAGAGAGTTGTCCTGGTGTGTGGCACTCCGCCTTCAAGTTCAAACAAATCCTAGGTTGGACTGACTAAGCTATGTCAATGAATCAATAAAGCACCCTGTTATCTCTCTCTTGTTTTATAATCAAGTCTCCTAGAAAGGACGTAATACCTTTGAATGGAGAGGATGCTGCAATCTTGGATCAAGGACGATGTGTTTTCTACAGGGTATTTTGTGGAGGTTGTTATCAACGCAGTGGGGGGGAGAAGCTGTTGTAGGAGCAAAATGAGAGGGAGCTGGACAGACAAAGCTGGACAAGAGAGAGAGAAAGTGATAGAGAAGGCTGAAAGAAGGGAGATAGAAATTAAGAATCTGCTACAGTCTGTTGTTATTTTCTGTGCTCGTAAAGATGTTTTCATCATACAAATAGCTTTGGTACATGCACAGCACATTTATAACAATTATAAAAGCCTGGAGTGCTTGTAATGATGCACATGCTGTTTCTTTTAAAAAATGAAAGTGCCACTTGTTTAAAGTTGCTGTAATTAGTGTTTTTTTAGGACAACAATGGATTAAATAAGCAAGTGTAATATAATGTATTCTTCAAACCTTTTATTTTTTGCATGTTCTCCTCATGTGTCTATAGATTTTTTCTGGGTTCTTCAGCTTCCCAGTCCCAACAGCCTTTTGTCTTGCACATGCATTTTTATGTTTTCCAGCTCATTGTTTTGGTTTCCTACCTGCAACATTACCACTTCGGTTCCTATTGCAGACACAGAGGTTTTTTTTTTTTTTGCAAATTCTCACACCTTTAAACCACAAAAGCATTGCCAAACACTAAGTCCCCAAAGCATGTTCACCCAATAAAGAAGATAAAGCGAATAAATTAGGAAATAAATTAGTTAGGGGAATACATTTACGAGCTCAGTGTTGTTCATGTGTGCTTGTAGCAGTTAATTGAAGGTATTAGGTTTCATCTCTTTCTCATCTTTTGGTCATGATTGTGAAGCTCTAACTCTGCTACCAAGTCAGTAATAAAACTGTTAACAGACATTTCCTCTCATTTTCATAATTTCTTTGTTGAATATTTATCGCATGTTAAAAACCTGGATGATGAAGGTGTATTACTCTAAGTCAGATTCACTCACACACTCACACTGATGTGCACCAGGTTGATATTAGTCTCCTGCTGTAGCCTATTGTTCCAGTTTTAAGAGCTGATGGTTGTAAGAACACAAGCACTTATTTCCCACCAAGGTCAACAACTTAATTACAAATTAATTTCTTTTAGAAAAATATATACTCTTATAGAAACTTACCACTGTTCACTTCAGTCATCACTTGGTGCTGTCCTCTGTGTTCCTGGGAGTTATTACGGCAAGTCTTGTATTTTTTTATTTTTTATTTTTCTCTCCTGTGAGCCGACTGTATTTTCCCCTCAAACTGTTTGGTGCGCTTTTGCTTCAGTCAGTGATTTTCTGCAGTTCCCACAGTGACTATGAATGGCCTCAGAGAAGACGCTTCTCTGTACCGTAAAGGTTCAGAGAGTAATCACAAAGGCAATACATTTTTCCGGTTGAGAAAAATAGGTAATTCAAGGAGGGATCAATGCTGTGGTGTTCCATGCCCATTTGTTCGAAGTACAAACAAAGAAATTATTTGTGATGCACTGTGAATGCCTTAGGTCTAAACTGGCTCAGGATTAGGACTGACATTTCTGGAGTGCAACCCAGGTTTGAAGCATTTTTCTAGCTCAGTTGAGTTCTGCAATGGCACACGGACAGTTGATTTTTATTTTTTACTCATTACTACTATTGTCTGTTAACTAGCAACTAGCAGGTGATGAGAATATAGATATCAAAAGAGTTTTATAGAATAGATAAAGTAGCAAAATGATTCTGCATCTGTATGCGGATGTCTCACCTTTGTATTGTAAATATTACTACTAAATAAACCTGAAATAGCATTTAAATGTAATGGTAATCGTATACTTACAAATCACTTTTCAAAGTCATTTTGTAGCAATATTCTATACAAGTCAACACTGTTTTTCAGCAGCTCTTATTCTACATAGGCATCAGGCAATAGAGCGTGTGGAGGCGTATGTCTCTCAGAATAATGCAATCTAACTAAAACACATTTTTTATTTCCCAATGTGGACAAATGACAACAAATCAAAATTACATTTAGCAAAAAGTAGGGACCATCTGTTTGTGATCTGTATGTAACATTACCTTCTTTATGGATGTTTGAATATTGAAAATAAATGGTTTTAATAAATTAAATGAATACTTAAGTAGGCAGCAAAACTACTTTCTCCATGTTTATTCTTATAGGAAATCTATTTATACTGGGATGGTTGTGGAGTGATGTTTTATCTACACTAGTTTCTTCCTTTGTTTAGTTTTTCAAGGATGTACCACTGTTCCAAAAAGAAACAGCTCCGATTTACTGAATGTACACAGAATTATACCAAGCTTATCTTATTTACTATATTAGTGTTATCTGCAGCAACTCACTGTGAGCCATCTCCCTGATAAATGAATTTCACATTTAGCAAATAGATTTATCGGGGAAACACTTTATCTAGGAGATGCCTCATTATACTGACACTTAATGAAGCCATGAAAAGATGAATCATTTTCCTTGTGTCCGCTGTCAAGTAAACCCTCACATCCTCACACAGCAGAGATATGTCAAATCTATATTACTGAAGCAGCGTGTTGCTCTTATCAATCTGTAAAATACATATACAACATGTAACCTGTTGTATGCAAACAGGCAAAATACACATTCTTCTTTTTATTCTAAACCTGTCTGTCAATTTTCTTCCATCAGACTTTTGCCTGGCTCTTAGATGTTGTCTCCCTCAGCTGTCTGACCCACTGTGGTCAGCTCAGAATGTAATTGTGAATCCTCCAATCACTAGTCAATAATACATGTTTAAACTGTAAATCAGAGGAAATTGCAGTCATAACAGAAACTTTGGCTAAATAAAAGTTTTTGTAAGTAAATAGTGGCAAAGGATGACAGTTTGTCAACATAACACCCGAAAGAAATTAACCAGAAAAAACGGTATATGTGAGGACGAGATTATTTATGGTTGACGTCACTGTGACCTTCATTTGCTACAGCACTTAGATATATATGCAGACATTCAGTAGTGTAACAACATTATAACATATTGTATTCTACAGGTTTGGACAGCATGAATGGGGCTACAATAACAGTGAAAATATGGACATAAACATTTTGAAGTGGTCTTTTTTCCTATCCTTTCAAAAGCTAAGATCATGAGATGAATTTGACTTAAAGATACAGGTTACACCTTATATTAATCTGCTTTTAGTAGTGCCAAAAAAGGCCCATTCAACCTGTTTTCAGAGTTGAGGCTACCTTTAGCATCAATATCCTACTCTTAATACTCCAACAACTCCAGCCAGTGTTATTAAAAAAAAAAAAAAAAACACAACCTACAGTTGAAAAACACTGAGTCTTGTAAAGTGGAAGATTTCTTTGGATGTTTGCATGTATACTGAGGATAATCTTGGCATTTTTGATCGATGACTAGCTATAGACAAAGTACTGCACTTCCACCTTAGAGAATGACTTCATTAATTACTTATTTTCTTTCTAAGCTTTAAGAGGCAGCAGCAGCAAGGAAACAAGCACTTTACACTGTGATTCATCATGTTTCTTTGAGAAGTTTGAGAAGTTTGAGATATTATCCAAGTAACAGTGATTTCAGGGATAGCAGATAGTGTGTAGGCTGCATGTATGAGTGAGTGATTGAGAGAGAGGGGGTGTCTAAGGCTACTAGTCAGTTTAGAGTGTTAGAAATTAGCAGTGTATCTGTGAATGTAGTGGGCCAGTATATATTCACATTAGGTTATTTGGCAGTAAATAAGTGCTACAACTCCTCAAAATCCAAGTCTTCCTTATGCTTCCCATTCAGTATGGATGCACAGTAGAGAGGGTAGATAGTGGGTGACTGTCCAGCTGAATGTGTTTAAAAGTCAGTCACATCACTGAAATCTAAAAAGAGATACTATGTTGTTTATTTAAAAATACACATGGATAACAGGTGATAATGCTGACTGAGATATGTAGTTAGGGCATGTGTATTATCACTATAACAGGACAGACACTTTTGATCTGACTCTCAAAAGCATTTCAAAAATGTTTCAAAAAACACTATTGAGGAAATCTTTTGGTAAATTGAATTGTAAGCTGCAGTGTTAGGATGGAGAGAATGTCAGTCTTAGCAACAGTAACTAAGCAGGGCAGAGGTTAGGGACAAGTCAGTTCGTGTGCACACATGATGTGATGTAGTGATGAGTCCAGCATACATGTTCATGAACAAAAGACCTCACTGCACATGGGTATTGACTCTCGCTATTCAAGCACACCTTTCCTTTCACCTCCTCTATGAAAGCACAAAAATATACAGATTGACTGTAAAAATACAGCTGACAGAAAACATTTTCCACAGAAGTCCTTTAGAAACCCATTTACATCTAGGTCAGACTCAAAAACTGCTGCCATTTCCCCCAAAACTGAAATCAGACTCACAACAGTCTGTGTTTGCCACATGCAGAGATTGGAAGAATGTTTTTTTTTCTCATATTTGTCCTTCCTATAGCAATTCTTTGTCCTTTTGCCCATGTCCAAAACAACATTTCTACAGAGATCTGGACAAATTTGGCATCTCAGTGCACATGAGTTACACATGGGACACTTCATAGTACATTAACCCAATTCCAGTGGATTAAATCCCACCTCACTTCCACCCATGCCCCCCCTCCAACCCTAAGATCTCCTCTCAAACCCCTTTGCCCTGTCAAAAGTCATGCTCCATTTCATGGCTGCGGTGCTCAGGAACATCTCTCTATCTGATGCTCCAGCCAGGAAGATGTGAGTGAAGGAGGACATGAGTAATAACAAAACCCAATTTCTTCACTGAAGATGGCTTTAAAACTCACAGCATGAGTGCAGAGTGGGTATATCATTAAGCTCATCTAGGTCTTGTGCAAACCTCCAGGCACTATAAATGAAACCTCTCCTAATGGTCCTGGGAACTATTTACAGCCAACAAATACACTGTCTCTGTCAACTACAGGGAAATTTGAGTGTACCTATTGAGTCTATTCATTTTCTGCTGGTCATAACACTGTTTCTCTATAAATGGGCCTATACGGGAAAACGATTCTTTCGAAGAATAATCATTGGTTGTGGGTATGCTTGGATGTGTTGTCAAGATGTTTTCCTCAGCACAAATTAAATTGGCCTCTTGAAGCTAAAAGTGCTTAATAGGAGTATTTAATTTTATTTTTTCAGTTCATGTTTTTTTCCCAAAAGGATCAAGCGCCTTGTATAACTTCACTAAAAAGCACTCACCAGAAATTTTTAAACTGCTAAGGCACATTTAATTAAATATTAATATTTTTCCTCCGGTTCCATGTGTTTATCCAGCAAAATATTTCCACCAATTAAATTTTTAACTTTTTTTTTTTTTTTTTTTTTAACTTTTTGACATAAATCATTGGTAGTTGATGTTTAAGAAGACACACATTCTGCCACAATGTTTAGACCACTGACGGCTGAATTGAATAACATTGATCATTTTGTTACAAGGAAATGTTCTGCCAGGAAACCTTGGGTCTTGATGTTCATCTGGAAGTTACTCTGACAAACACAACCAGCCTTGACATTGTTTCACACCAAACAAACATCTCATGGCAATGGTGCTCCCTGACAGCAGGAAATGTGCCTTGGAGCCTTGCAGAAATTGCTCATGGAACATGACAAAGAGCCCAGAACCCAAAAGAAACTGCTGCCTCTGTCGTGATACCAGATACTATGGGACATCTCTGGATGTCCACGCATGATCTGATGTGTCAAAGCTGCAAGAGGGAACTTCAAACAAATTAATGTGAGTGTTTATAATGCTGCTGCTGATAGGTAGCTCAGGCTACATATTCCGTGGTCAAGAAGTTGGCCTTTTTCTCAGACAAACATGAAATGGCAGCAGGGTCAATAAAGTTTTCTAGTATGTACAACAGACCAGAGCATGTTGAGTATATTTCTGCTTCTCGAGTTTCCTCTTAGACCTCTCTGAATCATGAAACTGTCCAACAAACAAACAGTTCCACGGAACAAAGAGGTCTGAGAAGAGAATCAAGCAGCACCCTCACACACAAGCACACTCCGTGATGTATGGTATTCGGAGTCAGCCAGGAATTCAGAAAATCTGCACAGAGTCATATTTGTTGCAGCAACAGATACTTTTTTAAAATCTCTGTGGGCTTGACACCACCTCTCACTGTTCGTCAGTCCCAGCGCCTTTTCTCTCAGGGAGGCTGCTTGACTTGCGGTGGAGGCTTGTTCTCAACTCTTTTGAAAAAAATCTCCTCAGCTATGTTTTCGTACCAGAATGGCTGAAGTATTGGACTCCAAAGAAATGTGGATGAAAACATTGTGACATTCGAGCTCTATTCTACACTCTCTTACTCAGACATTTTATTTTGATACAATAGGAGGTGAGACAGGATGTGACAGGCTGAACTGCATCATAAAATTAGGTGTTTGTCAGTGGGAGCTATGACTCTCATAATTTGGCAATAAGAAATCATGTGAACCTTTTCTGATTCCCTCTCTATAAGCGAAGCTGAATAATCAGTTCTTTTATGTGAACAGCAGACCATGACTGTCGGTTAATTGCTGTTAATTATACTGGATTTCCATTTTCCTGGTTCTGAGAAACATGATTTCAAATTAGACTGTTAGTAAGCTTGCCTCATCAGGTTATAATTGTGTCAGTGTTAGTTGACATTTGGTGTATTATTTCTTTTCTTTTCATTTCTTTCTTTAAAAATATTTCCTTCTTTATAAGAAGTTTTTGAAAATTAGTGATCTCAGTCTAGTGCCAATATATATGTGAAGAAAGGAATGAAGTGATTATTTGCATTGAGATTATCTGATTTTCATGTGGGGAAACAAAATATTTATTATCTATACTTAAAGGTGGGAAGGAGCATAACTGAAATCCATCATAGCCAGTGTAACTGCTTTGAATTTTCCACGGCTATGATTTCTTCCAAACCTTTACTATCTCATAGTTGTATGTATAATAGAATTACTATATGTCCCTACTGGGTACAATGTCAGGGATTCAACTAAAAAGACATTCAAAACAACTATGCATTGTTTGCATCTATGAGATGCAAACAATTACAGACAGATTGCAAACAATTGTAATGTGACTCCAAACAACTACAGTGCGATGCAAAATAACTACAACAAGAATTAAAGAACTAGAGATGCAAAAATACCTCAAAAATTTCTCAAGTATATAAAATGACCACAAAAAGACACAATAGTTGTGTTGTGTCTCTTTCAGCCTGTGTGTCTTGCGCCTATGTAGGAGGTGTGATGAATCTTTTACATGTCTGTCCCGAGGGACTCATTATCTCACAATCTGTCCACGACATGATTATCCAAGTGTTTTAGAGACCTAGTTACAATCAAACCATCCACACTGATCTCTTTAATAAGACTTTGGCTGCGTAAAATGATCTTTCACTTTTTTAAACTGGAAAAGAAATTTGCCGTTCTTCTGAAAAATTACTCAGTTATTGAAAAATACCTTAATTTAAATTCCAGATGTATTTTTTACCAATTAAGAGGCTGGCGAAGAAATTGTTTGTTTCACTTTAGAAGGCATTAGCTCCTTTGTTAAACACACAAATTAGCTGTTAGATTTGTGAACAGAGCTAAAATGTAATTTGATGCATGGGAACACAGTCAACACTTCTACAGCCACATTTTTAATGTAAACTTACAAATATAATTAATGATATCATGATACAGTTAAAATACATACATGTGCTTGGGTTAATATTTACAGAAGCTAGTCATTAGTTTTTTCCTGATTCTCACCACATTGGTCAGCCTTTTGTCACTGTTTAGTTCAGTTCACAGAACATACATAGATATTAATATTATTTGAGCTGTAAAAAAAGGACATGGGAATCTAAGTAATCATGTTAACTGTGGAGAGCTGCCTATAGCAAAAAAAAAAAAAAAAAAAAAAAAAAAAAAACATTGCATTTTGTCCCGATGATAAGCATCAGCTCTGAGGCAGCTCGTTTCCTTTATTGGAGGAGGAAGGGTGTTTAAATTTCTTTTTGATAAGACTGTAGAGACACACCTAATGTGATGTCTGGCAGATAAAACAGCATGTTTACAAAATAAAAGCCTTTGGTTAAACGTATCACACTACACTCCTCGAGGAAGCAGCACTCAGTGTCGGATACTGTGTTTGACATGATGGTATCTTCCAACAGTTTTTTTATTCTCTTTTTTTATTATTATTATTTTTTTTATTTGCAGATCCAGTATTTTAAAATTTTAATTTAAATTCCAAAACTGTTTTCATGTTATCTGAGCAAGTGAGACCTTCCCACTCAAAAGTTATAAAACCTGAGAAAGAATTTACACCTGGCTAAATTGGAAATCAGCACAGCTTATTATGATTGTAATTGGCTGATTATATTGCTCATTATGAGGGATGAACACTGCGTGGCAATATTAATTTGACTTGTGAATGCTACCTGAGGATAAACAACACCAGGAGACAATGAGGCAGTCACATTCACATAGCAGCCAGGAAGAAGAAAAAAAAACAAAACAAAACAAAATAGTGTCGTCATTGTGTTAATGAAAAACCATCATAAGATTTTTATATTTGACACTGACAACTTAAATCCCAAATTTATTGTTTTTACGCTGACTCCACTTCATGCCTGTAGTGAAGCAATGTGTCCTATAATCTTGGCAACAAACCAGTGTAATAAGGATCTTATCAGTTTCACATGCGGGAAGTTGCAGCCCCGCAACATGTTGCAGCCCCACAAATAAATACCACCCCCCTGAAAACTAAGGCGTAATTTAACAGCACTTTTGAAACCCAATCAACATAAAATAATATTGCAGAGCTTCTGTACTCTGTTACATCATATAATAGAGGTGTTGGTATGCATTTTTTATTTTCATTTTGCTGTCATTGTTTCAACAAATGACTTACTTTACGGCTAAGGAATGTAGTTTGCTGGTGTTTTGGGATGTTATACACTTAAAATTACAATGATCCTAAATTACAGCTCATCAAAAGAAGACCTATAATTGTGACCTGTAAACGTCACAATCACCAACGGATGTAATTAGTTTCACTCTAAAATGATTGTCAGAGGTTTTTGTCGCAAATTGAATTTTTAAATTCCTTCTGGGACGTAGTTGCCAAGGGCATTTACTGCACTGCTGTCCTAAATATCCCAGTGTTGTTGTTATTAGTATTATTATCATTATATTATTATTATTAACAGAAACTTTAATTTGAGAATGTTTTTTTAACATGACCACGGTGGATCCCTTTCTTCTTGTACAATCCTGGACATCGTGGATGAAGTGAATGAAGTGGTAACACAAAGTAATTAATATGAAATGTGAGAAAATGTCTTGTTAGTCACCAAGACTGCAGAACATTACGCCAGTGTGTCCTTAATCCTCATAGAGAAAAAAGAAGATAATATTACTGTTTTGATAGTATTACTGTTTTCTCTAGTTTCTTTCTTTCTTTCTTTTTTTCTAACCACAATGCTGACACTTAATATATCAGTTTGAGGTGGTTAGTGTTTGTTGTGGTTCATGAGTGCCATCATCTTTATCAGCTCTAACTTTCGAGAGGAACATCTCACACCGTCTACTAGAAAGTCAAAGAGGGACAGCTTTATTTCGTGTACCACTGCATCGCTTCGTCACAGTCTGGTTGGTTTCTGCTTCCTCCCACTTTAAAGGCAACAATTCATCTCAAACACTGAGAGGCTTATCCTCTCTGCCAGTTGTCTTCCCTTGAGGACTCAGCCAATGTCAAAGAGGAGCAAGAAGGCAAAGGGCAAATAAGTTTGTAATTGATCTTATCCATGCAAAAAAATGCCTGTGTGAAGAAAAGCAATGCGCTGGAAGGGCCAACCCTCCTGACCTGTACATCCCAGAACACTGTGTTTGCTTTTACCAGAAATAGTAGAGTGGATCGACCAAAATCAACACGACTAAAAAAAATGCATAGATGTGGATAAAAACTGAATCATTATTCATACCACTAACAAGCAAAACTGTGAGTTTATTAATGCATGTTTCGTTCTTTATGTTTTAATTCAGTGAATGTTGCTCTGCTCTTATGAGACAAAGCATCGCTGCAGGACATAACGTATGTGAGAACCAATGGGATCATTTAGGACGAGACACAGTCTGATTTATGTGATGGCTTCATTGATTGGAATTTATACTTAAACCCAGGTTGAATTACACAAACGAAGAGAAAAAAAAATACAAATTCAAGGATCCTCTCATGGCTTATGAGAGAATGAGTCTTTCATTATATTATTTTGAAATATAAAAATAGAAAAAACTGTATCTTTTTTTTTTTTTTTTTTTTTACCAGATTAGGGACAACCCCCAAAAAACAAACAAAAAAAAACAACAACAAAAAAACAAAAAAAAAACCCTTCTTGCTAGAGTTTACACACTACCATTGTACAATGAATAATACATGTCTTATGAAGCGGTAAATGCATTTAGCATGTTTGTTAAACCTCAGAAATTGCATTTTTAGTGAGAAAACTGCATGACAACTTGAAGTCTCATTAACATTTATTACACGGACAAATGAGCTATTGGCAAGACTTTTACATAACCACGTATCATATTATCACTTCCTCTGCATATATAAAGTCTGTGCAGGTGTATTAAATTTTATGAATTCTTCCAACAGTAATGATAATGGCCTGTGCCATTACCCTTTTTCAGATATAAGGAGCTATAGCAGGTCACATGTATGTGTTAAATCAAGTGATCTTGTTTTTCATAGATCTGTGATTCTCCTAACAGGAGTTAAAGGATTTCTTTAAATTTTACCAAGTGAGTGCGTGAGTGTAAGTCAGGTTTGAAAACCTTTCAAACACATGCTGATATCTGACTGTTCTTTAAAGGCCCTGCCAACGGAACACTTTCTTTTGAAATATATATATATCCAGCAACAGCCTCTTTTGTTTTTACACGCTAACTTGATGATAACAAGAAGTATTCATCTCTGTATTTCTTGTGAAATGATGAAACTAAACCGTCAGGATGCAACCTCCGGTGAATGCTGATGGAGTGCCCTTCTCCACTGAAGGACAGAATCAGAAAGAAAAATCAAAATAATGCAGGCTATTTTCAAAATAACTGTCGCTTATATGAATGAAGTAAAAATCACCTTTAACCTCCCAAGGGATTGATTTTGGTATAATTTTAAGTGGTAAAACAGTTTTTTGTCTTTAAACTCATATTTATCAATTCAAAATGAGAAGAAGCTACTGTAAGAAAGAGGGAAATAAACATTTTTGACACAAAGTGCTAAGAGCTAATGATTTGAAATGTCAACACGGGGCATCAAAATGATGGTCTAAATACAGATACAGCTGAAAAGCAGGAGTCAAAACAGTCATTGTTTATACAAAGTGAAAAAGCATTAAAAAGCTCAGATATCACTGCAGTCTCGTGTTCATATTATGCATAATATATCTTATATATGAGTGTCCTAGTGAATGTGGTAATAAAGAGCTGACCTGTTTTAACATTATAAATCAGTGGATGAAATAGATAATTTTATGTGATGTTTCTTAGAAACACAATGTAATACATTAACCTACTTATAATTTCTTACTTGTGCATGTAAATAATGTCTTTTGCAGTGTTTCCTATTAGCACTTGATAAAGCACTTTGGTTTCAGCCTTTAGCCTGTTCACAAAACCTATTACATGTGTTAACATCTGGTTTGCATAGGGAATGCATAAAACCTCCCCAGGACTCCTGCAAGTGATATATTTCATACGAGTGGTGGAGCAACGGCGGCTTGTTCAGTATAAACAAAGTGGGTGAACACGAGCAGCCATGGCCAACATGGCTGAAGCGTCAGACTGGAGTAACACCTACAGAAATGGAGGTCGACAGAAACTCAATGTACAGCAATAACATACACCCACACTGTCTGACTGACAAGGGATCTGACAAGTTTTGGCAGGTGTTGAGCATGTTATCAAAAGGAAATACACATATAAATGAATGTGTAATAATACATATAAATAATAATTTTATGAAAAAATATACAAACACACACACACACACACACACACACACACACACACATATATGGTAACATGTTTAGCAGGTGTATTGTTCTACATGTTAAAAGCAAACATGCTAAGTATTAGTTTAGCATGCTAACATTTCCTAATTTGCACCAAACAGAGTTGAGAAATAAATCGTCTAGTTATGTTACTATGTGGTCATAAATGTCAAATTAACATTTTGACCTCACGATAGTCATTTTGACATTTTAATTAAATAGAGGATGGTGCAAAACAGCTGACTAGTCTTTTCCTACAATAAAAGCCTTTAGAGTAATATAAAATCTAATTTATTATAAACCTAAATTATATCAAGTGTAGATGATATATGGAGGAACAAAATATTCCCACTAGAGCAACAAAGGTATAAACACATGATGCAGTCAAAACAGTGTCAGACGTGGAGAATCAAGTGATGTCCAGCACAACGGAGCGGCTGCCAAACCTGAAGAGATCAACTGTCAAGTCACCAAAGACTGTGAGGCAATTTACAAAGACTGTTGCTCTCCCAACTTTCCATGCTACAGCGGGTAACCAGGCAACCCAAACTCTCTGTTGGCTTGGAAACAAGTTCCTCCTCTCGACAGTTTCGATTTTTCACATAAGTTTTTCTTTGTTGTCTCTGTTTCTCTCCTCTTTGTCCCGACATCTGCCCTTAAACCCTTGCAGGAAATGATCCCAGTGTTCTTGTCGAGAGTAATTGTTATAAAAAACATGTGCATTGAATGAATAAAATAAAATACTTCTCAGAAATTGTTACAGAGGAGCTTCAACAGTTTTCAGTTCCCCAGGTGTAATAATCTGTTTTAAGGATTCAATTCCATTCGCTTGTTTTACATTTATGAAATATAGATTGTGCTACTAAACCAGTAAACATAAACTAGAGCTTCTGTGTTGCTGAATCTTACATCTAAATCATTGAGGCCTGATGTTGAATATATCTGAACAATCCACTTTGTTTTACAGCATCACAACCAAGTCAATTGGTTCCAAATCATAAAGTCCTTCGATGCAGGGAATGATATAGTCCCTTTGGCTTCCAGTGATTGGATTTAGCAGTCCTTGACTCTACATTTTATTGGTGGCGAGCACTGATCTACAGGGTGATCAATAGCCAGAAAAAGACTGACCTTGCTGGAATCGTCCACCTTGAGGTTCATGTGAGGAGCTGACATGTTGCTGCCGGGGTGGAAGGTTGAAGAGAGAACATAAACCCAACTGCAAATTCATAGCGAGGTGTTGGTTTAATGTCGACCAAACAGTGAGTCACAGCAAGAGAACCTATCATATTACTATCCTTTTACAAATAATATGCTCTGCAGAGAAAGAAAATCACATCTAGATGAATCATGTATTACTATGTCTTTGTTTCAAGGAATTTTAAGAATTTTAATAAACTCATTGGAGGCATGTGAGAGTTCCTTTATGTAAAGTGAAATTTTAATCTTGAACTTACAAGGCCACTCTGGTGGGGGAAGAGATTTAAAACCATCTGTCTCTTGCGCTTAAAAAAATATTTTCAGTACAGTGATAGTGGCAAATCTGTGTAGGAGAAAAGGTGAACAGAAGTAAAGTGTGAAGGTAAGGCATGAAAGTGTGAACCGGTCTTTTCATTCGAATGATTAGAAATGAACAGTTGTGACAAACATTAACTCATCTTAATGTCCTTCACACCTGAGCTGGTCAAAGTAAGCATCTGTACAACTGTTTATCTGATAGAAACAAATCAGTTTGCATGGATCATTGATAATGCATGATGTAGCTAAGTACTGCCATTTACCATTCATAAATTATTTAAGAAACAGTTAAATAAATAAGTGAATGAGTTGTAAAATATAAATCATTTGTAATTAAGAGTTAAAGTCAATAGTGTAGCTAGTGGCCCTATGGTGCCCAGTGCATACTAAGAAAGGCAACTTTTCTGCTTGGTTACTTTGCCAAATTCCATGGTTACTCTTAAAATAGTTGTCAAAGCACACTTGACACTCCACTGACTGGACCAAATGAGGTCAGTACACAAAGCCACACCTGATTAAGGATTTTTGCAAAAGATGCAGTTAAAGATACAGTATTAATTCCATCATGAAGGTCACCAACAATATTTTGACATATAATTTTACTCCTGCAAACTGTTTTAACCCCCCATCATATTATCTACAATTGGTTTTCTCCCCACACAAGAAACCCTGCAGGCTCTGCTGCCCTGCATTATGCAAATGAAGTAAAACCAATTATCATGACTCATATGACATAAAAATACATACATGGCGCTGGTGTGTCTCACTGAAATGATTTGCACCTTTAAACTATGAGGGTGTTGACTTTGTTTACTTTTTAAGTTGTGAGCCTATCGTCAGCTATAATAGGCTGCCCTTTGCTTGCAGCTAGTGTATGCATTTTACAAATATGCCAACGATTCTAAGGATACTTCAGGAAAAAAAAAAAAAAAAAAAAGGCAAGTATAGCTTGCTATGGCTGCATGAGTGGAAATAACCTTTTTGCAGAGCCATCAGAAACAGCTCTGAAGCTGATGGGATACAGAGTCTCCTCTGGATCAACCTTATTCCAGAACTGGACGGGAGCCTGAATGTGCACTGTGCTATAAACATATAAAAAAATTTTGTCAGGCAAGCAAAGCCAGGCTCAGAAATTTTTGGCAACCATTTTGTGATGAGTCATCGCTACCACAGTCCTTCAGTATAGAGATATAAAAAACCTTAAGCACCTCAACAAGAAAGGACGTTTGAGTAAAATTCCTTGATAAACTCTGTGGTGCTAGACTTCTCATAAAATGTTACTCCAGGGAGCTTTAAAGCTGCATCTAAAGAGGCAATTCTGCCTTTGACACTGGATTAAAGCATAGAGGAGCAACACTCCACACATGGCAGCTTTTAAAAAAAGTGAACATTATTGTGGGTTTTTGAGGTGTGTTAGAGCTCAAATACAGCACTAGCAGATGATAGTGTTACATACAGAACTATTAGCCAGTAGGAAAAGATCTCTGACACAAACCTGAAGTGTTTAACATCATACCATCAATATCAAAACCATCAAGGCAGGGATGACATGAAAAAGGAACGATCTAAGCTAAATGTCAAGCACATTATCATGAGCTGACTTCAATGAATGACTTTTGAGGACACTTACAGTGTTAATACAGTTGATGCACATTCTCTGTATTTCCTCCTGTTTACAATTACTTCATCTCCTGCTGTTATCCACTCTCTATTCTCAGCATGTAAAGTGTATAATATGAAAAAAGCAACTTTTTATTTTATTTAGTGAGTCTTTAAAGAAGAGTATACTGGTCTGTACTGTAATGTTGGCTCACTAGTTTCTGGTAAAGTTTGTCTATTCTAACCTTGTACACAGAAAAACTTGGGCCTTGAAATATGACATTAACATTTTTCTCTCATTAAGTTGTTTCTTTATTGTGTGGTTTTCAATAAGAATCACTGAAGTAAGGAAGATAAATCTGCAAAATTGCTTAACTGGACCCATGTGCAAAAAGCACATTGCATGTGTAATGTATGACTTTAGAAAACTTAATATGTAAGTGCCGCAGGGGATTTATTAAATGAACTGGCCCAAAGATAAAGGTGCTGATCAGACTAAGTAACTTGGGGACTTGGCATCGGCATCTTCATGACTCAGCTACCAGGATTTTTGGAACAACAAGAATATACATTTGGAGCTTGGCAGGTGAGGCAAATTACTGGGGATGCCCAGGGCAGTCCCAGTTTCAGCTCTCTCGACAATGTTCGAGCCCAAAAACAGATGGAAAAAAAAGAACTTGTCTTTCCACACACAAAAATACATAATTTTTAAGATTTACCAAATGGTGAGGAAAAGTAATCTTTGCAACACTGACTTTAACACTTTACTGCTATAACCTTCATGAATTATAATCTGGGTCAGTATTATTATAACTCTGCGTTGTTGCAAAGGTTGTATCCAGCGAGCTCACTAAATTCGTACTAAAACCCCTACTGTTACTGCTGAGCCAACAGGTACGTGTGTGGGTTTGGTAAAAAATAGATCACCTTGTGGTGACTTTTTATTGGAAGGAAGGTGTGCACAGCTATTGTGCTTTTCACAGTCCCTGTGTGGTTTACTATAGACCTATTCTCTGAGCTCATAAATAATAAACCATTTGAGAAGTACAATAGGACACAATCAGCTTAATGGGTTTGTCACAATATACACTGAGCAAATAGTTGGACCCGCAACAATATACTGTCATTAGTCACCAATGGGTTGCAACTAGCTCTCCAGAAGAGAACGGGGAGTTAGTGATGTAGTATTGCTAGTGTGGAGAGTGCAAAAAAAGTGTGTTTGTGCGTTTGAAGGCCATACCACTTCTGGTTCAAAGCTTATCTGTACATCTCTGTATTGATTAGCGTGGTGATACTCTCCTCTGCCACTGATTGTATCATAAGAGTGAAGCTATTTGATTTCTAGACCTATTTATGCTTGTTTTTACTGGCTTTTCTATTTGTTGTTGGTTATTTGAGTTGAGTCTCATTGTTTTGCTGTTTTCTGAATAATTGCAGCTAATAGAGAAAAAATGATTATACATATTTAGAACTGGTATTTATTGAACATTCTCCTCTAATCTGCTTGAGTCTTGACATCTGTTAAAAAATCATTATCTAAGTAGATGTACCACTTTTAAGTAAATCACCAGTAGTAGTTGATTAGATTCACTAGATTTGGTTTTTCTATACATTTGTAGAAAATGTGCTTGTTAGAACTATAAAAAAATAGAAATCATACAGGAGGATTTTTAAAAAGAAAAATACAGCAAGAGGAGAAAAAAAATGGAAGATCAAATGCAACCAAAGACAATGCCAACTATCACACATGAAATAACTCTATTGCAGAACTCCATAAAGACTTGAAGGCATTCAAGTTGAAGAAATCTGACAGAGACACTAAAGACTGCTAAAATGGCACTGTTTATAACCTGCAGGGCAAAAAGATGAGCTCTTTAGCAGAAACCACAGAGTATGGAGCAGACTACTGAACAGAAGCTTCAGATGTCAGTGTCTCTGATACCTCACACAGAAGAGAAAACCTCCACCTCGAACAACCTCCCGTGAAAAACAAATGACTGGGCCACAACTGTAGCAAGAACATGTAATGATAAACTGTAAGTGATCTGTTTTCCATTATCAAAAAAATCTTTCTGAGTTCAAAGTATGAGTGCAAGCATGAACAGGATTCATGTAAAAAGAATACCAAGAGGTTGGAAATGTAAAACACAAATCATGCACACAGATCAGCCTGTAGATTACATATTATCATAGCAGAGTGAACTGAAATTTCAACACTGCCTGATAAATCAAGCCCAGTACGTTCTCACTCCCACAGTGTGTTTAAACCACATGCTGTGTAGTTGTTTGGAAAAACGGGTCATTGCCTTGATCATGAAAGCTTATACATTCTGTAATAGACCGTGATAAATTAAACTCGCTTTAACAGCTTTTCAAACTGTCAGACGCATTTTGGTGACGTTCATCTCAATGGAGGCTCTGTCCTGTTATTCATTACAGTAATCTGCATCCCAGTCTTGTGGACTGGGAAAAGAAAAGGTTCATTAAATTGCATTTTCTCATATATTGGATCACATTTCTTCTGTAACCATCTGAGCAGGGAAAAAGGGAGAAAAAAAACATGTCCTGATTAACAAGTGTGATACTTAAAACTTACAAAACATGTGAGAGGAAGAGACAGATGAATCTGAAAATGTAATTTCAGTAGTCGCCTGCAAGATTATCACACCTGAATATTTGATAGCCTCTCTCTTTGGTATTGGATATATATTCATTTTTAAAGCATATTTCTTCCAGTTTGAATAGACATTAATTGTAGCCCTTCTACTTTTATGATTATATGATAAAAATAGACTAATCTCATTGGTTATTGCTGATGTGTGCTTTCCTCTTCAAACGGTTAGTTTATATTTTTTAATATAGCTGATCCCATATTCTGCGCAGGAATCCAAAGCTGTTACCTGGCTGTTCATGAGTATTTCCACAGTACTTTGTGGAAATGGATTAGTAGACATACGGCAGCATTAACATGTTCCTCTGGCAGTCTTCATGTCTTGTGGTGTTTACTCAAACGGTAAAAACAGCTGACCTTTGCAGATGTGTCACGAGACAGTAGATGGATGAACTGCAGATCTTTGTGTCCGTCTTCGCTGACCGACAAAGCATCTGCAGTGCCTTGCACAAGCCTGCGGACGGTTGTCCCTCTGTGATCCTTTGGGTATATTTGTTGATTCGGTGCACAAAGGGAATGTAGTATTGATCCGCTGAACCGTCTACCCCTTCAACAGCTTAGAGTGGAATGATGGTTTACTGACTGATGGCTTTGCATGCTGCACCTTCCTCAAAGCTGAGATCTGTAGAGTTGAAATCCTTATTTTATCCGTCTTCATGTTGGTGTGTTATAAAACAAACAGGTTGAATTAAATGAACTGTCCATCATTCTGCTGTATTAATTAATTAAAACAGTTGCTGCTTATTGCTCCATGGCTACAAATGTGCTTCATCATGACACTATTACAGTTTTATTTAATAAGAAGGAAACACATTCAGCATAAACTTTATATCACTATATCAAGTGTTTGGTATAATCTACACGTTTTAGGCAAATTGAGTTAAAGGTCCCCAAAAGGCCTGAGTTTACTGCATCGCTGGAATAAAACTTTCCAATTCTTTTCTAAAATTACCAATAAAACATTGTAAAACTTCACATTGGATGGTCCGCATTTATTTTTTGAATATTTTTTCTTATGTGCCAACATTTTACTATTTATGTTTCACTTAGTTTTACAATTGGGTGGAAAAAAGTGTAAATACATACTTCCAATACTAATGGATACAATGCAAAGGGAAGAAACTAGAAAATAAATAAATAGCTTAAGAAAAAAGAGTGATCAACTACTTCACATTTATTTATTATAACACAATTTGCTGAGCAACAACAATAAAAACAACTTTAGAATAAATATTTTTAAATAAATTACAATTGAACCAGTTGAACCATGAACCAGAAGTCATGTTCGTCATGTATTTTTTTTTTTTTTTTTTAGAGAGAACTAAGACCATATTTAGTCCAATACCCCTGATCACAGATATTAATAAGTGGTTGAATAAACTGCCGAGGGCTTTTTGTTACACTGCGGCGTAATTCTCTTGTGGTGACATTCATTAATATAACCATTGCATATTTAAGCAGGCAGCCTTGCACAAGGCCAATTAAACATGCTTAACACATTCTGTTTTTAAGGTAAATGTGTGCTCTGTTCTCACGTCGTATAATTGCTTAAGTGCCTTAAACAGCACATCTGGCCTTCAGCATTCATATTGGAGACTAAAACGGACCCTGCAAGGTACTTGGACAAAAGGCAGAGTACTCAAGACTATTAAAAGTCGTACAGTAAAACACAGATGAAAGTGCAGAATACCTGAGCAAGGAGATGGACTTTGTGCCAAGCTTTACCATTAGTCCAGACTTTGATGCCATCAAGATTTTTGAGCAAGTTCACCTCCTAAAAGACAGGTAAAAGAGTGAGACAGATAAAAAGAATTATCTTGATATGAGATAAAATATGCACCGCTGTAACGCGGCTTCGTCCTTATCTCCGACAGCCTGGCTTTTCCTGGCTCTGCGCTTGGCGTCATCTGCAGGTTTATCCGTATTCTTTAACAATCTTGTATTAAGTAGTTTCTTGGAAAACCTTTGGGCTCACTTCCAGGTCATCCAATAAACCTGTCAGGAGCTTTTTTTTTTTTTTTTTTTTTTTTTGCTTGGATCTGTACTGGGATTTCCTCAATAGCTTGTAAGTGCAGTGTGTTCCTGAGTGTTTCTTTGTGAAGTAGGAAAAACAAGGTATTTGTAACATTAGTACGAGCAGGCACATTTGTTTGCTGGAGCTTACACTTCCACGAACACAAAACAATGTCTTAAGATTGAAAAACATACAAGAATAGCAGAAAGATATGAAAGAGTTTTTTTTTTTCTTTTCATATACATCCAATATTTCCCCTCAGAGGAAACCACAAGCAGGTAAGCAAAAAAAAAAAAAAAAAAAAAAAAAAAACAAAACTAAGCCCCAAAAAAAGTCTAAAACACATAATCACATTTTATTACATCGTACTCTGCTGATGACTGCCTTGAGAATAAAGCTTGTAGTGTGTCTGTGTGTGCAGGATGTTTCGTTTGCAGAGCTCATGGATTGAATCAATCCATTCTTGGAATTTTCTGCCAACATGCTGCTGTGATTTATAAATATCATTTCAGGATGTGGAGTCGCTATTCTATTTCACACCATCTTTTCAGGAAGCTAGAAGACCATTATGCAGTTTCCATGCCTTCCCTTTGCAGAGTTGAAAGTTCTGAGTATAAGTTATGAATATTTTAAATTCTGCCACAAAGGAGTAAAGCCACCTCTGTGTTTGCACATAGTGCTTATGGCTCATTTTTAACTGGCTCTGCCACACAACTATACTGTCTATAGCTGTGTAGTGATTCATTAGGCTCCACTGACACCCTGTGACCATCTCAGATAAAAGATAAAAGAATTTTTGGGTGACAGCAGAGGCTAGTGAGCGGTAAAGAATGAAAAGTCTCATATCAGGTAGGTAAGAGGGGCAGGGAAGGAGCGATCATTCCTTTCTTCCTCTAAGTTGTTGATGGCAGCTGCAGGAGTCAACATAATACCCCCGAATCTGTCCCATCGATCGGACTCAGCCTCCCTTTGAAGTCCTCACTACGCTCATATAATATCAATGATGCTGAAGTTGGAGGATATGGACGTGATATTTAAACCTGATTCTCTATGCCCATGTTTCATTTTTCTCTTCTATAAGCTCTTTTTGCATAGGTTCCACTTTGATGTTTTCAAAGAAAGAAAGTCTGTGAGGATGCAACGTTCAGTCATTCAGACATGCTACTGTGCAAATGTGTGTGGTTTTCAGAAACAGACGGTTGGGAAGGGGGTTTGACGTCTGGCAGCTGTGTTGTGCAAATTACTTGAAATATTTAGACCAAGTGCTCATTACAGCGTTTCACCGTGAAAAGAAAAGAACATCACTCACTAGAATTTGTAGTAAGTAGGCTTTATAACAGCAGACATTTTGACTTGTCAGAGTTGTTGCTAATAACATTAATTAACATGACATTTCATGCTCTTACTTTTTAAAAGATATACTTTTAATATTACACACCACTTTATGTTAAATAGTTAAACACGTGGTCACTCAAAAACTTTATAAACTTTGTAAAAAAAAAAAAAAAAAATCAAATGAAGAATAATCTAATGAAGAATAAAACACAGATGAATAAAATATTGACTTGGGCTTTCATAATTCATTTATGAAAGTGATAATAAGAATAACTACATGTCCGTGGTGTCCCCAGTTGTCCATGTGCTGGATAATTAAAGCCTAACTATTGACCCACTACGCTTTTCAAATCAGTGTCCTTGAGATTCTGAAATTGCATTTATTTATTTATTGATTTATGGCTCTTTATTCATATTAAATGTGGATATTAATTTTCTGTTACAAATGACAGTTTTTCCAAATTTCTCTCAGTCAAAATCAAGGCAAGGTGAGGACATTAACTGTGAGCATATTCATTATATTGTAATTGGTACATTTTAGGCTATATTTAAGCATGCTTTCCATTTTGCATGACACAGCTACAGCGGTTTCTCTACGGGCCACGTTCCCTTTGGCTTGATACCACCTGGAATGTTAAAGATGACCCAGTATCCATTTGCTACTATAGTGGCTCCATCCCAACAGTTTCCCCTGGAGTCAAGCAGCTATGAATAATGAGATGAAGCTCCATGCATTAATGTAACAGCACGGCCCCTTAAGGAACATGTGGTAGCAGGTGATTGTTCGCAGCCTCTCTGGGGCTGTCAGTAAACATGTGCCCCCTGTAGCGTGGGGCATTTTAGCAGGAGCAACCTCCGTTGCCCACACCCCTCTCACCCTGCATCCTGGGAAATTATGGATGAGTTTCTTCCTAACCTCAAAGCAGCATGTTAGCTTTTAGGCCACCTCCGGCTACAAGTGATTTATGAGTACACATCAACATGAGCATTGCTTATAATACAGTGACATTTAAAAAATGAAAGAGATGAGATGCGCATCATGGGTAATTGAACGCATGTGAGTATTTGTACACTGGAATTAAACATAAACTGCTTTCCAGGAGATATCTGTAGGCAACACACCAGCAATGCCTGAAAACCTTAACTGACTGACAGATGTTACTTTCAGTGTGCTGAATACTCTCATTCATGTGTGCCTGCATGTCAATAATCGCTAAAGGTTCCTTGGAATTTCAAGAGATATTTAAAATCTTTCCAACGAGCAGCTGCTGCATTTTGATACAAGCGTGGCTGAGTAAATAATTAGAAATAAATTTGTCTCCCTGATGCCAACGGAGTATGGCTTATTGACCACTAAAAGACAAGCTGCTGGTCGTGCTGACCTAAATATTGAACCAAAAAAAAAAAAAAAAAAAAGAAGAGCACCCTCCAATCTCATTCTGAAAACTTTTACAACCCTTGAACAAGCTCCTCATAAACATACCTTCAGGATAAATGAACAACTAGCAAATCAAACCTTGTATTAATTTTTTTTATGAGTCGTTCATCTGCCGTTTGTAGTTTCTTATCATCATTATCATTTCATCACCGTCCTCGCAGCCAATTTATTGATTAAGAAGAGAAGACCGTGTGGATAAACTGACCATAACAAAGGAGCCTTCCACTTTGTGAAAATGCAGCATATATTAGTGCAGGCAGAGTTTTTTTTATTTATTTTTTTTCCCTTTCAAATTTACAGCATAATGTGCATCATCTCGCATTTAAATTGGATTATAAAATGGCGATATTGGACGTGAACAGACAAATTCCTGTGAGGCGGTTAAATTAATGCTGTCATCATCGATGAAGACAGTTACCACAGTGGGAGTCACGAAAGCAAAGCATAACAGCTTATCTAAAAACAAACAAGCAAACTATATCACAAGGCATTTTATTAAAAAGAAAATTATGGATTTTATTGCACTGCAACTGCTAGTTTGAAAGTTGTTATTGTAATACAAATATTTGTAATGTTTTTTTTTTTTTTTGCTGCTTTTTGATATGCATGTGAAAGTGCTGAGTTTATGATGCAATTTATACATATTAAAGGGTATATCGGTTTCTGTGTGTTTGGACCTGATGGGATTTTCAGAAATCTGAGCTTTTATCTCTGTATTATTTTACTAGTGTGTGAGACGATTCAATTTTAATGACGTCCTATATTACACATCATATATTGTTTCATATTGGTGAGCATGAGATCAAGTTGGATTTCTGCCATGACTATGCATATTGCAATGACATTAACTCAGCTGCAAAAAATGTTTTAAAGTTTATTCCTACTCCTGCAATTGTGGAGGGACCGCGGCCCTTGTTGCTCCATCGCTGAGGAAATGGACACATGGCGTCCCTCGGGGAGAACGATAAAGTCTCCGTGATGGCATTTCAGCTTGCTTCAATGATTTCTTGTGCAATATCTTAACCATACAAAGAAGCACTATCTCAGGCAGACTGTGGTATTATTACACTTCTTGCATCTAATTATATTATTTTAAACGTGGAACAAGTGTCTATAGCTACTGTGTACAGAGAGATAATAATGAGGTTAAGAAAGTTGTGTGCTAATTTATCTATTAGAGCTCGTACCCTACAGCAGGCCCTTCATTATAATCATCAGTCAGACTCCAGTGCAGTGAAGAAAAAAAATAGTTGCAAGTAAGTCCTTCTGGAGCTCCAAGGTTTGCCATAAATAGGTACATAATGGCTAACAGCTGTCACTGCATGTACTTCTGTTTTGCTTTATTATTTTGCAAGTATGTCCGCACATACCATTCGCTCATAGTCGATGTCTCAAATGAAGAAAAAGTAAGTGACCTTAATCCAAGCTAAGTTTTATTTTAGGTCAACAGAAAGAGCACAAAGCTAGAGATATGTATAGTATAATTATGTGTAAATAATAAACCCATTTATCCACAGTTTTGGACTCTCACTGTCTCACAGTTGGTGTTCGTGATGCTTCTTTCTCTCATTTCTGTTCCCACTTGTTTAGTTAACTCCATACTCCATATCAAACAAAGCTTGTCTTTTTTGACTGTAGAAGTGACAAATTCATTTTTAAAGAAAAGCAGTACTTAAGAAAATGCATCTGAGTGTGTCATGATTATCCATTAGTACCAACATATGTCAAATTCCCTTGTGAAAAATATTGGATCTAACTGAAGCATGAATTGAGAAATGTGCTCTCTTATTAGACCAAACACATAGACATTCTGGGATTTGAACACTTCCCTGCTGCTTCATTATGTGCAAAACAAACTTTAAAACGTACCAGAATCATTCAAAATCCCTGATTGCAGCAAAGACACTAAATGTCACTTAAGGTGTCATCTCCTTCCTACCATTCTGCTGCCTTTTACACCCTTCCTTCCAGCCTTCTTATATCTAAATTATATGTTGTAAAAAATACATAATGACATGTTACATATTTATAATTTATAAAAATGGACTCCTAAGAGCTCTCATTTTTTATCAGAGGGAAGTAATTCACAAGATATCAAAGATCTGAGTTCATGATAAGTGCATGAACACGGGATATATCTGTAAATCTACTATATGTACTATAGAACGTACACAGAATATTTCCACATAATACATTCCTGATTTTTCTTTTTTTTTCTATTTTTTATTTTTTTAGGTATTTCTGGATATTTTTAGATTCACTTCCTCCAGGGGAAGCATCAGGCTTGTCACCACCATGTTGAAAATGTGTCACAATCCTCATTTTTCTGGGGTTGTGAGAGCAGGACTGAACAGCAGTAGGCGGTGTTAGTTTCTGTATTTTGACAAAAGTAACACACTGCGTACAAAATACTTTATTATACACGACGAAAAGAATTTTCTTATACGCATAAAAAGGGGAGAAAAAAAAATAGTCTCTCTTTCTGTTAATTAGTGCGAGTTTTAATTAGCTCATGCCGAACGTAAATTTGATGCGGGTTATTAGGAATCAGTGGCAGGTAAACAAACAAAAATTACAACTTCACTGATATAGAAAAGTAAACAAAACCAGACAGAAGAATGTCAGTTATGTTGTCAGTTTTCTGTCACTCAGCATAGTGATGATATGACTGATAACTGACTGACTGATTATGTTGCGCTTTGGAAATAACACTTGTATGTATAAACCAGTTAGTCATTCATTCTAACCTTTCCATCATGTGTTAGAGCAGACAAAGATTGTTTATGCACTCCTCACACATTTGTTCTTGTACTTTTTTGTGTAGAAAAAGCTTTAAAAAAGAGACCTTTCTCTCTTGAGAATATTGAATATTGCTGTTTTAGTGCATGCCACTTAAGCATGAACCGGAAATCAAAGCTCGACAAGCCTTTTGTGCCTAGTTACAGTTGTTAAACTATGAATGGACAATTGCCTCCTGGGGAAGTGTTTTAGTGAATGCTCATTTTTAACATCTTGACATCCTTTTGTGTGTGTGATAAGTAAGACAGTGGTGGCAGATTTTGTGATGTCTTTGTGCGCCTCTGTTTGAATTTGTTTTCTTATATTTGTGTGTTGGGAGAGATGACGGCATGATGAGAAGTCGCCCGTTGCCTCGTCCCTGTGTATGTTTGGCACAGAGCTGCTCTGCTCAGCAGAGTCTCACAGCAGAGAACACAGACTAGAATGGTACATTTGGGACAAAATTATACTGCGAGGCATTGTATCAATTAGATAGATGAATGACCGTGGGTTTTAATTAGAACACTGGGTACACATTCTACTTCATTATTCAGGGGAACCAAACTAATTCTGCTGCCCAACAGCAGTGAGGAGCCCAGCTGCTCCATCAGCACTCTGCCTCTGATAAGAGCACTGGGACTTTGAAAGGTGGTGACATAAAGAGGAATTATACGGTCTCATCAGAGGGTGGGAAAAATTTCTCAAAGAATGCAATGAACTTGGGTAAAGAACCACAACACTGCAGTCTTTGTATCTGCAGGCGTCTCTGCAGATACAGCAAACTTTGAATGTTTACAAACACATTGGAGAATGACTGTAGCTCATGTTCACATTCTCTTAATGTCAAATTATAGGTTGGTGGAGGGGAAAAGTTGAGCAGGGTTTTGGTCCTTGCTTTGTGATGTGACATACACACAATAAAATTTTGGTTGGATGTGTAATACCTCAGAAACTTCCTAAAAACCTCTCTCAGAAAGCTATTTTTAGGTAAAGGATTTTAAATCTGTGGTTTTGCACCAATTTGGCATCTTTTTGGACTTAACTGGCAACCTCGTTATGAAATGCAAGCACTTGACACTGATTGGCTGCCTTCACTGTCACTCAAATGAATGTAACTTTGCCGGCTTCAGAACATGGACAGACTGTCTCTTTATAGTTAATCACCTTTAAAGCGGAAGGTATGGAATCAGAGTGGGGGATAGTGAGATACATCTTACATCACAAACAACCGTTTTTGAAATTGACCCATTTTCTCGTGGACATTTCCAAAAGAGGAATTTCTATGAAAAGCAGATGTTCAGAATTTCTAGCACTTTTCACATGTTCCTAAATGTGGGTGGACGACCATTCTTCAACAAAGACGAAGCAAAAATGGTTTTTGATTCTCTGTCGACTTTAAGCATTTCTGTTGTTGTTTAAAATGGGATTTTTGTATTTTTTAGGCTAACCGTCGATTAACCACTCTTTGTATGTGCAACGAATTTACAAGCCCACACAAAACCAGGACTTTAATAAAACCACATGCTAGCACAACATTGTCTCACAGCTGGTGACAGGGGTAAAATTTTACATAAAAATTGAGTTTACCCATGACAAAGACATCTGTGATGTAGTGGCTTGTATAGCAACAGTGTGCCATTCAACCAGTCATCTTTGAAGTCCAACTCAAAACTAAATTAATTTTGAGAACTGTGGAAGCAGCTAGTGGCTCTGTTCTGCTTTAAAAGAAAAACAATCAAAGCAGCTCTTCCATTAGCATGCTCAGGTTTGTTTCCAAATCTCAGATGAATATAAGATATATTTATTCATGTGAATAACTGCAATGCTTGTCCACTCTGCATACTTTTATTATTATTGTTTTTTTTTTTTTTTTTTTTTTTAGAAACCATCATCTTGTAAGAACAACTGAGCTTCTGTTTTAATGAATTATCATGTAGTTTTAGTGAGCTTGTTTTTTTTTTTTTTTTTTAATCCTTGATCAAACCCAATTATTGAAAACATTTCCAGTCTGATGGACTTTTCTGACTCCCCCCCCCAAGCTATTTCAATCAACTTGGAGAAAAAAATGACTAATTATGACTTAAGTGACTCTTGGGATGTGGGTGGTATATGGCTTGGATAATAGCTTCAATATTATATTACAAACGTCAATTACAAAAACAACTCAGTTATCTAATTGAAGGATTTTATTGCTGAAGATGAAATAATAATTGCCCATGCTAATACCTACATGATGGGGGAAATAACATTGCTTTATTAATATGTATACTGTGTATGAAGTGAGTGCGTCTGCTTCCATCACATCTCTCCCCCAACATCAACCTCTATCACTGCTCTGTGATGTTGACTAATTTTTATTTTTAAACTTTAATTGCTACCGTACACAAAACATCATCTTTTCGTCTTTCTTTCTTTGTATGTTAATTTGCATCAAAGTAATGGCTGCGTTGAAATAAAGAGGAGCATATGGTTCTGGTCCAGTCGCTGCCATAAAACATATTGAGAATATGCTTTTACTCCATTCACCTCATTTTACACACAACTACTTTATTTAATATCAACAACAAGGTTAGATGACACTGTAGGTAATTAGATGAGAGTCAGTTGATGGCTTTTTAATTGCTCAGCGTTGCACCACTATGATGAGAAGCAATAAGTGAGTGCCACTGTGTCCTCTTTGCAAACACAGCACTCCATTACTTTCAGGACTCCTATATTGTAAATGTGACAGGGCTGTTCTGCTGCATGATATGATGTGGAGCTACCTCCCTTTCTCTTATAGTTTTCTCTAGTGAATCTGTCTACCTAACAGTTGTCAGCATTGTTGACATCCTCTGCTCTCCTGTTTTGGTGAAAAAAAGAAAAGAAAAGGGAAATGGGAAAATGCTGAAACAGCACTTACCACCTTCATTTTGTTTTCTCTCTGTGTTTTTTTTTTTTTTTTATTCTGGCTCCAGTTGGCATCTTGCTAAATTGCACAGTGACCCCAATACCCCAGCCCTTGCGAGGAGGAAAAAAAACACAACGACAAATGCACATACACATATTGGCTGTCTTGTCCCCAAACGCTACTGAAATGCCCGACAGATATAAAGAAGTTGGTGCCGCATGTAGGAGGTAATTCATTGTTGCTCCTCGCCAGTTATCCACATCTGTAGGTCAAGATCAGAGGTGCCTTGTTGATCCAAGTGAGTTTAAAGGTGAGGCTCTGGGGCCAATCTGGTCTCATTCAAAATAAGTGATGTCGCAAAAAGGCAGAGGAAAGTATGTGTGGAGCTTTCCTCTTCGCCATGCTACGCACACATTTTGCAGGAGAACATAACAAGATTGTCGAAACAGCTCTCAAGTGACTTCCTGTGTTTCCTGGCAGCCTTTCAGAAGAGATAATATCTGCAGCCTGTTGTACAGAAGAAACACAAATAACCCTGACAAATGAAAACCATATATACATATCATAAGGATACATGGCCCTTACTGTATTTGCAGTGATATCTTAGTGTGGTAGATGTGACTTTGCTACAGTGGGAACAGGGAAATTGAGAAAATGTCCTTGAGCTGAAAACAAAAGTACAATCGGTTTTCCAGATACTCAGCAAGAGCAGCCGGCTCAGGAGCACACGAGAAGGAGGTGGTAATGGATCAATGGCAAGTGTTACAGAATTTGGTGCAAACATATTGATCTCTGAAAAATAAAGGATAGAAAACAATCAACCTAACTTGTCCCGAGTGACATGAGCTTCAAAGTGTAGGTGAGATCACTAAATATAGACCCAGCTGCAGATTTCCTCTGATTTGTAGCTCTCAGTTCCATCTGTTAGGTCTGTCAGCCAATGCAGGGAAATCACCACACAGACTGAGCCTGAGACGGTACATTAACCTTAGACATTAATGAAAGTTACTGATTTAAATGTGAGTGAGATCCGCAAAAGGAGAGAAGTGCCAGCGATGCATTTACAACAACAAAATTTAAATGAGCAGAACCAAACACAGTTGGGAAACATTGTCTGGCTGTGGTCTGTCACTTATTCTGGAGCTTTACCAGGTGGGAGAGTTATTTTTTCCTGTGACAATGGTTTTCAAGTTATAGCTACAATGTGCAAGTTTTTACTTTAAAGTAGAAAATGTATTGTTAGTCCTGCCCTCCTCCCCCTCAGCTGGTCAAGTTCCCGCCCCCACACTTGTCACTCATCTTGATGAGCTGTCTACAATGAAACAGCTTCTAGCCTGGGGCTAATGTAACTGGCATCCATAAAGCCACCATAGGTGTAGAAGAAGCAGACACTGAGTGCAGAAAAATATACAAAAAAAAAAAAAAAAGCAGCTACTCTTTTTTTTTTTTTTTTTTTTTCTGTCTGCCATATGCTTAGCTTTGCTGCTTCATCTATTTTTTTTTAACTTATATAACTATTGTTGCTATGACTATCATGCATTTATGACTGCAGTTCAGCTGGGTATGGTTCAACTTTATTTCATGGCATATCAGCTAACATGGATTTTTTTTTTTTCTTAGCAAGGTTTTCATTATTTCTTTAATATCTGGTGATGGGTAATTTAGACCTGTTGGCTTTAATACATAGACAGAAGTTATTAGATGGATAATGTAGGTGTATGGACCTCCAATCTCTTTGAGCTAATATTTTCCTCACACAAGGCTACATCAGAGACCATGGATCCAGCCAACTAAAGCAGTGACTCCTGGCTGCCATGTTAATGGAGTTAAACTGAAAAGCAATTTATCTCTTGCTGCACAGAAATATGTGTAAATATGTTACGCTGCCTTTAAGTGAAGCTAAAAATACCACATCATACCATTTGATTCAATTGTAACATGGTATCAAGATAAGGAAGGTAGGATAAAGTTATGCCTTTATCCTTTTCTGAGCATGTTGTGTTGGGTACCAGTAATGGTGATGTCACAAGCAGATCTCTCTCCTTTTTGACAACATATTTCATAAACATTCCAGGACTGTAGAAACTTCATCCACAGCATTTTATTGCACATTAACTGAAATGTCTCTGAATTTGTTGAACTAATTCTAAGAAAAGTATCAGCATCCTGTTAAAGATTCCTCTGCCAGAAGTCAATCTTGCAACATTTTATACCAAAACCACATCGACATAAATACATATTTGTCCAGTTGTCAATGTGTGTGGTTTTATTTTATATGATGTGGTTCTCATGTCTCCCTATCTAGGATGTAATCCACACTCATTTGCTTCCTTTTTGGCTTTTTCAGCACAAACTGAGCAGCGTAAGCTGCCGAGTGCTGCGCATATCTGTTTTTCTGTATGCAACAATTACTGTTCTCATGAGATTTGGAGAGTTGTCTTTTGCTGCAGCTCCAGTCATTATTTCCCAATTGTTAAGTGTGTTTACTCTGTCATCAAGGTTATTTTTTTCTTCTAACTAGTCAAAAAAACAAAAAAAAAAACAAAAACAAAAAAAACAAAACAAAACAAAACAAAACAAAAAAAAAAAAAAAAACGTGGATTTACATGTGGATTGTCCTGTGTTTGTATGTGTGAAATGTAAAAAACCTTTTCACTCCCTAATGGATGGCATCCACCCACAGATTTCTATTATCATGACAGATCACTATGTCCTGGAAAACAAAGACAGAGTTATGCATTTAATTGCTATTGTATGCAGATGTCTTGCACATAGAGATGCTTCACTCTATAAAGAGTCTGGACTTTGACTCAGGCACAGCTATGATTTCAGTGATACAATGTGGATAAAACTGTCACACTTGCTTCCATTTAAAAATAATTTGAACACTTGCTCTTTTGTACCTCAAGTAATTTTGCATTTGTGTTATTGTAATCAAAAATAATTATGTTGACAGTTTAAAAGGTTTTTGTGGATAGCACCATAATTTTGCCTGGGAGTCTTTAAACAAGTCACATTCTGTATCCAGTCATACATAGATATTTTTTTCTTCCGTTCAAAGTAAATAACTGTGGAAAATGTAGCTACCGTATATGGGTTGAATATCAAAAACCTGGGAACCTTGTTTTTATAAAATAAAACCCATCTGCAGATCACACAAGTGAAAGAGTCAGTGTGGCATCCACTAATTTATACGCCATGCTGCGGCTGTGTACATATTGTGCAGGTTGATGGAGGTAAAGATGACTGCAGTCACTGAGGATGCACTTGTGAATGGGGGGGAGACCTTGCTATAATTATGGTGACTCAGTACACTGTTGACAGCATGTCTGTGCTTTGCACTGCTTAATTTAAAGACAGAGAACATAGCTGAGTATCCCATTAAACCATGGATAGAAAATGGCCTTGCCTTTATGTTCTCAGGCATATGACTCAATTATGAAGGCAACAACTGCAAGGATGCACTTTCTTCCCAAGATAAATAATAAATTGTGACCTTGTCCTGGACAATAAAAACCACAGGAAACAAGGGTTTAGATTTCATTTGAACTTGCAGGCACATTATCTTCCACCCACCCCTTTTCCCTTCAGCACTCCCATGCTAAGCAGCATCACATAATATCTTTATGGTAACATGTGTTAATACACACAGGAGAGACTTTAGGCCCATTTTATCTGTACATTTATGTAATATATTTTATCGCCATTGTTATTGTTGCTCTGCCTGTCAAGCTCACAGTGCAATTAAAAGTAACAACTCTGGCAAAATTACCACTAGATCTTAGTTAATAAGTATTTGATTTCACACAGAGGGCAAAAGGCAGCATCTGTGGCTGCCTGACCACATCTTTTGCAATGACAATTGTTAATATGTTTTGATCAGCTAAAGCTAAATACTAAAGCTGTTGGTAAAAACAAAACTTCTTTAGTTGTTCTAAAACTGTTTCTGATTTGCTTTAATGTTTCCATTTGACTTGCACATTTGCACATTAGTTCTGCTAGCTATTTAGGAAGTATATATAGTTTAATACTGTAAGTTGTAAGTTAACTATCCAGGCATGCTAACTTTTTTGTAATATAGAGCAGATTAAAACTCTGCTTAAAAATTTTAATATCTCATATTTTGCTTCTGTCTTTTCTTTCCATTTTTTAAAGAAAAGGCTAAAGAAAAATAGACACCACCCTCCACAGCGATACAAAATATTGTAATTAAATATTGTAAGTTCTGCCTTAACAAGAAATTCAGAAATTCAGTAATTATTCTAAATTCAGTATGCACTTTGAAGATGAAGTTAAATGAACTACTTCACAGTCCCGAAAAATTAATTAGTTCACGTTCATTTCTTTTCATTTGAATTAGCTACAAGAGAAATTAAGAAGAGTTAAACCTCCATCCATCCTCAGCTCCTAATCATTGCCGCTTCTCAAACTAAATGAATTGCGGTATGCTGCAATAGAATTAGTGTATCTACTCATTGCTTTACCAATTTTGTAAAATGTTCATATAAACTGGCTTCAACAGTGCACCTAAAACAAATCCGCGGGTCCTGGAATAACAAAAACTCCTTCATCTTCTGTTCAATGAACATGCTCTTTTAATGCAATCATGCACAATACTGATGGCATGTCGTTGTGGATATAAATGGTAGAGGAACTGCCACAGACCCGCTGTGCCTAGCTACATTTGCTAAGGTATAGGGTTCAGTAAATGACTAGGTGAAGCCAACTCATCTACTCTTGTCATTTAAAGAGGGAAAGGGATGTTCCATTCACATCATTATTATACATCTATTCCTCAGTGGGTAATAATGCATAATCAAAAGCTATTTCAAAGACATGAAAAGCAACGAGAAAATCTTGTTGAAGTGGACTTGAAGTTTTGTACACAACCCTTTAAATTATTTCAATGTCATTAGATAATGTTATATTAAACAAAAAATAATTAAGCTAAAATATTCATCAAGTCGAAATTGCTCACTCATCCTACTTCATTACGTGTCCATGTAATAATTTGATTATACCATTTAATATATTACTTTATACTTTGCACACAAATAAGTGTGTATGTAGTTCTGAAAACTTTTGCACAGCGCATGACCTGAAGCTGTGTTTTAATTGGCAGGTTCAAGATTTCCCACTGGGTGCAGCAAAGTGAACCTGGATATGCCCTCTTCTTATTAGCAGCCAATAGGAACTGTGTTTTTTTTTTTTTTTTTTTTTTATGTCATCTGACAGTTTTTCTGCAGACCTCTCGTTCTTTCTTATGACCCTGTTAACTGCTTGTTGGCTGTTGCTTGTGCAGCTGTTGTGTCTTGCAATGAATACCATGGGAACTTTTAATAAACAGTAGTTTTGTAGATCATGTTAAAGGTCATGTATTCCTTCTTCCTACTTAATCTGGCTTCTTAAAATTAAAATTTTCCCCATAATGTAAATATTTCAACAGGAAGAAAAAAAGACTTGATTGGCAAAAAATGCAACATATGCGCAAAATTGCCATTTTCATATTTTCCTACTATTGCACATTATTATTTCTGGAATACTGACAGTACAGATGCAAAATAAAACCTCATGTAACATCGATCCGAGGATATTAAATATTGATTTCAGCATTATAATGGATCCCAGAAGCAGAAAATAAATTTCATTTGAAAGAGCATATTTAATTCTGTGAACAAAGATCATGCCTGCTGGCATCAATCAATCAGCTGTTCATCATCTTCATCATCATCCTCACCACCATCACAATAAAGATAATGATCGGCTCCATCACAAAGACAAAGAGAATGGGACTTGTGCTAATGAGATCCTTCCTCTAAGGCTATGATTAGGAGTTGGCTGACAAAGATAGAGTGCATATGCTCTTTAGATTAGACAATAGACATTCAGGATGCCTCTATTTGCAATGTGACCTGCGCTGCTCTTTTCCCCGAAGTTCTAAAATTTCATCAACCATCTGGGATGCCTGAAAAGTTTCTCATCACTTCCAAATAGTTTTGATTTAAACAAAGAATTCTTCAAAAAATAAAATCTTTTATCCCAGCATGAAAAGTCTGAATGTACAATTTGTCTGCATTATAAATTTCTTTGACATCAACTACTTGCTGTAGCCAACTATTAGCATTGCTAGAGGCTGCCATAAATGATTTATGGTGATATTTTTATGTTTGCTTCAGAATTTCTACATTTTGTTGTGTGATAGTTTGTGGTGCTTAATCAATGATAAATGTGAAATTTAAAGTTAGAGTGAATAAATGAGTCACTTGCTGACCTATTAAAATAACTTTATTGAATAAATACGATTGTTGTGTTGAATGCTAATACAAGTTTTAGTTTTTCTGAATGTAAAATGAAACAATAATAATAATAATAAAAACTTTTTGATTGATTCAGTCAACTCTGTTTCAACATTTTTCAAACTGAAAACCTCAATTTTGTGCTCAAATATTGAAAAGTTGGACCTCGATAATTGTATAGGCAGACGAGCAGACATGACCTGATTTCATGAGTCATCTATGGCAACAAGGCTTACATTTAATGTTACTTTCAACTATTGATAACTGCCTGCAACAAAATTTGCTTCATTTTTTGATATTGGATGTCTTGTTAGTATGTTTTTCCCATCACATGTAAGAAATATCCTACCTGGCTTTCTTGCATTTACCTAATATTAATGTCTAACTTGTGTTATAGGTTGACTTCAGTCACGTACAGCCGGCTGCTAGATGGAAATGGTATTTCAGAGAAAGAAATGACCTGCAGGAGAAGCAGGAGCGGATTTCAGTAACGTAGCTACAGCATTAAGGGTATTTGATTGCTGTGTTTGTTGATGATGTTTGCCGACATAAGGACTAGGATTTTAAGGTATTACCTGTTTTGTTTGTTTTTTTTATTCAAATTGTTTATATAATGCACTTATTTTAGATCATAATTCCAGAGAAGGTCTTAGTGTTAAATCTATTTTGGGGAAGACGTAACCTTGTAAAGATTTGATTCCTCAAATAACAGCGAGGTATGACTACCAACGTATACATTAAGTCTCTGCCGTATGGATGCTGATATGGAGGTGCAACATGTCCTTGAACTTGTGCACTCAAAGCGGAGTGAAAAACTCCACTTTCTTTTTTTGTTTTATTTCCAGGTCCTTAGAAGTCATATGAAGCAAACTTAATATAAAAGAGAAAAAAGAAGGGAAAAAAACTGTCACCTTGATGTTTCCACTGCAGTTTTTCATTGAGGCTGGTCTCAGAGGACAACTGCTAAGGAAAACATCATTATGTGGGGAGAAATGTACCGGTAATAAACCCAAATGGCACTGAGAGGTGCAGTTGTCAACCATGATAAATGGCACCTATGCATCCTGAATGTGTTTGGTGCCCTTGCCATGTTGACTCCCTCTCCTGAGGGCGGGCTCTCGACTGCTGGGTTTGGCCTGGAGCTCCAACCTTAACCCCACCACTCAAGGCTCAACGCTGACAGAACGGAGGCGGAGGCTGAGATTTTCAGGAATTGTGAGTCACAATGCCAAACATATTCTTATGTGTGGTTAAAACGTATTGGAAGAGTTCTCTTTCAGGAAGATCTTTTTTTTCTAAAAGACAGAATCATGTACAATAACCTTTTTTTCTTTTTAAAATTGTTATAGGCTATAAAAGGAAAGGCTTGATTTGTAATTAACAGTGCTGAATTGGATTTGTTTTTACCAGTAATAGTATCCTGCTTCTCTTTTCATCCCATTTTTCACTGCTGTAAGTGGATTTTCAACTATACACACAATAGTTAGATGTAATTTTGTACCTGCTTGTGGTGATGTATAATAATATAATGTAATTACCACGGCCAGGTTTAATCTACATATCCCCCATTATCAGATTTGGTCTTATAATGATCTCAGGTCAGACATCTTATAAAGTAATGCAACATGAAGGGCAAATAAAATGATTTATGCTACATCATTGCTGTAGCAAAATGGTATGAAATGAAAACAACAAAGACACTGAACAATAAATGTTAACAAATAAATAATAAATAATACAAAAACCGAAATAATACTGTAGAGGAAACAGCTTCCTTCATCCTTGAAGGGACTGGATGAAAGGTTTCTTTTGTTTGTTCTCTGTACTGTAGTAGTTAAGAGCTGTACACACAAACATCAGTTTGTCATAATTCAGAATAGTTTGACACGACTCATGTCTTGTTCATTTAGCAAAGTTACAGATCCACAATATCTTGTCTGTGAACTTTTCCACAGTTTTAAAGAAATTGTGTTAAGTTTCATATTCATAAGTTCCTTTGGGGAAAACACATGTGTGTCAGATGTCAACGCTCTGCTTCTCTGATCTCTACCCTTTCCTTTCAAGACTCATCTGATACCCAACCAAATATCTCAGAGGTCACAGTGGGACATGTTTTTTTTGCTCTCAGTTCCATCCTCAGTCAGTCTTACTTACTTACTCACCAAACCAAGATGCGTCAAGTAGCTGTAGACCATAAAATAAAGCAGACTACATTGAGAAGTTCTAGCTAAAAACTACTATAATCTTCTATGTAACAGATTCAAAACTTTCAAGCTACAATTATTAAACAAAGTCACCGTGAAATAAAAGATATGAGAGGGTTTCTGCAAAACACTTGGGCAAATTATTTAGTGATTAGATATAAAACAACAGGTAGAATTTCAACGTTTAAAGATGTATTGTGCGAGCAAGAAACAAAACCTTTTAGCGTTATACAAAAGACAGGAGTTTCAACCCAAGCATTACAGAAACAGACCTTTACTAAATGGGTGTTTACAGATTCAATGATTATTCAGGGTGAGCCCAGTGTTTTTAGACTGTGTGCCTGTGAGATGAATGCTCCTCTTTAATCTTATAAGATTTAACATTTTTTTTTTTTTTTTTTTTTTTTTTGCTGCATGGCCCTCGATTCATTTTCATTTGATTCAGAACATTAATATTAAATTGTAGTTTCAAATCCATGTATAATTATATCTACTTTAACCTGGTCAACAAGAGTAGCTTCTATTAAGCAATGTCGATTCTTAGCAGACCGGCATGGGGCCTCTAAACAAATACTGAATAAATGAAATGAAAACTGATGTAGTCTGGTGTACTGCTGTGAAATAGAATCTACGAGACGTGTCTCAAGTTCGGGGAGAGGGCATGAAAACGGGAAAATGGATGATTATAGAGAAGGCGAATTACATTAGTGTGTCGAATTAAAGGGACGTCTGGTATATCCAGCTGAGATAGAAGCAAAGAGCACAAGTGAGAGAGGGGAAATGGCACAAGATGAATGCAAAAGACGGGGACAAAGACATTGCGTGTGAGAGTGAGAGGTGCAGGGGAGGGAAAAGGATAAACATGATGCTAAAAATACTTACCCACCCCACGAGTTTTTTCTTCTTCTATTGTTGTAGAAGATGCATGCTGAAATAAAGCTGTGAGCTTGTTATTATTGTTTCATTATCCCCCTGAATTCTGTGTACAGAAACTACAGTATATACCAGAAGGGAAGAGGCCCGACTGTGATGTTGGCTACTGGAAAATGATAAAAGTGTAAAATCGACCCACTGAGAGCAAATTAAAGAAAACAACATTAAAATTATGTCATTAACGGGCTCTAATACAATAAAAACGTTAAAAAAATATCTCAGTGCATCATGTGGAATTCTAAACGTGTAAATTATATGGAGTTGAGAGAAAAAAAAAATAAAATCAACTTTCCCCTGACTCCCCTGAAAATCCCCTGCAGTCTGAAAGTGTTCAACAAATCTATAAGCTCTCAACATTTTATTTGAGATTTCTTCTAGCTTGTGGCACGAGATGCTACCTCCCTGAACATCCCGGAGGTTAAACATATATAAGGCATGATCGGCCTTGAAAACATCCAGGCTTGCACATTCAAGTGATGCATTCTGGAAAATATACATCATGTTATATTGTTGATGGATAATTTTGCCACTTTGTTGTTGAAACAAGTGAATAAATGGAACATGTCCGCCATATTTACAGGTGTTTAAATGCACAGTGTGACACTCAATGAGAACATAACATCCTGTCTCTCCTGCTGTCAGATATTTTATTCGCCTTAGGACAGAAACTGATTTCAATCTGGATTAATTTTGGCGACACCTGGTAACTGGCGATAGCAGCAGTTATGCAGTTTAATACCACAAGTCGCAGAGTTAAACAGGACTATTGTCATTTTAATAAAAAGGTCATTCAATGATTGGCCTTTCTCCCATCATTCAGTGAGCAGCTGCGATCTGATTTTATGCAGCACACGGCACACCATTCTGCAAACAGCATGGCACAGTGAAAGGAGCTGTTACCTTGCTGAGAAGTTGGAGGTGTGCAGAGCGCCGCCCGCAGCTCTTCATCTAACAGCTCACCGCGGCTGCTCCTTCTTCTTCCATTACTCCCTGCAATATTTCAAACTGATCTGCTGTCAAAAAATGCTGAAGATGACCGTTGTACTGTTTGGTAGGCACATTTTTGATGAATGATAGTGTACGAAAATCACAGACAAGCACACCGCGTTTCCTGTGTCTGCTTCATGATAAAAAACAGCCTGTATTTTACCTGTTAAATGCTTATAATGTGCAGGAGGAGATATTGTATGTTTGTATTAGCAGAAAGTTTATACAGCACAGTAATGGAAAAACATAAATATAGCAACACTTTCATCACAATTTTTGTTGTTGGCTGTTTTAGCCAACGTTCAAACACCACAAGATTACCTCTACAAAGGAAAAATTAGGCTAACACTCCTATTAGTAATGCAACACTCTTCTTTAGTCTTTGAAAGATGTGTGAAGATATCCTGTGTCCTGCTGCAGCATACGAATACCATGAGATTAGAGCAGCAATACAATATCCAATAGTTGAGAAGCTAAGTCACTAAACACCAAAATATAAACCCCTATAGTGTAGCGAGAGGAAAAGTCAGGGTCTGTAGGTTTCATCCGCTGAGGATCATAAATGTCTATACCAAAGTCCATACTAATCCATCCAATAGTTTTTGAGATATTTGAGTTTGGTGGTTTTTAGGAAACACTGTCATCCTTACAGCCTTACTGCTATCATGGTTTACAAAACAATGCGATGTGCTGACATTTTAACTTCACCTGCTGTTGCTAAATGGCAGAGTGAGCGAGACAGGTCCATGTCACCACTGATACCCTAAAGCAGAGGAACGACCAGGTGCAGAAAATGTTGCCAGTGTAAATTCTCTCTGACATCAGGGAGAAACTACAGTGTTGACACCAGTAAACATGCACACTTAACACAACAGAGCGGGGCTGAGAAGAAGATAGAGACAAGTTCAGGCCTTTACAAAGCCAGTAACACCAAGACGGGGAAGACATTAAACCTGGAAATGGAAGGACAACAGTGCCACACTACAGCACATCAAGAAAAGTGGGTAATGAACCGTTCAGACAGAGAACTTACCCAGTCACAGAGAGAATTGGGAGTTAAGTAGTTATATGTGCCGGGTGGCAAAAGTTAACACAGCCCTCAGCTCTCTATAACAACAGCATAGAAGTGGCAGAAGAAGAATGACTCAGGTCGAGAGTCTCTGCAGCCTTTTCCAGCGCAAAATCACCTTTTTGCAACCCAACCACTCAAAAGAGGAGGGCTCTGATATCGATTAGCAGGGACTAGAATATTACCATCCTGCTGCTGGATAAAAGAAGATGCAATATTGTGTTCAACAAAATGAACTGTACTCAGACACTGGGGTGATAGATATATAAATATATAAAAAGGTAAAAAGAAATCACACCATGCTAACATCTGTTGGAAAGAAATCATAAACTAACAGGATATTATGGGAGAAACAGACACAGAAAAGAAAATGGTGTCCTTTCATGATATATCACATGTACTGTGTATTACATGAAAACTGCTGAGGAAGTAGTTGAGCTTGGGGAAAAAAAGGATGCTGCAATGTAACACAGAGTAGAGGGACCAGGTATTTGTCCTGCTTGCCTTTGGCTTAACACCATTTTCTTAACATACAAGACTGGTTTCAACAGACAGAATCATAGCTACACTATAGGTTCGCTGGAGTCTCCCAGTGCACAACACAGCTACATTCAGGAAGGAGAAAGGAGAGCTTTGAACTGCCTCAGGGGAAAATGAGACTTTAGTTAAGATGCTTGAGGTCATGATAAAAAATCCAGGAAGCACAGAACTTCATGGAAAAGATTAACTCAGTGGACAGCAACATGAATAACATAGCTATTCCATATGTGGCAGGGCAAACACAAGGACATCTCTGAGAAAACAAAGCAAAAAAAAAAAGAACCACCAATGTTAAGACAGAACCACTACCAGCTGGAGGAAAACAAAACAGCTTTGAAAGAAGAGTGAGGGATAGTATGTACCTGAAACTGCAACAACTATCCTTGAATAGTGGTTGGACTGCAGTACCACTTATCTACCACTTATCTTAGCTAGCAGGTTCAGTGAGTTCCTACCAGCTAGTGAGACAAATGAAGTCTCTTGTATGAATGAAAATTAATTTTTTACTTACTACTACAGCTTCTGAACACTTCAAATTTTCTGGTCTGTGATAAAGCCTTTCCTTATTCCTTCCTTATATGATACAACTGAGCAACAGCATGAAAGAAAGTCCACAAGGACTGTCTAGAAATTATTTTATATGATGTAGAAGTGTTTTACATATACAGTGGGTCCCTCGCCTTTCGTGGATAACGTTAGGTTCCAGAACCCCCCAAGAGAGGTGAAAATTTGCGAAGTAGTAACCATATATTTATTTTATTTTCCTAAGCCTTTGTGAACCCTCCTCACACTCTTATATACCTTACCCATGCTTGTTATTAATATTTTAGGTCAGAAATTGCTTATGTTACTGCAAAAATAATTACAATCTAAAAACATAAAAATACCTGTAGGCCCGCAGAAACCTGCGATGTAATAAAGACACCTGCGATATAAATTTACATATACTAGCTACAAAAAAAAAAAAAAAAAAAAACAAAACAAAAAAAAAAAAATGCAATGTATTGAAGCCGTGAGAGGTGAATCATGTTGTTTATAAATCATTTAGCGAGACGTACTCAGGGAAAGAAATAATAATCATTCATCATGTAAACAGTCTGAATGACAAAAGCAGACTTTGAGTTTATGCAAAAGATGTTATTATGGCAGCATTTCCATGGCAAAACATATGAGAGCTTGCATATACACAAGCAGAAATTTATATTACTGTGGCATAGATGCTAAGTCAGCAAAGCAGGATCAGTATTATGCTATTGTGTTTGTGTCAATGTAATACGTAAATCTATGTCTGACAGCGCTGTTATTCACTCATTTCATTAAGACACCCCATTTTGTAAGGTGCTGTTTCAGTGTTTGAGTATGTGGTAAGCTCTTCAACTCATGATTGTAATTCTGAAAGGTGTTGTGTTATGTTGTGTTGTGTTGTGCTGTTTTGACTGGTTTAAATCAGAATCTGTCAATCAAATTCTGAATATACCACACCCAGACATTACCTATAAGGTAGATAAGGTGATTTTTGACTGCATAACTTTTAATAAATAATACCAGATGATGGTTTTTTTAACTCGTAAATACACAAAACGCCAGTGAGATTCCTGCCATTTGTATTGAGACCACATTGTCAGGGACTTGCACTGTATTTCATTTGCTATTTTCTGTTTGAATATGGCCTAATGTGCATTGTTATGTTAGTAAGCACCTAACCTGCTGGCATGTCCTTGAGCAAGTCTCAGCCAACTAAAATGAGGAATTTTCACGTGGAGATCGGTAACATATCATACATTATATGTTATCACATTAGAAAGCTGCTTGAGCAGCTGATGAAGAGCTGTGACAGTCAGGTGGACTCTCTGGAGGAGCCATCTGTTTGCTGGAAGGGCTTGAATCAAGCTCATAGTCTGTTGCTCCTTTGTGTTTTTATCCCCCTTCATCTCCTCTCTACTGTCTGAAAATCAAACAACGACTTAATAGTTCGTAGAACATAAAGCTTTAAAGCTGTAGAAAGTTCAGGCACTGTTTTCTGCTTTTTTGTGTCTTTGCACTAATGTAGAAATGAACTGTATGTGTTGAGTAATGCGTCAGTGTTCAGTACTCTGCCTGATCCTATCACTAGACTTTTGGGTAGATTTTCCACCGTGAGTCTGGGAGTTTGTGACTTCAATTTAAAGTCAAGTAATAGCTTGATGCTAAAAGTTAATTTAGCCAGACGAGTATGGCGGCACCTTATCTGATGGAGTGCACACAGTTTATCTAGAGATAAAAACTAACATGCTGCCTGGATAGGTGTCTTCGATTTTATACAACTGATTTCAGATATGTTTTAAAGCAATAAATATGGGCCCTGGTAAGGTCTTTGAAGACATGTCTTCCATCAGACTTTCTATTCATCCATCCTTAATCTATATCGCTGTTTTTTTGGGGTCGGAGCTCATCCCAGCTGTATGGGTCAAGGGCATTACTTCAGTCTTGTATTTCTAATTCAATTCATAGTGATTTTTCTTTCATTTTTACCAACCTTATTTGGGTAGATAAAAGCAGAAGCTAAGGGAAACTATGTGATTCAAGAATAGATGTAGAAGCCAACATTTGACAAATAAAAAGGATGAATCAGCTCTGAAACATACTCAGCTAAAATCAGCATTAACACTCTAAGTGGAGCGCCACCAATTTGACACATAAAGGTCTGTTTATAAGTCTTGGGGAGTACAACTGCCACTTAAACTTCCTGTTCTTCGTGAGTCATACAGTATTTTATAAAGGCAACACTAAATCAGTGGAGTTCTTTCTCAATGAAAAGTGTTTGTGTGTTGACAAATGAAATCATAACACCTGGACGTTACTCTGATACATTTTGTCAGTAGACTGATTTAAGTTCACTTAGGTAATGTTTTATTCATTTGATTTTTCAAAACTAGTTTTTATAATTGATAATTTTTTTATGTGGCGTACAAGAAGATACAATTGAACATAAAAAAAAAAAAAAAAAAAAACACTCAAGAGGAAATAAAAGAGGACCAAACAAAGAGAATTTATAATCATCATTTATAGTTCATGGTCATTTTTCCTCATACTCATTCCAAGTACAGGTCTGTGGTAAGCAGAATTGACGGACAGAATGACAGAACAAACACAGAACAGTTGAAATGGAGACGTATTTTAGCTACTCTCCTTGGATTTTTGCTTCAGCCCAAGCACACAGACAATCTTATAATACCACTTGGAAAACACGCACAGCAAGTTTTTAATTTATCGTAATCATTGTCATCATCCATCATCATCACTCGTTTTACTTGGTCTTTGTTCTCACTTGTGTAAGTCAGGATTTAGGAGGAAGGCAGTGATTCTACCAGTATCTTTAAAAGATTTACACAAGTTGTTACGCCGCGCCTCTCCACTGTCAACATCTTGTGCAGTTTTTGGGAACGGTTAGGCTACTACTGGTCCGGGATCATCTATCTCTGGTTGGCATTTGTATAAAAAACTATATAGGAACACATGTAAAAACAGGGCAGAATCAAATTATTATCCAACTGAAAAAAAATGCAGATGTCTTCATAAAATTGTCTATGTCTAGCAACACTTAATAACACTTATGTCTTCTTTTTGTCCATTTTTTTTGTTTTATTCCAAAATGGTTGAGGAGCAGTTATAGTTTGCATCATCTATACAACAGGCTATAAAACACCACTTTGTCACAGTCCAGAAAGCACATATAGATGTGGTTGTACTGTATATAAACATATGTACTGTAATAAGATAATTTTGCGTGCATGGCTCCCAAATGATCGCTTTTGAGACATCCTCAGCACTCAGAAGAAATGCTCTCCTTTGAGTTCACGTGATGTGAAAACGAAGGCCTCCAGATTTCTCACTGTTGCAATGGACATAATCTTCTTTTCAAATCATAGTCTTTTGAGAGAGACTGCCATCCATTCTCATCTTTGTTCTGTGGGAGCTCAGTCAGCCAGGTGTTAGTCTCTGCCGGCCATCTCTGTCCTTTCAGTGAGTACTTTGGCTGAATCTTCCTTTTTTTTTTTCCATCTCTGAAACCACGGTCATCTGACATTTTTTTTTTTTTTTTACTCTTTCTCCACAGTAAATATTTGGCGTATTTATGTATGTATTTATTTATGCATTGTGTCATTTTCTTTAGAAAAAAGTCTCAACAACACAAACACAGGCAATGTAAATGAAAACAGTAAGTTTGTAATGCTGAACTTGTCTTTGCATCGCAGCTCCACTGTTTACCAGAAACAAGGGAGTTTGATCACATCCTGGCCAAGGAAACAAGTCACAGATGGGTTAATGTTGTTTGGTTGACATGTTAGATATGTGTTCAGTTCATTTTCAACTGGTTGCCAGAGCCATTTTTCCGTAAGTCTCTTCCTGGACTGTACATCTTTTCTGTCTCCAGAGTTTCAGTCTAAAGAAAGTTATTTTTTCACTTCTCATATTTACTTTTCAGAGCATTGTCTTTTTTTTTTTTTTTTTTTTTTTTTAGGAAAAATGACTAAATAATGTTCACCTTTGTTATTATACTGTACAGATGTTGATCTCCTGATTTGTCTTTTCAATAAATGTTTAAGTTGGTCTAGCAAAGACCAAAGGTTTGACAATCACACGTAGTACTCCTTGTCCTTGTTCTTCTTGTTCTTGCCCGAGGTCTTTGCAGTGTTGACTGGTTTCTCTTTGACTACGGTGCCGTTGGACTGTGCCGAGTTGCTGATGTAGTTGCGACTCTCGTCGACGTGGTATGAACCTTCGTCTCTGTTTCGGTATTTGTACATGGCATAAAGCAGGATGAGAATGCACAGCGCCGCCGCTGCTACGATGCCAACCACCATCCCTGTTGTGCTGCTGGATTCCCTAAAGACCTCGGTTGTGCCTGAATAACCATTTGGCCCAGTACCAGTGGGATTAGCTGTAAGACAGAGAGACAGAGATATGATTTACAAAAACTGCACACTTCTATATTTGATCATTGTTATTATTATCGTTAGAAGATGTACGGCAATGAATGAATGGATTTGTTATGTCTGCATGAGTAGATCGATTTTACAGTTTAAAGTTGAATGATTCCACAGACATCACAAGGTTGTTTTAAAGTTTAAGGTTTAAAAGCATGCATTTACACAATGAGTTGAAACAAAAACAAAAGAAAAGTCTATTGTTAATCATCCTAAATATAATGGTTTAAAATCTTAAGAATGAGAAGGAGCCAGTTAAATTATTTCTTTTGTATTTGGAGAATCTGAGTCTTAAAGCATTTAACAAGGCAATTAAATGCCAAATCAAACAGTCAAAAATGACCCTCAGTTAAATACAAATTTACTCTTGAAATTATTTTTGAAATGCCACGCAGTTACCCCTGCTGCACCCTGATGAAACTGAAGTGTCTATTAAGCCTTTCAATAAATGTAGGAGCTGGGTATTTTTTTTTGTCCGTTCTTTAAGTAGATTCCATTTTACTTGCCTAATTTACTGTCTATCACAGTAATAATTCCTGCAGAAAATTAATGTGGTGACATTCACTGAACTGTAATTGTAGATATTGAAGAAGTGCGAGTGAAGAAGGTGAGATGCTGTGGAACAGAGAGATTGGATAGAGATATGGAGCTTGTAGGAAGGCTAATGTGTTAAAGATTCACAGAGACAAGCTTACTGCTCATTACAAGATTTAAAGCACAGTCATGAATGAACAGAACACGTTTCCATCACTCACTATGTATCCAAGCAGCACGAGTGAATCACGTTGTGACTGAAACTCAATCTTTCAGGAAGAAACAATTCTTCAATTGACTCAGCGGATTTTGCCAAAGGCTGTCCCCACTTCTTTTCTAAAATGATGCCATTCAGTGGAACATATTCTGAAAACACATCATCCCCTTGATAATATTCATTCCTCCATCTCTCTCTTTCTGTATTTTTGTGGCAGTCATCATTTCTTCTCATGCTCTCTTTGCTCTCTCGTTGCATTTGTAAAATCCAAACACTCAGCCCTAACATTTGGAAATGAAAGACTTCCACTGGGATGGTGCACAAAATATTTTAAGGATTTACAGCTGAGTTGAGATCAGCGTGAGGATGTTGATGTGAGGATGTTGTGCCTCGATTTGCATTAGCACTGGACAAACTAACAGTAGCAATAGAAACATAAATATTTGCATATATAAGAAATAGTGGATCTGAATTAGTTTTTGCTGAGAAACACTTATGGATTCACGCTTGGAATATACTACACTCTGAAAATATTAATTATAAAATATTGAATTACATATAGTGGAATCTCACATACTTTAATTTTTTTTTTCATGTTTATTCCTGAAGACTTGCTTTTATTTTGTCTCCATTATATCAAAGCATGGCTCTTATTTTGACAGTAAAATGTAGATAGACACATGGTAAGACAGCAAGCGAGTATCTGCCAAGCAAAATGCTGTATTTTATGTTTGTAAGACTGCTGTTTTGCATGAATGTGCTACAGTTCTCTGTCTCTGAGCCAGCAGTTAATGTCTCTAATTTTTTTACTGTAAGTAAAATACATCAGGGATGGTCATTTCCTGAAGTTATATTTAAAAATGGTAATTTACTGCATGACTGGAGCAGAGTCATCCATTCTCAGGCTGGGGTTTGTTGCTTAAGACTTTAGATTTTTCTTGTCAAATACTGTTGGATGATTACAGTGGTATATTCTGTGAGGTTATTAAAAGGTGGGTGTTCTTTTAATTTTCTTTTTTAAGCTCTTGCCATGTGAGCTACAGCACTGTGTATTTAGTTCATTATTAAAGCTTTATGAACTGTCAGCTGAAGTGTTAGATCATCAGTCAACTGGGGGATGCTATATTCTCCAACACATAGTGAACAGATTTCAGGAACAAGCATTATATATTGAAACTCAGAGCTAAAACATGGCTCCATGAATGAATGAACAGAACCGGATGGCATGTCCATTAACAGCAACTACAATATTCATTGGAATAATCATTAATTTTCATGTGAGCAAGTCATGATTCATCACAGCCATTTGATTTTACATTTACATTAACAGGTGTCAACATTTTTACATTTCACTAAAATGGGTATTTGACATTTATTGAAAAGGCCTGGTTTTGCTTTAAAATTCATTTTTTTCATTTGAAAAAAAAATGTTGTTTTTTTGAAAGTAATTGCAATATTCAGCTTTGATATTGAGTCAGTAAAAAAAAAAAAAAAAAAAGATTCACTCTTAAACAGAAACCACAACATTGTCTCTTCATTATTCAATCCTTTGATCTTGGCCTGTCAGAGTAACATTTCCACACGATTAACTTGGTTCCTAAGCCAGAACCCAGTATCCACAGAACAGAATAATTCCCTATCCCATCTTACATCAAAAGGAGAACGACATGGAAAGCAAGAGTGACATTTGCTGCTATTGAAGTTTGTCATAATCACCTTGTCTCATCTTGTTGCATCCTTATTTAATGACAGTCTAACTTCTCTGAGCATGAGCAAAGAGGGCAGCTCTTGTTCTCGTTGTATAAAAAAAAAAAAAGGTTGTTTCTACCTGATCCATGAAGGACAGGTGGAATTAATAAGGTGATACAGCACATCACATCCTACAAAATACTTTCTGCTGGCACTTTCTTGGTGTTGAAAAAAACAGAAAAACTTGAGACATTTCTCTGGGATTTTCGACTGTGAAGGTGTGTCTGTCCTTCAGATTACATCGAATATAACCAGCTATTGCAATTCTACTTTAAAGGACTGAGGTTTTGCAAGATTTTTTTTCCTATTAACTATAAATCACATACAGATTCAGCTAACCACTAGGTTTAAAATTTAAATTCCAACATATTATTAAATTGATTTAATAATGTGAGCAGACCCTTGGAATTCCCTTTGAGTTAGGTAGAGACTTGCTGAAAATGCAGTACAGAAAAACAGTAATAGTCCATTCATTCATTATCTATTCCACCTATCCATTGGGTTGAAGCCAAATGCAGGCTGTGGGCAACATATGCACTCACATTCACCTACAGGGAATTTAAAGTCAGGAAATTAACCCACCCTGCATGCCTTTAGACTGTGGGAGGAAGTCGGAGTACGAAACGTACATAGACATAAAGAGAACATACAAACTCCACATGGGCTAGCTGTCAGCTTTAAACCCAGAACCTTTTTGCTGTGAGGCAACAGTGAAAACAACGTGCAGCCCCAGTGTGAATCTAAGGTTTTAGTTAAGTGCAGAGTTGATATCTGCTTTTATTCCAGCTTTAGGAGCCTGCCATTTGATTTTCATGTCATGTGGAAACAAATGTCAGTCCAGAACATATTCAGTACGACGCCAAACATGCGTCTGAAAATTACAGCATGCCGATTGACTGTTCTTCAAATCTATTGGACAATAATATAGTTATTGTTATTATTACTATTTTGTGTTTACAAGATATATAACACTGAGAGCATCCTGCACTTTTAGGGATTACATCAACAATTGAAGAGAGGATTGTGTGATCATCAACATGCCCACTTCATGTTCTGATTGCTGTCCAAATTACAAAACAACACTTCTGTCTGTGATAGCTCATTTGTATTGTTCTCAGAGTGATAAAACAGAGGCAAAATGTGTTTTTGATTGTGTCCATTTCTATTCTTGAGTGACGCCTCCATGTTCAGACATGCATTGCTTGAAACAGCATTAATATTAGCTAATGACCCATACAGATGGCACATATGTCTACTTTAGATAGATCTTGTTCATGCCAGATTGAAGGGCATGAAAAAGTGCAAACCATAAAAGGGCAAAAGTTCTCTAAACTGCCTTCCAGAAGAAGAGATGCTACAGCCGTTCATTGACATGTTTTCCTACATAGTTAGACTGATCAGCGGCCCATGTGTGCTTCCAATGCCAGCAGACATTCAAGGACAAGCACAGAGCACCACTGGGGGATTGAGAGTGACTGAGCGTTGCAACAGATTAGCTCTGCTTGTGACAAGCCCACTTATCCTTGCAGACAGGTGTGAAGAATGCTCTCGCCTTGTGGGCAAACGCCACTGGTTGACATGGCTCTTCCCTACCAAGCCACTGTGTCGACATTAACAGTGAGTTACTTTCATATTTGCTACCTATCCTTTGTTCGGGGTCAAAAAGTTGAACGTGTAAGTAACATAGCAGTTTGATGGAAGAGGGAGTTCTGGATGTGGCACTTGAGGGTTGTATATGAGACCTCTGCTGGCTCCAACGCCAGGGTGACAGAGTTGGAAGGCAGGTGGCCGTGGTCTGCTATATCAGGAGAGAGTCATGTGATAATAGTACTGTGGTGCACTGTTCTTCCTTCACTGATATAACACCTCAAGCTCTGGGCTTTGTTATTTCCCCTTTCTTGGATCTGTTGATTGGCTCCCCAAAGGCTGTGTTCACAGAGTCTTGGGAAGCCTCAGATCAAGTGACAATTTTTCTTCCATTACTAGAAAAGTCGGAGAAAAAAAGTAAAATAAATGGGCTCAATTTTGTAATAAATCTTAAACAGTAAGACTTCTGCCAAATTTTCAAATCCAAAATCCAATCCAAGAAAGCTGAGTTGTGACTGCTACCTAAAGGAAGAGCACTGCATTTAGCACAGCGCTGACACAGCTATGTTTTGTCCAAAAAGATTAGCATTCATTACAGCTCACTGGTTTACATTTAGTCTCTGCGGTGTCTATCAAATAGTCACCTAATGGCAGGCAAGGATCTTTTGTAGTCCCTTAGATTACCTGATGCATTTGATAATGCGGCTCATTTGTTACCCATGAGCTTGGCCGTGCACCCAGTCCACATCTCTTTCAAGTTAGGCTCTGGCAGAGTACTATGGCACAGACGGGAGCCTTCTAGAAAACCTCATAAGACCTCAGTCAAAATGCATCAGCCTTCCCCTTCATTAGCTCTCCATCACCTCAGAATGAGGGCACATAAATTGAAAGAGAAATAACACCTGAAACAAGTGTTTAAAATAATGGCTGCTCTTATACACACCACTCAAGCATACCCAACGGTAAAATTAGACATGGGGAAAATGAACTTAAAGTGGCGTCTAGTTTCATGGCGGCATAGTGGGGGGGGGGGGGCATTTGTGAAGCAACATAGGTAAACTCAGGGGAGTTAACTTTTGAAGGATTGTAGTTTTGTAAAAGATGCCAGAATAACTTTTTCCTCCCTGGTTCATCCCAGAGTAAGACTTAAATTACAGTATCATACGCGGACCATCATAAAGTCCTTGCTGCTTTATTCACAAGGACAACAGTTAATGTTTCAGTCATTCAGTCACAAGTCATTTGCTTTCACTAAGCACTTTTCACTTCTCACTGGCTGAGATTGTGCTAAAACTCATGCACAAAGAAAAACCATAAACAAAGAAGTTTAGAGTACATGATCTTATATATATATATATATATATATATATATATATATATATATATATATATACACACACACACACACACACATCACTTACGGATACCCTGATCCGTAACTGTTAGTGAAGAAAATGAAATAGCCTAGCTAGGGGTTTCATTTGCCATACACAGAGGCAGTGAAGAGTGTAATGACATGAACAGAGATTGGCTTGGCTTCAATGTCCTGGTTACTTCAGGATTCATTTTATAGCATCTTTTTTCTTAATTCTACCTGAATTTGGTACGCATACATGAGCTCACCTCTCTTACATATTAGCATTAGTGCAATAGAACTTGTCATTTAAAAGCCAGTGCGATTCCTGATGTGATTGCCTCTTTTTTTTTGCCACGTGCTCTCAAGGAGAGGAATGGGATCAGAGATTCCACTCTGTCAGGCGGGATTTGAATAAATGGTCCTCTTCAAAGACTATTTTTCCTCATTTGTCTCCAGCGAGAAGGTTCATTTGTTTGGTAATTTGTAACAGGGTGAGCAGGTTGACGGGGGCCACGGATGAAGGAAAACGCAGAGAGTGGAGACGAGGAGGGGGTTGGGGGGGTTACTTCAGGTGCGTGTAAGGCTTGTTGAGAGGTAATGGAGCAACCAAGGCTACTTAGGATATATTGAATGGACAGAATGGGCTTGACCTTTCATTAACGGATGGTGGTAATGGGTTGAAAGAGTTCTGTGTATGGGGAGTACTCATAGACTATATGTTGCAGCTAATGGATGCACCATGGCAACACTGAGTTTATGCAGCAACTAAAATAATCTAAAGACTGAAGTTATATTCAATCAAAATGCAATCAAAGATTTTTGTTGGTGCTGACAAACATGAGAGGTGCATCACAGATCTTTTAGAGCTTAAGGAGGTGTGGCTCTGTGATGCCTTCAGACTGACCCAGGCTTGGCATGCTTAGTGACACATTGCTGGTATTCAGCTGGATTACTGTTATACCATCTTCTTACTGCACATATCCAGCCGTAATCACAAGCTGTCACAGCCGTTATATAGTTAGGGATCAATCTGCAGACAGGTCACTGTATCAACTGCAGCAGCACCAAAACACTTATTAAATCCTTCTTCCCTCTTTAATTATCTGAGTGTCCTCCAGAAGTGATGCAAACCATGCTGTACTTGTGACATACTGGCAGTATGCCTGATGACAGCGTGCATGTGCGAGTCTGAAGCGGCTCTGCTCAGGCTGACGGTGGATGACAGACAGAGAGCTGAGTGAGCATGAAATGAGGTCCAAGTGAGAATTATTAAAAGGTGTTTGATTTTAGCCCAGTTAAAGGTACGGTGCAGTTTAAACCTTTGCCCAGAGGGGTTCCACAAAAAGAAAGTGAAATGAAAGAAGATAACTAAGCTTACTTGGCATGAACACTACAACTCTGCAGTTATCTTTTTTGATTAGATTCCTAAAGAGTAAGGTTACATGTTGTTAGTTTCTGTATTTTTGGATATTTATAGCAGGCCCACAGACACACATTCTGTTGTGTGAACTTTGTCTATGAAGATTAAACACACTCGTTCCATGTTTTCTCAAGAGTCTACATTTAGCACACGTAGAAACATGTAGAGGTGCTTTATTTGATTCTGTAAAACATCTTAACCATTTCTTCTCCTCATGACAGTGTAAAAGGTGATATATAAATGTGAAAAATAAGTAGGTGCACAGATCAGAGGCCTTTAATACTGTTGCAAGTCAAGAAGTTTGTTGAGAAAAATGAAGGATTTTTTGATTGACTGACCGATTTGATTGGCCAACTGTGAGTTGCTTGTTGGCAATATTTCGGAGCCATAACTTACTATTATCATAACTGACCTTTGGCTGGGTTTCTTTTCCTTTCTTGGGTTAAGCAAAGCCTTTCATGCCCTACTTAGACTTATAAACAGACACATTGTGTTAGCATCAATGTCAGCACTCCCAAAAGATGCGTGGTAGAAAAATAAAAATAATTGAAAATATAAATATGGTAGGATCAGTAAAGAGAAAGACTGACAGAGCGTGTGAAATCCTGTTTTTCCTCCCAGAACACACTTCATTTAAAATAGGATGTAGAGAGGAAAAAAAAAAGTCTTGGACGTTTTAATCCTCACTGAAAGAGTGCAAAAAACAAAAATGGCAATATTCCAGAAAATTGTTGCATAATGTGGCAAAGTATGAAATGGCCACATTGATATATCTCACATGACGCTTGAAAGTCATTGGAGGGTTCTGATGGACGTGAGCTCTCATCATGTTCAGTGGGCATCTATCCAGTCTTCAGAGGAGCTTTTCAATTGTTGAACTGTCTCTGTGAGCGGCGGTCTGTTGGCATGCAAGGTGCGTGCCACTGTATTGAGCAAAGGAAGGAATGAACACACAAAGTTCCAGCTGGGTATGATTGAATAACCTATTAAATGTGGGCAGTGACCTCTTAAGCCAGCACAGTGCTCTTAATGTTTCATTAATCTCACAGCTACTTTTAAAACAATAATTTACTCTAATTTTTTTTTCCTCCTGGCTGAGTGCAATCCAGCCATTGCCATCGGGTTAAAGGGAGCATTCATTTACTGTTTGATTTATTGGTTTACTCTGTGTATTGTTTCCCCACCCATAAATTAAATCTATTAAAACAAATGTCAAACACATTAGTAGCTGCTAATGTCACCGCAGAATGCTTCGGGATAGAAAAAGATGAGCGCATAGAGAGAAGCAGAAACTAGAGATGATTAACCTTAACCTGCCTATAGGCAATACACAGTGAAGCTACTGGAGCTGAGAATAAAGGCACAAAGAGATCATTTGTGAAATGTTGGTGCATATAGTAAAACTCTCACTAAGGCTGCTGGTGTATAGTCTGTATCAGTCATATAACCGGAGGTTGCAATTGGTGAACATACAGTATAAAATACAAACATCTGTCCGATGCACCCAATGTAATGTGAGTCTTATTTTGGTGTAATACAATAAAATATTGAAAAAGAAAAACCCTAAATATTCTAGTCACTTTCCTGTCCATTACATATTTTCTCATCATAATATATGTGACACAGTATGTCACTGTGGTGATGACAGACAGAGTTGGATGATGGGTGTAGTTTGACCCATCAGTACTGAGTAATAATGTTGTACTGACAACTCAGGGCTCCGGGGTCAAAGCATTAATATTTTGATGGATGTCTTGGCCGGTGCGGGGAACTTTTGGGAAATGCTACTCGAGGTACTTCATAAATATATTACATCAGACACATTTATATTACATTATATATATTATAGTTTTCAATAGCAGAATGTCACAAGTAACACAGGCAGGACCATATTTTGACAAAAATAATAATGAAAAAATGCAAAAATGCTTTTTAAAAAAAATATGACAAATATAATTGTATATAATTGTGTGTGTATATTATGGTGGTCGGGAGGTGCAAACCAAGATTACAAAACGTGAAACACTTTTACAAAGCTTGAGACAAATTTACATTTTACAAAACATTTTTACATATCATAAAACAAAATTACATTACCATAACACATTTACATGTCCCAAAACAAATTTACAAATATCATCCATCAACCGGAAAGGGAATGTACCAACTCTGGGGTTGAACTGGAAGTGATAACGGGGAACAGCCAATACGCTGTCACTGTCCATCTTGGCTGCCCATGAACTCTATCAACCAAAACCTGTAATGGCTGCAAAAGTGTTTTGCTGCTTGTAAATTTGTTTTGCCATTTGTAAAAGTGATTCGTGTCTTGTTAATTTGTTTTCTGAAATGTAAATTTGTTTCGGGACTTGTAAATGTGTTATGGTAATGTAATTTTGTTTTATGATATGTAAAAATGTTTTGTAAAATGTAAATTTGTCTCAAGCTTTGTAAAAGTGTTTCACGTTTTGTAATCTTGTTTGCACCTCCCAGACACCATAGCATATATATATATATATATATATATATATATATAGGGTCACCGTGCAGCAGCTGCCCTCCATCATTGGTCTGCATGACGCCCATGAAATGAAGCAGGTAGGTAACAGACATCCGTTCCTTCTGACCCCATGCAGCTCCACAACAACCTGTTCCATTAATGTGCGCCACGAAATTTGATGTTGGCACTTGAAAATCAGTACCAGGCGGCATCTTGATGGACCGGTCATCAGGCTATTTTTAAACAACCGAGAACGACGTCTATATTTTCTCCAGATGATTGTCCAACACTTCATACTGGCCTTTAAATGAATAAATGCATTTTTGGAGAAAAAAACAGGACTCCTCTAAGCTAAATGTCAGAGTTTGTACAGTATTTCTACAAAATTAGAATTGCCCTTAAAGGCATGCTAGGTCACCAAGCATTTGTATTAGTATTTGCATATCTTTTGTTAGTTTTTAATTTGCTTTGCTGAACACTTTTCACAATGGGTTTTGCAAACATAAGTGCTGTGTGCCTGTAATCATAGACACAGTTATATTCAGATGCTGAATATATGCACATTCCCCGAACCAGCCTCCTGTTACAGATCAGATGTGTTGCAGCATCATGGGCCTGTGTATTCCTTTGTGGTTTCCTGAACTAGTAGGGAGGATTAAATTTGCTGCAGTATGATCTAATCTGAGTCCTGCCGAGTGATAAGCTCTGCTGGTACCGTTGGCTTTCCATGGTTTCCGGAGGTAAGAGAAATAAAGCATGGCAATAAGTAAGTTTACCCGATTGATGTCACTCAACGGCTGATAGTGACTGCCGTGGGACGATACAGAATGATCTAGAGCTGACCTTGGGCCATAGATAGCTCACATAATAGTCTGCTTCAAAGCTCACCTCTTGGGATCGCTTATGCACCGCCAGTATCCTACTGTACACAAATGCTCTGAAGCCTGAGCACAAGAAAGAGAGAGAGATATCAAAGGTGCATGCATCTGGTCTCTGCTTTTGAGTTGGCAAGACTGACTGGACTGTGAAGGTGTTGTATGAAAAATGATATATAATCTGTGTCATTAAAAGGAGTTGGCTGAACGGTAATATGAGAAAGTAATCCTTTAAAGGCAAGAGTGGATCTAGTTCTTTATGCACGGCATCATCGTGAGTGCTTGGCAGAGCGTGTGAATCATTCTGAATGTAGATATTAATCAGGATACGGTGTTAGACAGCTGCCACCCTGGGAGCCCGCAGCTCTGGTGTCAAATCCCCTTCAGTGATCACAGAAGGAGAGGGATACTCTGCTCTGGGAGTGTGCGTCCCTGAGCATCACACAGTTCGCCACTGATGTTTTGGCAGATGCCCTTGTCAAAAAATATCATAATGCAAGCTGCTGGTGTGAATCGCTACGCACAATCTCCTGTGTACGGTATTTGACAAAGGTAGCAGATGTACATTGGAAGTACCTATTCAGATGCTGCCCAATGGGAATATCACTCTAATGTGCAGTATGAGAGTTATAAGAGGAGAGTAATTGTGGCAAATGCTAATCCAGTGGAAGGCCAGAGGAACAGGAAGAGAGACAGACTAGAAAGTTGATAGTCTTTGCTGTGGGGCAGACATTAATTTAGCGGAGGTTTTATGAGCACATATTGATCGATAGAGCATCTAAATGGAGGGGGGAGGGGGCTTGGGTCTGGACTTAATTGTTCTCTGTGTTTCTCATCAGGATGCATTTGAAAATCCTTGTATTCAAAAGCGAGCACTAGGGTTAGACTTAATTGCCTTCAGTGTGTGGCAAGGTAAGGGATTAGAAGTTTGGCAACATTGCAGGGACAAACAGATTTTTAATCTTGATTTGTAGAAGCAATGCCTGCATTTCCAAACATTTCATTTCACTGAATTTATCAAGACTCTTGAACACGCAGTTACAACTTAAAGAGAAAAATAGGCTTGTTTGAGTGTTTGTCGTATTAAAAGAAACACCTGTCGCCATCTGTGCCGCAAATCGTAAAGTCAAAAAGGCTGTTATGTGCAGCTACAGTGAACAATAGTACATGAGGAGCAACAGGATGAACTCCCACTGGAACTTAATTAACAACAGTGGGGACCCTCAACACACATGTGAAAACATCAGTCTTCACACACTCCCTGTTTGGGTTTACCCTCCCTGATATCATGTGTTGGAGTCATGTGGGTCTGATAATTACAACTGTGTGTTGTTTTGTCTTTCTGAGAATGCTCTTGTTTGCACATTAATTAATGCCATGAGCCGATGACGATGAATAGGTTCACAATTAACGCATTAATAACAACTGCTCTGACGCTTGCAAAACACCTTGGATGGTGTAAAGTTTTAGTTATGCATGCAATTCTCAGACAATGGGTTGCTCTGCAAAAAAAAAAAAAAAAGGCTGTAGAATGAGTTAAATCTCAGAGGGTGGAGGAGCTATCTATTAAAAAAAAAACAAAAAAAAAAAAAACAGAACAGAACAGGAAGCTATTTAAAATTACAGAAATAGTTTTGAGAATTTTACTTTCTAGACTACTGAATGCTAGCCCGTACTAGTATTAAGATAGATTAGCTTAGCATAAATATGCTAATTCGTGAGGGCAATGAAGCACGCCCACAAACAATCTCGCAAATAGTTTTTTTTCAGTTGTCGATTTCTTTGAATTATCATGATTAGTATCATAATCATAAGTTTTAAAACAAAAGATAGTTTTGTTACCTTTGTATTGATCCAGATTATTACCTGCTCATTCTTGTGTTTATGTTAAACCCAGCTAGCGAGTAAAATATATGTGTATTTCCAAAATTAAATTTTCCATACAAGCTAGTTAGCTAGCTGAATCTCTCATATTAAAAGGTCACTGATACTACAGTCATAATAAAGAGCAAAATCCTATCCCAGACAAAACTAATGGGAGCCAGCTTCCTATTTCATGCAGTCAGTGGCAGCCAAAAAAGAGGAACTGCCTCTGAGAAGTGTTCAAGCTTAAACTAAAACTCCAGTCTGCTCATTTAAACGCTGTGTCTGTGTGTTAGCCTACAGTGTCTTAGTGGGGGTGGACTATGGCACACAGAGACACTGACACACCCAGAGAGAAGTAGAATAAAAAAGAGATGACTAACCTAACCCACCTGAGCTCGGCTCACAGGGATCAATGTCCTCATCATCACTCGGGCACTCGGCCGATGCCACCAGCAAGTCGTCAGTCGTCTGGAAGGAGAGAGACACAGAATAGAGCGGTGAGGGCAAGATACTTGGCTGAATCAGTGGGGTTAGATGTAGAATAGCTGCTTTTCCAGAGGGTTGGGTTAAGGAGAGCGAGGCAGATGAGAAGTGAATCCAAACAGCTACAATATTTGGCTGCTGGATTTATCTGTCAACATGGTTGCACGCTGCCCGACGCCGCAGCAGCTGCTACATTGCTTTCCAGGCAACACTACGCTTACAGAAATGAGATCTGATTATTGAGCAACAGCGGAGGCTAAAGTTCACAACACAATTGTCACATCGTATGCTCAGTTTGTGCTACAGTGTGCGGCTTTGCATTTCTCCTTCAAGGGATTGTTATGAGCCATCACCAAACACCTCTGACATTTAGAGGACAAGCAGCCATGTGTGCTTAAAAAAAAGAGGAAGACTGCAAAACAAAGGGCAGAGCAGCAGAGGTTTAAATCAATACATTTGTGTTATTATTTTCAATGTGATCCAGTATCTCTTTTTATAAAACAAGCACCCAAAATAAAAACAAAACAAAACAAAAATCATGGCATATATAGAGGCCCTTCATTGCTTTGCTGCCACCTCTGTTTCAACAGCGTATTCATTTTAGACTCCTTTTCCCATCCACTTTCCAACTGCCAAACACAATACATTTTTACCCTCTTGGAAAATGAGAAAGGGCAAACAAAAGACCAGAAAAAAGCACACAGTAAAACATTGCACTGCAATGTTCTTTTATAGTCTTGCTTCAGGCCATTTGATCAGCTCTGCATTAAAGGTCATTTCATTTAAGCATGGCAGCCTCTTCAGGGCCGGGTTAGATTTTCGGTTATTGAGCTCTGCTGAGCAGAATAACCTGATACTAAACATTTATCCTTTCTGTACCGATGATTCTAAATTTCCACATACATGATCAGAAAATATTAAGTGGGCTGAAATATTTCATATATATGTAGATGCCATGCCAAATAAAAAAAGGAAACGAGAAAAAGATGGAAAGAAAAGATGGATTTTTATTGAATTTGTGCTGTTACTGATGTTTGGCTGGGCTGTAAAATATTTCTACAAGTTGGATTAGTATTGACTCATCTTAAGGAAATTAAAGGTGATGTCATTTTGCTTAACATCCATTTGGCTGCACTTAATGTGATTTTTTGTGACTGTTAAAATCATTTTGACATTCTGAACACGGACCAACATCATCTTTACATAATAGACCTGGAAATGATAAATCAAACCCATTAAGGGAGTTGTGGTAGAAGGCTGTTTTTGGTGCATCTGTGCCGGGTGAGGCCCGGGGAAGCCTTCCAAATGTAAATTTAATTTGCTGTGCATGAGGCTGATATACAGTGTCGGCCATCCAGATGGTAAAACCGCCGGATCCTGGAGTGCCACATCCATCACTTCAGCCTTGTGATTTGTTTTTCCTGGCGGGAGATCTTGACACTGCGCTCACTGGCAGAGGTGCGGGAATCAAGGAATCGATACCCCCCTCTCTCTTTTTGCTATCTTACCACTCTCATTCTCTCTCTCTCTCTACATCTCACAAGCCTCTTCTCCTCTTTCACTGTCCCTTCAACTCTGTCCTTCAGATTTATTTGCAGAGAAGAGGAAGCAATATGATTTGGGTGTAGCAGATATAGGTTAACTCCCTGTAGGATCATCCAAGTGGAGTGGAGGTGGAGGTGTACGCCCGTTCATATTTAGATGTTTCTGTCTCTTCATTCAGGTCAGAAAGCTACAGCTCGAAGCCTTCAACTTTCACCACCGTGAAATTCAATAATAAATATGGATATTTATTATGGAAGTCTGCGAATATTATTACTACTACTACAACACTTAAGACATTGAACCTGGTTATTTATGACATAAACATTTGGCTGTAAAAATTGAGTTTATGAAAATCTGTCACCAGTTCTGACCTTTAAAAATCTACATTATATAGCTGAACAAATGTAAGAGTGCACCTTGATTGAGACTTACCATAAAAAATGACAGGGAACTATAATATATAATTTCATAACAACATCATAAAATAATGTCATACTCATTTCATCCTCCAAGGACAAAGGCTGTGTGTAGACCTGTGTTACTGTCACTCAATTGTGCCTGTAAGCCACCTCCAAGTCCAATCCTCCTCTGATCGAATCAAAATATCAACCCTATGCTACACTTCTAAATGTGTGTGTGTGTGTGTGTAGTGAAGGTAAGCCTCTAAATCAACACTAAAATGAATCCACATGTTAGTGGGCATCGCAGCGCCTTCCAGGATTAGTGTGTAGGTCAACATTTTGATGTGGTCATGACCTGGTTGAAATCCAATAACATTACCAATTCATGGTGTCCTCCTCCAACACTTGGCTTCTTTTTTCACCCGTGACGATTCAATGTGGGCTATGTGAGGGGGCTTACTATGCAATTTAACAACTGTGATGAAAACTGACAGGTAGCTTGACTGGGATGCCAGAAAAAGGGCACTGGCATTTTAAGGCGTTTTTTTTTCAAAGGATGACGTCCTAAATAACAAGATAACAAGTGATGATGCATGTGATGATTTTAAAACTGCTGTGATTTTGAGTTAAAAACCAAAAAAGAGGAGGTTTTCTTATTTAAATTGCATCTTTTTCTGCACTTTTCCAGAAATATAGCATGTTCAGGGGGAGGGTTCATTAGCCTGGGAGGCCTTCAGGCTTACTGAAGCGAGGAACATCATGCCCACAGGAAAGATGCTCCACTAGATAAGAGTATTAAACAACATGTACCTGTAGTTTATTTTATGAATGTACTTCTAAAAATGCTAAAAGCAAAAGCTTGGGGCTTGCAAAGCATCATTAATCTAGCGGTAAAGTGCTGAAGCCATAGTGAACCTACAACACAGCTCATTTATCTGTCTCTGCTCAGAGCAGCACAAAGTAACACTCCTAAGAGATTAACCAAGAAAATCTGGGGAAACAGACTTCTACAAAAAAATGGAAGAAAACGAGAAACCGTAAAAAAGTAACCTGCTTTTAGTCTTTATAAAAAACATTATGTAAATGTTCATAGTTTCTATGTACATAGTCATTTGAAATCCTTTAGGTGCAAGGGGAAATATAGATGCAAAGACACAAAGAGAAATGGATTTCCATAAACTTTATAGTGAAATAAAGCTATTGACTGACCTTGGTTCATGCACTGATTGACCCATCAAGGGAGATGTGGACCAGGAAATTCCAACCTGATTCAGCCTAAGGCGCCCTGGTGCTTTCTTTAGCACTGTCATGGCGGTTTCGATCTCTGAGAATTGATAGCGGTCCTCTGTAATGAGATGTCCACGCCAAGCTGTGGTCCGCATGTGCTCACCAAAGCTTAGTCAGCAGTCTCATTGTACTGGACACCAGGTTATCTACAACCCTGCAAACACTCATCTGTTCCCCACCTAATGCTCAACTACATAATGTCCAGTGCCAGTCTGTGAAAAATACTATTCGGAGCAGGTGGCTCTCTCTGTACAGCACTACATTTGTTCACTTCTCCCCCTGAATGCATGTGTTCCCCTCTTAATCCTGGCCTGTGTGGGGAGATGGGGGTAGAGGGAGAGGGAGGGGGAGGCATGGGAGAGCTGCTCTTGAGGGAGGATGCTGTGTGCTTCTGGCCCCGGCGCTCAAGAGCAAGAGGCACCTTCCCTGTGATAACCTGTCGGCATGTCTCTATGGAGAGCCGTGGGTTTTCACATTGTTTTCTCTCTGGTCTAATTTGATGAATGCTCTCTGGCACACAACATGTCTCTTTGGAGACAAGCTGAAAGTCAGGAGGACACTGAAGGCATCTGAAGGGTTTATCCGAAGCATGCCTCTACTGTCCTGGTAATGTATTCCACTGAGGATGCTTGCTGTTTTCTTTTGCCTTTCTGCTTTTCTGTTTTTTCCCCCAGTGAGCTCAGCTTTAGCTTTAGTCGAGTAACAGCTCTTGTTTTACAATATATATTTACAATACGAGACAATAATAAAATTGATATTTTTGTTCTCAAAGTATGTAACATCCGACTTGTTAAGATCAGGTGTAAATCTCAGGACTTTTTTCAGAATCCTGAAAATGTAGTTCTCTTATCAGCCCATAGAAATAAATTCTGTCTTGATTGAAAAATCAAAGATTAAATGGTTTAGCTGCACATCATCATCACACATTTTTTGTTAAAAAAAAACCAAAAACCTTCTTGTCTGCTTAACTGCTCACAGATTTTGTCTCATAACTTGTCCTCAGCTTTGTCCGACTGTCTGATCTTTCATGTCCATGACACATATGCTCATACTGTACTGAGAGTCCATTAGGTGTAAGCATCCTACTGAATAACTGTTCCCCAGGGGCTGGCACTATTTTCAGACAAGGCCATACATGAATGCCAGAGGTAGATGGTCTCTCTTTCTCTTTGCCAGTGTTTTATATATATATATATATATATATATTTAATATTATCATACTCTATTTCTTTTATTTTTCCACATGTAAAATGTATCAGACCACTTTTAATAATTGTTATTTGTTGCATATTTTACTCTTTCACATCCTAATCGCTGTGTTAAAATAGGATCTGCAGATGTTTAGATGTGTTCTTTCATTTTTTTCACTTTTCATTTCATTATATTTGCTGAAACATCAAGGAAAATCATTAACTACTAATTATAATATATGAATGTACCAAAAGTGATGCTCCATCAATTATAATACACTGAAAAAAATATGCTAAATAAACTTGCTAAATAAAAGAAAATGCATCCTTTTCTGGTATCATATTTACTTTCACATAATGTAATTAGATTTTATAACTTAACAAATACACATAGAATTATATAAACTAAAAGTAATAAAAATGTCAAGGTTGCTCAGATCATTTCTTGGCATAGACTTTATTTCCATTAACTCATAATAATCCTGGATAAATCCCATTAACAAAATACTCAAGACTACTTAAACCAATATTACAGCTGAAAATATTATCTATATCCTGTCGGTAATTGGCAACAGCCATTGAGGCCAATGCTCAAAATGCTCCTAAAAGCAGATGAATCGGTATTCTGTATAAGTTCTTACTCATGCTCTGTGCCTTTACTTCAAACGCTGGCACTGATTTTCACTGATAGCAGCCTGCTAGTGTCCACATCTGACCAGAGTTGTAGTCTGGGCAAACTAATTGGGAGGAGTTTGTTGTCCTAAGCTTCACTCTTGCAGCAACACATCATTAGTGTGCCAGCGAGAGACGGAGGGAGAGAGGGAGGGGGGCAGAAGGACAACAGATAGAAATGGTTTATGCTCAGACATGGGATGAAGAATGCCACCTTCTTCTTACACTGAGCGCCCCACACCTAGAGGCTCTGAGATACAAACCTACGGTCCACAATAACAATATAGTGGCTCGTACTCTTTATGATCCCAGTGCAGTTTCTGTTTACCCATGGCAACTATCACACTGCTGCAGCCGCTCTTATCAGAACGCCTGATGACATCCAAGTATCTAACTTAGCACCCTGGAACTAGGTCGATGTTGATGAATAATTTAGTCCCAGATGCTCAATAGATTCCAACTGAATAATGAAGGCATGTGGGCCTCTAAGACTCTGAGTTCAGTTCAGTGTACTGCCTGGCCTTCGCCCACACTCTTCCTACTGCTGGTCTGCCAAGCTGTCAACATCATGGACTCACACAGATGCAGACTTCAACAAGACTGGAAGACAATGGAACAGATTTATCACTATCACAGCTCAGCTTCACAGTAAAAACCAATGGATTTATACACACACACACACACACACACACACACACACACACACACATATATATATAAAAACATGCTTATTATGTTAAAAACTTATCATTCCCAAAACATCTTGATTCACTGTGCTTTTTTAAAAATTTAAAGAAAAGCTGTGACACAAGGCTTCGCTGTGACATGACAGATTGCCACTGAGACGATAGCTTAAACTGATGAACAATAGCGAACAACCAGCTGGGTAAAATGGAGATATTCTTTAGTGAGGAGGATTTATTTCAAATTCAGCATTTCTTGACAAATGGATCAATAAAGCTTCAAAACAGTCAAAGCTAAAAAACATCAGTCAGTAAACAAACCAAAAATATATGCAAAAGAGCAATAAACAAGACCAGGTGTTTTGTTATTTCTCCCAGGGAAAAGAATGAGATGTTACTGAAATGATGTCAATGTTAAAACGAGTGTTTGACTCAGTGCAGATGGCTACATCACTTTTTGCTCACACACATAATATACTCTTGTCATTAGGACAAAGTTTTATTATCCAAATAATTTGCAATATGACTGTAATTAAAAAGATGATAGAAAGATGTGAGTCCCCTGGACATCAGACATTTTGACACCTATATAAGACTTGGAAAGATGATAATACTAAAATAAATAATTTAGAAACTGCTGTTTAGTAATTTAGGTTTTTAAAGTGCTGAAGTTTGACCACATTCTCATGATTTAACAATTAAAAAAAAACATTTCTCAATTCTGACTTTTCCAACTCAAACACGTTACTTCATTTTAAGCACCATCAAGACATCAGAATGCATAACTTCTTTTTTTATTGTGCAGAGCAGTCAGTAATTGCCTGAGGCATTATATTATTTTGAACACGAGGAGGTCACAGAGAGCATTTGGCAGGAAGTCGATTCTTTGGAGCACCACAGAATTCACGCAAAGAACTCAAAGACTAATTAACTCAGAGTAATTGACATCCACTTCTTTGTGTTTTGACTCCTTGTGTATGCTGTAACGTACGATTGGCTGTGGTGGACAGCTGTTTTTCGCTCGCTAAGTTATGAGATACTATCCCTTTTGGGAGAAAGGCTTTGCTTTATTTAAAACGAAGCAGCTGTTGCTGCAACTGGACCTCGGGCTGAGTATCAGAGTGTCATTAAAAAAAGAATGGTCGGAGGCTCTCCATCTCCTCCCCTGGTACCCACATGTTTCTGTCTTGCCATACATCTTCCTCGAGGCTCAAGTCACTGCACCCCAGACAGTCTAACAAGGTGCTGGGGGGCAGCGTCACACACCTGGTACACTCACAGTGTGGAAACATACAAGCAGAGTTTCGCACAGAAACACACACGTACTCAGTCCGACTGGTAATAACCACTGTATTACAGCCTGAGCCATAGATTTAAATTTAAAATTAGAACTGAAACCCATTCAGCAGGAACAGAGATTATAGAAAACACCTAATGCTTGATTATTTCTGCTACACATCAACAGTCCAGTGGATTCAATCTGTACAGTATCAGATTGGTTGTTTGTTAATGTGTATGTCTGCGAAGGAGCATTAGATTTCATTATTACTGAAGTGTGTAGAGGCTGCTGGAATGTGTTGATGAATTTCTTTTTGTAGAAATAAATTCCACGCAACAAATATGGTTAAAAACAGCAGATTTAGAGTATTAAAAAAAACAATAAACCTTGGGAATGAATGAGCAGTGACAGGTCAATTGCTAGCTTGGTGCACAGGACCCAGAAAAGCCTCGTCTCTGTAAAATTAAAGGCTGCATTTAAGAGAATGATACAAAGAGACAGGAAGGGGCTAATCTAGGAGTGTAAAGGTGCACTGTATGAGAAGATATGAGGTAATTACAGAGCTGCCTCAAAATGGCCTTGTTAAACATGCTCTCTCACTGGGACCCGAGAACGCTGCTGTGTGAAGACTCCCTTTAATGTGTGTGCTTCAAGGCACTGCTGTGCTGCTTTGTAGATGTTCCTCAAGTCCCCTCAGGACCACGTTCAACTTATTTTCCAGGAACAATCATCCTGCGTGGCCTTCTTGCAAATTAAACACCTAGGCAACTAGGTAACCAGAAAAGTTGCTTGACTGCGTGGGACAAAAAAAAAAAAAAAAAAAAAAATTGGTTTCCCATTCTGAGCTTTGCGTCATGCTGTCATTGTGTCAATCACTGACTCAGAGCTGAACCGTATGTGGCTGGTACCCAATTTGTCCTCTCATACACCTCGAGACTCAACACGTTCTGAGCGCCATATGATAATCTGTTGATATTTTGATTTCTAATTAAGCGTGCTGCTTATTATTTATTACAGTGGACATATAAGTAATGTCCACACAATATGGACGAGTGCCTGTAGTCACCTCACAGTGCATACGGAGTGCACGCTGAGTAGCTGCCATGTAGCATACAGCTTCTGGCAGATTACACAGGAGAAGGCTGGATGCCTTCTGTTAGCTACATGTTCTAAATGATAAAATCTTAATAAGAAATTCATAAGACAGTATCTACCTCCTACACTCCCCCCTCTTGTTCTCTCTTTTCTCCTGCCTCTCTTGCCTATGCATAAACACCGCTCTACAGAAAGCATATCACATGGTCGGCTTTGTCCCTCCCCCTTATCCTTGCTTTCACACTTCTCAGATAAATTAAATCTGTCAGCATTGAAGCATTTTCCCCTCTGGATGCCCTGATATTTTCGTTATCTGAAATCGAATCTGGAGCTCTGTGTGCGTCTGTAGCTCTCCTTGGTAGTAATCTGGCCTAAGAGCAGAGAACTGCCCAGGAGAAATATCATACAGTAAGGATAAACTGGGATGTGAGGGAGGAATAACAATTGCCAGAGAATGGTGTGTAAAATTGGTGTGTAATCACAGTGCGTTCTATCAACATGCTAAGATACAAGCACTTGTCATTTGGGGGAAATAATTTGGTTCAACCCAAAGTGACTGTATAATTCTTCATTTTCATGTTCTTTCCCTGAAAATCTAAAAATAGGTGACAAATCTAAGTGTGTGTGTTTGTGTGTGCAGCTTGGCCACAAATCACTGTCTTCCTGACTTTACCTGCATCTTGACATGCAGTCCCAGTCCCTCATCAGGTGACAGGAACAAATTTGTCATCCTAATATAGATGCCATCACCTCCGAGATGAATGTACTCAGGCCTAATTCCCATGTGTAACGTTTGCAAAAACATGACATGAGGAAAGAGGAAGAGCAGCTTTGCCCTACAACAGCAGACCAGGTCGCCTGTAGCTCCCACAGAGCATCATCGTAATCAGATTCTTGTCCTCCAGGTCTAGATATGTCACTCACAAAGGGGCTGGGGCGGGACCGCTATAAACTAACGAGCAACGCTTTCATTCAGTGGAGATAAAACAAAAGGAACGGTGCTAAAATGCAAAGAGGAAATCATAAGAAAAATGATAAAAAGCCTAAATTGGACACGTTTTATCAGGTCTCTCAATTAAAACAAATTAATCGTCACCATGTTATCTCAGTGACAGCGTTAATGCCAGAGTTAATGGCAGAGGATTGCAGTTCGTGACTAGATCCGCTTTTAAATAATTATAGTTATAGTAATTATAGTTTTCATTTCTATCTTTTCCCCTTTGCCATTCAGCTTTGAACTTCTGAGCTGTAGATTTAAACAAGTACTTTGAAATTTTGAGAAATACACTCAGTAACTTTCTTGAAGACTGCTACAACTACTACCTCTTGACTATTGATTTATATTCCCAAGGCCATGTCTCTGTTGCTCTCCTTCTCCTGTCGACTTGTTTGACAATCTAACAGGCTTCATTTGCTGGCATGGCTTTATTTCATTTCTGTACCTCCTGGAATTTGTTTTACCTTAATTCAATTTATGTGCTAATGATGTTACTTTATATTATCTTCCCCTCCATCCTTTAACTTGCCTTCATAGTACTGGTCTAGTGTGGTGGTGAATATTAGATCAAGATGGCTGCTCCCTGAAAAAGAACCAGCCATCTAAATATGTACACAGCACAATCGTTATCCTCGACTCTCAGGAGCTAGAGACTCAATCACCAATGTCTTAAATTGGCTGAGAACAGATTTATAACTCAAGGTTTTCTAGTTGTGAAGTTTGCTTCTTTGCAAACAAATGCAGTGAATTTGTTTTCCACAACTCAAGGGATGAATTACATTTTTTATGGCTAGGATAAAACAAGCATATGATTTCTGTTCTGATGACAACTAAAATGTTGAACTTGACTCGCAATGCTTGTAACACAAACATAGGAGGTTTTTGACGCATGAGCTCGCCTCAGAGGAAATTATTTCTTTAAAAATTGAGAGAGAGGGAGAGAGAGAGAGACTTCAGTAAAACTCAGTAAACAGTTGGCACAGAGATGGTTTTCATGAATGTAATGTATAAATGAGCCCATCGCACGCTGCTCCAGGTGGGAGCGATGCACTGCAGGACAAATTGTTTCTTATGTTCAACAGTTGGCCCGGGACGATTTTCTGTTCCACAAATCATAACAGCAAATGTCCTGAGAGACACCAATATGGTCCATAAAACATTCTGTAAAACTGTCAGTGTTAGTATCTCCTCCACACGCAAACCAACATTTTATAAAACAACAGACAACAATCACACTGTGTAGTATCATTCTTGTCATCCGAACAGACTTAGTGGTACAATGTGTATTGTTTTCTAATATTGCCAGAAGTGTGAAACCTGCAAAAACAGACATGATTCTTTGTTTGGTTCTTAATAGCGGAAGTAAGCATGGCGATCTCGGCTGTTGCTAATTTACAAACCTTTAAAAACAACTGAACAGACAATAAACCATTTGGTGTCCTGTTGCCGCAGCAGAATAACCATCGCTTTGCTGTTGTCAACCTTTTTAAAATAAAGCAAAGATTCTTCAAACACATGTCAACAGGCATGTATGTGTGGACTGAATCAGTAAGTCACATGGACTATATGTGAACAGCTCAATGTTGAAGGGCAGTTTCCATAATGGCCCCTAGTGAGGCTGAGATGATGGATATGGTCTGTCGCTGGGACTGAACGCCAGGGGCCTGGGGCCACCGTAGGTCTAAAGCGTTACCTCCTTTGCCATCTGTCAGCACTGGGTGAGCACAAACCCGTGACCAGGCCTAGGGCAACACACACCAGGACCACCTACGACAACACACACCTCACTTTAGGGGCGAGGTGGGGAGGTCAGCAAGACACATTCACACACACACACACACACACACACACACACACACACACACACACACACACAAACACAAACACTCATGCTCACTGTCTCTCTCATACAAGAGAGAGAGAGAGAGAGTGAGCAGTCAGTCTACATATCCTGCAAATCGGCCCATTTCCACTTTTCATCAGATGATTATTGTTGTACTGTTATTGTTGTGTATTGTTGTTGGGCATGTAACTATTGAATTATCCTCTCCAGCTTTTCTGTTCTGCTTGTGCTTGAGCAGGTGGTGACACAAGCCGTTTTCATAAGGGAATAAAAGACAATAAATATAATAAAACCAGAAAAATCAATAGGGCACCTGTCAGTGAAGCATAGCCATTACTTCTTTTTTTCCCCCCTATTCTCCAGCTTACAATGTCTCATGATGGTCAGTCCCATATATCTGCATTGCAGGGGGAAATCTTATCCCGAGGATGTTTTCTTTCTGTGAATAATTGAAGACACCACAACCTCACAGAGCTCTGACACTCAGACTAAACACTGCAGTACGTCTTTGGGTCTATGAGACAGTTACCTTTCATATCCTGAATGGGACAAGACTCACAAGCATTGTCTGTTTCCTTAGTAACCTCTCAGTTTGCTGTGCATGCGTCTGTTCTTTAATTGGTGTGCAACACAGAAGCAAAAATCAAAGAGAGAAAAAAAAGGAGGTCTGGTTTTCATCCTACATAGAGATCTGCTCGTAGATGAGTTGAGGGAAACAGTTCCACTTGGCTAACAATGTGACGAGCAATGTTCCTGTTAATACAAATAAGAAAATGAGTCGAGATACAGAGAGCAAAACTGTACAAGCATCGCTGCAAATCAGTAATTTCCAATTTAGCTGTACATATTTAAGAAATATTAATGTTACAAAATTAGAGCAGACTATGTTCTACTGTACTTTGAGAATTACATGTTTCAGCTTGTGTTGTTTTAGCCTTTTATTTTCTCTTTTTTTAAGGAAAAACATTGAGCCAATTCCCAGGTGGATTTCTGACAGGATCTTGTCACGGTAATTGGGAAAGAGGCTGGTAAAGCCTCAGAGAAGAAACTCAAAAAAAATTTAGCCATGTTTCATATTTGTTAACAAATTAGAACATCTCAAGGAAAAAGATTAGTAGAAAAATATTAGGAAATCCTTAAGATTTTGGACCCTTCAAAAACTATGATTTCATTTAATAATCATACCCTCATTTTAATATTACGTAGATCTGCTTGTGTATCATCTGTACATGTGCAGGAAATTGAGTTTCTGAGTTTCATTTAACTGTCATGTGTTTTCACTTGTGGCCAGATTGCAAATCAATGTATCTGTGCCTCTGTCTCCTTGACTAGCCCATGTACACAAATAAGCATTAAAGATCATCTTAAAAGTAAAAACACAAACCCAACAAACCAACCAACTATCTGTCATGAAATTCAGCAGTGAGAACAGAGCGTACATGAGTTGTGATCACAACGCTGACTGCAGCTCAAAACTTGGTTGTCTACAACTCCTCATGTCATGAAATGAACAAAGTAAACCATTGCTTTTTATTCTGCAATAAAATGAGCAGGGACATTAACTTTACTGCCTGCTATTCAGAATACATATCTGAAAACAAAAATACTCTGTGTCGTTTTGTTAAATTACTTGTATTGTTCTTGGTTTGGAGGAAAGTGCTTTTTGACTAACTGGATATATATCTGTCAATCAGAAAAAAAATCCTGCTTATTGCACTATTGATAGCAGTTGCTTAGTAACATGAAATTGAAATAAAGGGAAACTTATAAATAATCTTAGAGATGCAGAGACACAAAGCGGCTGATCATGTAGAACAGCAGTCAACTGAAAGAGTCACCAGAGGGAAGAGTTTATGCAGGTTTAGTCACCCGTGTTCAATATGAAGCCACTGTTGGGAATATGTGATAATACGCTGTTATGTTCCTTTAGTGGAGAAGAGCTACAAAATAACTGTACTGACCTGAACAAAAAAAAAAAAAAAAAAAAAGGTTTTACTGAATAATGAATGAATCTGATTAGGCTCTGATGCTACATCATTATGAAGGAAAATGTTACACTGTAAGTAGATTTATATCGTACATATCTACATCTACAATAGTAAAAGCAGATATCTTGCGTTTTAATCTAAATGAAGACTGAAACAACCTTAAGCTCACGTCCAAGAATTATATCATGCAGAACCTGCACTGCTTGTGTGCAGCTGCCTGAAGAGTGTTTAATACCCAAGATAAGTCTCAGGTCTGAATACTGATGCATGTAGGATTAGTATTAAATCTAGGGTGTGCACACTTATTGCAGCCTTAGCTTGTAAAACAATAATCCCTATCAGGACAATCACAACAATGCCTAAAGGTAGCACCAGACACAATAAAGAGACATAGTCCACGGATGATTACAAAAGGATAGAAACTGCAGACTGAGCAGTTATTGGGTACCCAGCTGCAGAAGATTTTTCACCACAAGATTACGGTGACACTAAGTTTATTATAGTGTGTTTGTAAGAGCTAGTGAGGGAGGCTAGGAGGTACCCGAACACTGTGCACTGAAGGTGCAGCAGTGCAGCATGTCAAATCTTCGATTATCCTTGTGAATTATAAAGAGACCAGGTTTCTGCCCCTCATCTCAGAGACCAAGACAAACAGAGCCACTATGAGCCACTTCAACTGGAACTGAACCATGTGCTGTGAGTGCAAATGAAATGGCCCACACAATGTGTTTTGAATGTTCCTCACTTCCCCTGAATGGCCATTACACCTACCTCACCTAGGGTTAATTCAGAAATAGTGAGGCCAATTGGCTATTTGGTGGCAATGATGTGACACAGTGGCCATTCATTCTCCCTGGGAAGAGGCTATAATCTACGTTTCTTGAATTTCCAGCAGCAACAAGCTATAAAGCAGAAATTGTACATGGGCAAAAAGGTTATGAAAGAAACATGGCAAATGTGAAATGTCAGATAAGGTCAAATAGTACGGCTGTGTTTAAGAAATATTTCTTGAGTGCTTTACAATACAATGCTGGTAGAATTACAATTGAGAGAAGGGTACCTTATTTTTGAGTTGAAATTCTACAGATAACTTTAGTTTTGAGTCAAATATTTTGCTTGCTAATAAGTGAATTTCTGTGAAATGTTCTGCAGGTATTCAAGGTTTCATGAAGACATAGTACTTTTGTTGTTTTGTTTTGTTTGTAATCTAACACCTACAAAACCAATGAAATTGCTTTTGATTATTTGGTTAGAGCAAAAATTGTGAGCATAGTAAACATAACCTGCTAAATATTGGCATGATAGTACTGTAAATGCTAGAAAAGTCTTGTTTTAATGAGTCTTGTTTTTATATTTTTTTGACTCTTAATCAGAATAGAAACAGTTGATATTTATTTGTGTACTAAAACATTTGTCAGTCAAGGTCACCGTTCTGCAACACTACTGTATATCATATATATAAGTCCTTCATTTACAACGTTGGTCTACTGGAGTATTCTGTCCTTGTGTCAATCCATGATGCTGGAGCCAATATCAACTTCAGAGCAGACAGCACAAGCGGTGGATGGCAGCCTCACGCTATGACCACTCGTGAGATTTATATACTGTGTGCTGGCCAGGGTTGATAATACAGAACAGTGCAGGTGAGGATCCATCACTGTCAAGAGCTCTCAATGGCCCTTCGAGATAGCAGCTTTTTTTTCTTTTGGAGCTCAAAGAGTAACACCTACATAGGCCTTTATCGCTTATCCCTAGGTGGTTTTGATTAAATATAATCTGGCTTTAAACGTGATCTTTCTGCTCTATGATATTTGTCCACTAGCTCTTCGAAATGCTTTGACTTCCACGTATTTAGTGTTTACTATCATATCAAATCTCATATTTCCATTGGGTTTTTGTTAAATGATACTTTACTCTGCAGCTCAAATTTCTTTCCAATTAGCAGAGTTTACTTCTTTAGATGCAGCAAAAGCACTAATATTCCCTGCGAATAAATGGCTGAGTCTGAGAGTCTGAGTCACATCACTGTGAGTAAGTGACTACTGCTTTTTTGTGTATGTGTATAGTAGCTGGTGCATTGTTTGTGAATGCACACACAAGCGCATTATAGTTTAATTGGATGTGACCAGGCACCACTTCAGGGAGCAGACACTTCATTAAGACATGACAGTCAGGTTCATACAGCACAAGCTTCCTCCCGCATGTAGGACAGGAAGCACACAGCACTACAGAGAATATTTGATCCATATGTAAGAGCCAAGTGTGGAATCTCTGAGTCAGGAAACCTTGAGATATGATCAAACCAAAGGTAGCTCAAGGATAAGTCTCACTATAGAATGTGATTTCTGCATTTAAGCAGGGTCCTGGAAGACCTGGAATTGAAGCAATCCAATTATCTCTTAAGCAAATGTAAAAAAATTTAATCATGATTAAAAAAACAATTCTGACTTGTCAGCTATTTTTTCCCATGGTGCATTTATTTCCTGATTAGGTCGGTGTGCTCTAAGATGACAATATTACTTTTTAATACAGCATGAGAGGACACCCAGTGATTTCAGAGGAATGACATTAATGTAATGTTACCCATAAGCCAAGGTCCTCAGTATTCAATAACAATATAACCCCAGTCGGGCATTCAGAGAACTTTTTGATGGGACACCCGAGGAGGCACAGTCCCCTCAGACCCTTCAAAATCATTATGCTAATGATAATTAGCAGTGACTGTACCCTCTAGGAGATTAGTGGGCCAATGCAAAAAGACATACCATAAATTTATGATTTTATTATGTTGGCATTTTGACCATGTGTGAACAGCAAGACTGTTGTTATTTAATGGAGGTAACCAAGCAATCATAGATTAGGGGTTATATGTGCTTATATGCGAATGGGTTTTTGTAGATCAGTGAATATTATTGGATCAAGCTTTATTTGCCTCTTTGTCTTAACTGTGCAGTCATGTTTTGGTCTTTGTCATATCTATGGAAAAATATTCTGGGGTGTTTTTTTTCCTCTTGTTGTAAGACATAAAAAAATTAATAAATGACTCATCTTAACTCCCTTAAGTGGTGTAAACACAACTTATCAAGTCAAATGTGTCTTAGTTGGAATAGCTAATGCCTGAGATCATACACAATCACATTTGAGCTGCCAGAAAACTTTCTTTTAAAAAAGAAAAAAAAAACTCCTTTGTTCTCTTCTTCCTCCTCCTCCTCCTGACCTAAAATCGTAGTTGAGCCAGATGTGGGTGGAGGTTGACTGTTCAGCTTGGTATTGTGCTGTATTTGTTAAGCTATGCCCACTTTTGAGCACTGCAATCAAATGTAAATGACTAAATAAAATCCTTCTTGTAATCATACATAGCCCACATGTGTTGTTTGCCTTTAGAAAAATGTTGTACTCTGACTTTTGCTTCAGTAAAGAGTGATATTTAAAGCAACAGGCACTTACAAGTGACTTTAAGTGAACTTAAACATTTATGTGCGTTAAGTTAACACTAAAGTGCTTTGGTCATCACCTCTTATTGTTAGCCAGGGCTATGAAAGGTCTCCACTCTCTTTTTCTTTTGACAGTCTGATAGACTGTACATTTTCCAGAGCACCACTTTCACCAAGCTTCAGTGGTTAGTCTGATACGGCTGTTGCCAGCGTTAGCGATTCCATTTCCACTGGGGCCAGCCATACTAAAAACGTGCAAGTACCAGTAATGTAATGCTCTTAGGATATAAAACTATTCACTGGATTGCATTCGCCATCAGAGGGGAGTTGGAACAGCTGGACAATGATTATAATGCTGACTATTCAAGGGAGAGGACAGTGAATGCACCGTCTCCTTTTACAGAGTCCAGACATGATGTCTTTTCTAAGTGTACTGTCCTGAGACAGTAATGCCGTACCGCAGGACTTCTCCACGGGAAGGTCGTCACGTTGAATTGAACTGAACGCACTGACATCTCCCACTGCACACGGTTTTGCATGCCTCATTCATCTCTCCACCTACATCGCAAAGCAATTCTTTAATCCAGTGACCTTTTTTTCTGTATGAATGCACTAGATAACACCTAAACCAATGCAGTTGGCCTTGACTATTCTCCTCTTTCAGTGCCTTTATATGCCATCTTGAAGGTGAGTTTTGAAACTAAAAGTTACAGTAAAACCACTGTACCTACGTTAGTTTTGCCACAAGTGTCACCACTTTGAAACCAGTCACAAAAAGTCATTGGATTCCTCAAAAACACTGCTTAAATCCATCGCTTTACACATGACCGCAGCTAGCTAAATGTTTATTGATGAAACAATTCAAGCAGAATGTGATTAGCATAAAGGCATTATACAAACATCAAATCACATCTAAAGCACAGAATGAAGAAATGAATAAACAGTTGTGGGGACCCTGCACACATCACAAATCTCTGTAATGCACCGCAATTCTAAATTGTCATGGTCATTTATATCACTTTATTTCTCTCCAGATGAAAAGGCCTGAAAAAGACTGGCATCCATCTTGTCAAGCCTGTTCCTTTCTGCCAATCTCTTGGTTCCTTGGTGGCAATTTATAACACCGCATGGAACTGGGATATAATTATAGTCTATTGTCTGATATTTCGCCTGCATTACACGCTTCTGCAACGGTTCAGGAACCATAGTGAGCCTGAGAGAAAACCATTCTACTGGATCAATATTTATGATTGTATTATTTGTCAGCATCTGCAGACCCTTACATAAACTGTTATGATGGTGCCGGGTCAGTAGAAGAGAGAGAGGGGAAAGAGGGAGAGAGACTTCAGGGGACAGTCATTAATGTGGGGTCTTTGCTGCTTCTAAGCTCAAATCTGTGGGAGTTTGTCATTTCATAAAATGAGCTGTAGACTGAACAGCCTGTTAAGCTGAACAGAAAAACCTAACACTTTGTCTTTGAATACAGTTGATCTCTTATAAAAAGTATGTCTGTATGAAAGTCTGGTTTCAGTGATATATTGACATTCAAGGCTCAACGCTCTCATTTTATGCTCTCATTGTAGATAAAGGCAACAATATGTCTCAGCATGAATGAGAGAAATGAATGGTTAAACTGGTTCAAAGAACACTATGTTACTTTTGGACAATAAAACTGGTGAACACAGTGTTACACATCAAAGACACTAAAAAGGTTTATGTAAAATCCTTCAAATCCTGACAAATGAAGGCAACTGTTGTGTCAGTGAAAGTGTGAAGACAGAATCTGCCAAAATGGAATTGAAATTAAATCATTTTGATGGTGTGTGTATTTTTCTACAAATAGTTAAAACCACCCCCTTCCTGAGATGCTATAATCTTCCTTTACCCAATCCGATTAATCCAAACTGAGTTAAATCCACAAGACAAAATTATTTCAAACTACATTTGTGAAAGCTGATTAGGGACTTATTAAAGGGTCATTTTGGTCTACAACTATGTTTAATTTAAGATGCTGCCTATATTTTCCCTACAGCTGATACACAGAATATATAAAATTCTGAAACACATTTTCACTTTGTTTGTGTTTCCTATGCATCCATAATTCTTTTATAATCACTGGATTCCTTATCAGACGCTACATGAAAACTTCACATAATGTAAAATGCTCAACAGTTAATCTGAACTGATTAACTATTAAAGCATGTTTCTCAGTTAGCAGCCAGTATATGATATTTGATAACACCCTATGTGCCACGAGGCTTCTATTTTTTATTTTGTACCACCACCACATAAAGGCCTATTCTCTCTTTTGTCTCTTTTATCCTTTGAAACTACTGTTCTTAGTGACCTAAATGAGTCAATCCTATCTTGTGATCATTATGCAGGTATTCCTAGAATGTAATGAAGTTCTGTCAGCATGTTTGTTGCCAGTGTATTCCCAGAGCACTAACACTGGTAAATAAAATCACTCTTTTATTATGCAAATCTGAGGGAATGTCAAGGAGAAAACTTAAATTTGCATAAACATTGTGAGAATCTCAGGAGTTAGGGCGGGACAACATGTGAGAAAGTATGACAGTTATTTAAACTAATACACAGTGACTTTTCTAAATGCCATTATAATTCATTTGTATTGAAAATATTTTCAATTTAAAAATCAAGGAGACTTCTCTAGTGTAAGAGATTCAACAGGAAATGTTGACTCCGATGGGCCGAGACTCACTTTGACCACCATTTGATCTGATAGCACATGTTTTGTGTTGCATTGTTTAGTTGCATATTGTGACGTCTGTGAAGTAATGTGCTCCTGCAGATGCTGCACTGCTTATACAGGACAGATAAAGATGATGGAGGACCTCTTCGATGGTTATCACACAGACACACGCACGCGGTGCCAAATCTGGTTGCATGGGGATAAATGTTCAACAGTGTGACGGTGGTGTTGCTCCCACTGGTCCAACAATGACTTATTTTCCTTTAGTTTTTAGGTCAGAGGACTCAAGGAGAGGAAAGACGTGACACAATAAAGTAAGGTGTGTATTCCTGCTATATGAGAGTAATGATGAAATGTATTATGCTAATCCATGATGTGCTTAACTTCCCGCTGTGCAGGGAATTTCAAACGGATCAAATGGAGACAATTATGACATGAATGAAAAGTCACAACAGGATTTTATAAAGATGATCTTACCTGCTGAGGCTCTCGGGGTGTAGTCTGCTTGACTCGCCGGCTGGATGCCGTTGTGGTGGTGATCTCCATGATGGACGTGGACGTCTCCGAGCGATTGGCTGTGGTGCTGGACTGCGGTGTGATAGAGGAGGGTGACTCCCCCACAAGCCTCACGCTGCCTTGGATCTTTATGTTGGGATCCCCCTCCGCCGCCATGTTGAACACCTTCAAGCCATTATAGTAGAGGCCCGAAAGCTGGCCCTGAAAGGATCGACTTCGGTCTCGCTCCCAGCCTCCAATCTGTATAGTGGTTTGGCTGTTGAAGATTGTAAGCTGCCGCCCTGTGGGAAAACAATGTTACATATATACAAGAATGTTGAACTGTGGACTCAGCCACTCATACTGAACAGGAAAAAAAATATAAAGACAGAAAGGCAGATTATTTGCCCAGTGGCTAATGAGACCAATAAATTATGGGTTGTAGAGGCAAACCCTGATAATTTATTGCAGTTATAATGATGAGATGCCTATGAAAAGACAAAACATAAAATAAAAACACAAGATTTAGAGAATCAATGCGGCTTTGCTAAAATGTTCTGAGCCTAATCTAAAATAACAAGAAAAAAGATAAATCCGGGTAGTAAAGTTGTGGGAATTGCAATAGACTTAACTACACTTAGAAAGATAGCACAATACCGAGAGTTAATAGAAATGGACAATTTGTTTGCAGGAAATTGCTTGGGAAAATAAAACGTCAAAGCTAAAAGCATATATTTAATTATCCTTTTCTTGTGTGTTATCTCCTATTTTTTTTACTTCAATTTGAACAATTTACAAACTTGGGAAAAAAAAGCAAAAAAAAAAAAAAAAAAAGCAAACAGGATCTAAAATGGCTCCAGGCAGTTGGACTTTGTGTGTGTGTGTGTGTGTGTGTGTGTGTGTACAATCTCACAGGAAGCAGGGCAAGTTTCAGGAAATGTGAAACTGTTCATCCTTTTAGCAAAAGCAACCAAGGAAAATTCAATTGACAATGGACGTGGTTGGGCACATGAAAAACAAAAATATACAAAAAAACAAACAAAAAAACCCAAACCAAACCAAAACAAAACAAACAAAAAGCAAAAAAAAAAAAAAAAAAAAAAAAAAATCCTGAAAAAAAAATTATAAGAGAACTTTTATAACACAAAACAGAAAGAAAGAAACAAGAAACACATAAAAATGATAGGGCTTATTTCACATTTTAAGTGAAAATATGAATTAGTTATTGAACTATAAAAAACAAAGCATGCACTCAGTTTGTTTTATATTACAGTTCTTTATCTGATGCCCTATACATATTTACAATGTTTGTTAAAGGGACTCAAAATTCTGATGCCAATTCATATTGCACTCTATTTATCATTTATCTAGCAGTTTAATCAGAACAGATCAAATGACACGAAGTACTATACTGCACAATATGTGTACTGTATGTTAACAAAGTGTTTCAAATAACACTTAGCATCTAATGAATGACTAAACTCCAACTTTTACATTTATCATTTAGACGTTTACAGCAAAATGCTACAGTAATTTATAGAAAATTTTAACAGTGCTGATATTACTTCAGTAAGTGGATTTAAATTCATATTTACAGTCCCTTTAACCTTAAGTTGACAATAAACACGTATTAAAACAGCTGACATCTATAAAATAAATGCATTATTATGAAAAGTGTGAAACACTACAAATTAAATTTAACTGTTCAACTCATTTTGTTTTTTAAAAGTTTAACTGAACATTTATATTTTTTTTTTTTGGGGTTTATTATTTACAAAATAGTGCTACAACTTGGTTATGATCAAATTATTTTATTTGAAATTTTAATCAGTGATTTTACCTTTGTCGAGTAGCCATTCGTCAACTACTCGACCAAGTCGGTATGGGATTCGCTGTCTAGCAATCGCCAGGCGTTCGTTATCATTGTTGCCTTTAAAGTTTAAAGAGACATTTCATTGGTTACAATCTGTAAGGTCAAAGGTTAAATGGTCATACTTAATGCTGGAGCTATACAACTGCACAAGGTTTTTATATTTAAAACGTTTTGTATATTTAAAAAAACAATGTTTACTAAAACATTATTTGAACCAAGGTCACTCATTTTATTTTATTTTAGCCAACAAATTAGGCCTATATTAATTGAAAATAAGTAAACTAGCACGGAAATGTTTCATCTAAGTTAATAGAACTATGTTATAAACCAACCCAAATCACAACTTTATACATTTCCATTACAAAATCTTTACCCAAATATTTCCATCCCATTTATCTTTACCCTCTTTTTAACTGGCTTTTAAACTAGTTATATACATTTTCAAAAAGAACATCATTTAAATTTATTGTGGAATCAACCTTTTATGGTTTATAAGGATAAAACAATTTAACTTTAACATATTACAAATGCCCACCCCATTTATAAATATCCTAATTGACAAGAAATAATAAGCTAATTGCAATACAACAGTTAACACAGTAAACATTCAAAGCATCTATTCAGAAGACAATGCCAGAGTACAATCATGGTAGAATCTTTAATGAAACAGCTTTGACAAAAGTTAAAAGTCATAAAGAAGGAAAAGTTTGAGTCTGCACATTGATCACCGACGTGAAGAGTCAATGGAGAAGTAGTTTATCAACAGTATTTAAAGAATAAACCAAGTAAGTGTCAGGAGAGAAAGAACAGCAAGAAGAAAAACTCCACTCTGAGATTGGACAGACGTCTTGGCATTAATGAGGGCAAACTCTGCATCACCCTTTTGTCAAGGCCAATAACCTCTCCAGAACAGAAGACTTTCAGTAAAGTGGCACTGTCTCTGAGTGCTTTTCCCCTGGTATTGTCTGCTGAGATTGAATTCAGTCAGCTCCATTCTTCCAGCAGATTGACAATGTTTGTCCCATCAACTATATTAATTCAGTTCTGGCAGATAAAGGATCCGGTAGCTAACAACGACTCGGTGGAGAATAGCTTCCATGAGGAAAGGATCTCACAGACAAGGAGGAAAAGGAGGTAACCTTGTAGCGGATGCACAGCTGGTCTGATGAAAGGTCTTAGAGGTAAGAAGACGCATAAAAAGATATTTTTTAATCACATCAGCCTGAATTACTGTAGTGGATCAGCTACACAGAAAAAAGGTTTTAAAGCTTGTCTTGTACAGCTCATGGAATTTGGCTGCAGTCAATTGTGCCAAGTTGGAGCACAAAGGCTTGACTAGACGAAGATTTAGTGGGCCACTTCTCCCCCAGCACTGAGGCAGACAGATACACTCTGCATTACAACAAAGCCACACAGGAACACAGGAGATATTGTTTGAAGTGGTTCTAAAATTGAGTCACACTTTGGAAATAATGTCTAGTTATCTAAAGCAATACTTTACTTTGTGGCAATTAAATAAGCTGCAGTGACGTAATGTATTATTTTTCATATAACTAAACTTCACCCATGAGTTATTAGGACACCTTATATGGAGAAGATTACCCTTGAGTTTAAAACAGCAGATGGACTTTATATTCAACGTAAAGTGGTCACCAGTTTTTAAATTTTATAAAAAAAACTAATTTGTACAATCAAGTGTATTTAACAGACTGATAAAGACAGATTGATGTAGGACAGCTTGTGGTGCTCTGTATTTGAAATTCTCAGCATACCCCATGAAAACATGGTGTTAGTCCAATACGTAAGACATAAATCTTTCAGAATTGATCACAGGTGCATAGTTGAATTTTTTATGAGTGGCTGAATGATTTCACAAAGACGCTGGACACTGTAGTTTTTAGCAAACGGGAGCAAATAGGAGGAAACAGTGATTTTGTTAGAGACCTCCTTTCAGGAATGGATTAATAAACATTTGGTAAAGGCTTGTTTGACTCAAAATAAACTAGAAAAGTCCGTGTGTCAGAGTAATAAGCTTGATCAGGCTCTGGTCATGCACACAGGGAGTTTTAGTGGGATCAGTTCATCATCAAAGTTTGGTTCTCGACAAAAAAATACAGAATTTCACCATGACTTATCCCTTAAAATCTCAGGTTCTGTGGTAGGACGGAAATGGGAAAATTATTGAGGAACATATTTAATTTATGCTGCAGTTGGAAAGTCGCTAAGCTACTCTCAGGTACGTGGATGCAAAACACATTAGCCTCCAGGTGCTTTGGGCTTATGTAACGTCTGCATACCGCCTGGTGTTGAACACACACACTTTATTTCCCTTATGCAGGGCTCCTGGAGCTCTGCACCACCTAATGCGCCATAACACGGCACATGATGATGGAAGCATTACACATGAACAAATGAATAAACAAACAAGCAAGCACGCACGCAGCTGTGCTTCCTTATTTTCGCAATGATGAATGAATAATTCATTCATGAATTAATAAACCATTAATTACTGTTGTCATTGAGCATTTGTGGGCTTTGTTAAATCCTGTCACCTCCATTTGTCAGTCACAGGGTGTTAGTTATGTCACCTCTCTGTTTCCTGCTACTGTGACACCTCATCTGAGGAGAGGTCAGAATCCAACTGGGCTCTGGAGAGCGGTTAGCCTACGGCTATTTGGAGGACAGTTAGGACACATGAATTTAGTCTCAAGAAGAGAAGTAGCCTTTGTAATGGCAACCCCCACGATAATCATACTTAATTAATAGCAATTCCCTTCTATACATTTTCTTATTTTCTTGACATCTTGTAGCTTCTGTTAAAAAAATTATAGCTTTTGTGCATCTCCGATCGAAATTTCGTAACAATGGCAGCAATTTGAGAGAGAACGGTAAAACAGAGGAGCGTGAGGCGGGCAGATGCACACTCGTACAGTAAACACACACACTCTCATGCGTTTATCCTCACACACGGTGCACCACTGTGCCAAAATCCTTTACTTTTGTGCAGGAACATGTTCCATTTTCAAAGACAGTAGGCTTTATCTGTTTGGCTCTGCGCCCCCCATAGCATGCTCAGTCTATGCTTATATTGAGGTTAACTAAGTGTGGATATAATCAAGGTCTGATCATGTATTGATCCCCACTGTGGGACGTCAGAGTGTTAAACAATGCCATCCCCTGGGCTTCGATGCTGCAGCAGAGCCCATTCATCCTGCCTGCTAGGGGAGCCTGTGACTGCTGCCGAGCCGTGATTTGGTTTTGGTGCGGGACAGTTGGGCTTATCTCCACCGCCAGACAGCAGCGATTCAGTTGAGCTGTCCCAACCGACCCGCTTTGCCCTCACTCACTTGTTTTCTTTTTTTTTTTTTGTTAATAAAGTGGTCAGATAAGGTGCGAGCTTTATCTCATTACAAGCCCTGGGACACTTGCCACATTAAATGAACAAATATGCAAATGCTTTTTCTGTTCATGGAGCTTGGAGAATTAAAAAGGAGAGACCTACACAAATCTCGCTATTATTTTTATTATTCTACCCCCCCTTTTTCTTCTTTTTTTTTTCTCCTGCTGTGGCTGTGGCAGTCATTGCACCATTTTTTAAGCATGCTCAGTGATGACTGTTTGCACAAAAGGCTGAATAGGCTCATGGATAGAACAGAGGGGGAAACCAGAGGAGGTGGGCTGGAGCTTTAATAGATAAATCTAACCTTCCTCTTCTCGAACAAAAAAAGAAAAAAATCAGACTCCTCATCGCAAGGTGGAAAAACAGGACAGAGGTTGAGATCGACAGAGGGGGCAGGGTTGGACAGATAGAGGTAAAAAGGACAGAAAAAAAGGGGGTGGGAGGAGGGGACTGAGAGCTGAGGGGAGTGGAGTGAGACACAGAGAGCTCGGTAAGTGCACCACTCTCTGATAACAGTAAAAGAATAAGGCCAGGGACCTCTCCATTATCTTTGTGTGTGGTGCGTGTTCATTGGGTGTTCCGATAGGAGACTGCGCTGCACCCTGCGGGCCTGGCAGCGCCATTGTGATGGTATTACTTCCATGGCCAAGCATCAGGAGTAGGGGCTGAATTTTTCTTTATTTATTTGATTTCTGAGTGGCTTCCCAAGCCTTTTGTATGCAACAGAAAGAAAGAGGAGCGAGGACAAAGGAAAGACAGCAAACTACAACAAATATAAAGCTAGTTATGTATCTGCGTGACCATTTTACATTTTAAATTCTAATAATTGTGGTAAAGGCTTTTAATGGCCTATAAGTATGCAGTATGAGAGTTTTTAATGAGATTACAAGAGCAGCAATATAGGCCCTAGTGAAGCAATTATTTTCTTTCTTTGAGAGTCATCACTCCCTCCCATACAATCTCCTCCTCTGTCTCTAATTCTCCAGCCATCATTTTTATCTTTGCTGTCTACTCTTATTATAATCACTGTTGAGCTCACCCCCAGCACACAAATTTGTGTGCTGGGGGTGAGGGGAGGAACGATGCAGTGATTGTGATTAGATGTAATTAGTCTGCAATGAGCCTAATAAGGTAGTTGGACTTGGCATTGTCACTGACGTATGATTGGTGAGGATGAGCTTGGTCACTTCTTCCCCGTAGCATTAATAACTCAGCACTTATCATAATGACAGTCATTGTTTTAGTATTGTAACGTTTGTTAATTTGAAAATGCACTGATCAAAAAAATAAATATTCAGTACATTCAACGTTAATGTCAGATTTCCAATGTTTGACATGTATGTTTCCATCAACTTCATCCACTTTATAAGAAGTACATAATGTGCATCATAGGTGTTTAGTGGGATTTTTTTGTGTGTATTTTCTTTGAGAATTTAGATGCTTGCATCCACGCATTTAACCCTGTTGTGCATTCTGCCATGTCCACAACATGTCAGAAGCCATTAGCTTCCCTTTTTCACCTGAGGCAAGCAGCGGCGATTGAGTCCCAGTCATAAAACCCTCTTTCATGTGGATGAATGCGCTGGTCATAGCTAAAAAGGTCACCAAACATTACGCGTAAAGAGGACAGGTTGAATTTGTCTATGGTTTGTCTCATTGCCAGTCATCCACTCACTTTTATACATGTTCTCATTTTAACAAATGTATTTGATTTGAGGCTGCAGATTTGAATCTTGTGGAGTAAATGCTGCTCTTGTTTCCACAGTAATTTTGACATCTCGGTTGTTTTTCGAAAGGCCGTATTCGCGCTCCTTTAGTCCTACATAACTTTTGTCAAAGCCTTTAAGCAGTTAAAAAATTTGACAAGTTCAACAACACAAGCAGTGGCATTTAAATTCTTACTACTAACATCTTGACATTCTCCAGAAACATATCAGTGTTGCTGAGTTGTTTTCCATTTCCAACAGTAGATTACTTCATATTTTCCCCATAAAATATCATGACAGAGTTTACAATTTCCCCACATACCAAATCTCCCCTTTCCAGAGAGACAGAGTTACCACTCCAGTTTGAAGAAGTAAAACAAGTATTGCTAGAACAAGTGTTCCACTCTTACTTACTTACTATACTTTTTACATTGCTAAATATTTACTACAAAGGGTAGTAATTAGTGAATTAATCCTCTACATTTTTTCTAAAGTGTGCTAAACAAATGAAATTAACAATTATTAACACAGCTTTATTTTTTCTTGTCTGTGAGTACCTGTGGTGTGTGCTGTGGAAATGATTAATATAAAAGTGAATTGTCATGGTTAGAGCAGATGCTCTGATACAGCTGATCATCCGGTATTAAATTCTGAGTAAGCATTAGATTAATGTATGCATTTATTTAGTTTGACTGTGTTATTACAGGTTTGTCTACCCCATCACCTTAATTTGCTCAATCTATTGTATTGGCAGAGAAATAAATACTGAACTGGCACACAATCACTTGCCACAATGAAAATGGTAATGTGTCTGTAAATAGATTATTGATTTGACTTACAGTGAACATAAACTGTAGGTGGATTACTTTTATATACAAGGACTGTAATGCAGATGTAGCCAGGGTAGGCGGTTGCCCTTTTGTACAGTGTATATTTCAATCTATGGGATTTCTTAAGTGTTGTCTATTTACATACACCTAGGTACAGCACTGATTAATGTAAAGTGATAAAACCTCGGAGAAGAGAAAAAAACTCAACAACACTGGTATTATTCTCAACAGCTGCTGGAAACAAACATAAAAAAAAGCAATTAAAGCACATGCCGAGTCAACATAAAAACATCCTGACAGATAAGGCTTTAATAGTTGGCTTGACAAACTCTTGGTCATTTTATTGCCTCTAAACAGTGGCAGATGTAATTAAAGACAAACTGGGTGACTCACCTGTGGGGTAGCGCTCAATGACTGGCAGGTCATCCACCTGCAGAGTGGCATTACCCCCACTCCTCGTAAACTTCACTATATGGTACTTTCCGTCATTTACAAACTTTGATGTCTCCTCAATATTAATGTCATCTGTGCCGACATTAAACACAACGGCAATGTTTCCTTTTTCCTGAAAAGAGAAGAACACAGAAAAGGAGAGGTTTTAGTGACAATTAACATCAGTGTTTCACTTAGGGACCTTGTGAAAATTAAAAGTTAGTGAGGGTAGTTATGAAGCTACCACCTTTAACTCTATTTTAACAAGATGCAAAAACAACCAGAAAATACTGTCAGCGTTTCACATCCACTGCAATGCCAGCTCTTTGTTTAAAAATAACAAATAATTAGAACATTTAGTAAAAAGAATACACAATTTTTGTTCCATTGTGTGATTCAGTGGCTTTGAGAAAATTATCATTCTGTTAAAATATTAAGGTTTATTTAGTGTTACAAATTCTTCAATGGCAAGGGTCTAAAAATATTAATGACACAAACATATCCCCATAGTTTAATAATAACTTCATTTTTGAAGAATTACATCTTGTACCCATATAGGAATCAAGAACAAAATATCTGTTGTAGATACACGGGACAAAAACACACAGAAGACTAAGGCTCCAAAAATCTTGTTTATTTCAAGACAAGACGGCCTTTTGTACACTCTATAAGCCTGACACATTACAGATTTCACAAGGAGAGATACACAATACCATATTTGGAATTGTTTTAAAGTTTCAGACATTCTGGTTATGCAATTTCTCAGAAACTAGTTCTGGTAAAATTCCTTCTCGAAACTGGTTCTGACAGGTGGGGGTCTATGGTTCAGAGAAAGTTCTATGTGCGTGTGTGTAAGTCTGTGTGTGACAATGTGTATGTGTATTCATCCTTAGAAGCTGTCTGTGTGTGTCCGTGTGTGAGTTCACAAACAGGGCAGATCAAACTTTCCACACCAAAAGACGTATTGTTTTGGTGGTGTAGATTAAATATTTATTTCAACTTACAGTAATTCTGCAAAGACAATTCCTGGAGACTAATTAAATGATAACTGCACTGACGGGATAATGGGAAAAAAAATTAATTAAATTACCCAAACTTTGTTTATAAACAAGGTTTGTATAGACACCATTTACTCTGCATTAGCTGGACAGAACCTTTTATGGTAGACCACCAGCTTAATGAGAGAAACCACATGACCACTGCTTTTTCGGCCTGGAGCCCATTATGCTCATCCCATCAGTAGGGTGGAATTTAAAGGCAGAACAGGGTTGACAATGATGTCGATCAGATTCTAAACCTACAGCAATGGATACTAACTTTTTTATTACTGAAAAACAACACAGAGTTTTGTGTTATTTAGGCTGAAGTCAGAAAAGCTATTAAACTTTAATTATTTCCTTATAATAGACGAGCAAGTAAATCTAATGACATTGTATACGTTGTCATTAGTGCAGTATTTTTTCTCTATGTGATGTAGCTGTGATCCTATTATACATCTACATCACCCCCTGGAGGAACACATACAGCAGTATACGCTCTGCCTGAGGAACTTTTCTCAATGCATCTGTGATTATACATTGTATACTGTTATTCTGAGTATATATGTATTAAAAGACCTGCTATGACAGCATATATGGATAACTAAGTTGCTCTCGAACATATTACTGCAACTGGACATTGTCTGCTCTTCTTAAAAACGTCATAAAAATATTAACTGTGTTACTACTTAGTGATCAGTTAAATAAATGAGACAGTTAATGGTTAAGAGTGTCCCCCTCGAGCTCTGTAGCTCTTCTAACCCTCTGGTGCTTTATAATATGGTTTTAAAATACCGTAGACACACTCACGTCACCACTTTAAAAACCCTAAAGGGGGATATCAGGAGACTCATTGAATCGGAGGAGTTTTTGAGTGAATCATTAAACTGAAGATAATACTTATATCATTGAATGGAAACATAAACATGGAGACATAAAGACAGTTTCTCCAAGGATGTTTGAACCCAGCTTAGCCTAAGTATCTCTGGATCCTCATGTGATGGTTATCTACTCTAATAAGCTCCCTTTTTTTTTTTTTTTTCAGTACATGATCGAAGTCCCTGAATCCTCCTGCTTAATCCCGCTAAGATGAGCGCATATATTGGTGCAGCCTCTCTCTCTGCTTATGAGCTGCAGTGAAAGGAGCATCTGGTTGGAGGCTCAACCTACTGTAGCAGCACAGCACTCTGCATGTCATTATCCAGTCAGCACAGCCAATAGTACACTGCATCTCCATCTCTCTCTCTCTCTCTTTAACTCTCCCCTATACACAAATAGACTCTTTTTCAAACCCCCGACCACACACACACACACACAGACATAAACAAACACAGAGTCCAGTTCCCTGAAAGTGTAGAATGTGTCGAGTGTGTCTCAAGAGCCAGAGGCTAAAGTGCAATTAAAACCATTTGTATTGTGTCACACCATGTTACCAGAAGTAGGACCATATTATTGTATGGTTTGTACTATAATTTCAATAGATTATATAAGCAGATGCATTAAAGCTCTACCACTACAACAATTTACTGACTGCTTGAGGGCATTAACAGTAATCATTAATGGCTGAAACACAGACGGCTACAGCTCGTGTCGGGTTTCAGAATCTGAATGGACCTCTCGTCCATTCAGATGTGTAGACGCTGGTGTTGTAGTAAATCCCTGTGCTAATTTGTAAGCGAGCCCTCTTTAACCACATTAGCAAGACCTACACAGACAGCAGTGTCTCAGCAGGACTAAATGCAGCAGACACCACAAGCATCTGCGAACATCAGACCTCCCACCACCGCCGCTTTTCACTCAGTTCTCTATAATTCAAGCACTTGGCTATAATGTAAGATTTAACATAATATATAGGGAACTTACTTTCAAGGACTAGCAAGCGCTGAACACATTAATTGAGAACTTTTTTAGTACCATTGCTGTTGAAAAAAAAAAAGAGAAAGAAAGAAAAAATGTTTTAGTGAAGGGACCAACCCAATTAAAATCCTGCTTTTAATAGCCTCCTTCAATTGACTTTTAATGTTCCCCATGGTCTCGTTAATAAATTTACTGCATTTAGTCACAAACTGCCAACTCGAATTTCCATAGCATAAAAAGAAAGACTACTTCACAGTCTTGAAAGAGATGAAGAGGGAGATGAAAGAGGGTAAGAGACAAAGGATAAAAACTAAACCATCAGATTTTGGGAGTCAGATGTCAGATGAAAGATACAAATCTTAAATTTTTGACATGCTCAGAGACTGTGTTTCTCCCATATTAACATGATTAACGTTGACTGTTGTTGCCTCTGCCTCCTGAGATAGGGACTGCATCTCCTTTAAAACATTATTTAAAAAAAAAAAAAATCTAATGCATTTTAACATTTCCCACAATTCAATCTACTTTGACAAGTTTTTTTTTCTCAGTCACTTGATCCTAATCCTGGTAGTCTAATAGGTTACTGGCTTATGTCAGAGAGTGATTGATAGCTTCTTACATAAACCCACACTGAAAAAGAAGAGACTAGTTTAACAGATCATTTCCGTTAAATTTCTACACTTTTTCCTGTATTAACCTTCTGACAACCAGCATCACAGGGATTAAACACATGTTGTCACATCCTCCAACCCACTCTCTGTCCACCTGAGTTGTTCAGCCACACATGTGGAAGCTGTGTCTTAGAGTCTTGGAGTCTTCACATCAGATAATGAACTTAATGAACAAAATTTGCCAAATCTTGTTAGAATTGAACCAAGTTCCTCAGAATTGCAGCAGTCCTCTAACTCCCTGAGCTACCAAAACCAAACATGTTCTAATCCCACTTCTTAGAGTCTTTAAGTCTTTCATCTGAATGTTGGACCCACACACTGAGAGCCACCAGGTAGTCTTCCAACAGTCTGAGCTATTTTGTCAGTAGCCCAGTTGGTTGGTTGCTGCTTCTTGAAGCCTTTGAGCGTTTGCATCAGGTGCTAGACTTAAAAGAAACACCAGGGCCACTTGTTTCTTAGAGCTTTTAAGTGTCCACATTGGTTGTTGGACTTTACTATACTTTGTAAGAACTGAACCCACGACCTGCAGACTTCTTGCAGTCTGCCTTAACTCTTGAGCTATTTGCCAAGAAGTGAATGAGAATCCATGTTTAGAGTGTTTAAGTGCATTATTTTGGTTTATCTTCAAAATTCTGTGAGTTCTGTAAAAATTGAACCGTCAACTGCAGATACAAGAAGTGTTTTTATGGGTTGTGCATAATTGTATCAAATTAAATTTTGATTCAAAGCACAAGATTTTTCACATAAAACTACATTATGAAACCCACCTAATAACAGCAGTTTGAAATCTGAATATGTGTATAATAATAATGTTTGACCTTAAGCAATTTCAATTTTTGAAGCTGTAAATATCTTTGATTTAACATTAAAAACTGAATATTTAAGTTAGAAAGCTAATCTCTGTAATTTTCTGGCATTAAAACTACCATTTTTATATGAATCATTATTATTTTTAAATTTGTTTTTACAGTGCAGTCCATTACATCCATACAATTTTAGGGCTATTCACTTGGACAAGTGCTGCTCCTGACAGGGCTGCCCCCCTGCTAACATACTGTAGAGATCACACATACACACATGCGCACACACACTCGCAAGCACGCACGCACGCACACACACACATGCACACAATCACACACCCCACACCCAAAGAATTCAGCCCTGCCTGACACTCTGCACACTGCCTTGATTAATTGCTCATCAAGCTGCAATAGAGTTTAATTAACTGATGAAGTTGATCCACCATTCTCCTCTAATCTGCTCTTTTTTTTATGCTCCCCTATCCTTGCAGCTGGAGGGTGGAGTAGCTGCAGCAATACTCATGGTGTCAGTTTCTCGTTTAAACTCCCCATCTGCACTCATTATACAGCCATAAAGATACTTGTTTTACTAGCTATAAAGAAGCACACAGCCTCTGCAGACCAAGTGTTTTTTTTTCTGAAATTATTAGTAACACTGGGTGATATCATTTCTTTTTCATCTAATCATATCACCAGGTCAGTCATAAGCAGTCCTGTACAAAAGCTGAGATGGAGCTGAGGGTCTGGATAATAGTGTCATGAATAATACATCATTAAATAAATAAGTCACACTTTTGTCAGTATGTTTTTGTGTGAAAAGAGTACGGTATATTGTACATAATCCGCTTGAGGGTCGAACAAACCAAGAGCAAAGCAGAACCGCACTGAGTTGAAATGATCCACACGTGTGTCACGGTTTACTGGAGAAAGCTTATTTCCCCCAGCCCACGTAAATGCAACCAAAAAAAAAAAAAAAAGGGAGGAAGTGAGAAGCAGTGTTTGAGATGGTGTCAGTCCTCCTCTTCAATCTCAGCAAAAATGAACACAATGGTGTAGGCTGTCCTAACGTTTTGCTTGTTTATGAGTCATTCATGTTGACAACCATTGTGCACCCGTCACATTTCATATCTCACCAGTCCAACGCCACGGGACTGCAACACATCTCCCCTTCAGTGCACATGTCTGCGAGGGGTCTGTTGGCAGGTGGGAGAGCACCTCTGTCATTCCTTCAGTGTGTGTGTGTGTCTTTATGAGAGAACATTCAGGGGATATTACACTCACTGTTAAAGCTAAATGTCTTAATGTAGCTAGGGCATAGACAGCCCTGTTCACCTTATCTTTTAATTACCTCTGACAGTCTTCAACTTCTCCCTTTTTTAGCAAAACCCACTTAATGAAATTACAGACGTAATGGAATAATTAGAAGAAAGAATATGATTTTTTTTTCTCCCTGTGGTCCATATACTGTACATTAATCTGTAATTCACCCATGCGCCTGCTTTTACAGGCACAGAAATATATAAAGATGAGCAAACATACATATATGTATGCAACCACTCAGACATAAGTTTTTAAAGTGTATTAAATTTAAAACCAACCTGGAGGCAGAATACAATAAAAGCAAGACTATTTTTCTGGTTTTGCAGAAAAATGAAATTTCAGCATAGCACCATATGATTCATTAGCTCTCTAATATCCAAAACGATTTAATGATGTTATGGACTGTGACAAACCCACAGTGTATGTGTTTGAACCCACTGGGGCTTGTATTCTCTACTTTACTCCTGGCACATACTTATATACTACAATACTATATATTATGTACTTCCTATACACTATAAATGACATGCAATACAATAATTTTATTGTGCCACAAAACAAAACTAACCCACCTAATACACGGGAGATCCTAAGTATATTAGTATATATTTCTCATTCTATTACAAACTGAACATATAAACACTTCTACATAGGTTCCTTATCTGACATGCAAGTACTGTACGGTATATGAACATGTGACTGACTGCATCAGATCTTGGCACACACGTTAACAACGCTACACGGCAACACTGTCAGCAACTGCAGTCTCTGTGTACACATGGATTAGTAATCAGCCCTTAAACACAGAGACCTTGGCATCGGCTGAGCATATGTGTGAAATTGATTTTCAAGCATGCGGAGCAGACTGTACAATTTTAAACATTTTGGCTCTACATCCTTATCATGCTTTAAATCATCTGCAAAATGCTGGACAAGATATTTGACCTCATTGTTTATCTTAAGAGCTTCACCATTTAAAAATAACAAGAATTCAGGGTATTTATATTCTATCCTCTTTACATCTAATTATCATAATATTACTGTTTTTTTCTTTTTGGTATTAAATGTGATGTTGAAGTCAAAACCACACTGGGGAAAAATGTAATCATTGTAGTGGAAAAATATAAATATATCACCTGCATATATAAATATTATTTATATGGAGATTACAAAATAACTGTTTTAGAGGGATTTACTGTATCTACTTACAGCAAAAAACAAAAATGGACATAATATACCATCCTGAATAATGAGAAAGAGTCAGTCTCAGCTCTCCTGTATGTTTCACAAGCAATGCATAATATATACTGTATTTGCAGGTCTGGCTTCTAAACTATAAATATAGCAGTAATGTTGTTGATGGTGGAAAAATATATCTTAGTCACTGTCTTTATTTAGAACACTTCCCTAAAGAGAAAGTGGCTCAAAAGCTGAGTCAATAGATTCAAAGCTGCATGTTCGTCAATTTTTAAAATATATGTTCTGAAACATGAAATAAAGTTTCCCTCCCTCTTCGTTTAATCCCCCTGGAGCATCGCCAGCATTATGAGGTACAAGTGAGTTTGCCAGGAGCTCAGCTTATTTCAAAATCAAGTCTACCGGCTAAAGTGCCTAATTATCTGTGAAGTTGGCTTGAAATTGTTCCCATTGCTATGGGACTCTATCAAGTGGCTTTCTGTAGGAGAGCTTCATCAAATACCTCAAGTTAATAAATCATCAAGCAGGCCGCAGCCACTGGTTGAAGGAGAATGCTGTTACCAAAAGGGTTATAATGTGAAAACATTAATTTATGCCTCTATAATATATAATGCAGTAGCCCTATTTGTGAGGTGTAGCAAAAAAAGAAAATCTAAATGAACACTAAATGTTTTTACAAAAGGGAAATTATACAATAAAAATGTGTTTTTCTTCTACTTATTGGAGCAAAGAGCAGTGGATTTCTGAAGTTTCCATGTAACTGCAGAGTGACAGGAGTGTCTGTAACAAGAGTCGGTCAGTGGCACATTTCAAAAGGCACTGCTTGTCTTCTCCTGAGATGGCATTTGCTGTCTGTCTATACGCTTTCTGTTGCTCCATCTTTGGCCTGTCTGTGACACGTTCCATCAAGGGAGGTCAAGAGATATCTGAAATTTCGTTCTCTCTCTCACTCAAAGAAATCAATTCAGGTTTCAGGTGATTCTCCTGTCTGTCCACTTGTGACAGCTGGCGCGCGGTTGGGGTGAGTCGACCTTCATCTCTGTCCTCTCTCCCCCGTCAGGACTTCCTGCGTCCCCCTGAGCATACTCAGAGTCCAGCTCACTTCATCTGTACGACTCATACAGCGCAGCTTTCTGGCTAAATAAGATCAAATAATATTGAGCAAGCATTTAGGGGAGAGTGGGGATCGTGCAATCACCTGAGTGAGAACGACAAATAGAAATACAGCAAGATCAAGCAGAGCTGGGGACATATGCCCGAAAGCAGGGAACATACGCCACAACTGACCTTTAATCCTCAGGAATAGACTTCCACATATTCCACGTGATAAGAAAACGAATCATGACATGTCTACTAAGATTATCTCTAGTTCATGTGAGTAAAAAACTTCTAAGTAAATCCAGCATATGATTTTATCCTCTAGATAAATAAGACTAATAAGGTGCTATGCATATGTTCCACAAATTTGTATCTAATCACTTTTCTTTTATAGTTTTATCCACCAAGAAGTGATATTATTCTGAAGGTTTCTTGTAATAATGAGATTGTTTCTCATAAATATGCAGTCCCTCCTTGTTCTACTGAGATCTGTTCCACCATGTTTTCTCTCTCTGTGTGAGCTCTTCAGGTAATTATGTGACAGGTTCACTAATCTTGTAAAAAGAGGTCACAGACATTTCAACTTAGCAATGCAGAACTGCATTGTTTTTTAGTGTGGTTCAGCTAAATTATGCCACATTTCCGTAATTATGGCATTGTGTTTTCATTTTTTTTTAAATTGTGTAATTATTTGGGTGACTGATAGAAATATGAATTCGTAACACAGGATATGACTCATCATTGCCTGGCAAAAGAGATTCATCCATGGTTTTGGATTTGTCATAAATTTATAAATATGAGGACAAAAGAGCGTAACAGGGTACAGGCAGTGACTGTTTTCTTGGAGAGCAGGCATTCATTCTGACTATAAAGTACAATAAAATATTTAAACTCTCAAAATGGTTTGTCAGATTTCTCATAGCTCTACTTTTGGCTCAAAACTGAGACACTGAGACTGAAAACAATGTGACAAGGCTGCAGTCAGAGGAACATTAGCAGGATATCGCTGCAATATGAAGCTCTGGTGATGAAACATGTTCATGGATCACAGGATTCATAAAAAAAAGGGGCAAAATGTTTGCAGTACCAATGAGTTAAAATGAACTTGGAATGAAAACAATAGTAAGAAAATGATGTTCAAGACATATAACCATCGGTTTTGACCATCGGTCCACTCTTTTTGCTGAGAAATATTATTATTGAAAAGATTTGGTTTCTTTTCTGTAGCTCTTTGGATAATATATCTTAAGATATCTTTTATTAATGATTGTAGTTGACAACAAGTTCAAGTAGCCAAGCAATTTCTACTGAGCTAAATCTCCATAGTAGTACTTGGTATTATAGGATGCTCCAACTACTGTGGTGATATGTTGAACAAATGGGGAAAAATGTACAAATGGATTTCGATCGATATGTTGCTACTGAGATAGAACTCAAGCAATTCCATCTTGAGCTGTTTCATAACAAACTGTTCTTTCCTTTACAAATTACTTTCTTCAGACAAACATTTCAAATAACACAAAATTCTGAAATTATATTAAAGTTCAGAAACCTTAAATTTTAAATCCAAAATTTAAATCCCTCTCTGACACTTTCCTGAAGTCAGGCAGTTGCTCAAAGCATGTAGCTACAAAATTGGAAATTCCTTTTACAGGAAATATCTTTGCTCTTGGTGGATACCTTCTGAAAGGAGAAGGTAAACTCCTGCTCCAGTCCTGCAAATCAATGTGCTGATGACTGATGTCTTTGGAAAGTAGAATTTGACCTTAGCTGCACCCTGCCACTTCATGAATCCACTGACTTAACTGTTGTGAGCAGCAGCAATTTCTTGATTCCTGTTATTATCAACTGAAACTAGTGATTTTGAATGATGTCTGACTTGATCAGCGTTTTTCACAGAACCTTGAGAAAGTTCTTTTTACCAAGTTCTTGCTAGCACTGAACCTGTACTGACAATTGTCATATTTAATTATAATTTCTCTATCATCGTCTTTGGATTCTAGTCCATAATCATGATGAGTTGATGCTCAAAATATTTCTTAATCGAGTGTGAAGAAAGCTGAATAAGATATTTTGCCATGCATTATTGTGTCCTTTTGCAACTCCAAATTCTAATTCCAAAATTTCTCTTTAATATGACAACTATTGAATTATATGAAATTAAAAGTGTATACCTTATTAGTTTGAGATTATGACCTGTGTAAGAATCTCAAATTGTCATCGTTAGCTGAAAAGAAAACACTTCCAACATTTCTATTCATTTCAAAGGCTGTAAAATAAAGCCTAACTATGAACAGAGTTCATGAGGATGGTTCACCACATCATAGTACAACTATCACTACCACTACCTTGGACTCTTACACTGCCCACGTCTTTGATGCACTCCACCCACATAAGTACCATTTTCACCAAGTCAGACTTTAAGTATGCTCCTCATATACATCATTTTATTTCTATGTAACCTCTAACACTACCATGGCCCTTCTTTTTTCACAGAGGATAAAACTCTGAAATCTTTTCTTTTGAATCAATGTGTAAAATAAAAATAACACAACGTGATGAAAACACTGACCTGTGAAACAGCAGTGCAGCCTCCGTACTGTACAGAAGATCCATCTTTTACTATAGGCACTTCAAAATAAGACTTCCACTTTGTTGGATTTAGAGAAGTGGATGCCATCCAACAATCTCTGACACCACCATTAACTGGTACATTGGAGCTATCTTACATTTGGCAAAAGGAGCTGGAAACTCCTGGTTGTTACATCTAGAGCACACGTTAATCTTGGAGCCTCCAGATCTCTAACAAAGAACATCAGAAATCGCATGAAGAAGTGATAACAGCTCAGCATCTTGAACACATGGTTGGTAAACAGAGGAACAGACAAATGAACATTTGTTGTGAATATTTTGCTTGCAGTAAATCTGTAATATTTGTATTAATGATATATTTATCAAATAATCTAGCATTCATAAGCAGCAAATAGTATTTAATAAATGGCTTTTAGTACAATACAAAGTAGTTCTAGATCAAGCTATGGGAGAGCAACTTCCACCATAATTTTCTCTTCACTGAAGCAATTTTTCAAACTTGTTTTTGGCTGTATAAATACTCAAATATTGAGCAAATTGTCTGTAATCAGTAATCCAAAGCTATGATATATAAAAGTATTGGTAGAGGTTACTAAGCATGTTGCCAACGTAATGAGCAGTTACAGCATTTGTCATAAAGATGGCCGACAGCCACAAAGAAGAAAGAAGAAAACACATGGTTAATGTTATCTTGGTGACATAAGCCTCTCGGGCCGGAAAATTAATCAGCTGCTCACCTGACATACAGTTTCCATTATCGCTGTCAATTCAGATTTAAGATCCAGAGCAAAAGCGCTAATGCTATCTATTGTCTTCTAACTGAAAAATGCCTAACTCAGACATATCTGAGAAAAAAAAAAAAAAAAAAAAAACTTTTCCCATTATGTTACCCACAACTGTAGCAGCCGCTACTGATGTCAGGCTGGTTATTAACAGGAAGAAGAGAAATGGACTACTAAACTTCAAAAACGGAGCTTGCTATTGCCAATAGCTGTTATTTAACTGGGGTAAAGTGTTTTAAGGTGTATTTTTCCTTTAGGAGAACCCTAGAGTACTTGTTTCTAATACTTCCACTGAATTGGGAAACTGCCAAGCTTTAAAATTGCCACCATCAATCAAGAGGTTTTAAAGGATGCAACAAGCAATTTCATGGATGACTTTTTTCAACTTCTCCAACATTATTCCCCATCAGCTCCATGTATTATTGTGCCATTTCTCCATCCCCTATTTCTGTTTGATTTTAATACCACAGACAAAAAGATCCTCTCTGTGCCCCCTCACTTATTCATGTCCGCTGACTTCTCTGCCTTGTAATGTTAACACAGCTCACACTGATTTTCCTATTCCCACACTGAGGGAAGTTCATCTCAGAAGAGGAATACATTAAAAGATCTGGAACAAGAGGTGTTAAGTTATGACAAGGACTATGCTTTACTTAAACCTCAGAGGAATGAACCTCGTCCTAGATTTTTTTTAGATAATAGAGGATGGTACTGTTCAGAATAGTTTTAAAATGTAATTCTGCATTCTGTTGTTACGGCTCCGAGTTCCCATTTTCCTTTTGAATAATATCTGGTAGATAGAAGGGAGAAAGGAAAAAAAAAATCGGAGACAGTTGTATCGGTTGCTGTATTTGTGATATAGAATCAAGCCTTTCTGTTTGCCTGCAAGCTGAGTATCCCTTACAGTGACCAGGGTGAGGTGAGACCTCATTTTATCCCAATCAATCAAAGCTGAGCACATGAAAGGATGTGATATGAATTGTTAGTAAAAGAAGGCTGAAAGTCTATCTTTGACGGAAAAATCAAAGCAATGGAAAAACAGGAAAGGTAAAAAAGGACAGTGTTTAAATGGTAAGAAAACACCTTAATATTGATACTCGGATAAAGACCAAAACACAAACAGAATCTATATTTTTGGACCGCTCACCCATGCTGTCTACCATTTATACTAATAAAAATAATAAAAATCATTTAACAGCAGTAGACAGACAAACAGGATGGTGCTGTCCTACTTCACACATTGAAAGAAAAAATAGGGGATTTGCTATAAAGCTGAGAGAAAACACATTAAAATTTTCACAAGGAATAACCATGAAAATGTGTGATTTCTCGTGCGAATGGGATATTTACTGAACTGCTTTGTCTTTTGTTTTTCCTCACACAGTCCTCAAATGCCTGTCTGCTCCTAGCCATATCTTTTCAAAACACATGGGAGCCTGATACTCACACAAAGCACCCTAAAGAGATATAGGATCATTGTCTTTATCCCCAGGTCCAGCAGCTATTTTTGAGTGAAGCGACTCTGTGTTGATGGATGCTACGATATACAGTTGAAGACTGTTTGGCAACAATAACCTTACTAGAACCAGGAGTATTAGAAAATATATTGGGTCTTTTGTGCTGTCTTTCTGCGCTGACATCAAATTTTTGTTGAGGCTGTTGAGTATACAGCTGAGTGATCACTAAGGGCCGTTCAATACATTTTAACAAGCTGTTATAGTTGGTGATTTATCCCATAGGCTAGATAGCGACGAGGAATACTAACACAAATGTGCAGTAAAGATCCATGCTGATGTAAAATGTAGTGCAACAAAATGCGTTTTCACATCAAAATCTAGTTATTTGTTGTATTCCGAAGTATCCAAACCATGTGAGCTCCAGTTTAGATGCTTTAGAGGTTTCACGAGCCGAGTGAACAGCTGCCAACAGCTACCAGCTTACTCTGCACACACGACAAGGATTTAAAATTCATCTCCCTCCTCTGTCCTATGGCAGGCTGACATTATGGTGTCGAAGAAAATGCCTGTTAGGGCCACAGAGCAAGGTGACAAGTCTAGCTAGGAGCTGTCATTATGAGCCAGCTGAGTCAGTGTTGAACCCAAATACATTTTCATAAAATGACAGTAGGAGTGCTTTTCTTTTTTCACTTCCCTTTCCCCAAAATTAACACCCTCCCATTGCAATAATCAGCACTGATTTAAATTGAACTCACTCATCAACAATGAGATGCTACTATCAAGTGTTAATTTTCCTCTAGATATTTGAGGAGGGAAGATTGCCTCATCCAGCCTACTCAATTTTTGGGATTTCATCCAATTATTCTCACTTGTCATTTACTGTGAGAGCAGTACAGAACACCTGCTCAGGAATAAATGGCGTGGTGCGAAAATGTGCCAATGGACGCGGTGACAGTGGTGCTGACAGCCCCTCTGGAAGGTGATGACAAGTAGACACCAAGTGACAGATATTTGGATGTTTGTCATCTCTATGGAGCTGACCAGGCACTTTCATCTAAGTTCACTGTGTTTTGATGCAGCCATGTCTCTGCTTCCCCCTCCTTTCCGAGATTCAGATGCTACAGCGTGTACGCTTCAGGTTCAGCTGAGGAAAAAGGAATGAACAGCTCTGCAGACAAGTGGGTCTCAAAATGATCTACCACCTTTTTAAAGTGCAGTGTCTACGTGTTTGTGGGTCTCTTAAATTATTTGCAGCTACGATCGATTGATGCTGTATACAGTGATCCACTGGTGGCAACACAACCGACTCCCCTGAAATATATTTGTTCATGGCCCTGCCTCATTCATCTTGACAGAGGCCCATGTCGGTCATTTTATATTCAGCAATTGATGATTATGATTAAAACAACTGGGCTTTGTAACTCTGCATTGTGTAGCGATCAAATAGTTAACTAGACAAGCTATTGACACATTTTAATTGTTGTACTATGAAGAAGCCAATTGAATTTTCTCTAATGAGAGGAAATTGATTTCGGTCGAGCTCTTGGGTGGCACCAATAAGATACTGATGGAAAAAAAAAGGTGTGTGGTCCTCTGGGTGCAGTCATTTATTTTTGTGATTATTTAACACCTTCTAATGAGACAGAGTCACCTCGCCGGTGGCTTTATTTGCATAGTGATGTTTTCTTTTCTTTTTTTTTAATTCTGTAATTGATTTTCAGAGGATTTGACCTAAATTTCCAAATCCAAACTTGACTGTGAGGGTGGTTCATGAAGAAGGCCAGATTGCAGATTTTCTTTATTTGTTTTCTTTAATTTATTTGTCATTTACGACTCTACATGCATTCTACAACTGATGTCTTGTTTTCTGGACTGTGGCTGATTGTTTTCTGGGCTACTGGTTATGGCACATAAAGGAGTTACTCCCGGTGCTTGTGAAATTAGAGCAGGGCAGTCAGCTGTTCCTACGGTTCCCTTTAAAACCTGCCAGCCAGAGGGCCCAACATATGATTTGGCCTCTCCAGAAAGTTATGTCCGAAATATGGAAAGTAATTTGCTGATGCCCCTTTTTCCCTACAGTTAACCTACTTTGTGCATGCAGGGCTATTTCTCCTACCTGTCCAGAGATAGAGAACACAGTTCAGGCTGCTGAAAGAACAGGGTTGGCCTAACTCCCCTCCAGGCAGGATAACACCTCTAACCTCAGACTGCCAACCAGACATGTAAGTAATAAATACTACAGCCTGGGAGAAGTAAGCAAACTCTACAGACCTCTGTCACCATTAGAATAATTAACATTAAGTACTGTAAAGCTGTAGCTGCATCACAAGTACTAACATATCCTAAAATATAGTGGTTACCTCAAACCATTTACATGATGTGTAATCATCACTTGTCTTTTCAATTGAGAGTTATAAGAGGAGCTTTGATCCATACAATTTTCATCTCCATTTCATCATGAATATGTAAACTGCAGCTATTTCTCTGGTAAAACATGATCCGTGGGGGCCAAGGCTCTGTGATGAAGACTTGTGTCAGGCCAAGTGAGCTGGAACTGATGGTGCACATAATTAATGGTCTGAAATAGACTGAGAATTAGTGCTGGGCTGGGATGTTAATTGACTATGATACTTGGGCTGGTGCCTCTCAGCCCCGGGCTCTTACTCTTTTCCCCCTGCTTTGCTCTATCACTTTGCTTCGATTTTTGCTGTGTCCTATTTCTTCCACTCCTCGCTTTGCTTACTCCTGATTTTACCTCCTACTCAATTCCCCTCTCTCTTTTTCAATCTCATTTTCCATGTTTCTTATCCTTTCCTTGTCAGTCTCCTTTACCTTGAAGGTATCTGGGACTTCAAAAACAGGGAGAGAGACATGTGACACACACTCCTCATGTTGAGGCAGCCACCCACACAAACTTATCTTAAGGGACAGATAAGTCTCTGAAATGATACCAAAGCACTAACCCTAATAAATGTAGCATGCTAACATGCATGCACATGCACCGACAGTGAAAGAGTGTATTACTATGAATAGTTACCATGGCTTGGTCTCGATAAGACACATTTAGTATTGTCTTCCATAATTCATCGTCTCAAATAGATGACCTGTGCCACTGTGGTGCATGAGTGTGAGAAAGGTTATGTACTATGGTTGTGATAAATATGCAAAACAAAAAGGTCATAATTAAGCTAGGTCCGGCATTTTTTTCTACCTCTAATTTCCCCTTTTTTGCTTTGATGGACATTGCGTGACCCATTATTGCAAAAGAGAACAAAAACAATTAACTTGCAGTTTTAAAAATGGTCAGCAAGAGTAAAGACATCCTAACTTTTAGTCCCTAGTTTGGCGAAAAGACCAAACACAATGACTTCCTTAATGCAACTCAATTGAATTGTTAATTAGAAAACAACTTTCTTCTACTACCCCCGTAAATAACGCTTGGACAATTAGTACATTCACTTGTGCCCATTATCTACACATAAAAAGAGATGTAATACACAAAACTTGTAAATAATGATAAAATTAGTAATTGATGGTGCTGAGAACGAGGCTCGAGAGAACGAGGTGCTGTTAGCTGGAAGGAATAAATAGAAATGAAAAGCTGCTGACACTTTTCCAAATGACTTCACGCCTACTACCATTGGAAATTAGCGTAAAAAAAAAGATCAATGCCCTGTAACTGAAGGTGTATTAGTTGTTTGAGGAAGACATTATTCATGTGACAGAACCAGTGTCCATGTGTGCTTTTGCTGCTTTTATATTCAGCTGCTGCAGCAACTATTTTAAAAATAAGGAGTCTGAAGCTTGCATTTTCTGCAGTCTTTAACTGATTGTTTATTATATGCAGATTGGGTGACTTTTCTTTCTTTTCTTTTTTTATTTGTGCGATATACACATTTATTTCACTGATAACAGAGCAATTCCAGCTGCCATCACCACCACACCCAAGCAGAAAATACAGCCCAGCTGCAGCAGTTCGGTTTTGATAATAGAAAATCAGACACTGCCAAAGCTTCTCGACCATCATTAATCTCCTGCCCCTGTGCCTGACTCACGGGGAGTGACTGGTGATGGAGAGGAGAAGTAAAAGATAGAGCAGGAAGGAGAGACCGGAGTGAATGAGAGAGGTGAATTAGAGAGTTGAAGAAAAAAGCAGATCAAAGCAAGGCTAGACAGATGAAAAACTCGATTACAGAGAAGAAGAGGTGCTGGAAAAGTATAGAGTAGGTGGACGTAGATGGGGGCTAAAGAGAAAAGGAATTCAAGGTATTAAGGCAAACAACAGGAGCTGGTCTAAAGGGAACCTGCTGGACTGAAGGAATAAGGTTAGCTTCATCACTCCATTTGAGATTACATCGTGTCCAGATGTCTGGTTGTACACACGCAGATAGCAATCACAGTCATCCCAATACGTCCCCCATCACAGCCCATTACTCTATCTCTCAACCACAGATCTCTGCTTCCAGGCTACACCCGTTGTCTCGGTGACGATCCCTCGGACATCACACTGTCATTGCGGGGGTCTCACCTGTCACTGCGCATTACGCTACCTCCCATGTTACTAAGGGAGCTTTTTCGCGTGGGCAGCTGCGTCCAAAGCGGCTGCTGGCCAGAAAGACAGAGAGACCACCATTGATTTGTTGTGCTGAAGGACAGGATGAGGTTGGAGGCCTGAGGTTGTGGGGCTAGGGCTGTGCCGGCTGTCAGGGTTTAAAGGCTGCTGGAGTTCTGAGACAGCTAAGCGTATCTAGGCATTTATCATCAGCAAGGTAACTGGCTTCTCTAAGAGCAACTCAGGCGAAAAATGAACAGCTGCCATGGCTGTGCTCACAAATACCTCACCATTCTTTCTACCTTTCACCGGCCCCCGTTTCCAGCAACAGGAAACAAGTCAGACAAATTGTCATTCAAATACATAACTACCGACAAAGAACCATATTTGTCTGACTGGAAATTACATACTGGAATGGAGTGGAACAAACACGAAAACATCTCAAATGCAAGTGCAGGCATCTGGTATACATATGTTTGGAACTTTCACAACTTTAACTTTGTGAATCTGATGAAAGACAAACTTTGAGAAGCTGCAGAATTAGCGTGGTAACCTCAACCACGTTTGAATAACTGGGCTGAACCACAGTTATTTACACCAATTCAATTTACACCTCATCAATCAATTAGGTGGGTAGTGGAATTGGTGCTAGAAATAGACGGCAGCCTCCTTTCACTAACACTTTTGAATGAAAACAACTATTCCTTTTGAAAATATGAGATTTCTGCTCTGAATATATGCAGAGGGTGTAGCAGTAACCAAGTGTTTGAAGAAAACACATTGCAAAGTGAGAGACTAATAATTCCTGTCTTTTTAAGTGCATTCAGAGGGTCTGCAATTTCGTGACAATGTATAGCAGGAAGAGTGGTGATGCAAAGATTCTTCAGTTATAAAAAGACTTTAAAAGCATATATAGTGTCACACACTTCAGCTTTAGTGTCCAATACTACTTACACTGGATGGCGTTTGAGAATTTTGTCCTTCTTATATGATGAAAAATATTTCTGTTATTTCCATTTGGCATCTCTGTGCTTCAGTACCCTGCTCAACATCTCCATGTGAGGGTTTCATTAACAAGACCTGCACATACTACAACACTGTACATTACACAGTGAGCATCCTGCACCACAATTGCTCTTGAGTTTTAAGTACGAAGACATTACTGATGTATGTGTGTTCTTCTAATCAATCAGGTGTTGGTAATCAAAAGCCTATTGTATTACCGCTGGGGAGCAGGGTGTGTGTGTGTGGTAATAGTGCATCCAATGACCTCCCATGTAAGACAATAATTAGCAACCCCATATGGTTATTTAACACCTTTGTGTTCATTCCATATGCTAGCACACTCTCCTGGCTTTATTCCCTGGCAAAATCACATTAATTTCATCTTCCAAATTTTCTGTTATTGTACTGTTGCTTTACCCTTTTATTTCTGTAATGTCCAGCTCCAGGTTTCCATATCTCTGTTGTTGAAGCTCAAATAGAATGTGGGCCCATTTCCCTGTACAGCACAGAGTGCTAGGGAGGGCTGCAGATTAAAAAAGCCTTCCCCTGGGTGTGCTCACCAGGCTGTTCGGCACTAGTCGCCAGGGAGATTCACTACATACATTCTCTTTTATGGCCCTTTCCTTATTCATCATAACACAGCTTCAATTTTATTAACTTCTCCAGCCAAGCATACATCTTTGCCTGAGCCATCAGTCTTTTTCTCTCCATTTCTATCCAAACAGCAGTCCTCTCCAACCCAGTTCTTCATGATGCTCATGAGCACACGTACACGAGCCTACACTGTTATTCACTCACATGTATACAGATTTAACACTGGGGATGGGCTGAGTAAATGGGCACATTTCTTTCAATCCAGGCAGGTCTTTATCTTCCTGTTGGGTAAGTGTTGTTCCCAGCTGTGCCTCGCCTCGACACTAAGGCCCAGCTGGCCCCGTACACAAAATATGCTGAACATGGAAAACAGATAGAGGGACACTTCAACAAAACTTTATTATACAGAAAACCATGGACTGAAAATTTCTTAGCAAAGCTAAGAAAAACTGAATTTGGCCAAAAAAACCCCCCAAAAAAAACACCTTACTGTGCCACTAGGAATGTCAGTGGTAAACAACTAACTAGTTATACCAGCATTCCTGTTTTTTTTTTCTCTTTTTTTGTTTGTTTGTTTGTTGTTTGTAACTTATTTTCTTATTTTTCACACATACACTGTGTTGTGTGGTATGTAACACACTGTACAGGTGTTACACACTCATTCCTTATAGCTGTGTCTGGCTAAAACGGGAGGGTTCAAGTGCAACTGAGACCATGCATGTTAAGAAAAATGCATCACACACTCCTCAAATGGTTCCATCAAATTCCATGCACTGTCAAGAAAGACAGGAAAGTAAGTCTTTTTTTATTGATTACGTATACAGAAATAGACCTGTGCTAATGTGCTGTTTCATGGCATTATATGGCATAAGACATCCGACTTCACACATTTACAAGATTTGAGATTCAGTCTATTTTTACTTTTTTTTTTGTCCGTTCCTCGGGCTCAGTAAGAGCTTGTACCAGACAGTGGAAGAAAAGGCAAATTTCACTGGTCACAGTGTTTTCTGCTACAAGAAACAGGCATATGCCCTTGAACCCAACAGGGAGGTAGCGTGGCAAGACCACTAAAACCGCCATGATGACTACAGTAGCGCTTACTAACCATAGCTGAACTGTGCACTACGAAAAAGCACAAGTGGATACAATAGATCTAACCACAGTCTCACGAGGAAAGCGACAGCACGAGAGCTGTGGCAGCAAGAAAAGCTTTGTGTGGAGTGAGAAGCTTTTACTCGTATTGTATAGTGAAAAAAACACAATGTGAGGGAGACAGAGGGTGAAGACACAGAGATGGTGTTACTCTGAAGTTTTCAGGGAGATGAAAATGGAAAGTGTTCATGCCAAAGGCATAATGTTGACTGTGCAGTGTATGAAATGAGGCAATGTCTCACAAAACAAGTGCTCTCAATATGTTTGTACTGTTTTTAGCGATGACACTGAATTATTCAGTATTGCAAGACAACTGGAAACCCTGTGTACGTAAGGCAAAATGTGATACGGGGGGAAAAAAGAGAGGAACTATGTGTGTGTGTGTGTGTTAATGCGAGACAGATTTGTGATTTGTGCAGCACTATGAATGGTGCAGCATGAATTGACAAATAAGGTCTAAAAAATCTTTAGCTGAATATGATGAAATAAAAGAAACAGAATAGCAAAACAATATTTATCAGCAGAGTATTAGTGCTTGTTTTTGTGTCATTATCTGGACTTACAAACAAAAAGTGAGCATGAAGTCTGCAAGTGTCTGTGTGATCATAAAAATAATGTTTAATTGTTCATCCATAATTCATTTTTGGAGGTTTATGCTTGTGCAGAAAAATATGTTTCATGTCAAACATGTATATATGTATGTATATTTGCATCTGAAGTGAAATTACATTGTAAGAACATAGCACTAATGCATAAAATAGCAACATCATCAGGTACTGCTCAAAGCAAATGATAGAACACCAGTGTTTCCACAATAGGTCCAAAGGAACAGAACAGGTAGCTAAATACTTTTAGTGTGACTAGCTACAGTGTGTGTTCAGTTCATCTTAATTGAGCATCATGGCCGCTTTGCACAAAATTGTTGGTGAAATCTGCATAATGTACTGCGTGTTTTCAACATAATTATGTTAAAACTGTTCTATTGTGTAAGCCAGTATGTTTTCCTGGAATAACACTGTGTTTGTGCTGATTTTTAGAAATTTACTTGTGTTACGTCTTACAGAGTATATAAAATGTTTAACGACAAATTAGTTGGGTTGCTAATCTAAGATGGTTAACATGGGAAACATTATCTTTATTATTATTATAGTATCATGACAGGAGTCATTTTATCATACTGATGTTAGCACTTAGCTTATAATGCACAGTTATGCTGACCCACTGAGCCTATGTAACAGAGCATTTGTCCCCAAATGAAATATCCCACTTATCGTTTCTCTTTGTAAATGACATTAAGCAGCACCTGAAGAGAAACAAAACATGCCAAGGATTACGCTCCAGTGTTTATTAAAGATGCATGAGCTGCCCACAGCTATCTTATCCTCAAAAAGAATTCCACACAAAGACACATTCATCATCAAAGTGCTGTCCAGATCATAATGAAAAAAGCTAGAAGAGAGAAGAAACTGTCGTCTTCAGTTGTCCGATCCTCACCATATGCTGCGGCTCCTGTCGACTACTTGCTGCTTAAGAGAGAGCCAATTTATTTTCCCCGAAGGATGGACCACTTGTGACATTTGGCAATGGAGCGTCAGACGTTTCATCCAGCTGTTCCAGACAGACACACACATGTGCACATACACACACCAAGTAGGAGGGCAGGGGTTGGCAAAGTCACCACTGAAGCTTGGATAGGCTAAGCAGGCTGACTTACAGCTGCTACATTTTAAAGTGTAATGATGTGTGCTGGTCCTGATATAACCCCTCCCACCCACCTACATTCTGGTGCCGCATGTGTGATCGCACATGAAAGGACATGCACACACACACACATAGGCAAAATTGTTGTGTTCCAATATCCTACTGTATCAATTCTTCAAATAAATACTTTCATTGTTGCTCTCCTCTGTGATATCGCATTTGGTTGAATGGCCCACACAATATTTACCGTGCAGCCAGGAATTGTTTCTCAACGCTAGTCAAAGCAATGGGCTGTTTTGCCAGAAGCTATTAGGGAATGATCTGTTTTCAGTGTAAAAACATGGGCTTCAAGGATGCCGATTCAATCACAAAGTATGTATGAGAGATTTCCAATTCAGTGCGTTGCACTGACAAAAGAGCTCATCTACTCAGCCAGGATGAGGCGCAATTAAATTTCATTCATTTTGTTCACTGGAAATTGTTGAGCAAATTAGAAAGTATTTGAGCAAGAGACACTTTCAGTGTTCACAGCAGAGCATCCATCGCCTGCACAGGTACAATTTTTCTTTTGTATTTGAAAAACAATATAACCTAAATGCGAGATGTGACATCATGATCATTGTGTAACAATTTCCTGAAGACCTATTACAGACAGAGGAATATCAATGGACTCGCACTGATTTTGTGTGGAAGTAGCGAGGAACAACACTGCAATGCATCTGTACCCCCAGTCATATATAAAAATGTCCTACTGAGCCCATTGTCATGTGCACAGAGCAGTTTGTGTTGTTGTGTGTGCAGTGGTGGTGGTGCACAGCCCTGATGAAAGGGTCACAGACCTAAAATGAGCATGGAATCTGGAAAGAGAGCTATATGAATAATAAAAAGGGATGGTCGTGCCAAGGCTCCTGCATGCAAGCCTAATAAAAATGCTTCCATTAGCAGAGCCATCCAGGTGTAACGTGGCCATGAAGGCTTGATATCCAAGCAGAGGGGAAGCACTGAAGCCTTGTTATGGAGAGAGCGAATCCAAGCCCACTCTACCAAACATTAATCCATGTGATGGCTCAATAGACTCTTTATATCTGTGTGTGTACGTGGGCTTGTATTTAGTGTGTGTCTTTGGGGCTATGAGATGGGAAGGAGGCAAGTATGTGTGTGGCGCACCTCATTTGCACATGCGTCGCTGTCAGTGGGTACTAAAAGCAGGCCTGCACATGCATGGGCATGGGCTATGGGCTATAGGGCACTTCCTGATGTGATGTAATCACTTTATCATGGTAATGGAAATCAGATTTAATTTTCTCTTTTCAGCTGCTGCACGTTGATTCACCCTCTCTTCTGCTTGGAGGGTAAATTTGACGATAAATGATTCCTTGCTGACTGCCCCTCATCCAGCCCATAAACACAGATCTTATTTGTAGAGGTGGTAAAATTGTATAATTAAAAACAATAACTCACTACAGGTCGTTATCATGGCTGCTAATTAAGCTGAGTTGACAGAGCAAGGTGTGTGTGGTGGGGTGGCAGTTACTGGAGATATATTGCTTTGTAGTCATTACACTGACAATGTGGAGGGCATGTAGGAGTCAGTTATATTATTTGTGACTCACAGAGGAAGCTACTTGAAGATTCAGTAAAGAAAAAAAATCCCCCAAAAACAAAGATGAAGGTTGAAATGTAGAGGAGAAATTACTTTCTTTCCCAATGCCAAAAAAAAACCCCATGACACAAAAAGCTTTGGGGGCCACAAAAACTAGCTCCACCATTAAAACGAGCAGTAAAAAGCATAACCCAACAGCTCTTTCTCTCACACATTTCTAAACCTTCAACCTTCGGCGAGAAGCTGGAGGTGCAATTTTGTAAATCCGCCCAGTAGATCAAAGTGCTGCCATGTTCTAATGGCTGCCACCCACCCACCAGCTTCTCCTGTAGAAGAGCACCATCAGCAGACTACGTCTAAGAAGAGCCAAGACAGTCTGATTAATCTTCTAATAGTTCCAGAGAGAGATAAAGACAGATACTGTAAATGTGAGGATGAAGAAGTAAGGAGACTCCTGCAACTCTGTTATTGTATCACACCACAAATTCCAGGGGAGAGTGAATAGAGGACAGGCAGTAGGGAAGGCTGATGAAAATGAATATGTTTTGTCTTTGTTGTGACTCTTGCACATTTTAGCCTTTGAAATGATAAGGCTCCTCAGTAAGATGGCTGCCTCGCTGCTGCAGCATCATCTTCTGCCCTCCCGTCTCTCTTTGACAAACTCCTCAGTCTACTTGACAAGATGATAATAACTATCAAACGGATTCCATAAATATGTGAAATAAAGATCAGCACAGCGTACAAGATAAAAGGGAAGTTACTGCCAATTCTGGTTTGAAAAAAGAAAAGAAAAAGGGACTCGGCTGTGATGGAGAGTGTCACTTAAAGAAGTTAGGAGGAATTCAGAATGCAGACAAACTGAAAGGATGAGAGTATGGGCTAAGACTGTCAATTTCACAATTCACTGGAAGATTGAGTCACTGCGTGAGTGCGGTTTCTTAGAACACAAAGAATATGATGAGTGTTAAATCCTGAGTGAAGTAAAACATGATATGCGCATTACTTTTCCACAAAAAAAAAAAAAAAAAAAAGACAGGGGCAACATGCCAACAAGCCACATGGTGAACACCTTTTAATCCTGCCAGGTTAAAACGCCTCATTTGACAGTGTAGCAAATTTATTTTAGTGAAAAACTAAACTCTGCTTTCAAATAATCAGTGTAGATGAGTTGCCGGCGCTTCCATGTCCGTCTTGCACATTTGAGGGAATATCACTTACACAAAGGCCTCAGGCAATAAATATGCAAATACATATATAACATAAGCACCACCACAACATCATAGAGTGTATGTATGCAGAGACAAGGTATATGAACAGCAGACCATGAAAAATAACTGCTTCGGAAACATGCTTACACAGATCATCCCCCCTTTGGTACCACTTATATTAATAAATATGATTACATTGGGCACATGGAAAATAGGCATTATGCTTGTTTATAAAGCTTGCATTATCATAATCATTACTTTCGCTTATGCTGGACGTCACCCATTATTATACTGCAGAGATGTGACAGAGAATACTTTGACTTGATATCACAGCTCCTCCTCTGGCAGCTTGTGGTTTGAGATAGCGACAAAAAGGAGGAACGGGATAGGCTGAGATTAAAGAGGAGAGGCTGCTATGATTTTTTAAAATGATGGCGGTGTTGCTGTTCTGCCTGACATCTGGTATTATTTTTGTACAAACCACCCACATTTTCTGGAACAAATTTAAGTGCTCAACAATAACAGTACATAACAGACAGATGTGGAAGCAAGTGAGAAAGAAACACAATATAACAAGGCATATAGCAGCGTATGGGTTTTGTTTGGAAGTCAGTGTTGGCTGTAAATATCTGAATTGCTGCATTAAATGTGGCAGCTCCCGTGACCTGAGACCTGCCTTCACACTAAGTTCAGCAGGTCAAAATAAGCTGCATTAATTCCCTGTAGTTGGACGTAAGATTTACCTATATTGCTGTGTCCTTGTTTTTCTGTCTCTTTTCACACTTGGATAACATTTTATAGCACCAGAGCAGAGACATGCAGAGAATTAGCAACACTGCATTTAGAGCAGGTTCAACTCTCAGCATTTGATCCGTCAAATCATACAAAAATGATCTGTTTTTGCTACAACAACCATCCAATCAACACACTCCTGCACTTGTAACCCAGTGACAGAATCTGATCGAGTTGATGCAGTAAAAAATTTTCACTATGCTCTCACAGTAAGTGGTATCACCTGGGCTTGAAAAGCTTTCGGAAGGAAGTGCATTATTTTCTATAAGCACAACATCAGTCACAAAACATTCACAGTGTGAGCGAGACATCACAGCTGAATGTGCCTAAAAACTTAGAGGAACAATGATGGAAGTGCACACAAGACTTTTGATTCCCCACATCAAGCTCTGAGTTTGAGTAACTGCCTGTCCCACTCATGGCAGGAGTATGGAGTGCTGCATTGAAAGGTCGGTCTACCTGACAAAATGAAAAGCTGCTATGAGTGACTGTCTGTTTTTCCGTTTGTCTATGACAGCGTCTGTCTTCATTCAGTGCTCTTAAATTGGCTTCAGAACCGATTGGAAATGGTTCTTTTATTATACACCTTCCATAACTCCCCCTCTCATCAAAGGCGGCCCATCTTTTATCTGGAAGATGACGTTTCCATTAGGGTCTGCCAACCTCTTACTGCTGCTCTGTGAGTTGTGGTGCTGGGGGAGAGCATTGTTAACCAACACAACAACAACAGCATCTCACTGGCTGGGGTGTGCACAAGCCTTGATTGTGGCAAGGCAGTTCATCAGATGACTGCTCACCCAGAACACACACACACACACACACACACACACACACACACACACACACACACACACACACAGTCTCTATCTCTCCTGACCTCCACACTCCATCTCTCATTCTTACACACAAACACAAAAATTCGCAGATTCAGACAACAGAGACACACACAAAAAAGACAGAACTTGGCCAAAGGGAGAGGGCCTGTCAGCTCTTCCTCACCAGTTTCAGTGTTTCATCAAAGGTATGAGAGGCCCATAAGGTTCAGCTGCCAATCTGGCAACATTTTTAGTCCCCAAAAGCAGAAGTGGGGTTCTTTCACCGACTGAAGCCCGACGGCTCCCTCCAATCCATGTCACTGTCTTCATTAACTTCATCTCTAGATGCATTACACGTTAGCGCTCTTCTTCTAGTGCTTTTCTTTTTGAAAGCATGATGTTTTCAAAGTGCCAGGATGCACAGAGAGAGAGAGAGCACTGTTTGCTCTCTACCATTTTTTTTAAAGCTGTGTGCTGGCCAGGCCTGGTGACATTGTTGGTGGTAATGAGGACATGGCTGTGCCCGGTGTGTGTGGGTCGGCAGATATGCTCTAGTCCCACTGTGGGAGTTTTAATTAGATCTACATTATCTGACTGTCTGTCCACACTGGTCCTATCAGCTGCTGTTGGATGCATCATAAATCATCAGGCTAAGTGATCATTAAATGATCTGCATTGTATCGTATTTACTATTTTTAAAACCTAAAATTTAATTTCCTCCTCTTAGACTACTGCTTTTTCTTTTGCGTTTTCATTTCTCCCTTTTAATTTTTTTCCTCTCCTCTCCTTCTCCTGGTTTCTCGAGGTGGCTGGGGTAAAGCGGCCGTTCCTCCATCATGATCTCATCAGACCGAACTCCTTGACCTTTGAGCTTTGCTGTAAATGTCAGCTTTCTTTATGAGGCCTGTGATGAGTTTATTGAACAATTCCCACACACTAACACACACAAGGGCGCGCACACATAGACACGCATGTTCACACTACCCATGCATGCGCACTCTACCAAGGGATCTGTCCTTCACAGCCAACTATAACTCTGATTTCTAGGTGTCTACTGAAAATTCATGGTCCTCACTGCTGGCGGGCAGCATAAGAGAGGCTGCCCACCATCTTCAACAGAACCACCACAAATAAATCAGGATTTCATGGGGAATGAAATGGCATCCTGCAGAACCATATAGACCTGCCAGACTTTACTGAAAGTCCAGACAGTAATAGAGTCATTGTCTATCTAAAACTTGAACAAGTACCCATTATTGGAATGGGAAATGTGGTGTTAAAAAACCACACAATGGACAGTAAAGTGTAGTAAATTCGTTCCATATTGTTTGTCTCTAATACTACAGTGTGAATCAAAATCGGCCAGCGATGTGTCATAAAAATTGGGCCAACGCAACTCTCACCGTATGCTTCAGTACTGATCTGATCTCAGGCCGTTCCTGACTCAGCGTTCTTCTGGAGCTGTGCTTTATAACGGGGGAGTGATCGGGCCAGGGTGGCAAGCACTACTGCCACGATGATAAATGTTGTGCATTAGAACAGTCTAGATCTCTATGTCCAGCCTGGCCTGCAACTCTACCTATACAGAGCTGATAGAGAGAAGAAGAAACAGGTAACAAACAAGGTCTTTCATAATTCTTCTTTTTAATCTTCTTGTCACTGTTTCTACTGAGTGTAAAAAGCCCATTTGAATAAAAACCAATGAAAAAGTCATAAGTGTGACTCAAACCCTGCAGCGGATGTCTGCTCGTACTTAGATCTTGCATGCCTGCTTTTCTATCTTCTAAAAATAAGATGAAACAGGAAAAAAAAATCACATACTGAATAAGTTCAACTGTAAGGAAAACACATACACAAACACATACACTCAAACATGCGTACTAGTGTGTATCTGAATGTCTTAGAGCCACAAAGGCAGCAAACAATGGTCACAGAGGTTCTGAAGAAAGGGCTGCACCTGACAGCCTGTCAGTGCTTCTCTCAAAACACAGAAAACACTGAAACAGTGTACACAAGTAGGACAGACATGAACCTGTATCCTTTTCCGGATTTAATCCTCCCACCTCTCTCATTTCATCTTATCCTCCTCATCCCCGTGTGCCAACACCAAGCCTTTCTTATAATGAAATGTTTGGCCTCTTCCACAGTCTTTATCTTCTCAGTTTTATCCTTTCGCTTTCCTGCAACTTATCTTCTTTCTCTCTCTCCTTCATTGTCTTTTGGGTTTTTATCAGTCATCTCGCAGGGAAAGGTAATAAAAGGCCAATGTGCTGAAGGAGCCTTGCTTTGCTTTGTCATATTGTTCTCCTGCGCCCTCCTTCTTTTGTCTTTTATTTTTGTTTGTGGCAGCAGACCTTATCAGGGAGATGGGCGTGAGATAAAACCTGTGTGGTTCTTTGTGGTGAAATAATACGACAGGCCGATAAGGCCTTGTAGGTGACTAGTTCACTGCTGCTTCTCTCCTCCTACCACTGCCTTTTCCTTTTCCTATAGTGTGTTAAGTCCTCAGAGATGCTGAGAGATATCGAACCTTTCCGTCAAGTTCCACCTGCGATAAGAAATCAAATTTTGACAAATGTAATTACACATTGAACTTAACTTTGCGTTTAAGCACTGTCGTGTCTACAACTAAGATGCCTAGTGTGGGTTTATCCTGTCCCTGCTGCCATTCACACCTTCAGCATCTACATTTTTAAACTTTATCTTTTGTCGATTGAATTCTAAGCTAGTAGTCTGGTAAAACATTTTATTAACAAGCTCGCAAAAAATTACAAAACATTTCCACAGACTTAACTGACTAGTAGAACTATAAAAATGGCTATAAGGTATTTCAGGACAGACACAAAACTTTTCCCTGCCATCCGTTTTACTACTCATGGAGTCACGAGTTCCTGGCTCATGCCATTACTTTTGCCTCTAATCTACAACTCCTATTAAGATTTCATGAAGTGGTAATGATTATATAATTACTTTCAGCTTGGAAATACCATAATAATGACTGTAACGACCAAGGTTTGCGAGTTTATGGAGTAGATGTTTATGGATTAAAAAACACACACACATCAGACTGACTGACTGGCCATCGATTTGTGTTGCTATTGACTAAAGGGGAGGCAGTGGACGACACTCCCGCTCAATAGCAGTTACATTTTCATATAAATAACAGTGGCTTTCTGGCCTGTAATTGCCTCAGAAACAACTACAAAGAAGAAAAAGTGGACATAGGGGTTTTATGGTATTGATTGGACATGCTGCTTTTTTTCCAAAGGCTTTGGACAATGAGAGCACTTTGAAGACACGTATAACACACATACATTCAAACGTTTTCTTCTTAATAATGTTTTTATATATTTGAAGAGTTTATGCTGTAATTCATTGCAAACAAATCTCTTAATATTCCCCAGAGGTAAAATGATACAAAAGGGAGGAAGCAATATGCAACACCTGCATGAACTCTAGTGACCCTCAGCTCTATAGTACGTACTCCTGATCATTTTGGTTTATACTTGATCAGACATTATAATGCTTCAGTGGTGAAGAGAGATTAAAACTTTGACATCAAGTGTTAAGTTGAGTTTGAACCCAGCTGAGACACAGAATTCCCACAACAATTTCCTACATCTTTTATAGCAGCTCCTTGTCAGACACAAGGCTATTTCACAAAATGCACTGGTGAATTAAAGAGTTAAGGAGAAGCAGATACTTCAAGCATAACTGATTTATTAGGCCAAGTGAAGGGAGGAGACGAAAAGAAGAAAATGAATTAGGCCTCACATGCTCTTTTAATTACTGTTGTCAAGGTGTTTGCTTTGCCCTTCTGGGAAAAGCAAACCGTACCATCACTCATTGCAGCTCCTCAGAAGACCCACAGAATGAGCTATAAAGTTTTAACACCTCTTCTACGGTGCAACATTTACTGCAACATAAACAAAAGTCAGCCCTCTGCTTGCGACATCTCTCTTCTCTTGTGAGATAAGGCGAGCTGCATGGTTGATAAACTGAGCAGAATGAGGCCACAGATCCTGAGGCGCTCTTCTCACCTCACACTCTTACCTGAGGGATGGAGGAGGACAAAGGAACAACGTGTGCCTGTCTGTTTGATCTCCCTGTATGAGATGCACTGCACATCGAGGCTGCTGACATGTCGTGGATTGTTTGCTCTTGCAGGGACAGCACTGGTGGCCTTCACTGTAAAGCTCTTAATATAATAGCACACATGCTTAAACACACTCACAGTGTTCTCCTTTGATGAGACTGTTGAATAAGCATCTATGACCTGAGGCTCTGTAACAGTGTTTGGCTGCAGTGTGAATGTCTTAGAGCTGAGAGACAAGACACAGGCCAGACAGTTTTCCCTATGAGCAATAACAATGAAGAAAATACACGCGTCTGGCGATATTTAACTTGAATGTCAAGTGCTGTTCAGTGTATAATTGGAGTCAAAGTCTCTGTTCCTCAGTTAGACCTGAGTAATACTGACTGCCAGCTATGGTGGATATAGGCAGGGTCACTAAATCCATTATTCATAAAGAGGGGACAAGAGGAGGATGAGTGTTTCTGCTGACAATGTGGTTGCTCTCCCAGAAGCCTGAAACATCTTAAAAGCGGATACAGTTCCCCACCAACCCACCAACCCCAGTCAAGATTGGTTTCAGTTGTGCTGATTTCCATACTTTCATACGATACGTCTTGCTTCTCAATCTGTAGCTTCCTGCTGCTCATTTACTCTTAATGTTTTATGAGTCCATGTGGTTTATTGGTGAAAGCAAACTGTAACAATAGAGCATGATTTTCTTGTTCCTGGCAGATATGTCAAGGTATCCTCTTCTATAAGATATGATAAAAAATACAATAAATCAGAGTCTACAGTAAACTGAGCTGGACCACCAACAGTAAAAACCAATTCACCCACTTGGGCATGCTACAAAATGTTTCCATAACAGTACATAATTAAAAAACCAAATGCTTGCATGTGCATTCTGTTTTAAACGGGCTTAGAAGGAAAGCACAAGGAGCTGCAGATGAGAGCAGCAGTGCAGCAGTGAAAAAAAGGTAATTAAGTTGACCAGAACAAGGCGAGCTGTCTATTTAATATTTCATGCAACCCCACACAAAGCACTGTGGAAGCCATCAACAATGGGGCACCAACAACAATTATGGAATAATTAGCCGAGGAACACCCTGGAAGATTTTTTTCCTTGCCAGGAATATATGTGAATAATTGTAGAAGTAATGTCAGACTTAGTTTGGTGTAATTGGCTTTGCTCTATGCTCGACCCTGAGAAACATCAGCAGGCAGACAGTGCACAGTATCTACAGACAAACACTTGTATGTTTTGTATCTCCCTACGTGTAACAGCTAAATGGAAGCTGTCCAACACTATATATATATATTTTTTTTACATATCTATGGGAACAACCTCTGTTTTGGAAAGCTGTCAATGGGTGATAACCATTATTAATGTACATCTGTCCATTCATATAATGCAGCATTTCAAAGAATATGTCATGTTATTAACTTTATCTTCTACTTCAAGTTTGTTTTTCATACTGAAAATAGAAGCTAACATGCTAGGATTAATAGCTTTCACCCAGAAAGTGAAATCTCTGTTATGTCATTTTATTCTAACTTTGGTACACATTGTTGTTTCAGTTCAGAGACTTTTTTTAATGTGGTAGTCCGTATATTACTGCAAATTTTTAGTGACAACACAGATGAACACAGAGAATGTTAAATCACAGATGGGAGTAACCATAATGTATTAGCTGGGAGATTCGGCACTTCTGCTCACTGCAATGGGGCGAGATAGAGCAATACTATTTTTATTTCACTAAGGCCTGGGGCAGCTGTGTCAAAAGTCAACAACTACAGCGACTCCATGCTGCGCTGCTCCAGTCAAAAACACACACGAACATCCGCTTTCTTTATCAGACGCACCAAGATTTGAATTTAATATCTAGAACATGAATAATTCTTGACATTTGGAACATGGACGAGGTAATGTAAGATGTAAGGCTTACTAATATGTAATGATGACGGAAGGATGGGCCAATGCAAACAAAATTTATCCTTTCAACTACAATAAGAAATAGAATGTCAATATTTTAACCTTGTAACCCGACAAAAAGCGAACATGTCTCACAGTGTAACATTGACGATGAAATCAAATTTACCCCATGTTAGCCATGGCAATATTGCTCTGTATGAGGCAAACCCATAACGTATTGATGTACAGCTTTAGGAATGACAAGCTGTACTCACTGTGATTTGTTACACTAATAAAAGTGAAGACACATTATTGTCCTGCCCTCTCAAATATATACACACAGACCGACACACGCACACTTTGTTCTCTCTCTCTCTCTCTCTCTCTCACTTGCTCGCTCACTCACTCACTCACACACATTCTCTCTCTCTCTCCCTCTCCCTCTCTCTCTCTGTCACACACACACACACACACACAAGGACCCTCATTCCTCTTCATGGACCACTTGGCTTTGTAGTGGCAAAGAGCTTGAACAAATTGAGAAATGATTGGAATTGAAAGATGAGTAATGGTGATTCTAGCGCTGTCCCTTCTCAATATGGAGATGATGAGATTTGATTCTTTGAGGTCAGGTACATCATCCGAGCCAAGTGGCTTCCCCGTCTATGACTAAAAGAGGTTGCAGGGCATTCACTCGCACGTCCACGCTTTAGCCACAATCTGTCACAGCTGACATAAAATCAATGCTACGATTACTACTGTTATCGCCATAATAATGCTCCTTAGCAATTTTAGCTCAAATTCTACATTTGAACCTTATGAAAAGTATGGAAATACGTTACAGGAGTATTATCCTGTCTTGTTGCTGTCTCATCCATGTTCATGTATGTGTGACTGAAACAGCACCAAGGGACTAAATAAGGTCAATGAAGCTCCCTCATCCATTCCTTTCACTGCTGTCTCCTCATCATGCTCAGCTATTTACTCAGCATTACATTGCCATTAGCTTAGCTTTGCCACATACTGCTCTGTGATCTGCCAAACACACTGACTAGCAAATGGCAGATCTGATTTCACTGACTCTCAGTGAAACAAGGGGAAAGCAGGGAAAGAGGGGAATGGCATCTGGTTGTGAATTTAAATGCGATGGAGCTGGCAAGAGCAAGGGGGCGTTTGTTAATATGCATCGTTGACACAAATCCAGCTATGATTACTAATATTCGTACTTTGATTAATTGATCCCACAAAAGGAGTATAGAGAGACAGGGGAAAATCAAAATTTCATTACGGTTCTTCATAACTGAGAGACAGAATAAAACTAGAAAAACAAAATGTTCAATTAGGAAAAAAACAAATAATACACTTGGCACCTTCCTATCTGTGCCATTCTGCTAACGATCCTCAAATTACATGCTCTGTTGCTTTCAGACCTTTTTTGACAAAAGTGAAGAAGCTTCAGCAGCTCCGGCTGTCGTAAGATATCGTTGTAGTGAGCCAGGGCAAAACGCCAGAAGTAAGAGTGACTTGTGTCGACACAAATCACGGAAAGTCAAATAACTTGTGAGATGGATGTGTTTACTCCTACCCTCTGTTCATCAGAGCATGACAGTTCAATGATGAATAATCTCATAGGGAGCAAATCCATGTTTGGACACTGTTTCTGTAATACCAATATCGTCCTGCTCAGCTTTTTGTTTTTTGTTTTTTCTGCCTGGCCTACATATTTTATGTAAGTTGCATGCGGACACTGTGTGAACATCTGCATATTTGTAAGCTTTAAAAACCAGTAATGCTTTTCTTAGTTTGAATCCCTCAATTCTGATCCACTGTGGACCAGGATTTCTGCTTGGTTTATCTTCCATTTTCTCCCAACAAGCTGTTTCATGCACATGACTGAGTTTTGATCTCAACAGATATGGGATTTTACTATTTTAAACTTGAAATAACGTGCTGTCTCCTTTAGTTTTGAAACCTGCTTAAAATGCACATCATCAGTGGCATCCAAGTCCTATACCAGGATTGTTACCATGACAACTGCTGATAAAATAATGTGGAGAAAAAGTAGCTTTCCAAAACTGTGAGGTGACAACTGTTCAAACACGACAATAACACCCGACAAATAAAGATATTTTGAAAATGTTGGGCTTGAGATGGAATCAAACACATAATCTCATCCCACACATATTAGTATGTTCTTTTCTGCATTACTTCTCCAATGACTGTAAATATAAACACAGCGCATTGCAGAAATAATAATATGGTATCTGTCAGTCACTTGAGAGGCAAATGATGTGACTTGACTAAGCAAGCAACACAGGAGAGCTATATACTAGTGAACCCTTGGGGTATTACATGCAGGTCTGTTCTATGTCTGAGTGCAGAGTGTGCATGGGAGGTGATTACTGGGTCTGAGACCTTAACAAGAATACTGAATGAGAATGAGGCAGGTGTTTTAATAGGAGTACTGGGGATAGCGTGAGACAAGTTTTCTCCAGAGACCTACAGCACCTCTCCCAGGTAACAGTCTCACCTGTAGCATCAGATCAGCCCCTACATTATTCACTTAATGAAGCACGCAATTGTGCATAATCAGAACTCCAGCTGTAAGGTGAACTGCAAAAACACATAAAAGATCACATTTTCTTACTTGAAAGTGGAGCTACTTAGACAGTGGGCTTGCTAGTCTCTCTTCTCGAGCCATTTTACATGATTAATAGGGTAGAGAGCAGGAGTTGAAACTGCAATTAAAGGTGTCTTCCATCAGAAGAAGAACCCCCTTTCTGGTAGTCAGCTAAAGGAGGACCGAGGGGAGCAATGCTCCACCAGAGAAGTCATTATTTTGCCACCATCCTCTCTGCTCTGTGGAATACATTAACTTCACAGTGTCCCCGTGTCTAAGCCAGAGTGCCTTTATTGCTTGTTTTTTTTTTCTTCTTCTTCTTAAAGGGATGCTTGCAATTAGAATAAGGGGAAGAAGAAAGTGCCTGGAATAGTCCCCCAACCCCCACACAGTGATTGAGTGGAAGCACAAAACAAGCTCAGTGGGCCCCTGGAGGCCCTGCCTGAGACTGAGGAGAGCCTCTCATAGTCACTGTCACCGCTGCTCATTGACAACCAAAAAAACAGAAAACAACTGCAAAGCCTCCATTTCAGAATAAATGGCTTCCTAAAAATGTAGAGATGGATTTCCAATAACAGACATCAGCCATTGTTTGTGCGGAATAATAAATAATACTTCCTTTGTGGTGGAAAAGACACCTTAATGGCATCAAAGTAAAATCTGTCTATACTTTAATATTCTGTAGAGGGATTTTACAGATATTACATTGCAAAAATGTTTTAGCATGTTTTACAGAGATGGTATTGCAAAAAAAAAAAAAAAAAAAAAAAAAAAAAGCTAGTCTTATAATCTTTGTTCCAGTTCTTCATCTGTGTGGATTACACTACTGCATCGCCCAACTCAGGATCATTACATCCATAATTCCCTGTTTTGCATAATTTCATTGTGAATATTTCCCTGGATTTGACTTTCAGCTACAGTGCAATTAATTATATATACGTAGATACATTCCTAGGGCACACTATCATGTACAGACAAGTCTTTTACCTTGTGGGATACTTGTTCAAGTAGCCTCATGAATATTCTTCACCTTAGAAAAAAGTGAGAGAGACTGTGGGGGAATCATAATTGGAGAAACGGCAGAAACATTATTATGAGTATAGTCCCGCTTCTGTGTGCGCTACAGTAATGAGCCTGAGGAAAGTGATTGTCGTACATTTGATGGTTCGCTGGCTTCACAGCCATTGTCTTTATCTGTGATAGAAGGAAGAGACGGGGGAAGGATCACAATTCCTTTGAGGTGCATTTAAATCATAGTCTCCACATATTACTCAAAAAAAAAAAAAATTCCCTCTTGAGAGTGTGAGCTGAGATGGCGTCCTTCAAGCCCCGCTGGGTTTCCTGTCATCATGAAATGGGAGCAGGAGATTAGGGGGGTAAGGGATGTAGAGGATGAAGAAGTAGGGGGGGTAAATACTGAAATCTGGTCTAATCCCATCTCATACAGCTGAAGATAGACTCCTCCTAAGACATTTGTGCTTAAAGCGGAATAAGGGAAATACTATTGGGAATCATCCGTATAATACGTTGTTTGCAAAGTACCAATTTCTGAATGAAATTGTTTTTTTTACATATTTAATAATAGAAATCAACAGTTTGTCACACTACTTTAATAAATTTACTTTGGGAAATAAAGCAATTTGGCCAATGTGAATGATAATAACTGGCACCAAATACATTGTTATTGCAAATTAGGCCACTGAGTGATTATGTTGTAATATTATTCTACATTACGAGACGACCTGCTAAGGGTACAGCCCTCAACCAAATAAGGTTTTTTCGCAGGTGACTAGCTGAGTGCAGCTCTTCTTGCATAAAAAAACGCATCAAAGTAGCAATTTTGCACAGCTCATTGTGTTTAATGGAGTGCTGTAAAACACGTCCTTTCTAGTGTAATTAATGAGAAGACAGAGGCGTGAAACACATATCTAGAGGGTTTGTATCATAAGTATTCTGGTTTCATAGTGTGATCTAATTTCCTGCCATTCTTCCATTTGGCTGCAGCACGTGGCTTAGAATCAATTATACATTGTGGAAATACAACAAGTCTTCTGAAACACATCATGACAGTTTTATTGTATTTGATTTTTATTCGATAGAATATTCTAAATTGGTGCTTCATTTGTAACTACTGCAACTTTATGATGCACTGTAGCAATATGTTGTAATGCGCATTCATCCCAAGTTATTTGTGTATTCAACGGTTTTGTTTCTCATCTTTAACATCTTAAAGAGCAAAACTCAAGAGCATGACTTTCTGTCTCATTCATGTCTCTCCTCTGTCTCTTTAAAAGTCCTTTTTATCTTACGCCTCTCTTATTTTCTAATGAAATGCAACATTTGACAAAGCCCCCCAGATTAATGTGCAGAAATAAATAAATAAGAGGAAGCATTCCGAGTAGCTGCTGATGCGTGAGGAGAGGGGATTCTCACAACCCAGTGCCCCTGCTGTAAGAACATGCCGTATCAACATTTTCTCCTTGTAAAATGTCGATGGAATGCTACACGTCATCAACGAGGCTACGCACGCATCTGCTGTAAGCTGCATGATCTCTTAGCCTTGTTATTCCATGCGAGACTCCCCTCTCTCACCTCACCTGTCTCATGGCGGCTTCGGTCTCTCACCTCAAGCATTCATCACTTGTACAACATAAAGTTTAGCATCCAGCCTGACGATGTCTTCCTAAAGAGACGTTTCACCTAAGATATGAACTGTGTCTTTCCCCACATATGTTCATGTACAGTTACAGTAAATGATTTAACCTTTTACTTATAATCACAAAGGCCTGAATGAGAACTAACTACACAATATTCAAATGAACAGGATAAGGTTGTGAATTTGTGCATAGTGCAAGCATGTGAGTAAATTTGTGGTGTATGTTAATTCAGCACTGCTGAGATTAGCTATTTAGAAAAGCCCTTGTTGTGCCATTTTACTTAAAAAGAAGCCCTGTCTCTGCAGAGCGTTGGAGAAGACATTTTTCATCTCTCACATGAAAATCATGAAAAAAAAGAAATCTCTGCTGTTTCATCCCTGTTCAGGTGTTTGGTGCAGGTGGAAAGGAGCCCAGAAAGCCAGTGAACATGCGGGGATCACAGTGGAGCATTTGTACGTCTGAGTGAGCACATCTGTCCTTTTACACACACATTCCAATTTATGTTCTTTTGAACATCTTGTTTATATCCCTTTGTGGCATTTGCTGATGAATGCTGCACATGGAAACAGTTGTATCCTTTTAAATTGGACGGTTACAACTGGATTAAAACTCAGTAGGGTCTAAAACATCACCTGCCTTGGAGATTTAGGGAGGAAAAAAAAATGGCATACATGCAGCTCCACGCAGAGTGAGTATACGGAGGTGTCTCATAAGAGTAACATCACAAGTGCTCTGTGTCCTCAGGGCAGGCCTGCTTATGTCACAGCGTGCTTACTGTATGTGCGAACCTTGGTGTGTGGGCAGCTGGAGTTAAGGCAAACTTCAAGTCTAATTTCATGTTTGTGTACGTGTGCTTGTAGAACAGCTTTCCCTTGAGTGTATGTGTGCGTGCAAGCATCCTGTATGCTTCTGGCCAGTGTCAGTATTGTTGTCAGTAAATGGGTACTAGCGAGTGGAAGGTCATGTGGTAGCCAGCAGAATTATGTCCAGGTCAGAGATGCACTGTATGGAACCAACCTTTATTACCACATCATTTCCCTTGTTCCAGTGCACAAACACAGCAGCTGTTAACACCCTGACGTAGGGAAGCAAGCAAGCGTGGGCTCCTGTTTTACCACACACATTGATGCATTGTTGGTCATATATGTAGTTTGTGCCATTAAAAAATGACTTCCTTCTTCCCTTGTGGTTATAGAAGCCAACACCATTAGAGCCCATGAAAACCTGGCTTTAAATTTCAAGTATTTCTCTATAAAGATCTAAATGATGTCTTGTTATTCAAATATAGCCTCACCCACCTCAAGTTATTGAAAAAAGCAAAGAGGAAGAAAAAAGAATGCAGAGATTTTGCAGGGATTAGTGTAGTAGTTCAGTTATAGCAAGGCACTGATTGAGAAAATATGTTTCCGCTCAACTAATTATTCTGCTTGTACTGTGGTGCAGTTTCAATTGTATATGAAAACATGTTTCTTGACTTACGATGTGAAGCTTCAGGAAGTCTCCGAGACCAGAGGAGCTATCCACCCTCACCAGGACAGCATCCTTCAGGTGTGTGCTGAAACCAATGGCTAGCCGGTCTGCCCTCGTGCTGGGACGGTCATTTGGCGGCCACGTGTATGTGATCAATCCACCATCTCGCCCAAATATGTATGTAGTTCCCGCTAGAGAGAGGAAAGGAAAAAAAGAAAAGAAGAAGAAATAGAAGATGTTAGTAGCGTACCTCAACAACCAGACGTGAGCCTCTGACTGTCAACACAAACATTATTAACACAGCAAAGCTGGTATTGATGCCATGTGTACAGAGCACTGTCAAGTCTGGAGTTTTATATTATGCTGAGTAATGGCTTCGCAAACCACTGAGCAACATATCACTCTTGAACAGCTCTCAGCCCTGTCTGAGGGTTTAAGCACACTCATGTCAATTCATGAGTAGGGGAAAATTCAGCGGAAATGAGGGAGGCAGGTACCGCTTCCCTCATAATGCGGTACAATTACTCAGTTTAACTGCCACTGCCTGTTTCACCTCCATAGGGAAGAGATACAAGTGAACGCTGCTGAATTTTGCAACCATGTCCCCTGGTGCCCAGGTAACCAGCAAGCCAAACGGGCACCTACCGTCTCTCGCGCTTCATTAGCAGCCTCAAAGGCAGACTAAGCCGACAGCATTATTGACTGACTGCTCCAATTATGCCCTTCTTGTGACCTCCAAACCAGCTATTTCCTGTCTCACTGCATTACCTCGTTGTCTTTAGAAGCCGTATGAAAGGTTTGAACGTCAGTAGATGGAAGAGTGGTTCTAATTACCTAGATATTCAGTGAGAAGAAGCCTGGCGGCAGTTTGCCAGTGACCTAGTCAAATTGATGGTTAGAAATAAGTCCTCCTCGACTAATGAAGGAAGTGGTCTATTAAAAGTGAGAGCATGCTTGTGCATAAAGCCACAGCCTAAGGTTTTGATCCTTGCCCACCATTCACTGCTTCATCATTTTAGAGCTGTCAGAGTTGTCTCAGTCAAATGTCACTCAATCAGGTGCCTATTTCTCCCCAATTAGAAACCTTCATTAGGACAGCGTTTCCATTCATTTTTTCCCTCAGGGCACAGAGAAGTACAGTCATGTAGGAACATGTGTATATGTATATGTACACACATGTGGGAATGAACAAGTGAGGATTTGATTGGGAAATAAATGTCTCTGAACAAGCCTGAAAATAAATGCAGCTGTCAGATTAGCATAAAAACAGCTATCTTCATGAAAAATTAGACAAGGCCCTCTGCTAGTGCGTTATGCAGTTCGGTCTGTGTGTGTGAGAAAGAGAGAGAGAGAGAGAGCGAGGAAGAGAAACACAGCACGCAAGATAGAGACAGAGTGTGTTAATATTCATAGGGGCAGGGAGTTAAACAGCCTTAGCCTGAACAATAGATTATAAATCATTCTGACTGTAATTCCAATATTTTCTTGTAAACCAGTTCACGAGGATATAAAAGTATCGATAAATTTTGCATTTATTTATATATTTCCTGTTGTTTTCTTCCCTCTGGCTTCTTCGCAGTGAAGTGATTAAAGTGTGTCGCTCCACTCTCAAGTTCCTTTTCCAATTTCAACCCCTTATTTGAGTCAATACACACTGTCAACCATTAGCTAAAAAGAATTGCATCATTAATTAACAAGAATGTGATTAACAAATGATGCTGGGGCGTACAAATCTATGCTGGGATTTATTGTTTTCATAAAGCATAACTCGCATTTGTAAAACATAATGAAATAACACTGTAAGTATTCTTGTTCTCTTAATGGATAAAACGTTATGAAGCTTGATGACTTCTACAAAAGGAAAGACATTATGTGTAATATATTTGCGAGGCAGGCATCATTTCTTTTTCAAGACGTCTGGCAGATGGCTACTGCTGAAAAGCCTCCTGGTCCCACTAATGCATATCTGATGTCGACCTCTTCACAGAGCAATCTTTGACTCGTGTAGCTCATGCTGGACTGTTGTCACTGTCTCTGAGATGAGTCCCCACCCCACCCCAAGCCACCAAACACTTGCTCCATGCTCCAGCTTATTATAATTAAGCTCTTTTAAACCATGTCCGTGTTGGAGCTCACTGGGCCCTTAAGCGTGCAGTTCCCCCTCTGTGTATTCATACAACTTGACACCCACTTTATCCCACTGACAGCTTATTTACTGTTGGTGACCAAAAAAAAAAAAAAAAACACTATCATAAAAAGATTGTTCATTTCAGTGGACTGGTGTGTAGATATGACTAGTGTCACCCTTAAGCTAAATGGATAAACAGCAAGACCCTCATGTCAAGACTCCAAAGGTCAATGACTACTGTGGCATACATTTTATATAAGTGGTTCCAAAACAGAATCAGACAGCACAGACAATGTGGTTGTGTGGGAAAAAAAAGTCTAAAATCCATACAGGATACAAGACTTCCTTTAGGGACTGCTGAGGATTAAGATACATGGAGAAACATGGCTAATACACACCTACACAGCTGTGCAGTGGCATGAAATCAGCAGACACGTGCCTGTGTAACTCCAGTGGTGGGAGTAATTATGCATTGGCTCCATATTTGTTATTTGTGTGCTCTCCTGGGACTCTGGGCCTGATATGGATCTGTTGTAGTCATTAGATACAGTAGTGTCCTGGAAATACTTGCCTGTTTGTTGTCTCTTTAATTTGACAAGAGTTTCAGTTTATTCCCCATTCACCCAGTGTCTAATAAAAAAAAAAATAAAAAACAAATGAAAGGAACAGATCTAGGTGCAATGAGGAAGGGTCTGAGATACAAAGTGCATCAAGAAGCACAACACAATACATCTCAGTGAAACGGAATGTAATTAAGATTTTCTTGCCTCATGTATCTCCTGCACTCATATACATTTCCCCAGAGAGGTCATAATGCCGAAACAAAGCAGCACCGTGTTTTGAGCAGGTAGTGGTAGGTCTTACTTCAGGCTATTACAGATACTCAGACCTCCAGGATGAAGTCCTCAACCGCAAGCTTCTCCTGTTAAAGGATAATGAATTAATCTGCCCTCATGGACTACACTGAGAGCTGGCTGCTCTCTGCTGTGTCAGTTAACATCAAAGAAGATAAACATTGGCAGATCAAACACTCAGCTTTCATTAAAAATGTAGCACCATCCCAGGAGTTCCCCCTGTATTTGGCCAAAGAGGTGTGTGGGATAGTAGGCTAAAATGGCCTGTGCGAAGGATCACGCTTAACACCAACTTCTCAATGTCTCAATTTATGTCTGCTGCAATGAAGCAGTGGTATATCACAGCAATGTAGCCTATAAGCACTGTATGTGAAAAGAAGTTGAGCAGTGCCATGTGACAGGTGGTCCTGTGCCTCAGCGTAACAGTCATGAGATGGTCAGGATACACAGACGAGGTGGTGTGTTTGACTATCCTGCTTGACTAAGGTCAGGCCCGCAGACTGTCTTTCCTCTGACCTCCAACACGGCCATCATAACGAGCCTCATATTACCACCTCTGCCGAGAAACTGGGGAGAAATCCAATCATAATTACATAGTTGTGATGGAAATATGAAAAGGAGAGATGACATTATGGATCTGCTTTCTGTCAGCACCTTGCAATTGCGTTTCTCTCTATTCGCTGCCAAGGATTCCCGTAAATGACTGGTGTGCAAAAATAGATTACCCGAGATGTGGTGTATAGTGTGGCTTTTTGAAATTAATTTTTGATCATTTCCATGAATCTCTTGAATGGAACTTGAATGGAAAGTAAGATGACCTCTTTTCCCTGCCATGTCTCGTCTGCATCAATATATCTTATACATAAATAAAAACATATTGTTTTCCAGGGTCATATGTAACTTACACTGTATATTCTAACAATGGAAATAAGGTCACTAAGGACGAAATCTGTTAACATGTACAACGTGCATAAATTACCACATGATGTACAACCCTAAACTTAAAACTATATTAAGAATAACATCGTTTCAGTTTATTTTTGGCTTGTCCACCCCCTTGGGAGGAGTACAATTAAAAGAAGCTTAATGATGTCTATTGGATTACCATTTCAGTTTCCAGAGAAATCATTACCACAATTTATGAGGACGCTATTATCCAATCAAATGCTATCGGTATCTGGTAAAGGAGCTATCTCAGATCAATGCCTCTGAAGATTTAGAGCCATGAGGGAAAATTGTGAGTCAACATGATCAATTTTTTTTCTACCCCTAGGTCTACCTTTCTCTCACTATATTTTACTTTTTGGGTCAATTAAATGGTCTGGTAGTTGAGGAGAGGAGGTAGTAAATAGAATGTTCGGTTATGAGCAAAACTGCTCAAACTATAGCTAATGAAATGTCTTTTCAGCTGCATGTTTGAACTTGGCAGAGCTTACAAAGATGTGAATTACATAGATGGTCGGGTAGGGACAGCGTTCACACAACCTCGTTGTATAATTAAATTGTACATCATGCCCTGTGATCCAAAATAATGATGCCAATATACTGACTTTCCATCTATATACGGTATATAATCTAGGAATTCATGTCTGATCCTCAGTATCACCCTGTGCCAGGTTTCCTAGCCAGTATCATAATTAGGCTATTCAAACCTCTTGTGACATGAACCAGAAATAATAGAAGAAGACAAAACATGATTTGATTATTTGTTTGACTTGATTATTATTTGAGACATAAGATTGAAACACACTGCAAATGAGGACAAAGGGTTTAACTAGAAAAGTATGAAAACTAGAAAAATATGTAGGGGAATTGAATAGGTTGTTAAAATTATCATTTACTCTCAGTTTTGTTAGTACAGTTATTTTTAGTTAAATATATCATGTTACTCTATTAATCAAAGTTTTGTATCAACCATTAGACATTACCTATTATATTAGTTTAATCAAATGAGCACTGTACTCATTATATGACATTGTATAACAGTAAAAGCTATTTTATCTAACTTTCTCTTGTTAAAGTTTCATTTTTTGATTATCTTTTTTCTTACATTCATACAATTTACTTTAATTTCTTACTTTCATACAATTTATTTCTGAATTGTTCACCGCTGCTGGTGTTGTGAATGTAAAGCATCTTTTTCTCTACACTAAAGGATGTTTCCCAGGAGGACTGCACTTTGCTGTCGGTGTATGGTGGGGCTTTGTGCCGCACGAAGGTGACATTTCTGTCAGGGTCTTTCTCGTCTGTGCCTGTTTGGCGCTCTGGCGACATGCTGTGAACTTTACTGCTCCAAAATAGGAGAGGAGCTACGGTATCAGGCATCACTTGGGATTTTGGCTCGTCCCGTTCACCTTCCAAGACCACGTCAAAGGTGGTGTGTGTCGCTGGTGCACTGCAGTCATGTTCTGTGCTACTTTATGAAGTCATGTTCGTGTACAGATCCTACTCACAGGCTCACCAAGTCCTTTTGTGGATATGTAGGCCAATTTGACTTTGATGTAATTCCCTCAAGTGGGAAAAAATAGCTTAATTTTTTCACTCCAAGCATATCCACATGTGGCTGCAAAGTGAATGAGGACCAGGCTGATTGAGGCACCTTTCCCATATCCAGTCTGCTCCTGTGGTTGACTGTGGGTTCTGTTAGCTCCTCATCTCATGCTACTGAACTATTTCTTTCATTTTGCAATGAATCTCTTAGCTCCAAAGCAGCACAGTGGACTAATATTGTATGTTATCTCCTTGCAGGCTGATTCAATTTAAAGTGCTACATATTCGCTTGTGGCAGTTTTGCACCTTTTGCACAAGGACACAAGTTTCATGGTCTTTTTTGTGGCAGCTCTCTTTGGCACTGCTCCGTACTGTGCAATAGTTGTCTGAGCACATTGCTTTGACTGGTGATGAACCGCACGTACCGAGAACGTATTCTTCTTTCTTGCCAGAAGCATCACATTTGAACTGTGAACCTATGGTCATGAAAAGTCACACACTGTGTGCCATAGGTGTCACGCTGTGTTCACTGACTTACAAACTCAGAGGCCCTCGAGTGTCTAGAATATTACATGTTTGACATTTCGGTTAAAGAGAACAAGTGAAAATGGAAATTAATGAAAATTATTCTTTCTTTTGCTAATAGGCTGAAGTGTTGGATGCTGTCTGCAACACTAAAATCCCATTTTTATTTTTTGTCCTGAGTTGACTTCTGCCTCATAGTGTTTTCATGGTGGGTTTTTTTGCTTTCAGAAAATGGTTTCACAGTGTGAAGGTGACTGTTGTGGTATGTTGGAATAGATGCCATTGCTTGCATGATTACTGATGGCATTTATTCTCAGAAAATCAACTTACTCTTGTAATTAATTGGTTTATTTTCAGTGTGTGTCCCTTGTGATGGCTAAATCATAAAATGATACTTTTACAGAATAAAATTAATTTATCATCATGCTAAACATTCTAAAATAGTCTTTGTATAATTCCAAAGATTAAAGCAATTACTATGACCCATAAACATTTTAAGAAAATAGATGCCTGCAGGTAAAAACACAATAAAACCAATGGTCAAGTGTCACTTTTGTAGCTGACAAAGCCAAATACTTTGACATGTGAGGTGATTAATTGCCTGTCACTTTTGACGGGCAGCCTTTGTGTGTTAGGATAATTAAGTACAGTGAACAACGGCAGCTCTGAAAATATGATTCGAGAGCAATTGTTCTTCTTGTTTGTTTGGAGTCGGCAGTTAAAGTACAGCCTCTAGTAGTCAGTCCCTTGAGTCTAAATGAAGAAAATTCAATTGGATAATGAAAACAGGAAAGCAAGGCACAGTGGATACAGTTAGCTCCCTATGGCTACCAACCTCCTCCCCCAATCTCCCCATATACCCTATTGCTTTTTCTATATCTGCTCATTGTTCTACTGCAGTATGTTGAGGTCCTTTCAGACAATTTAAACGTTGCTTTCTAGCTTTGGTGGTGGAAAAAGCCATTCTCCATCTTCACTGGTGTGTGAGCAGGCCTTTGGGGGACTAAAAAGACTATGGATTGTTGACTCTTCTTAATCCTCTCTCAGCACAAACAACTGTCTTCCTTATAATAGGACAGGCTGTCAGAACGGAACCAGCAGGCAAGTGGAAAGGTGTTGTCGCAGGTTGAAACAATCATGTGCAAAACGCAGCGGCGAAATGACAGCAAAACAAACTTTTAGCATGGCCATTCAAATTATAAGTGAGTGTCTAAGAATTCCCTCAACAAGATAAAAACACAGGGCTGCAGTGTTGTGTGAGCATCTCATCCATTTTATACCTCATTTTGATCTTGCTCACGTGCAGAGCCAATACATTTATTGTGTGAGCATGGAGTGGAAACTGAACAATTTCACCAGTCGGTATATAACTGCTGCAGTTCTGTCATGACACAAACCATAACATAAAATACTGTATACTGCACAATCTGCCACATTGTTCTTTGCTTTCTTCTACATTTTTTTCTTTTCTTTTTTAAGTGATAAATCCTTCGCTCAGTCTTTATCAGAAGGCAGGAGCTGAGCTATTCTCTTTGCAGTCAGCAGAAAGCAGAGTGGACAGAGGTGCTAAATCAACCCAGAGCGCAGACAGCCTGCTTACTTTGTGTTGGCTTAATAAGTCTGGGCATATTGGCATATATACAGCACGGTCAATATAAACTTTTACACTTCATTGCCCAGAGACTTAATCTTCACAACCGGCCGATAGGGTCTTCAGCAATATCTACTGTTTGGGATTGAGATATAATGTACCTAAGATAACACAGCACATTTTATTTGAATACTCACGGGCTGAAATAATATTTAACTGACAGCAAATATAATGCCGCACTGATAATAATCAATGTCCTTACTAAGGTAAACACAGGTTAAAAGCAGTACTCTCCACAGGAAGGGAATAATCTCAGGTTCTCAGGCAGTCACTCTCAGTTTGTAGGCTAGGCTTTGCAAATTTTCTAATTAACCCATTTCGGTGTTGTTTTAAGAATATCCAGTGACCTATGAGCCTTAAGCCTTTTCTAATGAAGTCAAGCCCATTGCAGCATATCCGCATAGGATGGCTGACACTGTCCAACCTGCCTTTCTAAACTGCAAAGGATTAATCCCTCCCTTCTCTCTCCCCCTGCTTTCCCTCTCCCTGCTTTACTAATTTGATGTAATTAAATTAAGTGGAGACTAAAAGTGGGGAGCTACTGCTTGGCCCTGTGATTGGTCATCCCTATTAAAGGGTATAAGACGTCGGCTCCAAAATCATAGGAACAGCGAAACCTAATAAACATGGCAGGAGAGAGAAAAACACAGGCGCACTTAAGTTGGACCTCAAGGCGAATTCAGTAAGGGGGGGGGGGCTGGAGTGAGATGAATATTTGTGATTGAAAAAAAAATTGATTAAAAAGTGGTTTCATGTTTTTCATATGGCAAAGGGCAATAGCAGAAGGACTTTTTTTTTTTTTTTTATTACATTTGCTGTATTTGTACAGAGTTAGTTTAATGTAGGTTTATTGTCAATGTTATTCCCTGAAGTTACAGCAAAATCTTTGATTAGATCAAGAATTTCAGTTATATTATTATTCAAATTTTGAATACTTCATCAGATAATTTATTTAGTGTTTAATTAACATATGGTGAGCCAAGAATATACAGAGATTTCTGATAACTATGGTGTTCTGATCTTTCTGTTGAGTTCTAACACCAACATCTGATCAGTGCGGTAGACTTTTGTCACATAGCATGACAGCACACCCGCTAAAATAGTTTTTTTTTGGCAACACCACCTGTCACAATACACTATGTGATACAGTATGATTTAAATATCTGAAGTGGAAATATAACTGAACTTCTTTAACAAAGTACAAAATCTGATGGTTGACAGAATTTGATATAACACCTGCAACAAATCTTTTTTTTGCTGCAGCTCAGCAAGAAAATACTGTTGGAGAAAGACTTTGGAAGATACCCACTGGAACTGTTTTGCATAGAACAGCTATCGTTAATTTTGAATCTATTGTACACAGTGAAGCCAGGCTGTGCAGGAACTGCTTCACCAGTACGGACAGCGGAGATGATACAGCATACATATTAATATGCTAGTATTGTGTTAAGATAGACTCCGAATGTATCCATCAAGCAGTCGTGAACTGATTATATCCGCAGCTTCTAACCTTGACAGAAACTGTGAATCAGGAAAATCTGCCCCTAAATCAAACTGTTGCAGTACTCCACCATATTTCATCCTTGGAACTGCTTTTAAGAGATAAGCCTTCACCTGATCATGACGGTGCCCTGGGGTAGCCATACCAACTGCCCTCGCTCTTCGTGGCAGAAGACCATCAATTCATGGTTGAGGTGAAGTTTTACCCTCTGGGTTGGTAACATTATGCCATGAATGCTCAGTCGACCAACGCCTCACACCCTTCTGCCCCCTCCCTCTCCTCTGCCATGCTCACTTCCCCTAAGCCCTAAGTGATACATGAGCCCCTGCCTTGTGGAGCAGAATGGCCCATCCAGGCAGAGCTGACAAGACCCAGTGTCTTAATGGAGCAATATACCAAACGGGCCCTTTGTTACCCTGACCAGCTGCATATCTGCCTCCCCAGCCAACAGCCTTGGCTCTGATAGAGGTGTCTCACAGTATCGACAGCTTCTAATTTACTCTCTCATCATCACTTGCCTCATTTGCTCCTCAGACACAATGCTCCCTTTCTCTCAGTTCAGGTCAGCCATTTTGTTTGCCAGCAATTTGTTGATTAGATTTTTCAACATCCAATGTTTAATTGGTGTGCCAGTGAACACACACATCAAAGTTAGACTTAAAGAAAATCAAGCAGGAGTCGATTCTCAGCTTTTTCATTCCCAGTTAAAAGCCTGTTTGACTGATTACGTGCCATCAGACATCAATACATTCTTTAGTTTCTGTGCGTCTGTGTGCTAGCATGCACCAAATACCCAAATGGTTTCTAGAAGCTGTTGTCTTCTCTATTAAGAAGCCAACAGATGTGGAATATGACTGTAGTTCTAATTACTGAAAAAAAAGACAAGCGTGGGGGATAATTACACAGTGGAACTGAGGCAGAAAGAAGTGTGGGACCAGAGCTGTGATCTGAGACTAGAGACAACTCTGACTGGCCATCACCATATGCAGTCCAACTTGCATCAGCACAAATACTGTCACAAAGAAGCTGCTTTAGGATCAGGCAGCTCTACTGCGCACGCTCCTATAGCACTATTCATAAAACCAAATGATATTGCAGTCAACAGAGCTGCATAATTACAAAATGGTTGTGCCGCAGGAGGGCTTTTCTTGAAATGATTTAATACATTCACTTCCTTACCTCTTTGGAAAATGTCAGGTAAAACCCTCTCGACTGTCCTCCTTCAACAAATCACTGTTCAGCTCCAGGCGATGTAGGTAGCTCGAAAGTGGAGCTTAAACAACACTTCAAAATCTAGCAGACACTGTTTAACACACTCAGTTTGGTACTTACAATGCACTGTGCTATATTCATAGTCTTCAATTTGCATAAATCGTGATGTGTTATAGGAGATCTTAAGCCACAAAACAAGTTTATTCCTCATGTTAATGTGCTAATTTTCATGTTGTCCCTGCATGACACTGCTTCATTTTTCCTGTTTACTTCTTTTGTAAGCCATTCCCCGGAGACAACCAACGCTCCTTGGCCTTAATTGCTGGATTAAACATCTGCTTTGCTTATTGCTGAGTAGCCTCACTTTGTAAGAAAGTCTCTACTAAGTGGCAAGATATTATTTAATTAGCTGCAGATCTTATGGAAATGATAGAATAAAATAAATCTGGACAAGATGAAGAGGAAAAATATCAGAAATAAATAGCACATGTGTGTGCGCGCCGAAGTCTATGAGAGGGAACTTTTGTTGTGCAGTACTACTGCTTTCGCCATATATATACCGCTCTGCCTCCCCCTTATCGACAGGTAACGTCGGTGCACCATAAGAGAGCAGCACTGTCCTCTTTCTCACACTGATGTCACACATCCACTAAGAAATAATTATGTAACACAAGGAAAAAATAAAAAAAGAAAGAAATGTGCGTGGGTATGCATTGTATTTCTACACCATGTTGCAAAATATACAGTATGCTAATATTAGCTTGCACTTAGGTGTTAGGCAGGCGTGTTTTTATCAGTCCTTGCCAGCAGGCCTGAGGCTCTAAGAGATGGAAGGAGCAATGAGGAAGGCGAATTCCCACACAATCCTATTAGAGTGGATTAGGGGGCAGCTTTCTTTCTCTTGCCACTCTGCTGCAGGTGAGCAATTGTAAACTGCAAAAAAAAAAAAAAAAGAACAGTTATGACATGTTTAGTTCTTATTGAGGGCTCCTATTGTGAGGGCAGCTGTTAATTGTATAAAATATTTTATTATTTATTTATTTAAGGAAACATACATGCTGAAAATTCGTTAGGATATCATTTGTATGCTGAGAATAATTATAGTGTTGTCAATTAATCCACCCACACAGATGAGCTTGAGGATGGACTTTTTTTTTTCTTTCTTTTCCCCGTCCAAAAACAGCCGCGTGAAACATAAGTAGATGCTCGTAATCGATCAGATGATCAATGGCAATCATACATTTTGGTTTTCTGCCGGCTGCCTGCCACAGAAACCCATCCTCTAGTGCCTCCCCTGTGGTTGGGTTTATTAGGCTGTAAAGGCTGAAACGTTTCACCCTCCATCTTCTGTTGTTTCTCCTTTGACCTTTCCCAGAACCAATTAGTCCATCACTGTAGGAGTTATCACAGTACACTGGGTGCAACTGCACCGGACGCTGTGCTCTGGACAATTATATCTTCATACCTTCCAAGTGCATATATTTCTTTATGACCCATTTTAAATTACAGCCAATGATATGTTACGCTATATAAATTGAACCTTTCCCATGTGCAAATTAGAATGCCGCTCCAAGGACCACATTCACACTATTTGGTTGTGACAATAATTCAAAGTGATCAAAGAGATGAAAGATGATTTGGGAGAGTATTGCTCTTTGTGTGTGTTCTGGGCTTGTGTGCATTTGTAAGTGGAAGTGCAAGTGTGTATGTGTGTGTACAGGATTGACTAGGACAGAGATAGCTGCTGCTGCCGCCTCATTATGATGACAGAGAATGAAGCTTCTCTGGGGTGACTGAACTCAATTCAGATTAGATAAAAAACTGTGGGCTTTTGCATTCTTGATCTGCTCTTTATTTATTTCAGTTTATTACTTTTTTCACTTTCTTGTGCTGTGTCCCCTGGGAATCACAGAGGCATTTATGGAGTCAATCAGAATGGACCGTGGAGAACCATTTACGCTCTTTCATTAGCATTGTTAACACCTTGACCTGCATTACAGCAGCATCCCTCCTCCACACTTCCCGCCTCCCATACAGTTAATGATAGCATGTAAAATTCACCTGTTTTCACAGTTAATATGGAAACAGTCCTATTTTACTACCATTCTCTTATTCCTCTCATTTTAATATGAATTTATCATCTATGGCCAAATTCGATTAATTAAATTAAGTACTTTTGCTTTTTCCTTTCTTCTATTTCTTTTGTTTTTTTCAACATTATAAAATATAAAATAGTTAAATCTAAAATGTGTGATATTTTTTTCTGTATAAGAAGTAGTTTTGTCTTTCACTTTTATTAAATGTCACACAGATGTATGTGAACATCAACCAGACAACTTGTCAATTTAGGTTTTTTCTCTCATCTTTAAAAAAAAGCCAGAGGTGTAAACAAACAAACAGAATATATGAAACAGAAAGTGGGAGAAAAAAAGATGTTGTTGACGATGATTCACTGAATGCCTCATGGGTAAAGAGCTTCCTGACTCAACGTCATGCAGGACCTATGCATGTGAGGGGCGCAGACATCCCCTTGAGCCAAAGGAGGGTGGTGGGGGGAACTTCTCTCTCCATCTCTCTACATCTTCCAAGTCTCTAATCCAAAACTGGACACATTACTCAGCCGACCCCTCGCTGCCCACCGCACGCACAGTCAGGTCTCATTTCCCTTCATGCCAACCATAGCCTGGTCACCACTGAAACCACACAGACCACTGCAGGCGCAAAAGCCTGCCCACTCTGTCTGCTTGAATGGGTCCTGTAGACCAACAAGGGAGATGGGGGTGTGTTATAGTCAGTGTGGTAGGACATGTAATGAAATCTAGAGAAGAGGGAAAGAAGAGAAGAAGAAAAAGAAGAAGGGAGGGAGCCAGTGTCACGAGATGTAAGTGGGTTAAAGACCCCAAGCACATACAAATAAAAAAAGGGTGTTAGCTTTCTCACACAAAGGAGGAGGAGGAGGAGAACGGAACCACTCTCTCGTTCGTGGGTCAATAACTGCCTATGCTCCCTCCAGAGCAAAGGAACATGTACTCAGATCTTTATCAGGGCAGCTATCATCTCTGCTGCCTCACAGAAGCACAGATACTGTCATCCTCACACTATCGCAGAATGACATCAGCTCAGAGACATGGGAGTAATTATATTATACAAGCCCACAACACACTGGCAGCTCGGCAACATCATCCCCTCTCTCCACCCTCAGTCTCTCTTTCTCTCAGTCTCTCTCCATCTCCATCGCTCCTCATGCTCTGTCTTCTTTTTATTTCTTCCCTCTGTCTTTCTCTTCCCCAATCATCTACTTTCTGCAGCAGTGCCAGCGCAGATGAGCATCGTCTCTGATCCTTTCAACCATTAGCTGTGAGGGTGGAGGGCTTTAAAATTGATTATAATTACTTAAATTGCTTGGTCGACTTTGATCAAACCAGAGTTTTGAGGAACAAAAGTCATTTGTACAGTGGTTTATGAAGTAGGTGTCACTGTGTGTGTAAGTGTATGTGTGTAAGTTTGTGTGTCACATAACCAAAGATGCTAAATGAACACAGCAGGGGCCGAGCACACAAGTAAGACTGTGATAGATACTGCACTCTGCTCAGATAGTGAGAGCTACCAAATCACTGCATATCACTACCTACTGCATTATCCACTAGGAGAAGATGTACAGAAATCCTGGGAAAGTCCACTCCCCCCACTCCCCCCATTAACCAAAAAAAAAAAAAAGAATAATTGTTTAAACTCTACGACACTTTTCCTATTGATCATACAATCTCATCTATCTAGTCTCAATGAATTAGGCAGGCAGGTACAGAAGAAAGTATGATAACCTAGTTATCCAGCATATCGGGTATCGTATCCATCTCTGAGAAGGAAGAGTATCACCTCTGGGAGTCTATTCATGATAAATGGTGTGTCTGCTACTCAGAGTTGATACTGTCTGAACCTCATTACTGCTAGCCCTAAACAAACAATGCATCACACTCCAACTCAATTTCATACATCCTGACCATGGTAATTTTTTTCTTCTTTTCACATAAATCAATGACAGACATATAAGTTCAACACAAAAGGAAACACAGGATGTATTCTCTCACTGTGTGCTACAGTGAGCTGATACATATATAGACTAATATGAGTTTCCCAGAGAAAACACTCACAGGAATTTCTGTGCTCATGTCGTGGAGAAGAATTGTTAAAAGAAAAATAGATAGATGGGAAACCATTAGAGCAGTGAGAATGACTAAATTTAGAAACAAACTGGGTGAAAAAGTGAATTTTCTTGAAATAGAGACAGGTAATTTACATATAGAGCTAGCTGTCAGCACTGTATTAACTTTGTTTAGTCTAATCACTTGAGACAATGTTAATGCACCGCAACATTAATTGTGAAAGGCAGGTACAGTTATATAAGTATAGCAAATAGGATTAAATTTTACCATTGACGGTGAAACCAAAAGCAGTGAGACAGGGGTGGGGAGCAGAGAGACAGGGAGAAGAGGGGATTCGAGGATAAGATATGGTTTGTTTATGTTAGTTTAATATATAAAACTTTTATATATAAATCAGGAAAACCACTGTTAAAAAAATAAAGATTCAAACCTGAGGGGCTTTGGCTCTTGCATTCACAAATGAGACTGAAAAAAATGATGTACATGTTTAATTGCTGCAGTGAACAGACACCCCAAGTAAGGAATGAGCCCCATGAAAATTAAACCAAATGCAGCACAGCTAAAACAACAGCACTGGGGCTTTTGCAGCAGCAGGCTTTGTCCTGGAGCCAGGTACCATGTTGAACAGCATGTCTCCCATTTTGCATTAATGCACCCTGCGTGCGCTGATCACCCAAAAATTTAATCATGTTTCTCAGAAAGCTTCTTCTTTGGGCACCCCCAAGCTCTCTCTTCTTCTCTCTCTATTTTCTCTCTCTCTCTCTCTAAATCTCTGGTAATAACAGCACAGAAGAGCAGCCATGATAACTGTATATTAGTCATGGAATCTGCCTGAAAGCGCCACATGCCCTCGGGGTCCTTAGGGAGAGCAGGAGGTGAAGCCCAGCGTTGTCCGCTCCAGACAGGTCATGGCAGAGTGGCCTAATTGCCTCTTGTTGTCTCAGTGGGCAGGCAAAGCTTCCATCTCCCTCATCATCACTGAGGACCACTGACTCCCGGTTTCCTAGAGGTCTAACTCTGCCCAGTGATCCACACTCCAGCCTTGTTTATGAGCTGCTCCTGTGTCCAATAAAAACATCTTAAAACGCCACCATTGCACTGTAATGGTGTTATCACTCACACCAACTAAACTTATGAATTAAACAAACCAGAACATTACTGGGGAGGTTTGTTGCACACTGTCAGGCAGTGTCTACTCAATGGAATTAAGGCTACCTCAGCATTACGTCAGTGTTACACATACTGTGATTACGTCACTCAAAAAATGCCTGGGTAGTGTGATGACAGAAAAAAAAAAGAATTTTGGTCTTCAAAGTGTCATAAAAGCTCAAACTTGAAAATACCAGTCATTCAGAACTTCAAGTGGAATTTGAACAGTGAAAAACACATTTGATAAAAAATGGAAAAAAGTGGGAAAAAACAAACTGCAGTAGGACTGAAATCATTCACACATTCTGTATTGAAGCGAGCATGCTGCAGTCTATCGTGAATACTTGGGGTGAGGTTATATAATTCCTCATGGCTGAGCATCGCCCTCTTTTCCGCCCTGTCCTCACTCTCAAAGCCTGTGTCATGAACCGTCTTGCAACACAGGCTAAAGAGGCCTCATCTGTGCTCCACGCTGGGCAGGGGCCAGGAGCGGTTCGACGCCCTGCGAAGCTGGAGGCTACTCATCTTTGTCTCTTCCAAACACCCAGGGGCAACATGGAGCGCCACAGCATTCTAATCCTGTCTAATCTGCACACAGTGGAGCATCTGGAGATAGGGATAGGGCTAATCTCAGACATAGACGCAGGGGCAGTTTGCTAAGAAGAAAAAACGGGGGGATGGATCTAAGCTAGACTTGCTGTGTCTTACTGGGCTGTGTGTATGTCTTGGGAAGAGGATTCTTAAATTCCGAAAAAAGTAAACAATAACAAGTAATAAGTCAAGATTGAATTGGCCGGAACATGGGAGAGTTAATGCACCAAAGATTAAACCAAAAAAACAAACTGCTCAAGCAATTACTGTATATGCACAGAGTCAATATTGATGATGAGATGAGGAAATACTTACTGTGCCCTGCTCTTAGAGATGCAGGTGATCTGTGGATAGCAATAGGCACAATATGGTGGCGCTTGTTTCCATGGGAGAGGTGAATGTGGTGGAGACTCTCCACAGCTCCTGGTTCTGACCCTGCCACAAAGCTCAGGGCCAGGGCAGTGATCCACAAGGCCAGGTGGGTGATTGAAGCTGAATTCCGGGTTAGTGGCTCTGCTATGGGCCTCAGGGGAGCAAACTGTGACCTACAGCCGTCAAACATCTTCCCTGAGTGGCCAGATGAGGCTTCAGATCAAGGTAGAACTTGCAGTGAGCCTTAAAGCCCCATTCTTTACACCTTGCCAAATCTCACGATGCCCAGAGACACACGCACAGATCCACAGAGAAAGGAAAAAAACAAAAACAAACAAACAAAAAAAAATATATATATATATATATATATATATATATATACATATATATATATAAATATATAAATATATATATATATATATATAAATATATGTAGCAAAAAGGGACACCACACAAAATGTCGGTTGTGGAGGGGGGGAAATGACTCTTGCTGTTTCCCTCTGAGTTAGGAAATCCGTTGCAGCACCCAGGGAGGTAAAGAAATCTCATAAATCATCCTACAAAAACAATCAAAAACACTCACTCAAGAAATTAGGGCAACCTGAAAGAGCAATGGAGAAATCCTATCTTGCTCCAATTCCCTTAGTTCCCTTGTTGTCTGTGTTTCTCCCTCTTTTTCCTTCTGTTTGAGCCCTCACAGAATTAGAAATATCTTCCCACCAAAAACTGTTAATATTCCAAAAAAAAAAACTGCAATTGCCGGGAAAAGAAAAAAGCCAACTTGAGAAGAGACTGATGCACCTGTGCAAAGTGAATTTCCTCAGAAAACCAAGACACACATTCTGACTTTCCCTCCTTTTCCTCCTCCAGTGGTCTCAAAGGATGTCCAGAGGAATGGGACCATAGTTAAATCCGAGTCTCATTTGCATGTGTCGGACAGCTGCAGCAGCGCGCGGGAGACGGTGTGTTTGCACCTGTAAGTTGAGCCAAGTAGCGCACCCGTTCCCCATCTAGAGATCTCTGCTCTCTCAATGAGACCAAGCGACAGCAACGGCAGCACCTGAGAGATCAGCCCTAGGCAGGAACACACACTCTAACACGGGCAGCATCGGCAGCGCCGTTCCAGAAGATGTGCGCAAGAGGAAGAGGAGAGGGAGGGAGGGAGAGAGAGACAGAGAGAGAGAGAGAGAAGGAGGAGGGGGAGGAGGAGAAGGAGGAAGGGAGGGAGGAGGGAGCCTCAACAGCCAGCCAGGAAGCAGGAGGGAGAGTGGCTATGCAAATGGGAAGCATTCACATAGCGAATCACTGGTGCCTGAGTGCATTGCAGAGGAAGAGCCTATTTGGGCAGAATAGCACAAACTGAAGCTATGTCCCCCAGCACTGATTCCTTTCACAGTCTCTCTCTAGTCTCTCTGTTTAGCCTTTTTCCATTCCACTCTCCAGTGTGGACATTCATGAGCAGTAAAAAGAATAAAGGGAGAAACGCAGGGCAGGAGGCTAAATTCGTTTCTGGTTCTACTTTTATCATCTCATCTGTCTACATTTCTTTATTCCTCTTCTCCCTGTCTCTTTTTTTGTTCTTGTCCTTTTCCTGTGCCTCTCTAAAAATTTGGAGAAGATATATGATAATAGTCCTGTGGGTATAAAAAATTGAAAACAAGCAGTCCAACCCAATCCTCGCATCTCCATCACCCAGGAAAATTGTATTCTATAGTTTCTCAACCTGCCGGACTCTGCAGTCTGTCGTTAGCAAGTTTTTGGAAGAGTGATGTTGCTGCAGCTCACATTTTGTAGACAGCTCGCTCTCTCTCTCTTTCTCCCTCTCTCTAGTTTTCTCCCTCTATCTCACTCTACCAAACATATGAATACACACACGCACACACACACTCAGACACACATACGTAAACAAAGCATGCACAGTGCCAGAGTTGGCAGTTGAGCACTGTCCACAGGGAGGGTGCTGAATCTGGGCAAGTCTGCCTCGCCTGCTAATAAAAGACCATTTCTCACAAGAGAGGGACTGCTGATCGCAGGCTCGGTGTGCAGCACGGGTTACGGGAATGTAGCGAACATGTGGACATAAAAGCCCTGCTGATAAACACAATCCGGTTCAGCTGGGAAGTGTGCTCAGTGTTCAGAGTTCAGGACTGCAGAGCACAAGGCTCAGCTGTAGTGTGCCTACCTCTGTTTGCACACTGGCCATTCAACATCCTCCCCTTCAAAACGCTGTGTTCTAAGCTGGAGCGAGAGAGAGAGAAAGAGAGAGAGAGAGAGAGAGAGAAAACTCTAAGCACTGCTGAGCTGATCTTTACGGTTTACAGGGAATACAGAGGCATTTCAAGCCCAAAGAAAGCCAACTTAGGCAGCGTGACACGGAGGATAAAATAACCCTCTCCTTTTTCTTTTTTTACTTCACTGTTCAAAGGGAGACAACAGAGGAAACCCTGAGGAAAGAGAGAACCAATTAAATGGACATTAATGATGAACATTTCACTTGATCCATTTACTGAGTACAAATACATTAGAGGTGAGGGCTCATTTTAGCAGAGCAGAATAGACAATTTATTGCTATAAGATGAATATAAGCGGTAAGATAAATATAATCTGCCATCTGGCATGAGGACAGTCGAGGATATGCATTTTTTCCTGTGTTGTATTTGGGATTATGTTCCTATATTGCAGTAAAAAAGCCATTGAAGTGCAAAACAGATGCTGCACACATTAGGCAACTGTGTTGTTCTCACCTTGTAGAATCTCAATAACTTGGTCCAGCCACCTGGCGCTAAAAAGTCAGCAGCATGGAACCACCGCTCTCTTCTCATTTGCAATGGTGAAAAGGAATGTTCCTGCTGAATGTGTTTACACTTTTATAATTATCGGCAGTGCAATCTGCATAATTACACCTAATAAGGCAATCTATCAGGGCTGCTTGCCAAGGACAACAACCTGACTTACGATGTCCTCAACAGCAAACTTCCACAGAGACAAAACATGATGTACAACAGCAAAAATTAATATCAAGGCAAATAACAGTGTCCTCAGTGAAAATTGTCACACTGAAAAAAAGTTTTCACTGAGTCTTTAGTGGAAATGCTGTTAGGTTGCAGCACCTAAAGTTAATGACATTAGCAGTGAGGTTACACCATACCTTTATCCGGTTTATCTTTAGTTGCTTGTTCATTTGTGCCCCCAAGTGGCAAAACTGTAAAGTGCACAAAAGATCTGTGGGTTTATCAGCTTACGTTCGACAGGAAAACAGCTCCTCGGTATTCGGTGAGGTTAAAGAGATAGAGCCGCGGCTACAAAGGACTCATCACAGGATCATATCGCTCCTTTCATTCAAATTTCAGTTGTCATCCATAAACTGCTTTCACTCTGATCAGTCCTTAAAAGCTGGTGTGCTATAATGCTACTCAGCCTTTAGCAGGCTCAGGCTGCCCTTTGCTCTACACATTTTTCCTTGACAAATTGCCCAAGTATGAGAAACTAACAAAGCAGAGACCATGCATACAGCCTTAGGGAAAACATTCACAATCAAATTCCTTCTGCTTGCAAAAAATCAACAAACACCTGGGACCACAACCTAAACTAATTTCAGCACAGTTACAGATCTCATCCTGCTGTAACGAGACAATTGTAAAGCATCGGCCACAAGATGAGAAAATCCTCTTCCCCAAGTAAACTTTCACCATTAAAGGGTTTTTGATTTCCTACTGTGATTCTTACTCTTGTTCCTGTTAGTGAGATGTCTTCTTGACAGGGAGCCAAAAACAGCTCATCTTTGTTTCCATTTAAGACCCAAGGGATTTTTGCAAGTCTCTGATGCATGTGTACTTTGAGCACATTTCCTCTTTTGGATCTACATTTCTCTGTTTTTCTTTGTTTCTTTTTATGGTACAAACCAAGAAGAAAAGCCACAGAGAGTGGTCTAAATAGGAAAAAGGGAGAGAAAAAAAATGGAGAGATGTGTTAGAAATTGTGGCTGACTTTTCCCCTCCAAACTAAGTGATCAGTGATAGGAGGAAAAATTGGTCTTGGGTGTAATAGTCCCTTGGAGAGCAAAAGCGTATAAAAGGAAAAGAGTAGTCTATGTTACTCACTTAAGACTGCAACCACAGAGCACTGAGCTGATGAGATGATTTTTAGAGGGCTGGGGAAAAGTGGTGGAAGATGAGCAGTTGGGTGGTCTAAGAGTACCTGACCCAAATGGAGTACAGCCTGTAAATCAGCTAAAGGGCCATCAGACAACACTTAACACAGAGAGAGACCCTTTAAAGAAGGACATGCACTTAAAACCACTTTGACAGCAATGATTCTCCTCCTCAAGAGCCCTCAATGTTTACTGTAGCAATTACAAGTTCTCATTCTAGTTGATGCAATTGTGGCAGTCTCAAAGGTCAGTCCAAGAGTGGAATCAGTACAGTATTATACACATCGCTGTTTAAACAGGGCCATCAGTGTCTCAGATGCTGCTGTTGTCTCAGAGCAGATAAAACATGCAGGCCAAGTCGTGCATAAATCAGGTATACCTGTTGTGTGCTGAAGTTCACACAGCTGCGTCAGCCTCTGCAACATATGTGCCTTTGTCTCTGGGAATATACAGTGGATAAGATGCCTGTTACCAAGCAAATACGCTCAGTGGAGTCAGTCAATCAAATTCCTCCCATTGTATAAAGCAGCACTGAGGGACCTAAAGAGCCTATGACTTAATTTGGTCACACTCTATTCCTAGTTTGATGCGTTCAGTGTCACCCCTCCCTCACAAAGCCGAAGGAATTCAACACTATTATTACCTGTCACACACTGACATACAATATTAAACCTGAGCTCTGTATTCAACTGAGAGTATTCTGCAGATATCAAACGTGTCTTTATTCAACCAAACATGTTTTGCAAACACTACTGTGGGAGCGAGAGAGAGAGACAGGAGGAGCACACAATGCCCGGATGCTAATATGTGCAAGTGTACAGAAATAGAAACACAGCACTGTCTTAGTCATCCTGAGATGTGACATGATAAGCACAGACAGATACAGGGAGTCAACACTCAATACAAACACACAAGCGGTACTGTATTTCAGCACATAGGGAGGCCAGAGTGTCAATACTGTTTGTGTTAGTAGAGGATGTTACATCAGGGTGCCTGTCTGTCAGATTATTCTGTTGTATCAATTGGAGGAGGTGAAGAAAATTCTGACTCTGGCCTTTGTGAACCGCAGGTCAAAAGGGCAGCGGCTTACTGATTTGTAATTCATCTACAATGCTGCTTGTCTCGGTGGCTACACTGTCCTGTAGCTTAAGGTTTAAATCATCACCATAGCCATGACTACCCTCATCATTAAGTAATTACCTCTTTCTGTGAATATATACATCTCATTCATGTGTTGCTGTCACACTCTTAGTGATTATTATATTAAAGAAATAGCGCGTACATGCATGTAAGCTGAGAAAAATCAGCTCCACCAACATCAAATGTCACGGTTTATCTAAAATGCAGCAACCCTTATGCACCACATAGAGATCTGTGCTGCACATGCTGTTCATTATGCAAGCTGTGAAGACTACATAAATAACACCACTCAAGCTGATAAAACAGCCCCCTAATAGGAAATAATGCACATTTAGTGTTGTAAAATCAAATCAGCAAATGGCAGTGCATGGTGGTGTAATGGAATGACTTCATTTTCATTTAGAGAAAAACAAAGAAACACAAACTCTACATCAATTCTCATTCATCCTTACTTTAATTTTCTCCCAAATGACTCAGGCATTATAATTAATGTAATGGCACTACTAAATGAAGGTTTTTATTATTCAATTTAAAAAAAAAAAAAAAATCTCATGGAAAAGCACCGTTGATGCCGTTAATATAGAAAGCTATTTGAATTTTTAGATACATACATTACATTACATTACATTTACATACTGTAGCAGTTATGTACACTGTACGTTGTGGTTTCATAGAGCAGAAGTACCTTGGATTGTGCCTGTAAACATGTAGGTGTAACATATTCAAAATAATGCAGGGTTTTCTCTCTGGAGCACAATCTATCATCATAAAAGGACAGTGACATGGTCGCAGTCAAATAATGATATTGTATCACTTCTCTTGTTTAGCATACACACACACACACACACACACACACACACACACACACACACACATATATAGTACACATATAAACCCAAAAGATAGTGACATTTGCACACAGCACAGGGTAACCTTTCCATTAACAGGGCTGGAGCAGGCCCAAGCCGCATATATAGAAGATAAACAGATGTCATTTTTTTCCGTTGCTCACTGAGCTGTTTGTATAGCCAATGGACTCCTTTTGCGTCTTTCATTCACTAGATACTGCTGGCGAGGGATGCTTTGGAGTCTGGCTGATGTGACAAACTGGCATTTTTTTCCTCGCGTAATGCATAAACGATGCCACAACAGTGTTATTCATTTCCATAAATCCATTTAAATAGACATTAAGATCAAGCGCTGGGGAAATAACATTCAAAAATCCTTGTAGGAAAGTGCAAATAAAGGTTGTGTGTGTGCGCAAGTACATACGTACTTAACGTGTGTCAGTGAGTGGTTGTGTGCCTCACGATGATGTGTTTGTAAATGCATAAACCAAATCCTAACTGTCAGTGAGAGAGATAGGGGTCACAGGTCGGCAGCTTTCCAGAGGCTTTCTCTCCATCTCCTCTGACAGTTCCCAAGATGTAATGGGCCACCGGGGCACTGTGTCTGTCTCTGTCTGCCTGTTTCTCCTGAAATCCGTCCCAAGTAGATCAGCACCCTTCTCAGAGTGCTTCATCCTGAACAGGTCAAGGACGGACTGCGTCTCCCTTCAGGAGTCCATAGCGTCTCTGTTAACAAACCACTCTTCCAGCTAAGCGGGACAACAAAAAGATTTCGTAGAGGAAAAAGAGACAAATATTTTTCCGAATACAAAACTCTTCATAAACAAACCATTACTACTTCTCACAAAAGCCCCTTTCTTCCTTTTGACGTTCATTCCTTTTTATAACAAAACGACAAAAATATAGGACGGGCAAAAAGTTATTCTTGCTTGGTGAGGCATTCTGCAGTGAACTCATTTTTGTTCTGGTTTTTGAAGACATTGTCAAATACATATCTCTTTAAATATAAAGCCATTTGCAGCCATTACTAGAAGCCAAGTGAGGATCCCTTTACTTACAAGTCACATAATGAAAGATTCGCCTTGATTCGCTTCTCGTTCCATCTTCTACAATATTCTTCATTCACTTTAATCTCTATTGAGTCTCAACAACATCCCGTGTGATGTTACACACTTCAAGTGTCTGTATCAATGTATTCATTCCTACTGCGGCTGTGAATCATTCAGGTGACACGAATCATGTGAATGAGATCAACCTGCCTCAGACGAATGCAGCTGTACGATCTCTTGTGGCTCTCACCTTTATGGAGCACAATGCTGAAATTGTAGTTCACACAAGCTTTGCACTAAAAGCTGTTCTGTTAGACATTTACGCTACTGGAGAGTGAAAGCAGGTATTGTGTGGCTGTGCCGTGCCGGGTGGACTTGTGCTCTAGTGGCAGAAACAAAAAGCTGGAGTAGAGGAAGGTAAAGAGAAACAGCTGAACAATGTCTGCTGCATGATAAGAAAGCACAGAGGGGGCATGCTTTGGATGAACATTATAGTAGGAAAAAGTTATTTTAAAGTCCAATTACTGTTTTCAACAGTATGTCTGAACAGCTGACAGCAGGGAGAGCCAGCTGCCAACACAAGGTTTAGGAGCTGGAAAGAATATTCTGCGATGGCATCCTCTACCAGCCAGGTGGTCCTTCTTCGCTAGCTGTGTCATACCAAACAAGGGCCTTGATGTAACACCTATATGGCAGGTTGAGAGTCATCAGGTTCAATATACAGAGAGAAGGAGGCATCACTAGCAAAAACGGCCTGATGTATCACCGCCGTCATGTGAGACATCAACAGCATGGAGATAGTGTGACCATTGCCTTCAGAAGTCAGAGGGCCTGTGTTTTCCTTGGTGAAAAAAACAAGGGTGTAAAATCAAGTTCAGTCGCAGTAAACCACCAGTCCTGACCTTCCCGGGGTACGCAGAGCCATTTATGTCTGAGTGAAGGCTGGATATATGAAAGGCCTATGGCCTAAAGCAAAGAACACAGTGTATATTTGTGAAAAGTATGTCACGTACACAATGAGTGAGACAGTGTGACCCCAGTTGTCTGCACACATGAGTGCTGCAGGCTTCACTGCATGTATTTCTGTGTGACCACAAAATATAAAAATCCTTTATTTTAGGTTAAAAAATACTGCCTACTGTACTGTTACAGCCTGATGCATTCAATAATCTCATATTGTGATTTTTGACCTCAAGTAATTCAATGTTCACGTCGCTGGTGGAGGGGGGTGGGGTGCGGTGGGTCTCCCAACACCAAATATCCAGTCTCAAATATCTTGCAAGCTTATTAAGCAGGGTTCCTCTCTAAATCACTCAGTCAAGACAGCTCTATTGCCAGGACCGACTTAGGATAAGGCGGTGAGTGATCTATGTGTGCTCTCCCCCCTTGCTGCCTTGTGATAAGAGAGGATTTGAGTTGTGCCACACATAAAAACTGTACTTTATGCATAAAAACTTGAGAAGTTGGTTGAGTTCAAGGACATTTCAGACGGATAAGTTCTACTGACCTCCTCATGAAAGCAAAAGAGAGAGGAGTTTACACTGTCTAAGCCCTTTGTGCATAATATCACTTGAAGCACACAGCTACACTCCAACATACTAAACAGTTGTTTGTTTACTATGCAGATTGGCTGGCATGCCTCCCTTAAAACTACAGGCTCCCATAGCTATACTGAAGAGGTAGCACACATTTGGTTGCACCAATTTGGTAAAAAATGTTTTAAGGGAAGACAATGTTAATCTATTAAGCATGTCTGATCCCTTCTCCAGGTCAACACTTAATTTAAGGGGCTTTTACAGCAACAGTAAAAACTGGAAAACAATGTAATGGGATATTTTGGTGTAAAACAAAATGCTTTGCTACTGGCTGTAAGTTAAAGAAACAAAATACAAGCTAACAAATCCACATTAAAAGCTTATTAAATCAAAAACATAATGCTATTGTGTTTAAAATCTGTTGCAAATTAGCACAATAGTGGATCTTCCCTCCAAATAACGGCAATAATGTCAGACTTTTCACAAACTTCCCCCAAATGACTCATTTATCTTAAGTAACAAACCCCTCTAGTGGCTGTAACATTTATGACAGGAGCAAAGGAAGAACAACAATGACTGTACAACAGAATGACAAAAGTCCTGTACGCAGGAGGTGGATGGATGAGTGAATGATACGTCAGACTTTAACGCAGGAGACCGCTGTTTGTTGCCTGTCCCCTACAGATTGTTTTCTAAAAGAAAAACTGTTCTATAACCAGATTCTTATGAAACTATATCATGTAACCTTCCTTGACATTAACAATAAATGATGTCATTCGACCAATACCACAGTCAAATCAGAAAATGTATCCACGAGTCATTGCAGAGCACACAAACAACTTGTTATATCATTTAATTTGGAGGACAGTGTTTTTTTTTTTTTTTTTTTGCGCCAACACTGTGCACTGCTGGGTGACAATACATTGCACTGCTTGTAAGGATACTGTTTCTCTTCAGCACTACTATGAGGATCTCAGTCTCATCTCACATTCTCTAGGCAAAGTGTGTTCAAAGTTTGCTTTTTAAACTTTAAATGCCCAGCAGGTGGAGGGTGTAATTTCTGATAATTAAAGCTTTGCCACCTACAGGTATGCAAAAGTCCTTGTGTTAGAGCTAGTAGTTGAAGTAATGTATTTAAATATGCTTCCTTCCAGAGGTGGATCTTTTGACTGTGTCTCAAATGTATTCCTGTGAAAGAGCGGCTGAGATGTTTTCAAAGTTCAATGTGCACAGATGCAATGAGTCACACAAATATCCATCCATCTCTCTGTGCCCACTGCTCCTTGTGTGCCTGTCACTGACTAAATATTGTTTTTTTTTTACTGCGAGTTTTGATTACTATGTCGATTTGAAATAAAAAATCTAATTTTCTCTTCAATTTAATGACTTCTAACAGCAAAATAATTCACAGACTATCAACACAAATAATCAAACTCTGTAAATACTCAAGTACAAACAAGAAAAAGTGGGTTTTTTTATTTTTGGTTTATAAAGATGTGTTAGATTGTAGTTACAGCTCTCCCAAATGTCATGTTCAATAGCCCGAGTTTATGAGAAAGGGGAATGTTGACGCATCACGCAGCAGGGCAGTTTAACAGATATTCTATCTCTGAGTCAATGCTTTAATTAGTATTATGTTGTAAAGGAAGAATTGCTTCCTATTTCCTGTCAACATGACTATTTGTCCTACTAATTAATTAAAAACAAAAATCGTAAACATTAGGATCTCACCATCACATTGTAGACAAGACTCTGATTATTGCAGAGACTGGAGTGAAGCCAATTAAATGTGTATAACACCTGTGTTCAACTCTGATCCAACCACACACTGTTCACTGACATAAAACACTGTTCACAAACTCTAGTAACAAGCAAAAGCATAAGACACGTTATCCCCAACTGAGTTTACGTTATTAGGACACAGTGTGTCAGACACACTTTCATACCAATGCCACTCTCCCAGCATGAAGCTGCAACACATGTGTTGTGTGTCATGTGTCCTCACAGCTGCATTTCTATGTTTTACCATCAGTCAAGTGAACTATTAAGTCGAATTCACAAGCACTCAGTATTCTACCAAGCCGGCTGAAAGATGTTAATGATTCTACACCACTTCCTGCAGAGATCTTACTGCTCGGGCAAAGTTACAGACATGTTACAACATCCACGATGGGAAGAAAGGAGACCTGGTTTCCATGCCAACAGCCTTTACCCACATATGGCTACTGTTTCCTGGCACAGAAACCCATTTAAATTCAGATACTCAATCAGCATGAGGAAATTATTGGAAATAACTAGGCCAGTTAGAGACTGTGAAAATATAGCATAGAGGACTGAGCGAATAAAATCTTCTTAAGTTATTAAAGACTGATAGAAATCTTGAAGAACAGACCGACTCACAGCAGACAGCAGTTATGGGATATGTGTAGAAATAAGTGTAAACCCACATATTCCTGTAGAGCTTCAGGCAATGACACATACGGTGTGATGAGCATGAAAGTGGATCTAAATGTAGAATAACTTCAAATAAATGGATGATTTTAGACAAGTTTTCAGCCTTTAGTTGTAGAAGTTGGAGAAGCTTGTGATAAACAAAAGGTTGAATAGATTACCATGTTAAAATATAAACATAAATTAATAAATAAAACTTCACAGTAGGATTAATATTCATTTGGCACTCCAGCCAGAATTGTGTATGTGCAACTGACTTAAACAAAGTACCACAGTGCCTGTGTTCATGGTGATGGAGTAACATGTCACTAGTGCTGTAACAGTTCAGGTGATGAAAAATGGAGGTCATGGCTCAGGATTTGGGATCTATTGTTTATTAAAGAATTTCACCACAGATGTTCATTAATGAAGTAGTGTTACATAATCATTTATTTGTTTTATTTTGATAAGAATTATTATTGTTTCTCCACTGATGCGACAGAATGGTCATGTGGTTGTTGATTTAAAAAGCATTCTGCTGGGTTACAACAGATCAGTTAAAGCTTACACTGACATGCTGTAATTCTTGCAAACATGTATGCACATTTTGTGAGAATGACTACTGAAGTGAAGACGCAGGAAGCACTTAAGACGGCTTCTCTCATATCTTGGGGCACAATGACTGTTTGAAGCTAGGCCAAGCGTTCAATACACACTGAAGCCCAAATATTTTCAGACCCGTGGATTTGTTTCACTGAGCCGCATTAAAATAGGGCGACATCCAAGGCAGAGCGAACATTACTTCCATGTGACAGCAGGCTGTTTACTCCATTGCCTCATATCCCCTTGGCCTCACTACTGGACTGGGTGTCCCCTTGTATTGATCGAAACCAAACTAAGTGGTCTAATCCTTGCATGCCACCGCAGAGGAATTGGACAAAACTGTCTGGAGTACTTCCTGCCTGCCAGTGTGTGTTTGTGTGTGTGTTAAATCTGTAGTGAAACAATCACAACTGCACTGAGACACTGAAGTGCCCTATATTTAAGAGAAGGAAATTCCAGGGACGTACCTTAAAACAAACTAGGGCAAATAATAAATCATCTCATTCCTATTTTCTTGACAATTTTGATGTAAAAAAAAAAAAAGAATGCTACACATAACTCTCAGGGAAATCCAGCATTTTGTGGATTGGCTGCTTTCTTTGTCTGTGCTGTCTTAGGTTTTATAGATTTTGATTTCAAGTTGCTTTAAAATATTTATGTGAATCCTTGCTTTTGTGGACTGATGCAACAAATGTGGGTGGGTTCCTCTGACTTACAAAGTAGCTGTCTACAGACTCAGACACATGACAGAAATAGGATTCTTTTACTTTCCTCTGAAGGAAAAATAAGACCCATGTCTATTGCAGATCCCATCATAGATATCAAGCCTGGGGCCAAGACAGGCTATTGTCAAGGTACAAAGGCACAAGAATTAGCAATGACACACACGCATTTGAAATCAAGTGAGAGGGGCTCGTCTTTGCCTGGGGGACAGAGGCAATGGATAGTAGACTCACACATGAACTCCATTGTTGATACAATATTGACATGGCTTTAATAGCTCTGGCTATGGGTAGATGAGCAACCAGGCGAGATAAAAATTGCGTGAAGGCCAGGCATGGCCCTGGCTGTAGCCTTTCCACGACCCACTTTAGCTCAACAACAAACACCATTCTGTTTGTCTCTATACATTACTCTCAGACGCTTCGCCACTACAGGCAAACTCCCTCAGGAAGTCTAGACTGGAGTTTAAGTCCGACACACGGACACAGACACGGGCACAGACACACACACACAAGCACATATACACCAGCCAGCTTCTGAATGAAAAGTAGAACACTCTTTGAAACCCAAGCAGACAGAAGTCAAAAGAGCAAAAATGAAGTCATATTCTAAGTTTAGCAGAAGGCAGTGGTAATGTTTTTGCTGATTATCAGCATCAATTAACACTGATAACATCACTATTGTTCAATCTGTCTCAAACACGTGTGTTCTTTATGTGATTATATTCTTTCTGGTGTCCAAAAATACTTAACACTTGACACAATTCGCAACCGTCATAACTAATTTCACATACACGATGATCTAAGAGAAATAAGAATCATCTTGGGTACCCACTGGGGGATATTAGCTTCTAAAAATACAACTCTAAGACAAAAAAGAAGCACTGGTACATCAACTGGGATGAAGTTTTTGTAAGATAATGAGAGTCATTTGTAGATTCTTTTAATATCAGTGCCATCATCTAGCCAATAGTTGTGAGCAGTGTAGCACTGATCTTAAAAGCAGAAATACTTATATCATCACATACTCAAAAATGACATGAAATGGTGGTCTGCTCTGCAAAATTCAAACCTAGAGCTGAAGAGTCAGTGTGGGTACATGCAGCGCATATGAGCTGTGCTCACTGCAGACTGTTGAAGATGATAGTCTGAAGGAAAAAAAAATTTCAGATTAAGTCTGAGTGTTCATTAATGTAATATATTTAACATAAATCAATGTTTGGAGATGTTATCAACCTTTGAATATAATTGTTGTTATTCATAATGTACATAAATATTTTTCTGTTAAAACTGAAACAGAGACAAATTAATTCCCACCATCACCTGTGTTTTTTTTTTTCTTTTAGTTTACTATAAATATACAGATATATAAAGTTATTACAACCCACAGAAAAAAAGTCCACGTACAACTTTCTGCTCAAAATGACTCATAGTTTGAATTTACATGAGTAGAACACGATGAAAAGGTATTGTTCTGTCAGACATAATATTAGTTTCCTTTTGATTTGTGACTGACAGCTGCGCAATTCATCCTGGCTGTAAATGTTATGGAGCCAGGAGCTGTGAAATGGAGTTTTTCTCCTTGTGAGAAGGCAGGATGCCAAGGCTACCCACTAGAGAAATATCAGGAAATGCAGCAGGCTTCCAATGCAAGTTCCTTTTCCCATTGCTGTGTTGTAAATTGCCTGTGTTTCAGCTTATGCAAATATATCTGGTGAAAAGTGATATTCTCCTAAGAGATGTTTCTTTCGTCCTCTCTATCCCCGTGACAATCCATCAACTCAGATAAAAAACCCAACGATCTCCAGCTTCATTTATCCTACTCATAGATTTTCTCTGGCAGAGTGAGGCTTGCATCACTACTCTAAGGACGAGTTCAGTTCATCCATAGTGAATGGGATTTCTATGAAGGTATGTTTTTGTGGTTACATATTGCATCCCTTGGGCCTGCACATTGATCCGTCCCATTGTGTTCTTTATTGTTTTGCCAGGTCAGCAGAAATAATGAGACCAGCTCCAGTAACTAGACTCAGCAGGTATAGCTCTTTTGCTCCGATATAATATATGCATACACGTCCTGTGAGCTACTCTGCTCCCAGTGCTGAAATGAGCTCTATGGTCCTGCTCAGGAGGAATATGTATGATGTCAGGAAGAACAGAAGAAGAAAAAAACTTCCAAACTGCATTTTTCCTCTCTTGTACCATACAATGAAGGTTCACGAGAAGTTCGTCATCAAAATATCCTTCAACACCTCTAGCACCAGCCCCACTCCTCTGTTGATTTGAGATGGTTTGAGAAATGAAAAGAGAGAGTAAAAAGAGCAGATGCGGGGCTCGGATCAGGATGAGCTACACTCAGGCTCACATCACGGACAGAAGAATCCTTTTAGTGTTTTCATAGGCTGCAGATATGTCCGGGCTATGAGGCTGCGCGGGAAACTATTAGTACTTTCTGTTGATAACAAAAGGCAGGATCTTATTGGGACAGTAGAAGTGACACAGAATGCATTAACATTTATGGTGCTCTCTCCTTTGCTTTTGTGTCATCTCCACAGAGTGCCCACTCTGCCCCTTTCTCCTTAAATGCAGTTCAGCACTTTGCCCATTCACCCCTTACTGTGTGAACTGCTGCAGAAGAAAATAATGACCATACAAAATCCCCTGTGCATGTTTGGCATAAGGAAGCAGCCCATTTTCAAAAAAGTAGAGCAGACATTACCCTAGTCCTCTAAAACCACATTTCAGTTTAAGTGTCTTAAAGAAAGATTAATATCATAGAACTTTCTTAATTGCATTATCAAAGAAAGTTTGAATTTTTACCACCTGTGTTGTAATTCTATCAGTCAATACTTGGAGTACTCGTAGACAGTACTTACATCTTCGTAGAATTAAGTACATCTTTTGGTAAATGTCACTTTTCTTGGCTTGTCTGACTATTTGATGTTTTATTTAGGAAAACACAATGTTTGTTGCTCCCTCTAGTGGCACATCCCTCAAACTTTAATGAGCTTTCACTGAACTGTCAGCGAGAAATCACAAACGCTGAAGCTCCTGCCCTTAAGAGTATCAACAACCCTCAACTCCCTCAGTCTGTTTGGAGTGTATTTGAAGCAGAGCTACTGAAATGAAACTCTGTCATCGTCAAGTTGTCAAAGATTTATTATAACTGACCGACATGCAACATATCATCCAGCAGCGCAGTTTTGGCTTTCACTTAGTTTGATCTGAGAGTTTACAAAGCAAATTATGTCATAATTCTGCCAAACACTGAGCTTCATAAAAACAAAAGTCTCACACAAACAGGGAACAATAATGAGCAGGAGTACAAACGCAGTGTGTAAGCCCTGCAGCTTAAAACATCTAACCAAGATTTTCCTTGAAGTATTTAATTAGCCTAAAAGACGGAATGAATTATGCATCTATTGCCCCAAGATGTGTGTGAGGAATGTCATTTTGTGAGATTTATTGGGACCAGTCATAAAAACGCATGTTTGCTCTGTATTTTTCTTTAGCACAAATGGAGAATTAAGCAGTGGCGTCCTACCGTCATTACACAGTGGTCCTCCAAATGTCGTCATGCTGCAGTCACAGCTGAAGCCCTCCCACTGCTGTAGGCACACACCCTGGTTGGCACATGAGTCCTCTTGGCACGTAGTGCTGGGGCCTGAATGTGGAGAGAAACAGCAACTTGGTGAAGAGACTGTTATAACTGTCTGCAGATTGATTCTGCAGTGAAATTAAATGTCACGCTGAACATACAGACAACAGGCTTCTGCAAATGGAAGCAAACACAGGACAAACATATATATTCTATATGAACACTCTGACAACTGTGTATTAAGTTATATTTTGCTTCCTACTAAGTACTTTAAATAATTTCCAGGTGGCTTAAAATCTGCTTGAACCTTTACTTTACTGTGTTTAACTCACAACAAAAATTCACACATATATTAAATACAGCAGTACAAAACATTAGAACAGATTAAATATGTTTAATTAAAGTTATGTTAGTGATTATGATCTTTAATAAATATTTTAAATTTTCTATAGAACACATATATTAAATCTAATACTATGGATTGGGTTACAACCGCAGTATCCAGTATATCTGGCAGCAGAGTAGAGCAGAGTGTATTGAAACTGTATATTGATATAATGTTGCTTGATTATTGTTGGAACTGTGTCTTCACTAAATACAACATTCTACAATACGGTTCTCTATTTCTTCCTTCAAACTGTCACACAACTCTGACCAGTTGTGACAATGGTTCGGGTGATCAGATTACAATCTGCTGTTACTGCATCTCCCACATCCGTCTTTAAAGTGCTGTCTTATCAAATCATCCAAATACAACTTATTCCCAGCTTGGAATGAAGTCTCAGAACAATAATACCCAGGTCTTAATCAGTAGGGTCCTGAATAACAGGAATACAGTGATCCCTCGCCATATCAAGATTCACCTCTCACGGCTTTGATACATCACGGTTGTGGTTAGTATATGTAAATTTATATCACAATTTTTCATTATATTGCAGGATTCTGCAGCCTACAGGTATTTCCATTTTTTTTTATTTTAAATGTTTTTTTTTGCGGTAAAATAAGCAATTTCTAGCCTAAGAAATAAATAACAGGCATGGGAAAGGTTTATATGAGTGTGGCGAAGGTTTATAAAGGCTTAAAAAATAAAATAAATATATGGTTACTACTTCGTGGATTTTCACCTCTCACCGGGGGTTCTAGAACCTAACCCCTGCAATAGGTGAGGGACCACTGCAATGTGACATTTCATCCAGATGTGTTTATAGTCAAAGTGTTATATCTTCAGGCTTGTGATATCAGTCAGTCAGTCAGTCGTTCTATAAAAGTAAACAGCTGTACAAACTGTCTGTGTGTCAGTGAGGTTTGAGTCAGTTCATGTTAGTGAAATGGTTAATGTTAGTGAAATGAATGATGACCAGTTGGCCAATATTAACCACTAATCTCAAACATTTCAGCCTATTATACAAACTAGCATTAGTGTTATTGCCATCACTTATTTTTAATTGAATTGCTAATCTCATTTCTATATGCTTGTCTTGTTTACTTTATAGCTACTTTCATAATTATTTGTCAAAACATTTCCCAGAAGTTTACGGCAGCGCTCCATATCTTTATCACACCTGTTTGAAAAATGTGTTTATGTGCCTTCATTATTATTATTATTATTATTATTATTATTATTATTAATAATAATAATAATAATAATAATAATAATAATAATAATAATAATAATAATAATAATAATAATAATATCATCATCATCATCATTACCATTATTATTTTGAATTTCATGAAATACTTTCAGGATAAAATTATGGTGCTTTTGGAAAATGTATTCTAATATTCTGCACACTTTTTTGTGGTCAATATTGATTATTATCTGGATACATCTGGATATTTGAATTAAATTTGTGACACATGAACATTATATACTCTGAAAAACAGTATTCGGTTCTAAAGCACTTACAGATGTAATTACCCATGTGGAATACATCTAGTCCATCTTTGATAACTTTCTCTTTTTGGTTGCAATAATGGAGAGATTTTTAATCAGGTTCTTTGGCTTGTTTCAAATATACATTATAATTTTACTCTTATATAGATTTTTCTTTCTGAATAATGTGAAACAACCTTAAGTGCTGCTCAGCCACAGAGAAGCAGTGGTAACTGCTTAATAGTTTACAGGATTTTCTGTAGCCCACTAAAAGCTGAAAAATGCAAAAAGCGAAAAGCTGTACACAGTGTACACTGCCACGAGACAAAAAAAAAAAAAAAAAAAAAAAAGCTGAAAAAATATGGTGGTTCTGAAACACATTTGAATTCAGATCAGCTGAAACTGTGTGTAACTGCCTGCAAAATTCTCTCTTATTATAATCTGTCACAAACATAATTAGTTCAAATTTGTCTGGACTCAGCCTATAAATCATATACACATGTGCATTATGTGCAATTCAAATGATTAAGATGAGGAATTTCTTTAGAGGTGTTTCTTTTTTTTGCAGTGTTTTATCGTTTGTATGCAAGGCATGAAGCATTTAATTGATTTTTTTATTATTTTTTAGTTATTATTATAGTTAATTACACATTTACTAATTAAAATCCAGTCATATTGCTACGTATGTGCACAGATGTATCAGAACTGCCTTTAATTACTGGCCTGTGGTGCTATTTATCTTACAACATACTTTCAACTGTTAAATATTAAAATGGTTCATGCTACTGTTTAATATAGTTCCTACTTACAAAGCGGTAACAGAGTGGCAGAGACTACAACAGATATATGGCACTGGTAAACACGGAACTTATAATAACATTGATATATATTTAATGTAAAACATAAAAATGACTGGTTGTAAGTTAAAGAAAGTTTGGAATCAGTTTTTTATCAGAAAGTCATGCAGGAGAAAACATATAACTATTATGAGACATGCAAACGCATCTTTTACATGTATATTGTGTGGGAAAAAAGTGAAATGTAAAAGAGAAAAAAACATAGTCACAGCAAAAAAGAAAAAAACAAAAACAAAAAGATATTTCCAATAAAAGCAAAAGAGGATGTTAGTGCAAATCAAAATGTGAGCCCCATAGATTCTGATACAAGATAGAAATGATTCTTGTATTCCTATGGGACTGAAGCCTACTCCATATGCCTGGAGAGTGAATGACAAACTAGACAGTTGTCTTTCTCAGGAAAGTGTGCAGGTAGAGACTGTGGAGAAGTGGGAGGGGGCAGAGGCATTACAGATGCAAAGAGGGGAGGAACATCAGACTCTGTATCAAACAGACAAAGCTATCTACCTTGCAAGTCAGCTTTCATCAATGCAACTTTTGTCAGCAAAAATAATAGGAAAGGAAAAGGCAAAGTATACCAGCTGTTAGTAAAGCACCAAGACGTCAGAGATGGAGTAACAGGCACAAGACTGTCGAAGCAGCAGAGAGAGAGTGAGAAGTGAGGTGTTTGTTTGTCCTCAGAAAGAGCCAGAGGGAAAGAAAATTGTACTGCATAATGGAAGCTGAGTGAAAGCCAAACGGCAGCTACTCTCAAAATGGCATCAGCAATATGACGTGAAAACATGCAGTTATTACGTCATTACATCATATGAAGTAGATATTCATTGTCCATGATGTTCCGTAAAATTTAAAGCTACATAAAAAGTGCATATTTTCTCTGATGCATATTCTGAAATGATTCCTGTTTTATTCAAATACCGTCACTAACTCTACGGAGCTCACTGACTCCATCATCACGATCCAATAACTGTGTTATCACAGAAGCTGTTTTCCATTGAGAGCGACCATCAACCCTGTGTGGTAAACAACAAAAGCAGCAAGTTTGACATACCCAGTCAGGGTGCCGAATTTGATTACGTTCATGATGTCGGAACATAAAAAGATCAGAAGTTGCGTACTCAATAGAAAAAAGTGGATGAATTGTGAAATTAAACTAAGTGAGTGAAGATGAAAAATAAATCAAATATTGTCTCTGAATGTGGTGCGCACATTAGACTGGGCAAATGATATTCATGCATGCAACAAAGGCTTCATACATAATTCAAAAGGATTGCTTCTGGCAAACTCTCAGATCCAGCGAGCATGCATGGAGCAAAACAGAATGGGGATAAAATGGGAAATAACACTGGCAGTACAAATATGGCAGAGAGAATAATCAGATTATGGCCAAGTGAAACAGAAATGATTGCCTGTGGAAGAGTGTCAGTGGTTGATGCATTCTAACAGAATACTAACATATTTTATGGATGTTAAATTATGTGCCACAGGTTGACAGTGTTGGTGTGCCTCACAATGTATGTGTATCCTTGTTGGACTAGTATAAGAATGGGAGGACTGAGCTGCAGCTGCATGGTGTTGCAGTGACACTCTTGGTTTGTTTTGTGGATAAAGGAGGAGGAACCAGAGTAATTAAGATAATTAAAAGAGAACTTTTTTTTTTATCTCTGAAATTTAATAATTTGTTTTTAAGCTCCTAACAATAATCAGACTAATGAAATTTCAAACTGAAGCTTCAGATAGAGCCCTACACACAACAGCAACAACTTATCACCAAGGAAAAAAAGTTTTCTTGTTGTGGGCTAGAAGACTACTCACCTTCACATCCTCTCTCTATCTGCCCTACACAGTCCATCGCATCTGTAATCAGGTCTGGGAGCCGCCCATTCAGATCCACTGATGCCAGACAACCTTGGAAACCTTCCTTGGCATGAACTAACTTGGGCAACTCCTTGTACATCTCCTTTGCTACCCCACCAATGTAGAGGTTACCTGGTATGAAATGAGACACAAAGGACAATACTGACCCCCAGTGGACAAACGACGTGGCACATCACTTACCATATGATCTTAAAGGCAAAGTCAAAGGCACACAATTTTATACAGCATTTTAATTAGATTTGTGCATAATTTTTCAGACCAAAGTCTAAAACAGTTGAGTCATATTTAATTAATGATTATAGTTATTTGATAAGGAGTGCAAGGAAGGTTAATTATGGTATTAAAAAACGTATGTTTTTTTTCCCCGCTGTGACACAATATCACTACTTTTTCAGGTCCAAGGCAGAAGTTGGTCATCCACTTCGAACTGATTCAATAAAGATTTTGAATAACAATAATTGCATCAGTCTTCAAGATAGAGTACTAATTATGTTGATATCCTTTCACGTGGAAAGGTGATTATGTTTTAGCTGATAATTCCTTCCAGTTATTTTTATTCAAGGTTGTTCTGCTAATCACAAATTGTCTTTTCTATAAGTTTACTTCTCCATGCACAGCCCATTAGAGTTGGAGACTGAACAGACAGGGGCTGAGTTCTTGCTCAGGGGTGGTAATGAGTAAGGGCCAAGCACTGCCCCCTCCCCCCCATTTTAACTCCCTAAGGGGTTATTCCTGCTGCTGAAACCTTTCAGACACGAATGTTCTTTTTCCACCACTAAGCGGCTGCCTCAGTTTAATGAAATGAAGGAAAAAATTTACATCTAAATTCACTCTGCCTACTCACCCTTCAGGTCCAAGTTTTTGGCTCCTGTGGTTGTCTGGGTAGTGACCTTGGTATCAATCTTGACTGTGTGGAGATTGTTGGTGTCTCTGGAGATGATGACATTGTGCCAGTGGTTGTCATTCAGTGGCTTGTTGGAATTGCCTTTAATCAAGTGGGCTCCGTTTCCCAGGTCAGACACGTAATGTAGGTAACTGCAACCAGATATTGAGCAACATGAAGAGGATGTAATCACAGAGAGAAATGAGAGGCCATGAAAACATAACAAAACATACAAATAACAAGTGAGTATAAAGTAGAAATAATGAACCTCCGAAAGCGTAAATGACCATGTATAAGTGCATGGGGCTGTGTGCCTGTATGTTCTAATGTGCGGATATGAGAGTATCAGCAACTGCAGCTGTCTGGAAAGGAGCTAAATAATTGGCAGCTTGCAAAAGCTTCTGGGTTGTACTGAATAAATTCATCTTAAATTTGTTGGTTTAAAGGCAATTTATGATTCGCCTGCTCATTTGAATTAAATTGTGTGCCTTTAATGTTTAGCACATTGAATGATACCTTAACTTCGGGCATTACTTAAAAGAAGGTCATTCAATGGCCGCGTTCAGCAGGAAGAAATGTGCCCTTGTGTGGCTGATTCCCTTTTATGTTGGGTATTTGTTGTGCCTTCATGAAGATTAAAAAAGAACAGTAATAGCCAACAGCCCTTTCAGAAAATATTCTGGCATAGAGTTGATAAGAAAAGAATTTGAATTCCCATAATAATGGTATAAAAAGTCTGTCAAGAATTACATTCTGTTTGGAAACAGTTATATAGAATGAAGAACTCTATTATTAAAACTATAATCCATTTATATTGATATTCTTACAGAAATAAACATCTTGCTACATTAGTAAAACTAATTCAACACAGTTTAAAGCTTTGTTGGTTTTCACATTTGTTGGTCTTTACACCTGGTGGCAGGCAGGTCTGCTTAACAAATATTAAAGTCATATTGTGTGTGAAGAGAAGAGCGGAGAGGTTACTGCAGCCAGTCAATAACCAGTGAAAGCAACAACAGTTAAATAGAAGCATGAATGTTGCCTACGCCAAATCAAATTTCATCTGTAGGAGAAGACTTCATCAGAGCACTGGCAACAGTGTTGTCTGACAAATCATCAAAAAGCAGCAAAAGAGAGCAAAAATATCCACAAAAAGTCTATTTATCACACCTGAGGAATTAATGTAGGTGGATCTGTTGAAGATAAATGGGAGAGCATTCGTTCAAAGTCTCTGCTGTCACCCTTACTCACTTACCCTTTGACCAGCTCCACCACGATGAAATCATTCCCATCCCCGCTGTTGTACAGGATGAGGCCATCGGAGGAGGTGGTTTTGAACTGAAAGAAAAGGTGCATGGAGTAGTAGGCCTGCAGTGTGGTGAGGGTCATATAGCTGGAGCGCGACTTGAAGGTGATGGGGTCGGCAATGATGTTCTTGAAGCCAATCATGGCATTGAGTTCACAGTAATCAATGTCACCATTTTTACAGAGGTCTATGTAGGCCATGCCATTGAAGGAGAGGCTCTGGAGGTGACCAATGAAGTTGGATGGCACCATGGACAAGAAGCGCTTCTCTGTGACTATGCCCGTCTCAATGTTATGGAACTCCAGTTGGGTGTGGTCGCCCGCCATTTGACCTTGGATCAGCAGAAAGGGTGAGAAGATGTTACGGGGGCGTTAAGACAATAAAAGAGATGATGCTTTGGCAATTAAAACATGACCTACAGATCCTCTAAATAAAAAATACTGAATTAAAGAAACAACATTTGAGCTTCAATTATACACTTCCAGAAAAACAAATGAAGGCTCTCTTCTGGTGAGAAAAAACACCTTACAATGTGGTACAGAATAACACATCAAAGTTCTGTTCTTCATTCTGTGAAAAAAAAGCTTGTATCTTACCTAGAATATGAAAGCCCAACACATGTTACAGGTAATTTACGTTTAAAGCAGGAACATACTATTCTGTCTGAGTAAGCAGGAGGATGAGAAGTACCTTCCACAGGTGGCAGATCATCTACGGTCAGTTTCAAACTCTTGCCCCTCCTGAACACACGTACTGTGTGCCACTCATTATCGTTCAGATTCTGACCCGCAAAAATAGTCTCTGGGCCTTTGCCTGCAGGACAGTCCAAACAACGGTTAACACGCATGCACGCATCTACGTACATTCACATAATAGAGAGGCAGAGAGATAGAAGATATAAAGAGACTCAGAGAGGGAGGGAGGGAGGAGAGGGGGACTGAAAGGAGGACAGAGTGAATGAGTTAAGCAGTTTGACAGAGACAGAAAACATTGAGGTAAACATAGTTAATGGTCCATAAAAAAGACATCATTCTGACTTGCATTTGCTGTACTGCACCATTAGATAGGGCATCGAATTTCTGAATTGTCACTGAACACCATTTTCATCAAGCCGAGAGGAGGGAGGCAGTAATCAGGATGTCACATTATTACTTCCAACAATATTCACTCCATTCTGTTGTAAATGTATAGTGACTGTGTGGGTTTTAGTTAACTAAAGAAACAAGGGATAATTAGACTTTTCATTACAGCTGGGTCGGTCTTGAGAGATTTTTTTTTTCTCTCTCCCCATTCCTGTCGTGCCACTTGGTGGCAGCAGATAACTACCAAAAGGATTCGACGGAGCAAGGCACTTAACTGAGCATCACTCTCCATCTTGTTTACCTACAGACAGGAGGACCCAGTATTTGATTTCTCTCATGTCCATCACATGAAATGAAATAGTGATACGGCAAGAAATACTTGCATAATGGATGCAGTGTGCTTGGTGGTGAAAAGAAAACCTTGACACCAACACAGAAAAGCTAATGTTCCTGGAAAATACAGGAAATACAGAATGTGATTTTTATCATCAACCTTGAAAATGACTGGGTGTTTTGGGGGAAAAAATAGCAGGAAACAGATAACTGCAGGAGAACTGGAGACTTGTCTTATTAAATCTGATGTACTTTCATTAAATCCATAAACATTAGAAAAAAAAAAACCAAAACATTTGAAATGAGTAATGCTTACAAAATTATCATTCTTTTGCCAGATCCCAAAACCAGAATATTAATGTTCAATGACGTATATGTGCTAGTAAGTAAAAATAGAGACATCACACAGCGTCACTGTGTCAAATTAAAATGTAATTTGAAACAAATCAAATCAGGCTTTTCATCAGTTGCAAATCATTGCAACTGTAACAAATCTCTGTTATCACATGAGCAGAGACGGAAAAATATCTCTCCCAGATATACTTCTGCATGTACAAAATCCAACATTGGTCCAATTGGGGCAACGCATTATTTTTTCATGTAGCCTCCAACTCAGAGCATCTTTGAATTGCTACATCCCTCTGATGGTCCCCTCCTGGGCACACATAACCAAACAGGGCAATGAGGACGTACCACTGGGATGGTATTAAAACCCCCAGGCTCTCGATACCTTGCCCACTGTGGGGAGCCTTCGAGATGGGAGCCAGGTTCATTCCCCCGAACCCATTTAGGGCTATTTATTTCTTCCTTTTCTGCAATCTTCAAAGCCCTATTGCAATGTGTATGCAAATCTGAGGGTGCCAAAGTACTGGGACACACTCAATCTCAGAGGCACAGTTCTGCTTTGTAAGCACTAAACACCGGGGCAGGATTGAAACCAGACGACTGGCGAGGGATTAAGGGTGAGAGATATGAAATAATGGGATGGAGTTGGACTTGAAAGCATGCTTGATCTTTGCCTTCCATCATCCTGTCCTTGTTGCTCTCCAAGGAGGAAAGAAAAGGAAGGGGAAAAGAGGTCAGCCGTATTAAGCAGAACATTCCGGCACGACATCCACCACTGTAGGGTTCGGGTTGTACGTCTGTTGTGCAGTCTGTGGTCCAAACTGCCAGCTGCTGGCCAGACATTAAGGGACTTTAGTCCATGGTCTTCCACATCCAGGCCTCTCTTGTGCCCTCACTGATGGTGATCTATCTGCAGTGATGGATCTACAGTGATCTCTCCCTGCCTCATTGACTTCAAGCCCAAGGGAACAGAGGAGAAGTGTGGCACAGGGCAGCATGAGAAGATGTGATTATCCAGTCAATCAGCTCTGGCTGGTTGGATGACAGGCTAGAAACTGGTGCTGGCTGCTTTGGCACTGTGACTCACCCAGGTGGAGACCAAAAAAAAAAAAAAAATAGTCACTCACTCGCTGACCAAGCAGCAGGTCACCGCTGCTGGATTACCATCAACACAGACATCAAAGCCAGGACACATGGAAAGGGAATCTTAGCAGGACAATCTGCTTGCCAACTGAAAAAACCCACTGAGGTTAAATAGTTTGAAATCAATTAATAACAATCATGTTGCCGTTTCACACAAGCCGCGCTCATTTTTATTCTTCTACTGACATCAGAATATTTTTAGCAATAACTGCATAATGAGGTTATGCTAAGTACCTGCTGGCTTGACAGGAAAGTCCCTCAGCATGCTGTAAGTTTGGGGGATGTCCAATGTTTATTCTCAGCTTTTAATTTAAGTTGCTATTGTAAGGGCTGTTGAGCTGACATGTTAGCCTCTTGAAACTAATTCACTGCAACCACAAAGAGCATCATAATAATTACTCTTTAATCTAAAACACCTTACCGTTCTTTCCTTTTTCAGGATACTGGACTTTATTTCAACATTCCCTTGTAAAATTTGTTGTTATGATAAATAGTAACATCAAAAAAGATCACTATTCTTATGAGATTTAGGGGGGAGGGTGTTACATGGCCCAAAAGAAACTATTAATAACTCTGAGGAGTGTCCTGATTTTCTTAAAAGAAGAACAGAGTGTTGAGATCTACTCCACACCCCAATAATGTGTACAAGCCCTTTCTAGATCATGTTTATGCTCCTCACACTGTGTCAGCTACACTGTCACTTTTCCTTAAATTACAGATGGATTCCAGGAATCCATTTGATTTGGTGCAAAAATTGCGAGACTATTAAATCTTATTATTAGTATGTTTAAGTGCACAGGTAGATTTGAGCATTTCAGCTGTTCTCAGATGATAAAAACAGTGGTCCTCAAAAAGTATTTGTTTACATGTTTAAATCTAACCACAAAACCACTGGGTTGTGCAGCGGTGTAGCAGAAATCAATACGAATTGATACATATTTTTTTTCCAGCAGATACTATGCATTTTAAGTGCTCAGTAAGAGCAGCAAATAAATATCAGCTTTCAGCTTATAAAGGACACTATGTGCCCCTCACCCTTGGTGCATCCTTTACTTTAAATCACATCTTCATTTGTCATTCTAACATGCACACAGGTGTAATAGCCATGTAACAGAATCTCCTGCAGCTCTTTCACACTAAACAAGTCAAAAATGAAAGATTGATGCGTGGAAAAGATCAATTATGGGAGAAAAGAGCCTTGAGGTGCTACTCAAGAAGAAGGTCACAGGAAGAATAAGCAAATCAAGTTGCCCTTATCACCTAATCCTGGCTATAATATAATATAAACTGTGATTAATCTGCAGTTCAAATGAATGAAAAAGTACAGAATGGCAAACAAAAAAAAAATAAAAGAGCCAATCTGTCACATGATATTTTTAGATCATATTTTTAGCTTCTTGTCACTCAGTGCCTGTTAACAGTGTTTAAGTCAAAGTGGCAGTGTTTTCTTCAGACAGCTCTGGGCAGCCCCAGGGAGACTCGGTCCCTAATAGACAGTGATGTGTTCTTTGAGTCGGTGCTGAAATTCTTCATCCACCAAGCTGACCGGAGCTGCAGCGCCTGACAAGACACATTAATTAACACAGGAAAGAAAAAAAAAAGGACAAAAATAACACGGCAAAAAATAAATAAATAAATAACAACCTAGAACAAAAAAGAAAAAAGATTTAAACGCTAACGCTTCATAAGTGGAAATGCATGCACTGGCTAACACACTTATTTCTAAGAACTTCAATTAAACATTTTTTCACGACACAATTAGGTCTGAATCTATTAAAGAAGGACCTGATTTTTTTTTCTTCCCCATTTTGCTTAAACATTAACTTCATTAAATGTTGATGGAATCAAAATACTTTCTTTTTGAATTATAAATCTACAGCCAAGTCCAAAACTTTATGTAAATGTGACTGTTATATTTTAATTTTTAGACAATCCAGACAAATATAAATATAAAATATCAGCATGACATTACAAAAACAGACTGGTGCTGTATGGTAATTTCACCTTGCATAGTTCCCCACAGCCTGTGTGAAATCATCCAGACTATTTTACACAACACTGTACATCTTTTAAAAAGTGTTTATTTTGTGAAACTATTTCCTTCAAAGCTTTTCCACACTAAATTACACCTCCATGGGTCTGGATATTTTTTTTAAATGATGCATGAAACTAAATAGCGCTGGGAAATATTAGAAGGAGAAAAAAAGTAATAATTGGCAGAAATAAAGTAATCAAAATAGCAAATAGCTATTGGTATCCATGCATGCACAGATTATGCCTTCACACTATCCTCATAAACCAAGATTGACCTTTTAAAGCACCTGAAGGGGGAATTAGAGCTTAGAGCTTTTTATTTGCATACACAAACAATCCAAGATGCATGAACAACGCTATTTAGCATTTAGAAAGGTGTTAAGAAGGGCTGGCTAGAGGTCACGTCATGCGATTCTGTGCGGAGGCGTTTTGTTGTGCAAGTCTGCGCTTCTCATCAGGCAATGACCTTCAAATACTGTAACACGTCGCAGACGAAGAGACCCAACACTCGTGTTTTCAGAGAACAGTTTGTCCTCACATACAGTGTGTGACACTGGCACTCGATCACGCAGCCTAAACTGTCTAATTTCTGTTGGTATTTACTGATACTGAGAATGTGTCTGTCACTTCAGAATCGTTAAACAGGAAGAAGGCTCACGTATTATGACTCCGGAGAAGTGATTATTAATTCATCAGTGTTCCTGAATAATAAATGTCAGAGATATTTACCTCCCAAAATATTGTAATGTAACCTCTTTGTTGAAACACACACACAAAAACCCAAACACACACACACACACCTATCCACCACAAATCCCACAACAAGATCTATTCCCTCTCCCTCCCTCTTCATCCCTTTCTTTCTGCTCTGTGAGGCAGGTTAATGAGAATAATAAAATCACACTCTGTATTTCCTCTGTGCCTTGAATGGCCTCATCAATTTACAACTGGCGTGAAATAGTGAAGTAGAAAAGAAACAGAAAAATAAAAAAATAAAAAAAAAACGCGAAGGGGGGACAAGGAAATCATGCATGTCTAAAGGACCTACGCTTCCAAAGCGTGCGTTTTATATCAGCCTGAATTCATGAGTGAGAAGGTTCGTTAATTAGAAACAACTCAGTGTGTGTGTAGAATCACTGCCATATTTGAGTTTGTCAGTAATCCAAGCCTGCCTCCATCTTCTCCCCACTACCCATTATTCTCCCGGGTGGCGGCTGGTGGCTGTACACAACACCACCGAGCAACTGTTAGGTACTCATACGCTTTTAGAACTGATATGATAAAACGTTACGTCCATGTCAATGCAAAGTGCAAGTCAGATATATTTCATTGCATTGATTGAATTCCACAGCTCTAGGATATTTTAATGTCAGGATCATATACTGGCTGCAGAGAAGAAACTGTAAACCTAGCTACATAACAACACAGCAGTAAGTAAAAAAAAAAAAAAAAAAAAAAAGATTGTCCAAAAACAGTAAGAGTAAGAGAAGAAGAAGAAGTAGAAGAAGAAGAAAGGTGAACAGTAACTTACTGGAGGTACAGTTAATCCTGATACAATCTAGATGGGGAAGAATAGATGAGAGATAAATTCATCTTTCAACGATACAGCTGCAGACATCATTAAAGCATACAGTCCACCCCTCTGGGGACACACACACGGACACTGTCCGTCCTCTGATGCTCTCACCCATGGCCCCGAGCTGCAGGAAGCTGGTCAAAGCGCTGCAGTGGAGTTGTGCCAGAGGAGCACAGCATGGTTTACAGGAAAAGGTTCCAGCGATGAGAATCACGCAAGCTGAGCTTTAGTTATGTGACATTGCTTCGCTTTGTTTTTCAAAGTAACTTGACAAAGTGTTTTTTCGCAAGCTGTGAAATTTCTGATAATTTGATATGATCTTTTTTTTTCAGTATGAGAGCATCAGATTTTGGTCAGGGTCAGACAGGGCCAGGTGGGAGGTGTTTTCGATTCTCTCTAGCACCGTATCTCTTTTTCTGTCTAATTTCCTATTCATTTATCTGTCCGAGCTTAATGACTTTCACATTTTTTTCACTGTTACTTTTTAACCTTTGTATATCGTCACATTCATTGGATCATATTTGCCAAGAATTTGTCTACTAGTAGTATTTGTAACAGTTGTGAAAAAAATTATCAAAACATCACCACATGTAGAACAATTTCACATGTTCTTTGTTTGTGTATTTAGATGTTTTTGGTTCTTGACATCTAAATATTCGATTTTTTATTCAACTAAATTTTATTTGACAGTCATAGTTACCCTTTAGATTGTGAATTACCATTTGATTTAGTATAGATATTAACTAAATACTACAACACAAACACAGTCAAATCATCTTTACCATGTTACATTAATTAATATTTTTGAAGGCAAAACTAGTTCAAATGTAGCAATGTGTTAAAATGTGAGGTGATTTAATTATTTATTTTAAGAGCCACTGTGTTCATGGACTGTAATATAACTTTAAGAAAAAAAAAAAAAAAGATCTATTCTGTTTAACTAACTGATGATCCCAAAATAACTGACAGTAGTTTGGGACAGTAACATTGCTTGACATGATAAGAGGTCTTTTCCATTATGCTAACACATTAGTGTATTGATTTGGCAAAATCAGTGGTGATGGAAACATATTGCATCAATAATGAAGTGTGGCAGGACGTCTTATTTATAATATTTTATGTAACCGTTAATGTCATCATCTATTTATTACTCTGCCTCTCAGTGAAAGCAAGACAAACAGCGATTGACAAAGATGGTTAGCTGGCTAACGCTAACGTATAGTATAAATGCAGATGATGCATGGATTTGTTTAATGTTGCTGTGTTGTGTGTATCAGCTACCAAGATGATACACATTACACTATAATCCTATTCAAATAGAACAGACAGCATTAGTCAAATTGTGTTTAGTCTGACTATATTTTAGAGCTTTAGGCAAATTTAGCGTATAGTGTCAAGTATAAAAAAAATTGAAATAAAATATATAGTAAAAGCATGGTTTCAGTTGCCTCATCTATCGACATGATTCCAGTTAATCAGATTTAGTCTGGTGTATTTCATGTCACTGTTTTGATTGATAGTAAGTGCTTTAAGACAATTAGTGTCTTTATCAAGTGTTAATATTACATATAGTATCTTTAAATGAGATTTTGAATGAATGAAGAGGCAGCACTACTGTATTGTAGCGCAATATAGACTGTCACTATTTCTGTATCTTTCTTTCTTTCTTTTTTTTTTTTTACCTCTCTTTCCTAAGGCTTAGCTTGTGTCGTGCTCTGAGAAAGGTGACCCAGATCAAACTCCCTCTCCTTCTTCCCATTTGGCCCTGCCTGTCGTGTGTTGTCAACCACAGCAGAAAAGTGGTCGCAAACAGCCAGAGACCAACGCAGGCCCTACCCTTACAGGGAATGCTCTGCTTTTTGAAAAAGGGACAAAGAAGACAGGCTTCAACTGGTGATGGCTGGGGATGAAGTCAGGGAAAACTCTCTCAAATGTGTCAAAGACGACTCAAAATGAAAACAAAACACGATGACCTGTTGTTTTTTTTTTAATCTTTTTCTTGTCTGAATTATTTGACTTATAGACCCTGTCAGTGTATGGCGCTCTTGCCTTCAGTGGCGGGACACATGCTTCCTTGTGGATGACAGCAGATGCAGACTGTCTACTTTGTATGCAAGGGTAAACGGCTCTGCTTAGGGAGCCCATTTCTGTTTAGCCAGTGGAAAGGAGAAATAGATGGCTATCATTTGTGCGGCATTGCTCTGTTTGAGAGATATCAAACTTTTCACAGGCATCATTGGATTCTTTCCTGAGCAAATAAGCACACGCACATACACACACACGCGTGCACACGCATACATGTTCGCACAGTGTCTTTCATTTTGTCCTCAATTTTCTGTTTTTGCTGGAGGCGGATGGGAGGGGTGGAGCATGTCTTTCCCTGTGCTAATTTAAGACACATTTGCTGATTTATGTGCAACCAAGCATTCCTTCTACCAGGATTAAAGTGCATAGGTGAACAAATGATTAAAAAACATATGTGCGCAGCTAAGGGCTGCGTTATATTAAGTAACCACTGGCTGAGAAGAGGTGTGATATTACAAACACACTCCTTCATCTTCAGGAATGAATATGAATAGGAATATGAATAACAACTAGAAATATTTGAAATGAAAGGGCACCAGGAAAGAATACACCAGTATATGCACTGTAAGGGCAATTCCCTTTAGAGTAATGCACATGTATGAATACTGATACTGATCTGAGGTTAGTGGATGGAGTGGGCAGCGAGCATTCCCTGCTGGGCGATGGCAGCTGTGTGCTCTGCTGGCAGTGAGCGAAGAGCCGCAGACTCTTGCCATTGAAAGTCTTTACACCATCTCCTTCTATTCAAAATGAATATATACTAAAGAATAATTGGTGTGTGAGTGTGTGTGTGCGTATGCGCGTGTGTGTGAGAGAGGGAGAGCCTGTGTATGCAGTTATGTGTATTTGAAAGCGTTATCAAACTTAATTTAGTTTTACTTGACACATGACTTTGCTGCTGCAGCCACTGTATGTCCGAAGCGTTACCTAAATTGACAGTCAGGCGAACGCGGCCACTCTCCAGCTCTAGACGCAAGCTGTCAGCCGAGTCCCGAGACGTGGTGGCTATTAAGATGCCATAGGCTCGCTGGGAGCGGAAGCGCAGGGACACATCCTCAGCTTCTGTGTGCATCACCACTGGCAGCTGGACCTTCATAAACTTACTGCCATCATAGCTAAGGATGGTCGCCTCTGCAGAGAGAAAGAGTAGGGAAGAAAATAGAGGAATGATGGGTCAAAATTGAGTGTAGAAGTTTTACAATGAAACAGCTTAAAATGACATAACTCTGGTGGTTATAATTTAATTTTGCAACTTTTAATCTCGATTTAAAAAAAAGAAAAAGAAAAGAAGTCATGAATATGTTTTCAAACTCTGCTCTGCAAATCAGAGGTCACTTAACACACAGTGACACAATCTCAAAAATGCTCCCACTGCAATAGAAGCTTTTCAGTGAGCTTGCACTGACTTGTCATTCAGCATCCAGTCCATTCACAGAGGAATGATTAGACCAAGAAGCTAACAAACACAGGGACAACTACAGTTCTGCTGGAGCACACTCACTGACAGCTGATGAATCTAACAATTAGGCTGCTAGAATTACAAACACAATGCAATAACATTGGGTCAGTTCAAAGTAATAAGTGGCACGTGCACAGATACACCATCCAAGAGGAGTGTGCAAACACTTGTCACTAGTCCAGCATCGCATAACACTGTGTACCGCCATCCAATCTCTCTCCAACGTCTGAGCTCTGTGCCAGTTAAAGTGGTGGCTGCCATCAGTGAAAACACAGAAAATGGTGTTGGGTATATGCTAGGACAGTAGTGTAAAAAAAAAAAAAAAAAAAACATGAAGTTGAACATTCAACTGGAAAGGAATTGATGGTAATTACATCACTACAAAGTAACAGAGGTTTTGTGAACAAGAGAGAACAAGTGGTAGCATTGCATCCACAATATTTGTATCCGCTACATAATAGTGCCAAACTACAAAAGGACAAATTGGTATTGACTGAGGAAAAAAATACAAACGGCGACAGAATCGTAATAGTCTGTGGACCTTGAATATTGAGCTTCTGCTCAGGGTGACTGCATTTACTCAAAGCATTAGGCAGCCGTCTGGAGAAATGCAGGGGAGATTGTTTAAAGCTGGCAGGAGGTTGTAACAGCATTTCCGGTAGTGTAACTAAACCAAAACCCAATAACAAAGCCATTACTGCAGTTGCAGTGCTGAAACAGATAGAAGGCGAACTGGAGGGACGGGGGAGATGGAGAGTGGTGGGGGTGATAGGGTACCAGTGTACACATACCACCTCATCACCACTTCCTCGTCACACAGAGCCAATGTCACATCCATCCCCTGGGATGGCTCCGTCACATTCCTCACCCAAATCCAATTTCTCCACACCCTCCTGGGGTATGCTGCAGATGACAGGGGCGTGTGACAAACGAGTTCTCGCTGCTAAACTGTCTGCTTCCTGCCAGGCAGCTAAAGCAAAGAGCTGCATTTGGAAACTGTTAGCAGATGCCTGGAAAAATGGAGCAACTGTTCAAACTCCTAATACTTGAAAAAATGTTTGTCACTGTAATATTAGCTAGCACTTAGACCCAGAGAGAGCATCTCCGAGCTGTATTTGACTTGTTCCCTATATGTAACTATGCTCCATACTCTGTACAAATAAACAGAGGCTGTGTGTTGTTCAGGTGTATGTTTACGCAGGGAAGATGGGACGTGAAAATCATTACTGCCAAACAATGAGTGACAGATGTGAGAGCTGCATTGTATAGAATTCCTGCTCCTGCATAAAACCTGACCTCCTGTAAAATGCCCGTCTGAAACAAGATCTGTTATATTTGTGAATAAAAAATTCTCAGGAAATAAAAAACAGAAGACGAAAAATTTAACTCAGCACTGTTGATGACAAAAGTATGTTAATCTGTTCTTTACAAAGTGTAAAACAAAGCATTAGCGCTACTTTCTAAAATATTCACCATATATAATGCACAGTATGGGTCATTATAATGAAAAATAAATCACTATCTAGAATCAAGGTGATGATAAACCTGCGTGATGTGAGCTTTTGCAACACCTCATATGAATAAATGACATTTTACTCATATGAATAATCTTTTCAAACTGAATGGATGGATGAAATTAATCACACCTGGAGTAAATATTGCATTTCATCTGAGTTGTCACCTCTACATCTGTCATCTGAAAGATTGTCTAAAAATGCCCATAATAATGATAATGAAAAAAAAAGAAATGACCAGATAGATATGAAAATATGCAAAATGACATGTGAGGGAAGCATTACCTAACACAAAGTGAGCACCTGTCAAAAATCCAATCCTGGAAGCTCCAGTCATTTTTTAATAGTGCGCCCGTGTTTAATATCAAAATAAATTGAGAGGACTGAAGCTGGGGTTTGTGTTAGTGCCAAACCAACAGGAAGCTGTCAGAGGGGAGATGAAGCATGCAAAACTAAGCCAAGCATTCATTTTCTGTCTGGTAAGGTACAATGCAACATAGTTTTTTCTGATTTTCACAAGAAAACAGGGTTATATTCTATGTCTGTGGTGGTATGTGTGGGGCTTTCGGAGAAGTAACAAATAAGTCTGTGCTATTAACGGGGTGGGGTGGGGGGAGTAATGGCAGGCAGGAACACAGTTCTTCTTCCACTCTCCCCCAAGGTGAACAGGCTCTGCAGGAAGGGAGAGCTGTCAGCTGCATGTCACAGGATTGTGATGTCCCACAGTGTCAGGGCAAGAGGCCCAATCCAATTCAAAATTTGCTGGAAAACAACTGCAAAAGCTTTTGGAAAATGTATGTTTTTCCAAAAGCTGGAATGTGGATGTTTTATAACATCCATAATAAACAAGAAGAAATGGCTCAGAGATATCATAAATAATTCAAAGCAGCTCATGTCTTCGTCACTGCAGCTGTCTTTGAGTGTCTTAGTATAGTATATACAATCTTAGGTATATGAGAATCTGTCTTTTGAGTGAATACCCCAAGACAGGGAAAACTATTCTCTTTCCATACAGAAAGAAGCAGGATCATCACTGGCCAGACAGCTGCTACTCTTTGACCATACGGCAACTTCATTAGGCCTGCGTAATGTGAGCGAAGACAAGAAATGGATTCATGCGTTCAGAGCGGTAGAATCTGCAGCTTCAGCGAGTCCTGTCTGGAATACACGTGATAGCCAAGATGGTAAAGATTTAGTATGTGAGAATTAGGTTTCTCAGCCCACTGAGACCATTAAAGAAGAATTACCATTTAGTTTAATGATTTACAAGATAATCTTCAGTCATTGGTCACTGCTGTGCTATTAAGGTCTTTCAACAAGACCTATTATCAGAAGTTGTAGAAACCGAACATCAAGACAGTGTAAATTACACTGTCTTGTCACTATGACCTTTTGACAAATACTGTAAGATTAATTTGAATGTTTCTCTTAAATTTGTGTACAAAAGTTGACTGTTAAGTTCACTCCCAGCCAAATCTTTATTCCACAACACGAGCCTCTATCCTCAGATAATCAACCCCTAGAACTCCAGACAGTCACATTTTCCATGTTGTTCAACCAATGTTCTGCGCATCTGTGCACATGGCTTAAGGCCGTGAGACGAACAATTTTCTCTAATTTGTGACATATATATCAAGTGTGGCGAATGGTGACTAACACACAGTGTTCTGTCAGAGGCCATGGCTAAAATGCATTTTAATGCTAAAACCTTCCTTTAAGGGCATTTCACAATTATGCAATAACATTCTGCACCTCTTACCTTTTGCTTCGGAACAATGGGGAATGTTTTTATGCTCTGAAAAGCAATAATTGTGCCAAAAAGAACCTGTTTTCCTACAGTTACACCAATTTTCATAATGTTTTGATACATTCTGTTGTTGTGACCTACGATATGGATGCCAGAGACCTATTATAAATACTGAGAATAACAGATGTTGATTCATGTAAACATTTCAGAAAGTTGTAGGCGTATGTATGCAATATGTGTGTTGATCCTCAGCATTTATCTTCATTCATCTCATGTATGTGTAACTACTGTTCATGTGAAACAATGCAGGTGCTGTCAGTGCTGAAATTCAGCATGTCATATCGCATTAGGGAATACGAGCATGTGCTGCAACGCACCTACTTCACCATCTGGGAGGCTGCTTTAGCCTCACACCGCAAGACTAATATTTGGGCTAATTAGCAACTGGAGGAACAATGAAGGGGAAGACATTTGGGATGCAAGGGGGAAAATTGCTTTGTCTGCTTAATTAAATCTCTCAAAATAGGGCGAATAGCTCCATGGTTCTCTTCTGAAACTCCACCTCCTGTTCCTTCCACTCATTGTTGTCCTCCTCCTCCTACGCCATATGCAGTAGCTACATTTTGCCACCGGGTGGTACACCATGCATGGATAAGTGAGAGCTGGGGTAATTCTTTTGACAGCTCCTCAGCCTGCTGGTGCCTGCTTCATCCTACCAGCGCAGAGGCAATCTGGAGCCATCAAAACAGCTGGCAGCACGCCGGGGCCCATCCTCCGTACCACTGCTCCCACTCACACTCTACACAAGGCAGAGACAACCAGGGGGAAAAAAACAGGAGAGTTGGACAGGGGAGCTGAAACGCCAGAAGACGCTTGAGTGTTAGGATGAACAGGAGAGGAGGTCACAGTGGAGTAGTTGATCCAAATGTAGGGGGTTTTGCTCTTGTTTTCAAATGAAGTTGGTTCAGATTATACTTTTTTTTTTTTTAATTCAAGAACACTCTACGGATAAGTAATTATCTTCCTGAAATGAAACTATCCATATCCTGTGCCCACTCTACCTCCCTCATGTACTATGCCCTAATTCCTGTCAACTCATTAACAAGAATGGAAATGCACATGTGGAAAATCAGAGCAGCATTGAACCAAACCTAACTGACTCGTTCAACAGAAACAAAGGAGATTTAGAATCTCTCAATACTCTTTTAGTTTAAATATCCATTTACTGTTTTAACATCAGCTACATTTGTGCATTCAAAAGGCCAATAATACAATGTATCATTACACATTCATCAGGGATTAAACTGCATACTTAACAGGAAACAGGAAAAGCAACATCTTTCTGGAATCACATCTTTGGTGTTATTTTGCTTCCATTTGACTCAGCAGATTTCGATCGGCGTCAAGCTGTCTCTTTATCATGTCATCAGCCAGACGTGTCACACATTGCAATTACAGAATATTTAGGCAACAGCATTTTCATCAGTTGAATGATTTAAGCACAGACAAGAAGCACGAGCACACGTAGAGCTCTGCGTGGGACGTGTTACATTCCAACTACACTTCTTTTTTTCTTTTTTTTTTTTTCTTTTCCCCAATGAGAAACTGTTCTGGCTGTCGTTCCTGTGCAGATGAATCACACTGTGATAACAGTGTCACATGCTTGGGCTCTTTTTGACATTTACCTTGATTATGCAGATGTTAACTGTTTTCGCTTATTTGCTGCTTTCGCTCGGTTGAGATTGCGTGATGTCTGTTCCATACATTCTGCTGCTACATAAAATCTTTACCACCCGCAAAGCATAAGAGATATATACACACATATACAAATAAAAGTAATTTTTCACAATAAATTCACAGTGTACAGCAGCTTTAAATGCAGTGAATATCCATAGTGATTGAATCACTGTTTAATTCATGAATGCAGAAGAAAATCATTTCATTATGCAACTGAGTTGTGATTATTCATTGAAAACTATTGAATAATATTCTCAGACCTTCAACTGATTTTCATTATCCACAAATTCTATGCAGTTATGTTAATTTGAGTTAATATTCCAAATGAACTATACATTCAACATATGATTCATTCAGTCTGATTATGAAATTAGAATAATTGCCACAGAGCAGATAATATTAGAAAGTGAAAGATGGATTTGGTCTCCTCACACAGCTGGTTGTTGTTGTTGTTTTAATCAGCCTAGATTTCAATCAAAGGGGTCAAAGGACAATCCTCTGGCCACCAGGCCAACAAGCTACTGCTGAATGAGCAGAAAATAGTGTCCATGCTGAGCTTTGCCATTTGTAAGCCAAGAAATGTCTTCATGACTGCCTCTTATTTTCAGCTACATTACAGCTACAGTAATAACAAATTGAAATAGGCCTACAGTAAAAAGAATCTGCAGTGGAGTGTTAAGCAAGATAGTCTCTGGGGTAGCTTCAAGCAAATGCAGTGCTTACTACAGACAAACACATAAACAGATATCGGTTATAAAGCTATAAGTTATGATTCTACCATTATAGAACACTGCTGAGGAGTTTGAGAAGATGGTGTTTTATTTGAGTATGAGCACCTATAAAAACTGTGATTTCCATATGATAAACTGCTGTAGAGTTAGATGTGTTCCAGCTAAGACACGAGCCTGTAAAAGTTGGCTATGTGACACACTTCTCCTATTTCTCTTCTGTGGAGGAGAGGGGGGATAAGTATTCTGCACCAGGTCTGGTCATGAGCGAATGGTTTGATGAGCCAAATGGTTAGAAGAAGACAGCCAATTTACAGGCTGGTGTGCATGGAGGACGTGACCAGGAGCACCTCAGTGGTGCATCAGTCACCTGCCACTCAACATGGTCTAACATCAGCCAGTAAACACTTTATGTACCCAGACTTATTCTGTCTGCCTCTCTCTGGTTGTCTATCTCCACAAGTACTTTCTTCCCCTGACTTACATTACTGTCAGTTTGCTAATGTCCAACGATCAGGCTGGATACAAACACTACCTGCTGGATTTGGTCTGATGATGCTGAGATGCTCAGCATCAACTTAAAAGAGCAAAAACCAAAGACTGTTTAATCTATAGAAGATATGATTATACTCGCTGTTTTTCTGGTTGACTTTGATGTCTGTTACATTCACACTTCTGTGATAAAGACAAAATGTAGAGAAGAAGAAGTGTGTCACTGTGCCACTGAATGATGTGCTTCCAAACAGCTGAGTAGACAAAATGAAACAAGAAACAAAAAGAAAAAAGTCCTACCTCTTTCACAGGAACGTCCTAGGTATCCGGTCCCAGAACAGTCACACACATAGCGGTTCCAGCCCTCCCTACAGATCCCATTGTTTTGGCAGGGGTTGCTCAAACACTGTTTGGGAGGCTCCTTAGAGCACGAGGGCTTCACCCCGGCAGCCTTCTGGACCTCGGCCAGGCGCCGGACATCCTTGCTCTGTCCGTCAATGAATAGATCCCTGATGCAGCCCACGTAGCCGTAGTTGAGCAGCGCTGTCCACACCTCAGTGGGGAACACTAGCCCCATTTTGTTCTCTGGCAGACCCCCAAGGAAGAGGTTGTCATCCAAGTCCAGGATCTCACTTTCTCCAGGGGCTGTGTAGGCAGTGCGGAGGGTATTGATTGAGATGGTACCTAGAAGAAAAAAAGTGAAAATTTTATCTAATTTACTAGACTGGCATATAGACACATATTGATGACTGTAGATGCCATATGAAATCCTCTGATCCTGAAGAAACATAAACATGCAGAGAAGACCCATTTAAAGATGATTTGATGAAGAAATTAGCCTAATTGGTGTTATCTATCTGGACAGGGTCAGGATTTTCTTCATTTAGAGTGACTGATGAGTGTTGATAAGACACATTAATCACAGGGCAGCTAGTCTATTAGTAGCCTAATCTGGGATCCCAAGAGCATCTTCTCCATTTTCTTTGGATTTCCCATAATAAATCTCCTTTATCTATAAAGCAGTGGTCATAAAAAAGAGAAGATGGGAAAAGAAAAATCATTGCTCCCTGTATCATTTCAGTGAACCAAAAAAAAAAAAAAAAAAAAGGAAAAAAAAAGGGAAAAAAACAACAACAAAAAACGTAGCCATCTTTTTGAACTTGATTAACGGACTGCAGGCTGTTTTTTCACCCTGTCTCTCCTTCTGTTTGCCTCTCCGACACATAAACCTGCAATGAGACTTTGTGTGTTTCCTCACCATGATTTATCGCTCTCATTCAGGTTTAATTCTCGATCTGGAGCACGGTAAACAACAGCGGACATGACTGGACTGTAAAACTGTGGAAAAGGGAAGCCTTACTGTGGGACTCAGACCGGGTGATTAATTTGTATATGGATCTGTTACTCTCTGTGCAGGAGCCACTGTGGATCTTTAATTAATGGCGGCTGCCTCCACTGCCCACATCCTCGTCCAGTAATCTATACACCATGCCGCGGAGGAGCCACGCGGGCCACCGCCTGGGGAGACTGGCAGGCTAAAGATGCTCAAAAGTGAAATTGCCATAAAATCATAATTTGCATTTTGAGTGGCAGATGCATGCCATGGCAGATATGAAGCAGCTATTAGCTGATTGCCTCAGGCTAAATGGCAGAGTCCTAACTGTTTGTATGCAGAAGAAGACTGCAGCTTTTAAGTTTCTTCTTTAGTCAAACAAGCCCTAAGCCAAAGTATTTTCTGCAGGGTTACTTGAGACACATTAGACATTAAATGGGGGTTTTTACATTTCATTGCAGTAACCATTATCATGAATGATTGTACATATCACAATTAATTATATGAATGATGAACATCTTTACATCTTTTCTCGGTGAAAGTACAAATTTGTAGTGGTTTTCTATGTTCCGTTCCTTGATCTTTTAAATCTAAAGCAGGGCTGCCACAAAAGAAAATGTATTGAACTTGGTGCGCGAGCTAAAAATAATCTTGGCTATGAATGTTTTTTTTTTTATCGCCAAGGTGAGCCAGCCTTCTTGCAAAAGCGCTTGAGAAAGACAGCTAAGGACCTAGTGCACAATGATTAACCTGGTCCCACTAACATGTTCCAGCTCTTTTCTCAGGGTCTCGGCCCCAGGCATCTGTTCCAGCACTTTCCTGCCGCCACCCACTGCCCCTGCTCTCTCCAGCCGCAGCTGTTGTGACTTCCAAGCTTTGCGCACTTGGCAAGGGCCACCCGTCACGCAGCCAGAACAGCTCCCTTCAGGTTATAGCTAACGAGCTCACTACATCAAACTCATTAGCGAGGAAACTTTTCTCAGAGTAGAGCAGGTGCCGGGCTGAAGAATGATGGTCAGCATGAATCGTGATAGAAATATAGACACAAATTCACTGTCAGATGTCAGCGTGTGACAATGAAGAATCTACAGTATGAAATAATTATGATTTGAATTCTAATTTGTGGATTATACATTCACAAAATAAATGCTTCATAAGTCATTATCTAAAGGCTTCTATACTTAAGCTTTATATGAGCTGTAACAAGCAAACAAAGATGCTATAAGTCTGCAGTAAGCATGTCTGTCTAAATTGATGTAAGTGCAAGGCAAGAGAAAGATGTCAGCATCTTTCAGGCTTCTGGTAGAGTGTTCTGCTCACTTGTCAAAGTCCTGTAAGGAAGTGTTTAAACACAGTCAAGCTATGTTAAGTCATGAGGCACTATGCAGTCCCATGGGGACATGTGCCATCATCAGCTGGTATGCAGCTTGGGAAACACACTGCAGGACTGCCTATGTTTGGAACACTAGTTATAGCCAAAAGAGGAAGGGGATGTGTCTCCTACCGAGCATAAAAAAGGAGGAGATGGATGCAGAACAAGATGGGAACATGGAGATAAAGATGTCTGGAAAGAAGATGAGGGGAGGGGTATATGATGACAGATAAGAAAGCAGATGAGGAAGCACAGCAGCAAATAATATCTTGAGACATAAGTACAGGATGTGCAGTAAAGGAGAGTTGATCAAAACGATGATGCAGGCAATACATGAAGATGAATAATGATGACAAAGAGCAGCATTCCTGCAAACTTTAAAACACTCTGACCACACTTGCACTCGCTCTCTCTCTCTCTTTCTCTATGGGCTGACCCATAAGTGGTACTCCATCATCAAACCTGAAGGCAGGGGTCCAAATGACAGCTCAGATCTCTCTCACACTTTCTGCATCAGCAGCCAGGCTCAGCTTGGCATGATGTACCCTAACCCCACTCACACATCCACAAAACATGTTAGACAGGGGATTACTACAATCCAGTTAGGGCGATACGGCCAAATCTCTCTATGTGATTGGATTCTCTGTAGAGAGAGAATCTTGTGAGTGGGCTACGAGGCTTGGGGATGTGTTGTCTATATGTGTGTGTGTATGTACACGCATGTGTCTGTTTGTGTGCCGTTTGCGTGTGCATGCCTGTGTATTGAAGTAGTGGTGGTGGTGGTGGTGGTGTGTGTGTGTGTGTGCCCACCCAGGAAGTGGGGCTATAACAGAGCAATGTCCGTGTAATGTCTCTGATGAGTGACCCAAGGCACTCCCAGCCCAGCAGCCCTCACTTAAAAGCAGAGTGTCTCTTAGCGACTCTAATGCATTGAGGTTAGAAGATGCTGTCTGAGAGCAAGAGTCCATTTACAGGCTCGCTTCCTGCAGGAGGAGACGGCTAAACTAAATAGGGCAAGGATCATTATCTCACCATTGTCACGGCTGCAGGAGGTGCTGCACATGGACTATCCGGCTGTAGATAATTACGTCTAGATGCTGTGTTGAACTTTTGTTTTTGAGTGATGTGCTTGGTGGTGTGTATTAATAAAACATCTGACACACAGATGAAAAGCAGAGCATACCATATGTTTCACGAGGCATGCTCTCAGGAGACTATTGAATTATGTTTTGATGTTTCAAAATTACCTTAAATCTATGAAGTATTACACAGTATAAAAAAGTCATATTATTGTATTATAGCTTTTGTGAGTCAGACTTTCATTGTGTCAATTTTACTTTTAATATGTTGACAGGGAGTCATTAAAGTCATTTAGGCTTATAAAGTTAACAAATTGTTTACAGTGGTATGCACCTCAAACATAATTATTCCCTTCTGCTTTTCTTTTCTTTTGGATCACCCTGTGCATATGAAAATTAGTAATTTCTGCACTTCACAAAGGTCATCATCAGCTCTGCTTTTATTCAAATATCTTGGTGTGTTAATAATTTTATTAGATTAGAAAAAATAAATAGAAATGGCCACATTTAGTAAAGTTTTCTATCACTCTGCTATTTAATGTACCATTAAAATTACATGCTTCCTGCGGGAATGGAAATCACATGAGGCCTATTCAGTATAAAAGCAAAAAAAAAAAAAAAAAAAAATCCATCGTTTCCACTCGAGGTGCAGCACACACACATCATTACACACTGTAAACAATTGTGCTCTGTGTAGATCAGGAAAATGTTGGGATGAAAGATTTTAGACTTAGCAGGGATGTGGGGTTTAATTGGCTTAAACTTAAAAGGTGAGCAAAGATAAAATAGCTCTGGTAAATTTAAAAAAAAAAACTACTATGTAATTCGAATCGCTGTATATAAGCCCTTCTTGCCATTTTACTCTCCTTATATGAAAAATCATCATATTGCCCAAACCTTTTTATGTCTCCTTTATCTTCCAGTATATAAGTGTTAATGTCTTAGACTTGAGGAAAGGAAAAAAAGTTATTCTGAAATGTCATTAGTGCACAGCTCAGCATAGTAACTGTCTCAGTCCTGGGAGAGACCACCTCCTGTTTCCATGGAAACTTAGGCAGGGTAGACAGAGAGAACAGTAAGAAGAGAGAGCTTGACTAAAAAAAAAAAAAAAGCATGCGTGTGAGCTTGTGTGTACTCTGTGCACAGTAAGTGTGCGGGGGTGGATGATGGGAGGTTACTAGACAGATAATGAACACAATGTAATTTAGAAAAACAGTGTTTCTTAGAGTTTGGTCTACCATAACTAAATGTTGTAGATTTATGTTATTTGAGAAGTCGCCCACAGCATTTTTTTCTCTCCCCTCATTCACTCTCACGTTAAGCAGCAGCTGGTCAGAGTTATACAGTATATTATCATATAGTACTATAGTCTATGGGCTCTGTTGCTATTTTAACAGTGTATATCGTTCAATTTACACCACAACTCGGAATTGCTTTGAGGTTTGGGGGGGGGTGTAATGAAACAGTTAATCTAATTTCCACCTCTTGAGATGGAGTGGAAAACATGGTCAAGGGGTATATCTAATTTACAGCATGACATTGCAAGGCCTTGGCTCTAAGCACACGCTAACAAATTGCTGCTTAGATAAGCAAATCAACAGGGACCACAGCAGAGCAACGCAGGGCTTAGAGGACACAATGGGACACAGGGCAAAGTTATTTTGTGGCAAATACTCTGAGTCTGAAATCCTGACGTGTGACACACAGGTACCACTATTTGAACATTAGGTTACTAGGATCAAAAACTTTTTATATTAAAAGACTAGAAATATTTACAAAGAGCATCTACTGTGGAGATATATTTACTGTCGCCCTGCATTTCTCAGAGAGAACAGTTATCTGTGACTTTACAGTAGTATTTTTCTTGTACTTAAATAATTTATCTTGCTGTGCAAGATAATTTATCTTGCACAGCAAAGATCTCAATATAGGAGAGTAATGTTTTATAGTATGATTCTATGATTCTATAATAGACATTCAGCAAACAGACTAGTCATCATTATAACAACAAACATGCAAATATTTATGAACACAGTGGCCTATGAAGCTTAACGTATCGCAGTTAAATAAAACATATGCATACATGCTGTCAAAGTGGTGAAAATGTTTTCTATATTTGCATGTGTTTACTTCTGTTGAGATACACTCAGGGTCACTGTAGGTACAACAAGAGCCTACACGTTCTTCAGCTGAAAATATTGTATTTGATCATGCACTGTAAAATTACCTGATCTGCCATCTCGCTGAAAGTCCACATGGTACCACTCGCCGTCATTGACTTTCTTGTTGACTGCCCTGGTTTTTGTGGTTCCTGAGCCCATGTCCAGCAGCAGGTACAGATGGCCATCCAGCATCTCAATTGCAAAGAAGTCCACCTTGAGAGTCTGGGGGCTCTTTGAATCCTTAGGCTGCTGCTTGGGCTTGCCATGGCTGAAGAGAAGAAGGCCGTTGGGCTCTGTAGTACGGAAGTCAAAGGAAATGGAGCCCGTCTTCTTGGCGTTCCACTTGTTGAGGATGATAAAAGACTCTGGAGTCTCGAATGTGATGGGGTCCAGAGTGGCCACGTTCTCACATTTAAAGGCCACGGTACCATGAATCTTCATCTTGGGATCACCCTGTCTGGCCAACCTGGACAGCTCAAGTCTCACGTCATTGTTTTTGTACACAACCTGAATTTGGGAGTAAAGACAGAAACTGAGTTCTGCAATCATAAGAAAATGTTACAGGCAATCTATCATAAAGCTTCATATCATGTGAAAGAGCAGCCGGTTACAATTGGCTTGGTTACAATTCACATTGTAACCAAGAAATTCATGACTTGTTAGTTAACACCCAATCACCTGTGTATGTGAAGCTCTGGGTCTGAATTGCATCAGAGTGCTTAGACGCCGTTAAACTTGACGGCAAGTTTAGTTTTTATGTGCAATATCCTTCCAAAATTGAGCGAGCTGCGTGTGAAAAACAACAACTGTCTTTTCATGTGCAGGCTTTGCACCGATCAACCCCTGGGAATATTTGCCAAGTCTGTTTTTTTTCTAAATTTTTCAATTTTTTTAAATAATTTATTTGTTTACTTACTCTGATATCACTTTCTGATTGTTTGTGTTTTTGATGAGAGTCTTGTTGTTTGGGCACATTATTTTTGTTTGCCTGAGGCTTCAATCACTTAGTGTCTGGTTTGAGTATCTGCTTCTGATGGTCATTTTTCATGAGAAGCATATACACTTGTGAATATGGTTTATGCCTGAAGGTGATCTGATTGACTGAAGCGCTGCATGGCTATAGTTGATAACATAGCACTGTGCAGACTTTATTCTATTTTGTCCAGCACCTGAACAAAAACATTTTTGCTTATTTTTTTCTTTTCAGTGTTCCCCAAACATCACTCACATCACCTTGTTTTCTTTTCTCCTTATTTGAAGCTTTCACAACACATGCATGCACACTGTCTGGCTGGATAAAGTATAAATAGTTGAGACATCCATTTTTGACATTTAGCTGAAGTGAAAGAAGAGACAGTCGGAATTTAAAGGCGATGGTGATAATGGTTGGAGAAAATGATTCCATCAGGTAGCTTCTCTTGGGATGGTATGTGAAAAGTGAGATGGCGGGTGATAAATCTAATCTGCTGCCTTGATTGCAAGTGTGGAGTAAAATGCTGATCAAGGCCCCTGTTGGAGCTTGTGATTAGAATAAAAGTGGGCAGACGATGGATATGCCTCTCTAAAGCAAATTAAAACCGAGTGAATGAGCTTACACATACACATTTGGTATACTGCACATCACTTAGAAAATGGATCAAACGCAAACATAGATATAGTTTTATAAAGAAATATGCTATAATGTCATTAAACTACCAATTAAAGATGGGTTTGGACCCTAATTATATTGCACAGTGCCAATATCAACTGACCAATTAGACATTGGCCATTTTAATTTAATACTGGTCTTGTGGTTAACTTCATTTGTGTATAAATCTTTTAATGTGATGTCTTATAGTTTTATGAAGACAATATGAGAGGAATATCAAATTATCTTCTGCATACTGAAAGAAAGATGCCCCTGAACTAAATCATACAATCCATACGTGTGTGTGTGGGGGGGGATGTCCAAGGACTCCATGCAATTCAATAACTGTTAAACAAAAGTGCTACTGTAATTAGCAGCAATCTTACAAAAATTAGAGACAGCCATAACCTCGTCATTATCCAATTTAGACAGTGAAAGAGTATGTGCTGTAAGTGCAGCTGCAATAGCAAGGATCCCTTGGTCCATTATTCCCTCATAAGAAACTCATTAACACTAGAGAATGTCAGAATTGTTTTCATTAAAACATCAGTATGGTCATATTATTTACCAAAAACCAAACATATTAGAATAATACTAATAATATAACCTGTAAATTACATAGCAAATGCTGAAGACAGGTAGAGGGTTAAAGGTGCACAACCAGGGTCCGTGCCCTCTCCCTATACAGTCAAGTGATGGATATTCCCATTGTGGTATGTATGTATTTGCATAAAAAAAGAATTCCGATGGTAAATCTATATCACTGTCAGTGGACCACATAAAATGAGTTACAGCTGTGGAAAACACTGGTTATGTTCTTTAGTTTGCTGCCATGATAAGCGTTCACCTGAAAAAGGGAACACCTCCGATGGGATTGCATTTGCACGGAGCATTATGTTTATCACTGAGTCAGATCTACTGAGTCTAACTGTTGAGGTAGATGGAACTCATAGCTATGCATCAGAATTAGGTAAGCTCAGGCTTAGTTGCTTGTAAATGCTTTGTGACTGACTGTATCGGGCCGCATTTTACTGAAAGGAAAACAGATAATGGCAAGCCTTTATTCTCACATCATTATCTTCCCTCAAACAAAACTGTATCGTACAGTACGCTCTCAAGTCTGTCACAAAGCCAAATGGAATGTTTTAAAGATTTTATAGACATAGGAGTGTAATAAAATGGTAATTTGATAAGAATGTCCTGACACCAGAAGGAATGTAAAAGTGACTAAAGGACTAAATGATGATGTCTCCGCCCGTTAGACTTTAGTCATGTAGACTAAAGGTGCAACAGATACAGCCAATAAACCCAAATCAATTCTTTACAGTCAAGACAAAGGGCACCTTTCAGAGTCAAAGGAGCTTTGGTCTGAGCTACGACTGGTGCTGCACTAGTAGTGCTGCACTAATTTGTCATCAAGCTAGGGGCTGTGACAACTGAGCTATTACTGCACCACCGTTTGTTTTGCCATCAGCACCAACAGGCAGGCGTGGCAAACTGGAATCTGCAAGCAAATACTGCAACAAGCCACTTGGGAATGTGCCATCAATCAGGGCCTACAGCACATGCTGTTAAACCACTGCTCATATGTTATCACGACATGTGCAGAAGCTGACCTGAGATGGGGTTTCTGTTTAATTCAGCAGACTGGATGAGGTGACACAGAAAGCTTGTCAATGTACTAAAAATGTCAGAAGTAAATTAAAAACCCAGCAGATGAAAGTAGCTATGTATTTTACAGCACACAGGCTTTTTTACTTGGTATTGACATCTGCATTTGTCTGGTAAAATCAAATAGGGAAATAAAAATAATCCCATGAGCAAATAAAAGATATTCTGTCTGTCTCACATTTCTGCTGAACTATCACAGCTCTGCACCGTATTTGAAGGTTTTTGAGGAATCCAATACATTGATCCCAGGACAGTAAGAGCATCCACTGTGGTTAGGCTGATGTAGAGCAGTGAGGGCAGCTCAGTGGGGCAGGATGTCCATGCTTGGGGCGTACCAGTCCCATTGCTGTTGTTACCACATGTGCAAGTATTTCAGAGTATTTAACTAAAACAGTCCCTTTTACAACCAGACCTCTAATGAGTTGTGCACGATTTGTGTGTGGACATGTGGTCCACACCCTGCCTCCTCATTAAACAGAGCTGTCTCTGATCTCGACTAAAGGTCCACTGAGGACGAAAGCCTGCGCTTGAGGTGAGAGACAAAATGTAGGACACCAGAGGAGCATGAGGAGCTACAAAAAAAGAAAACAGAGAGTGATGAGGTAATGGGGAACATCTATTGAAATTAAAAGATAAATGAATGGATCACTTTGCAGTGCTTTGGAGATTTGCCTGGTGGATATCTTTGTATATCCCCGGTGGCTCTTGAGGTAAACGCTTTAGGTCAGAATCCCTATTAACCAGCAAAAATAAAAAAACAAAAATACTACCATAGCTTAAAATGAAAGGTATAACTTATGAACCCTCTGGTGTGGAAATTACCTCTTTCTTGTCTTCCCTGTCCTCATCCCTAGGGATAAATATAAAGACCATATGCATATACAAAGAGGAATACAATATAGGCAAAGGTCTGAGTGATAAATAACATGCTGCAAGTCATGAACCTGATTCAAAGGTGCTATTACACCACTAAGCACCCAAGATGTAAAATGTGCTGAATATATTACATCACCTGAGAGCAAATGTGTCAAAATATAGTGATGTACATTTCAGTGCCTTGTATTTTCAGAGGTGAAGGTTTTAACTCAGGCAAATCATTCTGCACATTTAAAGCGTTTTGATGTTACATACTACCACTTATCGTGGTCAAACATAATAATAATAAGATTAGTCATTAGACAAGTAGTCTAGGACTGCTGCATTTTCCTCCAGTGTGGAAGAATAGTGAGGTGTTAAGTGTGTAACTGAGCTATTCATGAAAATCCACCTGCCTGATCTCAGGATCACCGCTGCTCTTTGAAGTGCACCTGACAGAGCTGTATGAAGCCTGTGGTGAATTCTGCTTCAAGACAGAGCCCTACATGTGTGGTCACGTGGAACAGCATGCAGCTTGATGTGCATATGTCTGTGTATGTATAAATGTATGAGTAGTGGATGAGTCTGTTTGCAAGTCGTCTTATGGTCAAGTCAATCACATCCTGTCCACCACCCAGCCTCACAGTGTACACAGAAGTGGTGTTTACCTCCTTGAGGCATCCCATGAAGTTGTTGCTAACTGGAGATCCAGGCAGGTCAGCTGTGCTAGGACTCCCTCCAACATAGAAAAAGTCATCAGAGCCTAGCATGGTGTAGTCTTCTTGTGTATATCCAGTGGTGGTCAGAATCCCATCCACGGATATTGTTACCTAGACAACAAAGCACATGGAAAGGACATGCTATACTCAGACAGCCTATACCGTGTGCTGCAATATCATTGCCTTTCCTTCTTGTTGTCAACGACAGACTTCCCTACATGTTTTTTTCTTTTTTTGAAACCCATTTTCATGTCTGTTTTCAATGTCTTTTTTCTTGTTTTCTTATTATTATTTTGTCCAGTTTGATTAGTTGGAAGACTGCAAGCCTTCAAAGAAATGCTGTTCTAGTTAGAGAGTTAGTGATCTGCCCATACTACAGTGTTAGTATTGCTCCTACTGCAACTTAAAAGTACTTTAGCAGACACAAAAATGGTGTTAGTAGAATGTTATCCAGGTTAGTTTAACTATTAATTCAATATTAGTAAGTCATTAGTTCAACAAAAGAAATCATAACATGCCGCTTGGTTAGAGAGGGAGCACATGCTATGAAAGGCACAGTCACTTTTTATTATAGGACAATGACTGAGGGTATTAGAGAAAATGGCAGGCATGCATTTGTCTTTTCTTTTTGTTTCTGAAAATACAAAAAGAAAAATTTCCCAAATTCTAGCCTGGAATACAGAATCAGTATTTCGACACTTTCCACAGTGTCAAATGCAAATAACTGCTGATGGACACTTGCAAAACCACAAAGAGAAATAAGAAAGCACCAGAGAAGCACCAATGACAAACACAGCTGGACTATCACATTCATGTTGACAAATGGGCATTGTGACGTTTGCAACACGTAGTCAAAGTGCATGCCATGCAAAGTGAATGGGGATACAACTGGCTGAGCCAAAGAGCATCAGGCCAGCCAGACAGGAGAGGGTCCTCATTATTAACCACAGCTTGATGCAAAAGGCTCGAAATGATGCTCCTAAAAAGGTGGATCAAACAGAATTGGACAGGAAACAAGTGAAATAAAGAGGGTGAAACCAATGAATGAACCGATAAATTAAAAAGGATTCGAAAAGTAAGCAGAAGAGTACCAACCGCAATTTCCCTTTTTTTGTAAATGACGTCTACAGTAAAAAAAGAAAGAAAAGAAACACACGGCAAACCCAAACTAAGAAACAATTAGAATGATATCTACCGAACAATGTAGTTTGTTTACCATAGCGTGTCCAATGCCTGAGTGCTTTGTGGAAAAGGGGGGAGAAAGGAAATTAAAAACTGTGAACAGAATAACGATTGTTACTCAAATAATATATGATGGTCAATACTGTTAGTACATTGTTAAACGGCAAAAACCATACTGGTTAGTAGAATGGCACATTCCATGAATGATGTTAGTTTGTTTCCAAAGCATGTTAGTAACATAGAGGAAAAAAGGGCAAAATAAGTTTAACAAGAAAAAAGCAGACCAAGGAAATAACAAGAGTGCTCCACAAGAAGTATCAGAGCTCAACCAGCACCTCCCTAAGTTATGATGTTTTTGCACCATGTCCTGTATGTGACAACACTGCTATGTAGCAGAAGAAATTCTCTTACCCAAGTCCTGATAAAAGATTGTGATTGACAGACATCAAATGGTTCATAAGAAAGAATGCCTAAAGCACATCAGTTGACCCTCTTAAACAGTCCCAAGTTCAAGACCATTTTAAAGCTTTGTTTCTTTTGTTGGTATTAGTATTCATGTTCTTTTGTACTTGGTTTTAGGCTTGAGACCAATCCACTGTATCAGACTTTCCGGCGTTCATACAATACTGTACCTCCGTTTGGTCTTATTGATGAACTTTAGGATCACTTTACTGCAATGAGACAAAGCAAAGAAGACCCTGACACAGGATGAGGAGGATGGCAATTTGGATTCCCCCACAGAGCATGCACTCAATATGCTTTGGTTTACTTCCACAATTCGAATGCAGTGAATGTTCAAGCTGGCCAGATCCTTAGGTTTGCCAATAATCAATTAGCTGATTATGCAAAAGAAGCAGCTTTGGTAGTGAGGTGAAGACAAACATTTCTCACCAATGAGCAGGAACAAATCTAGTAATCCTGTTGTTGTAATGATGCATTTGTAAAGCTTGGCCTGAGTGCCATTAGAAAACTTAACAAGTATCTTATGTAGGACAAAATAATCAGTTTGACAGTCTAGGGTAAATGTGTTGTCCTACTTAACAGGCTAAACAGTCTAAGAGGACTTTTGTATATGGTCGGAAAAGTAAAAGTATAATTTCCTCCCGCCCAAAGTCTGAATAAGGCCATGCAGTCATCCTTAAAGATAAGGATTGTGCTTTTTTTCTTCTTTCTTTTTTTTTGCTAGGGGTATCTTACAACCATCTTCCAAGTTATTACTTGGGGATTTTCTTTCACCTCGATAACATCCACAGATAACACCTCTGAACCCAAAGATACTAGACACAGAGAGACTGATCATATTCTAAAAATGATACACTAGATTTAACAGTGCCACAAGTCACCAGTCAGCTGTTATGAAACAGCTGTGACCAATGGCCCAATGGCAATGGTGTTCAGCTTACTGGCTCCTTGGGGTTTTCTTCAAGAGACACCTGCAGCAGTGTTTAGTGCTCCTGGGATACGATCTCAAATGCCACACAATCGACTCCACCTGTGGCTACTCAGGCCCTGGAGCGCTGGAGAAAACCCACTGTCCAGCTGTAATAAGACTCCCTGGCTAGAGTGAGCCCAAACGCATCAACCTACTGTAAATGTTAGCAGTGATCAGGGTTCTGTTATGATGGTGGCAGTTTTTAGCCAACAGGGATATGAAATTCCAACCACACCAAGTGACCAAGAGATAGTTCACATTAACTGTCTTCGTTGTTAGTGCTGCTGCAATTAGTGCCACTTGCAGGGTGGCAGCTGCAACCTGACACCATTTAGTGTGTGTTGGTCAGGTACAAATCATGTAATTTGTTTGCAAGAGAGAAAAAAAAAAATCACTTACTGATCTCTGCAACTTCCTGCAAGCCAAGAAGATCTGTTCTTACAGTTGGATAGGTTTAGATATTTGACCAAAGACTGCTTTAAACTTTTCCTTCATCCCCTTGGATTCCTCCTTCTTTGGTGAGAATCAGGCAAAAGCTATTTTGTTGATACTCTGGCGAGGCTGCTACCAGCGGCACAGGCGGTAGGGTGACTAGAATGGGCCACCCCCAAGTTTAAGTAATGTAAGTGGCACTGGCTGCCGGATGGGATTTCTAATCTTTTGCTGTCTGAGCTCATTGCATTGTCACTACATAGTGTCTTAAGAATTATTAATGTAGAGGTGAGTCAAGGCCATGTAAAAGAGCCCATTAGGGCAATGAGATTCAGTTGGAAGGATGTGTCTTTGCTGGGAAAATTTTTGATTTTCTAGGTGTAACCCAATATATACTTATATACCTATATAACCCTATATATACCTTGATATTTTTTCAAGAACAGGAACTTCTTAAAAAGTATACTGTGTAAAATGTTCCTATTCAATTAATAGTTTTCATTTTATCTTGCAAAATGTTCCCTACACAGTGAATATCAGCCTTAATATAAGTGAGTGCACATAACTGTACTAAGACCTTGACTCAGTACTCAGATGTGATCATGTGACCAAATGTTTTCATGACAGAAAAACAAACCACTTCCCTAAAATGAATTTTAGCACAAACTATTCCAAAAGAAGTTACTTTTGAGTTCAGTCATGTTTCAATTGCACATGAATACTGAAAACTGCTATTTTGTTTCAAGGGCATGTGGACCATTGTAGCACACAGAGTATAAACTTAAATGTAGAACACATTAACTCCAAATAAATGTCATTCTTTGCCTTTGTTTTCAAAGCCCTGATTGAGGTTGAATGCTTTGAATCTCATTTTAAAAGCAATGTCTCTCTATTCTCCCTCAAACTTTAACTTAATAGAGCTCTTGATTCACATCTAGATGTCCCTGCTCAATAGTGGTTCTGTTTTATCTCCACCATAAACCACCATGATTCAATTTAGCAATCCAATTACAATGTCTGGAAAAAAACAATATATTGTATGATGGTAATGATTTAAGTGCATTTGTTTTGATTCATTTACTGAGTCTCTGCATCATCCTCTGTACTGTTACCTGACGTAGATTCCTTGTTACTTTGACATCATGCCAATCATTGTCATTAAATTTCCCATTGACTGGCTCCACAAGAGCTTCAAAGGCTCCAGACCCCAAATTAATGACGAGTGAGACAGCCCCATTTTTCAGTGCCAGGTTGACGTAATCAGCTGATTTGCCCGTGTGCAGCATCAGTCCATTCCTCTGTAAAGTTTTGAATGTCAATGTGATTTCATCACTGCTGCTTTGAATCGGGTTCAAGGACAAGTCGTAGCAGAAGAACTCAGATCCTTTGAAGGTTGCGACGTATTCTTCTTTTCCTGCAGAGACAAAGACAGAGAAATATGTTGCATTAACATCACAGCTTCTTGGATGTCTGTTGGAAAGCTGTCAGAGAAAATAGAAGAGAGTGTCTCAAAAATGTTGGATTAATAATAAACACTGAAATTGCAGAGAGGTGTCAAGCTGGAATGTGATGAAAGGTACATTTAGAGATATGCTTACTAGCATTACTTCAATGACTGTTTACTAGCTAGTACCCACCTTAGCCAGAGAACAGAGGAATGTAGACCATAGCACAGCATTAGGTCATACTTACGATATATACTTTAAATACATACAACTTATATTTTTGGACTTCACGTGTCAAACTAAGGACAGGTACCTTATAAATGCTCATGCTCTTCTTCACTGATTTATCATACAATATGGCTTAGCTTTCTGCTTTTCCTTTAATTTGTGACATCTTATCCCACGCTATTGTGTCAGTGTGATCCAGGCCGGGGGTGATGTAGTTCTCACTGCTACATCAGCAGTTGCAGTTATAGACTACAGCTGCAACCAATGGCAATTACAGAAATCATATAGTGTCTGTGTGCTCTTTTAATACAGTTTGCTAATAAAAAAAAAAAAAACTCACTTTGTGAATTTCATGAGAAAATTCAAGAATAGTATCTTAACGACAGCTCACCTGATCCAAGCCCAGATTCTAAATCAATCAAGTCTAAATCAATTGTCTGACATTCATTGTTATCAGCAGATAATTTACAGTCTGCACACACACCTCAACCAGCTACACAGACAAAGAGGGCCATGCATACGTGCTTACAAAACTGACCACTGAGCAGCAGCAAACAATATGAATCCTCTCAACTGAAATAGACAGTACAAACACTGACTGACTGAGATATACTTCTCCTTTTACATAAAATGGACCACAGGAATCAGCTGTCTATTAGATTCATTACTTGTTGGATTGATGTGTGTGAGCTTTGGCTGTCTTTGGAAAACCACAAGTAATGAGAACAGACAGACTGAAATCTCTTCAATGGAGAAATTCAAAACTAATGTGCACATGTATGTTATATTGCTAAGGACCACATTTAAACAGGGACTCCTGGGACTTAGTGGAGATGTAGGTCGCCGTTTGAATTAATTTCTTACATAAAAGAACATTTAATACCTTTATGCGTAAAGATTTATTAATAAAATTCTCAGCTCTTTTCTGTAATTCTCCTGAGCCATCAGTAGTGTTGTTCAGCTACCTCTTACTTCTAACAGTTGTATTTATCCAGTTTCCTGACAAACAATCTCCCAGAATACAACTGCTGAAGCATAAAGTGTAACAGTGACAGCTTCATATGGACTCCCCTACCATAAAAACAGAAAAATACTCATTTAATTCAGCTACATATGTTCCTCAATCTACTCGAACAAGTCAACGCTCATCAACCATCAGACATCTGCAGATATGACAGGGGGCTTGACAAAGCACAAATAACCTTGAGGGAAAAAAAACCTTAACACTGTTATTGTGAGATAAAAACAAAACAGCACTGAGCGTTGGGGGGTGACGCATGCAACCGCTCATTAGAAAACGTTTAAAAACAGGTTTAGACAGATAACAAGCCATTAAAGCCACTTGCAGAAAATAAACCACCAAAACACAAATGGACCAAAGCATTCAATTATCATAAATGGGAAATGCTGAACATTTATATATGCTTGCCAAACACTCACATCCAAATACACACACATACACATGCTTAGAGTAGCATCCAGGCATGGATACAACAACGTAACAAATAAAAGGGGTTGCTGTCCACAACAATTTGTCACCTCATTGATTCCCCCTTAAAGGCAGTATAGTGCACCTCTGGGAAAACTACAAGGGGCTGTAATTGAAGTTGACTGGATTTCACCACGCTTTGGTCTTTCCCTCAGTGTCTGAGCCCTCTATCAGTGAAAATGAGAGACCTCTACCCTCTTCACTAAACCCAACCAACCCTGCTCCATGAGCTCAGTGCCCACATAACAAATAGAGCCAATACTTTAGGGTCATTCTCATCTTTTTTTCCACACATCCCCATGCTTGCACTTCACAGCTAATTCCCTTAACCAATGGAGAATGAATTGTGTGTGTACAGCAGGGGTGTTGTTAGAAATTTACAACACTTGGGGCTCAGCCCAGATCAAGTTTCAAGTCTGGGGGTGTACATGTCCTTAAAGACTCATATTTACATTCAAACACTGGCCGTCTGGTTCACTCTGGTGTAAACATATGTGGGTTGAAACGATTCAGTCTGCAGTATATTTCTAAATCCAAAAAGCAATCAGCTTGTCCAATGTTATGCCTCACTCATTTCTACAAACTAGTAGAAGTGAAGGGAATGAATGTGACAGGATTGTACTTATAACTCACAAGCTAACTAACTAGATTGACTCTGGCAAAGCATGACATGTCAAGCTTTAGACATTTTATTGCTTTTGGAGGCATTTCACCATGAAGCTCAAGCCAAGTCAAATGTCAGATCATCCATCTGGCTACTAATAGAAGCCATCTCAGTCATCTCACAACCACACAGTTTGGTCCATTTAGCCATTTGGCCATGTTTTGATATAAGCCACTATTCTAAATAAACTATATTTCTTCTTTGAGGAAAAGAGGCAGAGGCATACACTCTGCATGTATAGTGTTTGGTGTCCCTATAAAGCCTAGATTTAAATTAAACTGCATTGTGCATTGTTTTTATGAGGGCAAACTTCATATCAAATTTACAAGACACCTTTATGCTACGCATTAGCTACTCTACAGTTCACATCACCAACATGGTAGCTTATGATAAGTTTCACACCACCTTCAACATTCAGCTCCAGTGTTGTCTAGTGATTTCAAAGAGCATTGGTTTGTCTGTTCTGGATTACTGGAATAACATGACAGTGCACAATGGAACAATGTATGGAGACACACAGATATTACATCCTAATGTCTATATCTATTTTAATGTCACATATACTGTAGAATATATACAAAATTACAGTTGGCAGTGAATGGCAGTGCCCCCCCATTTGATTTCAGATACAGGTAGCTACGCCAAATGCAGACATGCAAGCTGGATTGCATCATGGTGCGTAGCTCAAGGCAAAGAGCAGGATCATATAAAATATTGACCATTAAATCAAAAATACTCCACCCTCTTGAGCAGTAAGAACATTCTGAAAGTGAAAAGAAATATTTTGATTCCTTTTACATATGTGTAAAAGGGATAACAACTTGTATTTAACTCCACAGACTGCTATATGCAAAGACTGTTCCGAATATTTAGTGCACTCACAGTGTGATTTCCAAGTGTTGACAGGTAGCCCATAGCAACACAACTAGTGAGGAGTATGTATCTCTGTGCGTTCATCTCTTTCAAACACAGGATCAGAGCAGACACAAGAACCTGCAGTGTTAATATTTAGCAGCCGACATGTCACTCAGATGTGTCATTTTTCTTGCAGGAAAAAAGGCTACTTGATCTTGAAGAAGACAACTGTTTTATCACTGTGTTCTCCTGGGTATTTGGGGCGTGTCCCAGTTGTCTCTCTGGGCTGTACCACAGTCTTCAGTCAATCAAGCTACAGCAAGCTAGCGGCATCTTAATGCCCTTGAGTCATGACACTGAATGAGAACATGGATAAGAGCAAGCTCCTTTAGTACTGTTTCAGAGAACAGAGGATGGGAGAAGACATGAACAGAGTGAAAGTTAACTATTTGGGAAAAGCCACAAATAGACACAAAGGTAAAAAAAAAAAAAAAAAAAAAAAATCATAGCTTGTTGTTCCAAACCTTTCCGACACAAACAATGCCTGTGTCACATGCAGTTCACACTAACATCTCCACAAATTGTAGAATGTGCAATCAGTAACACATATTGTAAAGACTGCACGCCTCTTATATTCATGACACATGTAGCAAATATAACATATTGTGCCTTTTACCCCCTGATTTCCCCATAATGTCTTCTGAAATTTAGGATTCTCCTCTGCAGTATAAATAATTATTAATCAATAGCATGTAATTGTTAGTGCCATTTAGTAGCCTAATTCGCTATGGTCACATTACATTTGTGGCTGTGGTGCAGAACAAACTACCCATATTGATGGAAGTAATACAATTATTCACCACTCAAATTAAATTGATGTCACAGAGTCAAAGAGGTACGGTGCTGCATGTGGATACGACAAGAAGGCTAGGTATACTTCACTGCAAAAATACAGGAGGCAGCATAAATGTCTCCTCAGTATCATTTAACCCTCAGTTAATAGAAGCTGAGTACGTAAGGCTGACTTACTCATTTATTATGAAGCGCCACGGTGCTACAAGCGGGAGCACGTCATATGTACAACAGTGCCAGCATGTGACCAAGCAACCAGGAGGCTCCTCATCAGTCACTTTTTCCCTGACACTAATCTGGCATCTGCTACTCTATGGCTGCTTTTTAAATTAGCTTGTACCCAGGGGAGCACGCTGCCTGTCAACATCAAATCATGACACAACAGTCTGAAGCAGACTTGGCAGGATGTGAGAAAAATTACCTACGTAATGAACAACAGGGGAAGCTTAGACTTTAATTGCTGTTATTCCAGTGGGTGACATTTTTGACCTGATGGTGTAAGTAATGGATTTGGAAAACTGTGAAACAATGCAAAATGACAGAAACGCATTATTCATTAATGAAAAATTACTTATAATGTTGTGCTTATGTATGTTTTACACATACATATGCTGTCCATGACTAAGCCAATTAAGTTAATATCTTTATTAATGACAAAATCTGATACGATCATAGGATCACATATGACAAGCAAAGCTATTTTAAGGAGCTGGAGTAGAGAATATTATATGCATCACTAAAACAGACATAGTAATTATGTTGCCCATCTCAAATGCTGTGGCACTGGTCATGACAGTCTCCAGCATTAACTGTGGCTATAGCACAACACTGTATACATCTCTTTTTCCCTGTCAAGGATCCCACCAACACCCACACCCACTCTTCTTCGCACGACTAGCAAAGCCCTTCTTCAGCTCTCGGTAACAAGCTGAAGTAAAAGGAGTTTGTTATGCTATGCTCAGGTTCAGATGAAGTTCATAGTTCTGGAGAAAAAAAGTCTGCTACATTTCCAAAGTATCACCTGTGGATTTGAAAGGACTACATGTACCGTGAATAAAATCGGACACTACACCAAAGTCATTTAATCATCTGTGGCAAAACTCAGTGACTGACACTGTGAGTTCTCTCTGCTTTCTGTTTCCTTGTTTGACTGGAGGCCTATTAAAATGATACAGAAGTTAGTGTCTGGCAGCCTATTAAAATGATAGGAAGTTAGCGTCATGAAGCCAGCTTAAGCCTCTTATGTTATGACAGAGTGAAGAGTTTCTGAAGCGCTGTATTCTTTGAGAGCATATTTTATTACATGATTATCATGGCATTCAAAAGACCTAATAAAATGTCTAAAACTGCTCTCTGCTTGCAAGGTATGCAAGCACAAAGCAGTACTTGTTGTTTTTTAATGTCTGCAATAAAAATTAAATCTCTGCAAAGCTTTTTGCTGTACGGATTGTGTTAACAAAACAGAGTGTCAATTAGCTCAATTAAATGTATCTGAGCATTTAACTGGAGAAGACAACGTGATGATGAGTGTGAGCTTACACGTCCTAAGATCCGTCAGACGCCATGCTGCACCAGCTCAACATACAGTGTCATTTAGATTCACAGCATGGAGGATCTCTTGCTGTGGTCAGAGACTGTCCCCCTCCCTGCCAGTGTGCAGAAGTACTTCATCCATAGTAAATGTACTCATAAGTGGCTTCACCATTTGCCTTGTCATTAAGGCTATAGGACCAAGTACCAATTAGATGCTTACTCAAACATGTGACTCACTTTTCAAGCTGATGGTCATTCAGGTGTGAATTCATTTGTATAGAGATTAAATGTATATGTATAGAGTATAGAGAGTATAGATATGTATAGAGATGGAATCAGAGTGGGGGGGCAGCAAGATACATTTTACGTCACAAACAACCATGTTTGAAATTGACCCATTTTCTAGCAACATTTCCAAAAGATGAATTTCTATGAAAAGGAGATGTTCAGAATTTCTACACTTTTCACATGTTCCTGAATGTGGGTGGTCGACCGTCCTTCAACAAAGATGAGGAGAAAGCATTTTTTTGAGTCTCTGTCACTTTTTAAGTATTTTATTATTAAGATTGTCAGCAAATGTTTTTTTCCACCTTTTACTCAACAGCTAGTGTCGAATATATATTTTCTTTTGATTCTTGAATTCTATTATTTACATCAACCATTTAGTTGTTTAGCCAATAAAATGATTACCCAGGATTCAATTTCAGATAAAAGAACATCACATATTCAAATTGCAATGTTAGAAAATTTCACATTCAAGAAACTGGAGCTTTTGGATATTTTTGCTTAGAAACATTTCTAACAATTTATCAGTCGCAAACTGGGGCATATTACTTCTCTTGGATTTATTCTGCCCTGCTTTATCAGTCTCCTTTTAAGGTCAAAGCTGTGTGTGTTTAAACTGATTCACTGCATTCAAACCATTTAATAAAAATCCAGCCATATGGGTATGACACAAATACATTACAAATTCTCTCAATACAAGAAACATACTTACATGTGATTCATGGGCCTAATTGTGGACAGGTCAGTGAATATCCACTCAGCAAACTTCAGTGGTGGCAGCAAGTTGTAAACACTAGCTTCCCTTCAACAACTACCCAATTTCTTGCTTATTCTGTTCAAATACAGGAGGCATAAGGACAAACCCGGGAAACACCTCCCCCTGGTGGCCGGAGGGTTATATTTAACATTTTTATTTCATTTTAAGAGCAGTTAAAATTGAATAGGCTCAACATCAAGTTTTCCTGTTGGTTTGTTGTATTTGTTTGGAATTGTTTTTATTGTGTGTTTTATTTAATAAAAATGTAGATTAAATTCATTGGATTTGATTTTTGTCACACTGCATCCTAAATTGTCTAGCATGTCTAGCAAGAAGACATGCTTCAAGAAGGAGCGTCTTAGTTCAGAGCTTTTCTGAATATCCCCCAATCAAATTGATTCACACTGCATTTAACACCAGAACCACTGAATCTGTTTATATGTAATGGTGACACCACTGTCATCTTGGAACATGGGAATACCATAAGAGAAAACTGTTTGTACCACAGGGTTTTTTGGTCCTGCAAATTAGCTACATACTCTGCGGGTTTTACACAGTCATGCAGAGAAATCGTTGCATCAAATTATTACCGCATAGTTTCTGCCGGCGGCATCACAGATAGCACCATGCTTAACAGCTGTGAACGGGGATTTCAGGTAGTGGGCATACTTTTACTTTCTCTGGAAACCAGTTCAGATGGATTTGGACACAAGCTGTAGGCAACATGTAAACATATTGTGTACTAACAATATAATGGTCATAAGGATGAGTACAATGATGTTAATGGTGTTTTCATGCATTTATAATGTAGAGATATCTATATTTGGTGATATGCATAATTGCAATAATTAGAGGACAATATAATTATACCCTTAAAGAAGGTTTTTGTCATATGTGCAGTCAAAATATAGACAATGGGACTCATTCTCCTCCTCTGTCATACCATGCAGCCTCTATTTTTTTCTGTCTTAGTATCTTTCTTTGAATTATATAAATGCATCAAGTCATATTTATAAAAAAAAAAAAAACAACAACAAACTACTGATGAAAATTCTCCATCGAGCAGAGCAAAGTCAAAGCTAAATATTAACTTGCCAGACTGTTCATTACAGAAAACAGAGCTGTGTTTACAGCAACTGCTGGCATGAAGCTAGAATGAAGGTCAAAGCTACATGCTGTTATTTATAGCTGTTATCGTTATCAGCTCCCCTCTCCATTAGAGTATGATAGTGTGATGCATATGGCGTTTAAAGGGAATATGACTTCAAGCTGATGTATGCTCTAATTTTCCAAAATGAAAAATAGCAATTCAAGGGTCGATGGTTTTTGAGAGGGGTGGAGAGCAGCTGATAAAATTTAGTCATAACAAAGACTAAAGCAGTTACCTCAGCGTGTGTCAGTCAGATCACACACAGTTCATGTCTGCTCTCTCTAATTGGCAGCGTCTCAATCAGGTGCATGGGTAACCCTCCTCTGGGATCAGCTCACACGAGGAAACAGAGCCACCTCATCCACAGCTGTAAATGGCATCGCAACGCTGATGATGCATGAAAAACAAAACACCTGTGTGCACCTTCATGCGTGCATGAAAACAAACAATAGAATGGAACTGATGCTCACACACACACAATATCTCCGGCACATAAAGCGTATGAAATTCGAATGACAAAACTGATTTCCCATCACAAACTTCCTCAAAGCAGAAAATCAGACAGCTTACAAAGCATCATATGCAAACTCTCTAGCCACATTTATCAGCACATCATAGAAAATATTTCATTCTATTCAAATTGACCACCCTGCAATAACATCTCATTTGCTCTCCCATGATGCTTTTAAGGAATCTGATAACACTGAAAACACAATTATGCAGAACAAGCCATGCCCTCATGGATCACAGTATTACAATCACAGACTTTTACATCAAAATTGAATCAGTGGTGATGTGTGTTGATGTCTGGGCTTTAGATTTGCTGCTGATCAGCAGTGAGAACGGAAGAGAAAGCTTTTCATTTAAAGCTACAGGAGATACTCGAGATCAAATATATGTCAGATAAAAATGAACAGACATTTATAGTTTGCAGCTGGGCCATTAAACAAGGTCTTTTGGTGCACTTCCACACCAACAAGAACATTTCAGTGAAGTGGCTTTAACAAACAACCACCAAAAGCAGCATCTTGAGGACTTCATGTCACCAGCATCAGACAAGGTCTCCTTATGAAATACGGAAGTGTCTTTTTATCCAAAACACTGAGACAAAGCATCCAAGCTTCTCAAGTCCTTCGAGTTTAGAAATAACGAGATCCAACATGAGGAGACTAAATCGAGCAGAACATCAAAAATCACAGCAAAAGAAAAAAAAAAAATCAACTTTATAAACAAACAAGCAAATATGCATATGAATACCTATGCACACTGGCAAACAAACACTGTATGAACACACATACTTAACAACACACTACCAGCTGCAAGGGTCTTATTTGCTCTCAGCCCATTACAGAATCACAACAGCATTACAGTGAAGAGGGAGTGCAATGTGTTGAATACTAATCATCAAAGCTCAATCCATTTCTATGGAGTAAATCCAAAAGATAATAATATAGGTCTTGGGGAGATGGTGGGGATCAATATTCTCATCAAAAGAGAGCCATTGTGATATTAATGTATAGTTACTGCATCCCTTAAATACACATTTATATTTACACTATACATTTATAGCATATTTAAAGAGCAGGAAGCTATAAACATTCCTTCTCTTCTATAGGAAATGTAATGAACCTATCAGCACTAATTTATCATAGCAGATGATGATATTATATACTATAAAAAGCAATGAACTGCATGAACAGGTGCATAGTAACATTTCATAGCAGTGTTCGGTCTGAATGGGTTGCATTTGAATTGCGAAAACACCAATAAATGTTTGCCATATGCATCTTAACAAGCAGCTCATTTTGGATGTAACCTTGTCAAGGTTGCTGGCATAGACCTAAAGTGCACGCTGTGAGAAAGCAACAGAGGTTACTGTCCACTTTTGATTAGTGGAGCAGCAATTGTGATGTCTGACTGTAAAAGACTGGCATTTGGCAGATGTCTAATTTAGGCTATATACATGGAGACTTTTCTCAGACAAGAGCAAAGTCAAGAGGCACCGAAGCATGTCATTGCACAGAAATAATTCATGTGCTAATTACATCGGCAGTGTGTTTCAGAATGATTTCTGTGCAGTGCCGCTCTTCTCTGCCCGGCTCCCAGCGCTGAGATGCACTCTCTGTGTGACAGAGAATGAATCCTTGATAGTGAGCAGACACCCAGAGACATTGGTAAAGACTCTTTTTTTAATCATTATCCTCAATGCTCATCCCTCATTGCCCAGACAATGCATGCATCAACTTAAATATTATGCTACACACATTGGCTGTCCTATGGTAGACTGTTTATCACACAAGTAATGAATTAGACTGCAATTAATATTATAACTAATTGTTTGTGCTTAATTAATTTAAGCTAGTATTTTAACAGAGCTCATTTAATCTAATATAAACACAATAGATTAGCACATGGACGGATTTCTGCTTTAACCTCCCTGAAGCGCATGTTACATAAAGGAAAAGAAAAAAAACAGAAAAAAAAAAAAAAAAAACAGTATGGTTTAATTCTCAGAGACAGACAGAAATAAAATGAACCAGAGAGGGACAGAACCAAACAGAGTGAGTCAACTAGATTTCACTGTCAAATGTTCACCACCATGAGCAGAGAAAGCTGAAAAAAAAAAAAAAAAAGAAAGAAATGTGTTTGCTCTGCCGGAAGTTTTCTTTCTGAAGATTTACTGCTGCATCGTAAGTCTGTTGCACTCAGACCTCTATAAAAGTAAAATTGCTTAATCAGCTGTGGAGGAAACACTTACTGGTGTATTTTATGAGCTGCCAAAATAATTAAACCATATAATTTAGAAAGTAATCATCATCTGGGACATTGCCATAACCTTCAGTTCTCATAAGAAATGAAAGAGCATGACTTGAGAGGTCCAAATACTAAACTAGTTAACCCAACTGTTTATAAAAACTTCTAGATGTAAAGAAAGTATTTAGTACCTGAGTTATGCTCCTTCCATCTTCCTACCATTACCTGTATAATATAAGGAGCCAAATGTTGTAAATTACTACTGAAAATGAAAGTAAACACCATTAATTTGAATCAATATTTGTATGTTTACAATTTAAATTTTTGTGTGAGGAAATAAAATTCCACTCACAAAATGAAAAAAATCTTCTCTGAGATTTCTCTGTGGTAACTAACATGTCTTCCAGCGGCACCTATATATACTCTTGTTCTTTCAGTTCCAAAGTCAACACAATGAGATCAGATTGTTCATTCATGCCTTTAATACTCTGACACTGGCGAAGTGGCCTGTCTGTCAGGACCACTTCTTTCAGGTGCAGTGAGGTGAACTTGAGATAAATGTATCCTGAATCTAAACCAAATCTTTCCCACACATCACCTCCACCACGTATTACTCAGACAAGAGAAGGGAACAAAGAGTTTTGGAATTGAGTTTTGTGCACAACTTTTTTATTTTCTTTTTTTTTTTTTTTTTCGTTTTGTTTTCATTGTGTTTTGTTGTTAGATTTTTAGTGGTCACTCAACTGAAGTTTGCCTATGGCCTATGTGTGTTAACTCCCCTGTGGTGAAAGAACACGGCACAGCACGTTGAGCAGCATCATTGCACGTTTAAAACTGTGCTCCAGTGAACAAATCGCTGCGGGACTATGAAGCTTGACAGAATCCCAGCATCACCTCACTGAGCTGCCGGGCAAGGTCACCAACACCAGAGTGGGCTTTTTGTTCTGGTTGGATAAAGCGTGGCAGTTTGCAACTTACATTGTTATATTTATAGCATTTTCAGGTTGTTTTGGTTTTGATATCTCATGCTTTTGTGCAAAGTCCAATTATTTATGTTCCTGTTGACCTGTCCCGAGCATATCCTGCAGATACACTGTGGGCTTTGCTGCCAATGTTTGTGCCACATACTCGGAGGAATTTCCTCGGGACACTTGTATGCATTTAACATCAAGATATCCAGTGTCTTTCTTTCCCAAGTTGCCTGTTGAAAGCCAGAACTGTACTGAAGGGCATATCAGTAAGACGAAAGACAATACATCCTTGTTTGTGTCTCATAGACAGCCTCCCAGCTATGAGTAAGATCACAATGAGGTATCCTCTGCAGTGGAGAATCGCAGGTGTTTTGCACTGAGTCAAACACTCTTGGCAATGGAGATGAAATCCAAGTAAAAAAGCAGAATGCCTGATAGCAGAGGAGGAGCATTCAACCTGTCACCGCACTGCTTCAAATGCTAAAACACCTCACTAACGCTGTGCTAAAAATAAAGGCTGTGCACTTAACAGGTGATAGGGATTCATGGTCTTGCTTTACAGCTCTACTTCAAAACAAATAGTACTCTTGTGGCTTTAATGAAATCCAGACTGGTGAGAGGATAAATAAATGTATACACTAATTAAATAGCCCTGTATGGGAAGACAGAGAAAGATGCAATTGTGCTATTGTTAATCTATTCTTCAGTTTTGCAGTCAGCCTAATCAGATCAGTCCATCGTTTTAATTACATTGATGTTGCTGTCCACACTAGGGTTTGTTCACAGAGGGCTGTTCAAAATGGCCAGCCCTCTTTCCCATTCCATCACCTCAGCGATCGCTAATGGCAAGGCCCCCCTCCCCACCTTTATCTACCGGGAGAGATTGACTGTCTGTAAAGATGCTGACCTATGGAGGGAAAATTACTCACTTTGGGGTGTTACTGTTTCAGCAGTGCTATGGCCCCTCTGACACTAGACCAAGGTCATTTCATAATGGGTTGTCCAGCTGCCACTCTGCCGTCAACAGTGCTGAGTGATGAAGGAGGGTGTAGCCAGTTACGGCGACAGGAGTCAAGGCTACAGAGCTTGATAAAGATCAGCCTCTATCAGGAGTGAAAACAGCAAAGAGGGATTGAAAAAAGATGATCCTGCATTTTGCTCCCTAAGCCTTCAAAGTTGGTGACAAATAGATCTGCTTTGTAGCTTGCGTCTGCATAGCCGCTCTGTTTTGCATTCTGCTTGGAGCTGCAACAGCCATGCCACAGGAATAAATGCATGTGATTGGTAAGACGAGTCATCAGAGTGCAGCAATACCCTGAGAAGTATTGACTGAGTTACAGCTCTTTTCTCTGGTCGTTGTCAATCCTGTTAGTCCTATGAATTGATCAGTGGGGGTTAGGAGGGGTGGGTGAGTGTTAACATCCATCAGAGTGACTAATCCAACACAGATATGACGTTTTAAAATCCAGTCTTTTCTACCCCATTGGTTGAAATAGGTAGAAGTTTAAAGTTAGCAGTCTTTATTGTGTCTTGACCCCCTTATTCCTATATTTGAATTTGCAGCCATATTCTATGTCTTTCTGTCCCTGAAAACAAGCTCTTATATTTGAATTTAATCTCTCATACAAGAACATTTTCATATTCTTGTCCCAAAATTAATTATTTCTGTGAGACTTACTCGGACAGGAGTTCCAAGTTGGATAAAACAAACTCACTTATTTCATTTGTTCATTGGGAGATGTATGCTTGTGAGATCTGATCATTACATGAATCAACAACTCTGAAAAACTGTCATGAATGTAAGGATGCCTGTTCTGCTTCATTTGATGGGGAATGGCAGCTATAATTCTTAAGTCAAACAAATGTTTTTTTCCTTCACTGTGAAGAAAGACAGTCTATCACTTCATGAATCAATTCATGACTCCTACGACAGATCAGGGCCACTCGTGAATTTCAATCATCTCTAAGAGAAAAGTCATAGTATCACAAAATTGGTGACACTACATCACTTCTCTGCATCTCTTGCATTAGGTACATTGTCTATGTTGATTTCATCATCGTACCCTTGTACAATAATGTATTTGATATATTATATTGACCAACATCTATGATTTTTTAAAAATATATATTAGTGACAAGAAATAAATAAGAACAAATTTCACTAATATAATAAACAACAGCATAGGTACAGCAGATCAATGCTCTGAAACAATATATTTGTATAATATATAATATATCTAATGAACCAAGATGTCATATTTTTATTTAATATTACATTCTGGGAATTTTTGCCTTGAAGATAGAGACAGGGTAGAGAGACAGGAAATGGGGAGAAGAGTTAGGGAAAGTCAGAGAGAGTCAGGAAAGCTCAACTTGGGAATCGAACCAGCAAGCAGCTGCAGGGCACATCCATGCCAACGAGATGCACCATAATCATTCAGCTATCTATATATCATGTAACGTAATATGTAATATCATTATTTATTACAGTATTGTGGTTCTAGAATCAGTGTGTGCATGTCATGTGTTCAGGCAGAGAGAGGCTGTGGGACTTTAAGAGGCGTCAAAAATCTTTGGTTCATCCAAGTTAAAAACTGTCATCTGCAGTAAGTCAAGTCAATGCTCCCAGTTTGGCACTTGCGTTTTCTGTTTATTCGTCTGCTTTACACTCACTCAGTGTTATCCTTGAACAGACTCCGGAATTAATGGGATTTCCTTTTTTTTCTCGGCAGTTTAAAGATAAAGGAATGATCCAGTACATACATAGACTAATTCCATTTTATTCCCTCGGCTGTAACAAATAAATAAACAAAAGCTGACATGCATACGCTATGCAAAACGCACATCCTACAAAATACTCCAAAAAAAAAAAAGAAAAATTAAAAAAATGCACATTTCTGTGTGTGTGTTTCCATGCCTCTGCTGTTGCCTCTCATGAGGAAAGGACTCAATTTCTGCAATAGAAGCCTGGAAATTTACGAATTAATTAAAAGAACAACGTTGCTTATTCTGTTCCTCTGAAGTGTGCTCCAGAGACTGGTGAAACAGTCGTAACAAGGATCCCAGCATGTGCTTCTTTAAGAAACACATATGAGACAAAGAGAGACGGGGGACAGTGCAGATTGTTAATCATTTTAGTCTCCATTTTTAAACTCAGTTACTCTCCCGCTGTGTACTGCATGTATCACTGAAAGTATGCTGCTAGGTTTCCCTATGCATGCATTCACTCTGCTTTTTATATAAAATATATATATAGAGAAATAGGAAATGTTTACATATACGTCAGCCTGCTCTGCTGTGATACTCTCGTGTCATATAAATGCTCGGTGACACTGACAAACACAAAGATTAGTCAGCTTTCTGCCGGAAAGAGGAAGGAGTAGAGCAGTAAAATGAAAGGATCATGTTTCATGTGCTACTTTGTGCAGAGTCCTTCACTAGCACTTTCCATCAGGGCCATAGCCCTGGGTGAATGAGCCTTTTACCTATCTGCAGCATCCAGCCACCTGCCATGGAAATCACGGCTGTTTCCGCCATATGCCTCAATGTTCTGCCAAGCCTCTCCGGTCTGTTCCGCCTTGAGCAAATTTCATTATGGGATGGCTGCGAGCGCTCGGCGCTGCTCATTAAGGCTATCAGCGTGGCATGTCACCGTCTGTAACACGAGGGATGCAGGAGGTTGCATACCCCCAGTAAAGACTATCATTTAACAACTTTAGCAATTGTGTAACTTTTGCTCAGGAGTCAGGATGTGATATGACCGTCTCACAAATGCACACAAAGATGATGCTGAGACTTGAGAGGTATTTGAATAGTAAAATTAAAAAGCTGTACGTTAGATAAGAATATGATTACAGATGAGTAAATCGATTTATAGAATGTGATGGGCACAAAAATAGCTAGAAGGCCCCCATTAAAAATCAAATCTTGAAGATCCAATCAAGACCTTTTGCACTGTTTTACAATCTCTGCACAAGGTATATTAAATTGAGCCTATATAACTTTTTAAATGAAGTTTCTATACATGTGATCTCTTTCAAATCAAGGGATGAATTCATAGGTGATAAAACTCACAGTTCAGCGTAGTCAGGGGTTTTGTTGCTACAGCCTTGTTCCTGTAATAGCAGTATCTGACAGTGGCTAATATTATCTAATGTTTACAAGCTTTAGATCCCAGACTTCAGATTGTTTTTCTTCCTGTACAACTATCAGATGGTGGGGGTTTATCCTATAAATCACTTGTAACTAAAGTTACAGTGTGCAAGTGGGTGCATTTGTGAGTAGCAACACCTCTGGGTGCCAAAGTGTCAGAAGGAAACTTGTTATTTAGGTAAGTTTCCCTTATTGCAACATTCTATGTCTCCATTAGGTCATAGGATATACAACATGAGACTGACCCATACGTCAACTCATATCAGTCATCTCTCTTCTTCGCAATGCTTCAAGTATCTATATGGTGTTTTTGCACATGATATCTGGGTTTTAAGATTTTTTCAAATACCTCACAACATTTCACGGAAATTAATGTGAAGGGTTACCACCATGATCTGCCGATTACGCATTAATCAGAACTATATAACACAGTGACTCAGCTACACATGCTGTTTAAGTGTTTAAATAACAGTCCTAGTCTGCGGTGGTGTGTGTGGAGCTAAACAGCTAATACGACCCTGGCAGACTATTCTGGCTACGCTGGCAAACACTGTGTTTAATAAGACAGAGCTGATTCACTAAAGGATAAGACATCCTCCACTATCATAGATGAGCCAGTGTTGTGTTGCCATGAGGCAATGGCAGTTGTCCACTAACATGGTCAGTGTATAGCCAGATGGAGCTGAGCCACGGGGATCAAACGGAGAGTTCTGCTGCTGGAGATTTCCTGCCAGCTAACACCCACCACCCTCTGACATTTCGCTGTCACACCATTCTCTATCTCCATAATACCCTTGAAGACAAAATGAGTTCACTTTGCTCAAGTATTACAGTCGCTGGGCTCAGAGGTGATTCTGAGCACCGAAACAATAATAGCTTATATCCCCGCCTGTCTTTTGCATTGTTTACCCACAACAATGTCTTCCTGTGTGCTGTCATGCGAGAAGGCCAATCTGTGGTCTGTGCATCGGGGAATCAGAGTTTAGCCTGACTACGCTTCAACGTGACGTTCACTCAGCCAGACCAGTGCCATGCACCCAGAGCCATCGCAATGCATTAACCCCTGGATGCAGCCTGGCATTGTCTCATTGGACTGCAATCCCAGACTGCTACTGGTCCTGGGGGCTTGCAGACCTCAGGTTGGCTGAGGGAAGGGGGGCAGGGTTAAGTAATGCTAAGGAAGAAAAAAAGAAAAGAAGGGCATAAAACAACATGGAGCAGCACTTGGCTCAATGATAAATCTGTTGTTTTGTCCGTCTGACTGAATGGTTTAATGGTTATAGTAGCTATGTGAGTGATGCATGTTGAAAGATGTATTGATCTCTTCACGATAGACCCTTGTCAGAGATGGATGAGATACAGGGGTAACCAATCAATGAAGCTAGTTATTTACTAGCTTCGCCTGTCGATAAGCCTGTGCATATAGGGTGAATTAGCTGTGGCAAGAATACAGAAGGTTTAGGGACAAACCGCAAACCTCACTTGTGATTTGTGTACAATATTTTACATTTAACATCTCAATCATCTGAGTGGAGTGTGACAGTTTCAATAGCAGTGCTGGAACAAGGGATGGTGATGGATTAGAAGGTGTGTGAATGTGGCATGAACTCACTGGATGCTCACATTACTGATGAATGCACAGTCCATGATTTGACAACAGTGAAAGTAAATATATATAGTATTAGGCTGATAATAGCAAATGTCTTGGCATACAACAGTATATTTGGATATCGAGCAGATACAAAACAATATCCTCATTAATTTGGGGTTGTGTTTGTTATGCTCACCTGATGAGCATAAGTTGTAAATTCACTCTCATATGTTCCTCCCTCACACTGAGAGGGTGGGTGATAAATCAACGTGGGTTTGTCTAAATCCTGTCACATTATAAATCGTTCATTTGATCCACTGCTATTATAGAAATATTCTTTATAACTGCTTTAAGTCACCAGAATATTTTTCCTTAGCTTGCACTCTGAAGAAGTGTCAATAAAAAACGCTTAAACCTTATCGTAGCAAATACCAGCACCTGACTCAATCCAACAGTGTAGACGAGAGCACAATCACAACTGAGGTACTAATCTCACAGACAATAATAAACAGTAAAAGTGTTGACAACTGTCTTCCTCCAGGAACCTCAGGCAAACAGCAGCAGCAGTAATCACAGGGGGGCATGATGGGTCGGCACTCAGGCATGATGAAGGGCATGGCTTCACATCCAAATGACCCGCACCAGCAGCTATCAGCTCTGCGCTGTTAGGGAGGCAATCCACACTGACGTCTGCCCTCATTTACTACAATGCTTACGGAGATTAAAATAGCAAAGCAGCTTCAACAAATTTAGAGAGCCAAGGGATACAAAGCTAGAGGCGATAAGTCATTTGTGGAAACTCTGCTCTCGTTGTCTCTTTGCGGATCCTTTTTTTGGAAGCCAAGACTGTCCTTCTCCTGTGACCCCAGGGTGGCAGTCTGTCAGGCAGGACTGACACCAAACCAATGTCTAATGGCTCTTAAGCCATAAATATGGCTCCAGAGTTGACAGCCTGGATCTATGGTTCCCCATTATCTTGATTCATTCCGTCACAAAAGGAGTGACTCTGCAATGTATTGTGGCCAACTCAAGAGGAGATTTCAGAGGGATCCGGATACATGCCCCAGTGGACTTGAAACTGGCTGAAGCCCATTCCTCTCTAATTAACATTTACAGGTCTGCTTGAACAATCTGTTATGATAGAGCACCAGGAGCAGCTCTCACACGGATGTTGGTGTAAAAAAAAGGATTTTATATGAGACCCAGATAATTTAAAGTGTTTCAGCACTAAAGAGCATTAAAGATTCATACTGTGTCGCTTACTGTAGATCTAATTGTCCTGCTTTCTTTCAGCTGACCTTGTGGACACATTTCTGCGGGACATTAATTGAAATATGGGGCAAGAGTCGGTCAGCTCAGCAGCTGGTCTGCCGGAAGGATGCTAATGCTTTTCAGCAACATCAAACATGCAATGTGAGAGACCAGGTTGATAAATATTTTACTGTTTCTCCCCAAGATGCTTATCTAACACATTTTTGCCATTTACAACTCTGCTCTCTTACAGTACATCTGTTCGTGCCCACAGTTATGGAGATCAGCAGTGATAAAGATCTGAAATTGAAATGTCAGATGTGGACAGATTCTCAAAATAACCAATTGAAATTATTCATTATTTCTGATACCAGCTTGATTATTAACAGTATTAGAGTGTGAATAACTCTCTGAGCAAGTAAAACACAGATAGTGCAATAATTATTATTAAAACACTATTATTAAAAGAAGACTGGAAAGTATATTTAGTCAATGTTGACCTTTCAAATTAATGTCACATTAGGATTTTTGCCTTAATATTTTACATTTGCACTGTTGAACTAGAGCGTGAGTGAGATTGTCTAAAATTTCACATCCGATGTATGATTGGCTTGTAGGGATGCCAAACCCATCACCCTGCCTAAAATTTCGAAGGACCAATTTAAAGGCCAACAGTTGTATCCTTGTAAATTGGTGTATTCATACAATATTCATGTATATGGCAACGATGGAACAGTTGCAGATGAATAACGATCTATAAATGTTGTTGTGAACCAGTATGCGGTCACTAGTTTTCTGGCGACATGAAAACTATGCCATGATTACTATCACTATCACTATCTACTATCACTATACAATACTGATACAACTGAATGGTAATTTCAACATGAAATTGTGAATTTTCCCCCACTGACTGTCATGTGATCTTTACTGTATGTAGTTATCTTTGAGTGTCCCCCACTGTTTATTTACACAGCCATGTCATTAGATTACAGCACTGAATGCGCAGCTTTAGTGAGTCAATCGTTCACTCGTGCGCCTGTTCATAAAACACAGACTTCTGTGGCAGTGGTGGCCAATTACAGTGCAGATTAATGTTGTTGACAGAGAATTTATTCATACAAGGTAGTGGGTGCCCAAGCTTTTCCCCGGGCCCTGGGAAAAGAGATACACTCTATGATGGTGTGCCAGGGGGAGGAACTTCATTACTCACAGCAGAGGCTCAGGCACTGGTGTGAAAGAAAACAGAACGAGGGAAAGACGAAAAATAAAAATAAGTAGCAAAAAGTAAATGCAAAACACCAAGAATGCATCCTAGCTTTGGCTCATGACAAAAATGCTTAAAAGTTGGTGTATGTTGGTAAGTGTGATGCAAATGACAAATACTCTGTGGGGCTAATAAAAATGTGATGGATGTCTCTATCCTTCTGTCTCCCTCCATCCATGTGAATGCTCTCTGTGCCCTCAGCCCCAAGGTCACCTGCGTTAGCCTTGGCCTCGGCTCCCTACATCCCCTCCCAGCTTTGCATGCAGACCATCCCAGCAGCCCTGCTGACCACAGCTCACTGTCAAGACAGCTAGTAGGGCTGGGAGAGAGAGGCAGGCAGGCCGGCAGCAACAAAAAACAGTATGGATGAAAGCAGACAGGGGGATGGAGAAAGAGGCACAAGTAAAAAATATACCGTGAAGGAAAGCACAGGCACCAAAGCGTAGAGTATCAGAGTTCAAAGTATATCCCATACCAAACTGGGTGCTGATATGATCAAGCGGGTGGGGTGAGGGATTTCTGAGAAAATATGCCCTCATGTCATACAAGGCCGAGGATCCTTCTTGTGGCAAGAACAAACAGCTGTGATATGAAAGGGCTGCTGACGGGGTGAAATTAAACTGTAAAACAATGTGCCACGCCTTGCAACCAGTGGCTATCTAATACTAGTACATCACCCATCATGACACCTCATCAGAGTGAAATACAACCACTATGTTTGTATAGTAAATGCACCTGGAAACTGTAAAGTCCATTGAATTTATTGTTGCAAGTACTAAAAACACAGAGAAAAAACATGATTTATCTATATTTGCAGCATAGTTTAAATCTAAATTAATTGTTTGTGTGGTAGCACACAGGCTGTTCATTTTTACAGTCCCGCATTCCAATGCAGAAAGAGGACAGCATCCCTGTGGCCCCACGTCTGGTCATGCTCCCTTATAGCTTGTCACAGACCTCAATTGCAGATAGTAAATGAAACCATAAATTTGATGGAAGCCCATAAACAGGGCTTTTAAATTGGCATACTGTTTTTCCTCTGCTGAATAATGATAGGAAGCACATCAACAGTGGTAAGATTCCTTTTTGGTATTTATTTCCCAATTTCCCCTCATATCATCAGTCTGCATCGCATCACTTTCTTAGCACATTCAATAATTTCAGCAAATGCCACAGCTGAGATGCAATCTTAAACCGGAGCTTAAAAGGTGCATGTTTGTATGTGTATGTGTGAGTGTGTGTGCGTGTGTGTTTATGAGTGTGTGTGTGAGAAAGAGAGTATGTGTGTGTGTCAGCATGTCTCAGCCTCAGCAGAGACCTTGTGAGACAAAATGGCTGCAATGAATAAAGAGTGAGTGGGATTTATGAATAAATAGAGGCAGATTGCTTGTAGACTAGAGTGATGGACAGATAGATGAACCCTTGCCAGCTGAGATACGGAGCTGATTTGCACTCTGTATCCCTCCAATCCTTCAGTCTGCGGGGGAAAGTGCTATCTCAGCGTGTTGTCGGCAAGTGGAGGCAGGAGGGAAGAGGGAGTGGGGGTGGGAGGGGGGATGTATATACGCCTACTCACCCAAAGCACCCTCCTGGCTGGCCTGTCCCTTACTGTCTGTCACAAGTCCCATGCAGAGAACCATAACAACCAACAGCTCCTCTTAACATTTTGTACATCTAACATATGGCATTTAAAATTATATTGTCATGTTCACATCAGTGTGTTACCATAATTTGCTGCATCAACTACATGTCATTCAGTTCTACACTGTTTTGGTCAGAGTCCAGAGTATTTCAGCATAAGCTCACAGAGCAGAACCTGCTTTTATACTTTGCAAATACTATTTTAAATATTTACATTTAAGTGGCAGAAAAGAGGAAGTCTTAATTTCTTATCTACAAGGTTAATCACACTATTGTGGAACAAAGCCTTGTTTGAGACTGGTCACTGGTCAAGTGTTTAGTGCTTTGTGCTGGGCACAAATGTCTGATTAAAGATATCCTGTTATGGACTATTCATGTTCATATCCCGTGGACACATGCAACAATGCTCTCGGAGATATAAATACTGTTCCGTTGCCAGTTTGAGGCTGTTCCGGTCAGGGGCAGTAACACAACAGTGCTCAACATGCAATGTGAGCACAAAAGTCAAAGAAAAATAAGACCGCTAGCAAGCAAAGATTTTGTAAACAATGCAGAGTTAAAGTGATATTAAAAAATTAGAATTGCAAATGTTTTGTGAAGAAATAAAAAATACGCTTGATGCATTAGTTAAACCTCAAGGTTTCACACGCTTTGTTTTGGTGAGAAACAATAAATGTAAACATATCACTTTTATTTGTTTACTGGAAAAATCGCAAGGGTGCCCTTAACACAGAGAAAAATGCAGCCACATCAGAGTGTTGGCCGACTTACTACATTATACACAAGAATATTCATTACGCCAAAAATGAACTTGCATATTTCTACAAGAGTACAATAATATGACTGAGAAAGTGCTGTCAAGGAAAGTTAATGAAAAATAGACAAAACCTCATAAATAAGTGTGCCATTACTGAAGAGAAACTGCTTCAGGAGACAGAGACAATTAAATATCAAGAAGAAAATACTGTGCATACTATACCATGATTAAGCTAATGGGTTGGCAAAGACACTGAGATCTCAAGCCTCATTTGCCTGCTTCAAATATGATTTAAATATCAAATGTTTAATTATTTTGCCACTTGTTACTCAACATCGTCTTTGACCAGTTTCCTGGAATCCATTTTGATCTCAGTCCAACTACGCAACAACCACATCGGTACAACTTCACAATCACCACTACTGTATGTCAGCATATATGAGTCACCTTACAAGTTGCACTTGTCATTTAAAATACCACCAGAGTTTCAGCCCCAGCAGAATGAAGGAACACACTAACGGATAGCCAAGTGCTAGAGGAGGGCAGTTTCATCCGTGAATCAGAGGGAAGGCTAAATAAACTAATTAAAAAATATGGCTAGGAGCATGCTGTGTTCAAGGGGAATGGGTTTGAGCTTAATGAGCGGCTTAACATCAGGAAACATAGCTGGGGGCACACACACGCTGAAGCTCTGTGACAAAGCTTGTATGACTGCTGCGTCACCTTTGCTATTTAAGTTCGTGTCTGTGAGTGCATGTGAGTCAAAGAGAAAGAGTGCACATAAATCCTGTGGTGAATCCCTCCATAGATTGGGGTGGAGGGTTGGCTGCCCTAATCACAATGCAAAGGAGTCTCTAGGTGACTGGTACATCAATCTGACATGACTCCTCAGGCAGCTGAGAGGACACAAGGCCCTGCCAACTAGCGGCATGCCATGTGACTCATTGTGCCAACAGGTATTTATTTTATTTTATTTTATTCATATGCACAATGATTAAAATAACACATTCAATGATACAAAGACAAATAATCGTGCAGGAGAGGAAAGGAAACCCAAAGGGCTTATATAAAATCCTCACCCTTATTACAAAATCACTAAAACAGATCAACCAATAAAAAGGAAAAAGGTAAAAGGTCAAAGAACAGAAAAACTGACACCTGAAGAGGGGGTTAAAAGAGGAAGAAAACAAGGTGAGTGGGAGAATGTAAAAGAAAAAAAATATATATATATATATATATACATAAAGAGGAATACCAGAAATGTATTGCAGTTTCTTTTGCTGTGTAGTGGGCTTTGTACGTAAAAAGATTATTGATGTGATTGTCTTTCATACTACACAATGTGTTAAGGTCGATTCTCCCCTGTGCTGTATGTTGCCATGTTGTTATTGTGATGGCAATGAAAACATGGTACACAATAAGAACTTTGCACACAGTCCTTATGAATGCAGCCCTATTCTAAGCAATATTATCTTTCATGAGTGTTAATCTTTAAATGAAGTCGATAGAGTCAACTAAAAGCACCTTTCCAGCAAAGGTGCAGAGGTCCCACTAACATGCATCTAGCACAGGAGTCTCTTCTGTGAACGCAAACCACTGTCACCTGGATTTTATTTAATTTGCAAACAGCTGGAGCTTTGGTTGGACGAGACATCAAAGACAGTCACCTGCTGAGCATCGCAGGAACATCTGCTCTACTCAAAGTCATAATGTAAAAGAGAATCATAGCAATTGATTATGTTTTTTCAAAAATATTTTTAGGGGAGGTGTAACTAACCCATACAGTAAATGTATCTGTTTACAGTATAGTTAGTGTTTGACTTTATTTGCCTTTGTGTTTAAATGAAACTGATTTGTGAGCAAGGTATTTTCCTATAGCAGCTTTTTTTCTCTGTAAATGTGCCATTGGAAACATTGTCATATTCATCAGCACTGTCTCGAAGCTGGGATGAGATTTTGGACCACAAGCAAATTCCCCTTCTAGGGTTGTGTATCTCTCCCTCTGTGACAGATTCAATATGCACCTCAATATAGATGCAATAATTCAGAGCACCTATAATATATTTGAGGCAGTCGGTTTGATATGATTCAATTCAGCCCTGTCTAAGAGCAATACACAACAACATAATGCAATGCAATTTGTTTCAGTTTACTTCAAATATGGTTTTGTCACTATGTGAAGGATCTTTCAGAATAAATCAATCTTTAACTCCCGCAGAAAACAGAAGTATTTCTGTATGTGTGTCATCTGAGCTATTTGTTGAAGAGGAGCCTGTGATTGGCTTTCAGTCCCTGAAAACAGCAATGAGCTGCTGAAAGAGAGAATTTTATTGATCATTGCGGCATTACTAATATGACACAAATATCCCAGAAATGAGCAGGGTGATCAAAAGTCTCTGCCTGATATGCTCTTGGGTGACACTCTGTATTGCGTCTCATCCCTCTGTCAAACTGCTCCATCACAGGGTTCGACCTCTGCTGTCTCACCTGCAGACCGCAGAGCATAAAGAAACTGCTGCCGTTGTTTGCTCGGTGTGATGCTCCGCTGTGTTTCTAGAGAGGAGCAAACAGACACCGGAGCGAACAGTTCATAATCACATCACATGCTGTCACTGATGGTTGTCTATTGAGATGACAAAGAGGTGATATGAATAATAAAAAAAAGATAAAGTGGCAAAAACAAAAAAGTACAACTCTACAGTAGTAAAGCTATCATGTACTAATATTCTACAATAACACACAGTTGTTATAACCAACTGAGCTTTAAAAATGTTCCCATTCACATTGTGTTATTCAGTTAAATAATAAATAAATCACAGCAAGATGGAGAAATTGCATTCTACTTCACATCTGTCTCCAGAGAATTTTAAGAAACTGTCTCATCTCCTTTCCATACACACCTGCTGCTGCCCTGTGGGGCTAATGTCACCTTCATCTTGTACATAATAATGTGTTTTTTTCAGCAGCTGTCCTGTCACACTGACAAGCATCTTGTGACACACATGCAGACATGCATATTCTCTCTCTTTGTCCCCATTTTGTTTTTATCACCCCTCTGGCTCTGTCCTCTCTTGGTCTTGTCGGTCATTTATACCTGCAGCCTTTCATTATAAACTAATATATGAGCAATAAATACAAAATTTGTGGGGAACTGTTTTTTATTTCAATCAGTGTCTTCAAGTGTAGTTTTGCCTATTGGAACATATTCTAACACATTTACATTTATATATAAAAAGAAAGAAGTAATCAGAAAATCAGAAAAAATATATATATTGTAATATTAAATTTATCAACAATTTCTTTTACTTTATTTTCTCCCCATTAGTTTCTCTCCACTCTCATGAATAATTGCCACATCGATTTGTAGGTAAAGCTGCCCTGCAATAACGTACACACTCAAGACCAAAGCAAGTTGAAAGCTGAAACTATAATCTCTCAGAAATGTGGCACCTATATCTTATTATCTGGTTAATATTCAATTGACCAGAGTCTATATTGTGGAGTTAGATATGTTATTTCAATAAATATGAGCTACACCAACATATCAGCTAACATGTGCTTCTGCCTATATGTCTCTAGAAAGCATTTAGCGTGCCACACCGGTGTGAACATACCACAAGCTTCTTTCTTATAACTGATTCAGTTTGTTATTACAAAAAAGAGAAATATCAAGCTGGGGCAGTGCTGTGATTGATGTCAGTTCATATCAACGGTAAACTCCTCCCAGCCAGAAGCCCAGGCGAATCACAGTTGCACACATTTTAATCTGAACTGCACATCTGACAAACCGTGTGAACCATTTCCACAGAGAGACGACCCCAAGAAGACAGTTTCATGAAGAGGCTTAATCACCGCCAAATTGCAGTTTCTCAGTAATTTCACTTTCAGTAAATCTTGTCATTCACCTATCACTTTGCCTGTCCTGACTGAAACAGAGAGGAGGGTCCCTCCTCAGATGAGGGTAGACAGGTTATCCCTGCAGGTGATTAGATGTTAAAGCAATTTAATGAAACTAAAATAATAACAACTTTCTCTTCTTTTTGCAATACCGTGTGAATTTGATCAACATGATTGCAGAATCAGACCCTTAAACATTCTGTAGCATTTAATCTATATATAACAGACAGATGGAGCTACAAGGACATAGCATCATATGTTCTGCTGATTTGGGCTTCTTGCCATTTACATGCTGAAACATACTGTATTTTTCATCTCATGATGCATATAAACAGTGGCCTGAGGGAAAACCTTGCCAAGGTTACATCACATCACCAGCAGTGGGCAGATTTGGTGATAATGATCTTATTTCCTATTGCGTATTCATAAACATGAAGATGCCGGAGATGGTTTTGGCTATTCTAAACTCAGTTGTTTTGAAATCTCTAAATCTATCCTTCCCAGGTCTCTGCATCTCATGAGTCAGACAACATGTTGTTTTTCTGTTGAGTGCTTTATTTTTTCTCTCCTTTCTGCCACTCAACCACCACCATCCATATTTCTTCCATCTTCATATCATCTATAGTCCTGTTGCCATGCTCTCTACCCGAGTCCAGCAATGAATACTCATCCTCTTCCTGCTTCAAGGTGAGTTTGTTGGCCCTAAAAAGCAACAGGGGTTTTTCTGATGCCATACAGTATTTACTATTATCTACTCACCACCGCAGTGTGGCTGCACTTAAGGGATGATTCTGACTGTGGGAGCATACACAGTGGAAGACCATGAAATATTGTGCACTGAAGCTACACCAATTTAATGTTGAGCAATACACCATGTGTGCCAAGAATTCTGTTGTGCAAAACGGCAGATGTTTATGTCGGCACACAGGTGGAGCGTGTTGAACGCTTCACAGCACCCGGAGACTTACAGCAAGTTCTGCTAAAGCTGCGGTCCAGACTGGTGAGGAATATCATAATTCAAATTTACACGCAACTAGCACAACTGAAAATAAAACTAGGCTGAAAATAACAGCTAAAGGGCAACTGGCACCACTAAAATATCTATAGCTTTGGTGCAAATGGGAACTGATGAAAACTATTCCATTAGTTTTTTGTTTGTTTGTTTTGGACCTCAAAGCATTCAAAAGAGCTTTTCTGATCAGTAAAGGTAAGAAAAGAACTAATTACTGTATAACATCAACAGTGTAAAAAACTACTAACACTGAAGCGAAAATCACAAATAAAGTTATTTCTTCTCAATTTAAATCCATTTACACCACAAAATGAATGGAGAAAGAAACGAGGAAAATCTTCACCTTCATGACATTTAGTGACTCTAAAGCTATCTAAATAGACGACAAAAAATAAATTAGTTGTAGTTGTATTTATTTCCATGAATAATTACATCACAGGATGTATTAATTGAATTTGTCATGATCGCATCACAATATCACATTGTATAATCATCCAACAAGGCTGAATGAATTAGGGATGCATGTAGAAGACTATAAGTTTCAAGATGAAAGCAATGCGTGTTGCATCTTGTATTTATGGCAATTAATTTTTACAGCACAGTTTGCACAGTGATAATAGGACTTGATGTGCATGAAAATTAGAATATAAAAAAAAATCTGTTATGTGCCATTCACATTATCCATTTAGTTGTTTTTCTCTTGGTGAATCACAGCCCAAAATCAGCTCGTATGTATGAATCTGAAATATATTTTTTATAGTATGTTGGATTATTGAAATAGTAAGTTCCATTAATATAAAGAATTATTTACAAAAAAACTCAGTTTAATTTGCATACTTTTCAATGACCTCAGTCACTTTTGGAATGTTAGTTATGTAATTAACTTAAATCCTATAACTCATCTCAGATACTTTGACCTCTATGTGAGATGTCATGAAGACCAGGGTATGCTGTGTCCAAATAAGTTTGATTATTTACAAGATTTTCAGCTACATCTGTGTCTTTCAATAAATAATGCGGCATATAAATATAGTCTAAACGTTCTGCTTCTCTTTCTCTCTTCTTGGAGAGATGTGGTGCTGGTATGTAATTGCCAAATTAATTTGGGTCACCCCTACAAGAAGAACTGTCTCTATGGCAACTGTAGACATATCTATTATGTTTTGATTCAAAGCCAAAGCCATCTTAATGAGGTAACCATTTTCAGAGAGTATACCAACTGAGTCAGGCTGAGCAACATGGACAGAGCTTTTTGGCACATATGCAGGCATTTTACCTTCTCAGCAGTGCAACCATGTTGAACCTATGTGGTCTAATTGGAGCCATGCAGACAAATTCCTGCTGAAGCTGCAGCAAAGCCAACAAAAAGAGCCCTCCATGTGTAAAGTGAGGGTCAATATAAAGCACTAAGTAAAATCTACCATATCGGATTTCTCATACACAGGAGCATGTCAGTGGGGAGGTTTTAAAACACAATGTCCAATGTCTACAACTTGTACTTGTAAAGAAAGGTGAGGAACAAACTGTCAATCACTGGAGTCAAAGTGCTAACATTTTGAAGAGGGAAAACATTACGTGGGATTGCAGAGGTCTTTCCTGCCTGTATATGAGCAGCAGCATTTACTAGACCTACTCACCCTATTAGTTGAGCAACCACTGGCACAGAGTATTAAGTGGATATTAATTTTCCCCAGGGCACTTATTAAAGATCTCAGCATTAATGATCCAATTCCCCATCTCATGATCCTCAAGGACCTCTCAGCTGCTTTATGACTGCAATCTCAACTCAATACAATGCAACTGCAAGGACATTTATGTGCTAAGACATGTATGTGTTGAGGTGAAAACACATGCATACAATAGAGTACATAGTGACAGGCACTTATACTCAATTAAAAGTATACAGAGTATTGCTTTTTAACTCATAATTAAACTACTGTGCAGAAACCATGCAGAAAGAATAAAACACCCTTGTTTGAATGTGATTGTGACCTTTTCAATGCTCCCTATCAATTTGTTCTGGTTATGAAGAGAAGAATACACAGAAAATAAGTGTATAAACAATAACAGTTGCGCAGAGACTAAAAATAAGCTTGCTACTCTGAGTCAGCACTGATATTTTCTGGCTGGGATCAGGATAAAATGTTCAGATGTCATTTGAACATTTCAGATATGAGAACTCATGAAAGTTCAGCTCAAGTTGACTATATTTGCTTGATGGGTGAACAGCAGCCACACAGTACCTGACTTTGAGTGATTAGACAATAACTTCAATAACTTCTATATTATATGCAGAAGGATCACAATGATTAATAGCCTGCTCTAAAATACATAACCTCACCAACCCTTATGAGATCTAATATATTTCTTAAATCAACAATGGTCTATCAACTGGCCCTGTGACACAGTAAATCTAATATGGGCAATATAAGCAATAGTTAAACATTTGCAAAGCTATCAATCAAGTTAAATCAGCTGTCATTTATTGTGTTTCTGACCATAGCTGGGCTGATCGGGATGCAAGTGACTTGGTGGATTGTCAGCACATGCCCTGCACTGGTGAGGAATAGTCTGAGTCATTAACACTCAACAAGCATGGTGCAGCCCCAGGGCACCCTGCTTTCTGACAGTAATGCATTCTAATCTTGTCAGCCCATTGAGAGCTTCAGCTACATTACAGATAACAGGAGCAGAATCAAACGCCGCTGTCTGTCAACATCTCAGATCAATCAGGAGCTAAAAGTCTGTGGAGCAGCCATGCATGCTAGACTACTCAGGCCAGTCACCATAAATCCAAGATGAGCAATCAGACTCCAGTATTGCAGGACGAGTCAGTTCAGTCATTCCCGAAGAGAGAGGAAAAAAAAAAAATCATTGATGTCTTCTGGTGGTCGCAAAACACAAGTGATGTCCCAAAAGTGATTTCAAATAATGTCCTTCTATCGCCACTCACTCTCAGTACAGAAGGATGCTGGTATATTTTATTCAAAGCAGACACTGTGAGTGAGGCTCCAGACAGTAGTGAGAGAAGGGGCAGGCAGTGAGGCTGAGGAGGTTTTATTTTGAGGGTTTGTCCGTGCATTATTCAGCAATCTGCGTGGCAAAAAGTCAGCCATGTCAAGTTCACCTTCTCCTCCGGCACCATTCCTTCCAATTTAATACATGAAAAGCACTGTAGTTCAGCCTTAATTAAAGAGTATGAGTTCTAGCTATTAGTAGATAATGATTACTTCATTTAAATAGTCAACAATCCCAATTAGTGTTAAATGGTCTTGCACTTAAACGTGGAGGCAAGCCATACAAGCACCTGATACACTGCAGCAATATGTGGAGTGACTCTCTAAATGACTACTTTTGATAATAACTCGTTGTAACTCACTGGAGTACAGAGCACAATCAAGGCTGAGCCAGGGGTCGAATCCTTGCTGGGCCCTTTCCTGCATGTCATGCCCTCTTCCTCTCTTCTTCCTGTCTAGCTCTACTAATAGCACCCAATAAAGCGGATATACTGGAAATAATAGTATTTAAAAAAAACACAAATGAAATACATATTAGAGGTGCACATCCTGTCTACTTACACTGCATAATTATGTGTAAGTGTTTCAGGTAAATTCTGTCTTCTTTGTTTCCATCACTGTACATTTCCAGTCATCCAGTATACATACGACACTACTCCAAACCATTAAGTAGATTCATTATTCATAAGGAAATTATTACTTTGCTGGTCCACTTCCCATAATTGTACTGACATTTTTCCCCGTGATCCACGGGTACAGGAAGTGTAAGAGAGGGAGAATAAACAACATAAATAATCAAAAGGATGTCATCAACATACACATGGCTCAGAATGAAAAGATGTCCTCCAGCAGACAAAACACACTGACCTTACAAAATACATAATGTATGTCATAATCACACATACAAATAAACACAAATATGGTGACTAACTATCTAGCCATCCATCCATCCATCTATCAGCTATACAGTTTATCCTCTTAAGGGTCACATGGGAGCTGGAGCCAATTCCAGCTGACTACATCGTGGATAGGTCGCTGGTCTATCACAGCGATTCCATGAGGAAGCCACAGTACATGCAGGAAATCCATATAGGCATGGAGAGAACACAACTCAACTGAATAGCCCCTCCATCCATTATTACAGTACTCACCACTGCACCTCCACAAATTCTTTACTCTTTATGGCATTTTTTGTCTGTAGATAAAAAAACTAATTGTCTGGGTGTTTGAATATATTGTTTTATAAATGTAAACAGAAATCAAGATAAGCATAACTGTGATGCAAATCTGAAGCACAAAATCAATTTCTGAAGAGGACTGTACAATAGATGACTGACAGTTCTCTCCTCTCTCAGGAATCAACATGACCTTTTTCCACACCTGGTTGGAAAAACACATCACTTGTTATTTTTCTTTCAGATTTAAGACTGGAACAACAGACAGGTTGTTCCAAATAAACACAACAATTCACATTAGTGATGGACTAAAATCAGGCAATAAGTTAGAGAAAGCCAATCCACAATCTGGCGCCTCAAGTGAAGTCACTTGAATCAGATGGAGCTAAAGAATGTAAGACTGAGACAAACGTTTGATGTGTGCAAAAACTGTCATCAAGTTTTAAGGACATATAAAACATCCTCAATCTAATGTCCTGTAAATACTTTTAGAGTTTTAGGGTCTATCTGTAGCAATTTCAGTGTATATCATGATCATGAAAAATCATTTGTGTATATGAAATGCAGATTCTGTCAGCTCACAATGTAACCTACCGGTAATGTGTCTTCATTTAGATGAAGTCTTTTGATGCGCTGTTTCATTTGCACCTACAGAATTAAATTAAAATGCTTTTTATGTCTGCTGCTTTGTTGGAAACGTGTTCATTACCACAACTTCAGATGCAGTAGTGTGAAATTGTGAAATGAAGAAAACCTTTTCCTGTGATACAACATGTTTGTATAGGTGCCAAAGTGGTTCAGTCTTTATACAAATATGTCTGAGAGGGTGTGTGAGCTCAATAATTGTAATATTCATTTCACGTTATTATGAATATTATAAAAGCAGACGAATATATTTGGTGAAGAACCTTGATGGCTATTAACCTCAAGATTCTATATTTTGCAAGTTCCATATAAATGAACATGTGCAACAATACATAAACACAATGAATATGTTTTGTGCGCGGACAGAAGCATTTAGTGAACAAATCCAAAGCTAACGAAAAGGAATCAAAGCGTCACAGTGGGGTAAGTGCCTCTGTCTTCCTGACTGCTCTGTTTGTCCATTTAGAAATGTCATTGGCTATGGGACTCCCCAGGATGCCGGCTAAAAGCTTCACTACAATGGTCTTTCCCATTTACCGACTGAGCTGACAGAGAGATAGCGCTCTGTTTTTGTGTACCTGTGGTCACCAAGAGAGTCGAAGAGCAGAGGTCTTTTTCCTGGACTAAACCCAGGCGAGAGTATTAGTGGGTGAGCACCCTAGGGAAGGTTATGGTGCAGTGCAGATAAGAGCTCTTCACTGCAGCGCAAGAGGAAACCGGGAATGTGGACATGACTCAGGAAAAGTCACTGATCTCTACTTCATATTATCATGAATTTATTACAGTAGTTCTTTCCAATATGTCTCCAAAAGAAGTTGCCAGATTGTCATGAGATAGAGCATCGTGTATTGATCACAGAAGATAATGATTCTGGGGGCAAGGACATCTTTTGCCCATTACTACAAAAGAGCCAAACCTTTCCTTTAGACAAAAGCGATGTCAAACTTACATCAATCAACAAATTTTGTCAGGTCAAAGTTTCAACTGAAACCTTTTGCTCTAAACAATCCCTTGAACCAGAATAGAGGGGCACTGTGGACAGCAAAACCATTAGTATGCTGCCTGTTCCTGCCAATGCATCTTGCTTACTAGTAATCATAGATTTCGTGTTTGTGTTGAATGCAAGCCCAATGCAGGAGGTGACAGACCCCATCTATAATAAAGCATAGAGTTAGAGTGTAAAGGTCCAGGAGGTGGATGGTCATGAACACGTTTATTTGAGATAACCACATTCTACTGTAGGCTTTTCTAGAATTGTCAAAGTCTCCTTCTGGTCTGACTGCTTTAGAAGGTAACAGATGCTTTAACACAGCTTCAAAAAATAATTAACATCTCTCAAATCTTTCCCACTTCAGTATAACTCACGCTGAAACATCTCTATATAAGTGTGTAATGAGAAATTTCAAAAATCAAGCAAACACATAAATAATATCAGTTGGTGCTCCATATGCATACCTCCAGGAGGCTGCTTGACGATGTTAAACCAAAGTTATAATTATACCATTATGTAGCAGCAACATTGATTTCTATATTCAGTGTCGCCCTTAGGCCCATTGCTGCACATACAGAAGAGATATCCAATCTCAAGGTAAAAAGTGCCAACTTCAGAAGTGGATACTGTATGTGGCTCATAAGATGAGGCTCCTCAAGGGACTGGCTTGGGATAGGATCCACACTGGTGCCTTTGTTACCACAGGCAAGTCACCAGGGAGGGGAGAGACAGCAGGGATCACAGGAAACAAACAGTGTAGCCAATCAGGAGAGTCTCTGAATTACACTACATATTCAACTTAATGGATGGAACATTGTTTTTCGCTCTCCCCCACTGTATATCATTAGTGGGAAAATCAAAGGGGGATAAAGGAAAGCTCAGTGGAAACAAAGTAAAAACAACAGGACATGTAATAAAGTTGACACACTAAACATGGTGCAGGATGTTCACCAGTATTAAACAATGCAGGTTTACTATAGTTGTGGATTAAAACTGCTCTTAATTCAAATACTTAATAATTTATTTAAATTTGTGGTTATAGACAATAAAACAATGAAACATTATTCAGATTTTAAAGACTATATTTTTTACTCCATATTCATTATCGCCAGTGCTTTAATATTAACATATTGATTTAACTTAATCAATCAACAGTCCGGGCCGCCCATCATAACCTTCATCACAGTAATGAATTAAAGCCATTTCTGACCCTTACATTTTTAATGAGCAATCGATCAAATGGAAAAGACAGTGTATATAAATGAAAATGTAAAGCGCTGAATTAAAGAAAACCGAGAGCATGTTCAGACAGTCCAGTCCGGGCTGTAAGTTATGGAGACATGGTGCTTAACAGTGGAAGTGGCCCTCAGGGTCACCCTTTATTAAGGTTTGGCCGTCATAAATCTGTTCCATATGGAGTGGCCATTGTCACGCTCACCATTGGTCTAGCAATTCACGAGGACGTCAGAGGATGTGTGCTGTCGGAAAGTGGGGCTTTGAAAAGGGGGGAAAAAAGGGACACAAGCAGAGTCCCTCAAAGCTTTAAAATAACGAGAAGGCAGAACTGTCAGGAGCATGGCTTAAAGAAAAAAAAGGAACACATCGGGAAATGTCAAAACTCCCCAGTGGGATCCAGCAACACTTCCAACGAGATGTGGGTCACAATGTTCGTGTCACACAGAGCTCTACGCTCACGGACACTGTGGGAAATCTATTTAATGTCTCTTTAAACAGATAAAAATAGGATATATCTATTGATATCAATGCTGCACTGCAAAAGGCAATAAGATGGCTTAATGTAGTGTAAAAACAGCAATAGTCCTGAATCAAATCAGAGGACTAAACTTAACTATAGCTAATGCAATTGTTGGTTCATTTCACACCAATTTGGGAACATGCTTAAAGCGTTATTATGAGCACCAAAAAGGAGATGCGCTGTTTGCGAGTGTACTGACAATAACAAAAAGAAGGTGCAGCATATTTAGGTAAGAAATCAAAATAATTGCTAATTGAAGGCAGTGGAGGTGCACTATTGCTGCTGAATATTTTAATGTCACAAAACAGCAAGGGTCAAATTTTAACATGACAGTTTAACTACCAGTCGGTGTAGAATATTCCTCAGGTCTCGGTTTATGAGCTGTGTCTGTTTTATTGCAGCTCTATCTGCGGATGCTGATGGTTGGTCTTGGAATTTATTGAGTCAGGATTGACCTCCTGATACTTTGCAGAGGTTTTATGGGTCACCAATATGGGTCGCAGGTCATGAATTACTACCAAACAAGCTCATGTCAATGGCTTGTTATCTATCTAGGGACACAGAGGGAAAAAAAAAAAATCAAAAAGCACCTCAATGGTGGTGATGCCTGCATGAATTACAGGATGTTTTCAGGGAATGCCTGTTTAACAGCCTTTAAAATATGCTTACAGTGCCAGAGCTTGGTGTTTTGAATCTGCTCTAGTCAATACTTTTATACTAATAATGGATCAAATCACTGTGAATCACTATGTATGAAGTGGAAAAATGTATTGATAGTGATAAACCCATCAAGAATTATCACCTAACCTTGCAGCTTTAGTATCAATAAGAGCAGGTTTAAGCTCAAATATGATTTTGTTTGCATTCAACGCAACACTTTCCATGAGTCTTTGAGCACTATTAAAAACTTTATCTGAGCTGTTCTGTAGCTGATGAATGCTGGTTAATTGTTAAAATGTTACCTATTTGGATTAAAACATGAAGAGAAAATCCCAATATCACATTATAGCCTTTAACCAAGAGTAAAGAAAAAATCCCTCTATTAGAAAATATATTGAGAATAGTGGAACAGAAGCAAGCTTGAAAAGAGTGAGCGACTTAGTGCTCTATAGCAAAAGGATTAGGAAAGATTAATAAAAGGTTTGGACCAAAACGGTATCCATGTCCCTAATCATAAAACGACTATAATCCATCCAACAGTCTGCTATGATTCTCACAGCTAAAACAGGTATTTCCAGTAGCTATTCATGGACCATTGATTATCTGTTGCAACTCTGCAAACATAAAGAGTGGTATTAAGCTTCTTTTTTTTTGAAACCAACAAGTCAGCGTCAATAACAGTTACCTTCCTATAAATATTATAATAACATTTCTAACAACTGAAGTGACATGCATGCTTTTTTGTCCCTCATTCCCAGCTTAATACACTTTTAATTCTCACTTTGGCAAGACTTGACTAACACTGCTTCCTACAGGGAATATCAAGGTCTAGAGGAATGCCAGCTAGTGTGTTAAACAAAATATGAAGATGTAAAGCAATAGAAGTGCAGTAAATATAACACTGACATTCAGCAGTGTTTAATAGTGTTTTATATTAACTGAAAACAAACTATTTTGCTTTTAGATCATTTTTAGATGTCTATTCAATGTGTCTTGAGAAAATTCAACCAACAGTAGCAGTATGTCTTATTATCCTTATTTATTATATTATTTAAATTCATAGCAGCCCACAGTATGAAACAATTTCATCTGTAAAAGTGGTGTGAAATTCAATATATTACTCAGGCATCTTAGGCACTCACACCACATTTCAACATGGAAGTCATTGATACTTGTTTGCATTTAATTCATCCATATTATCTCTCTTCCCTTTCTCCCTCGCCACAGTCCTTACATCCTGCATACAGAACTTCTGCCACTCTCATGTGCACGCAGCATGATTTATTTATACAAGTGTCTCTCTGGAGAATGAGCTGTTACTCTCTTCCTCTATCAGTAAATGCAATCTCACCACAATATGGCCGTGGCAATTTGTCTTTATTTAAGTCCCCATTTGCCTTCTCAGCCGCTGCTGTGTGGGTCATTCTCTTCCAGTCTGCCAAAGGTGGCCTTTAGCTTCCTTAGTACCTCATTTGTCATGTTTCATGCTTACAGCAATATTTTAGTTTGGTAAAATATGTACATTGTAACAGTCATGACTCACTGTAGCTCCATGAGAAATGCAGTTCTCTGGTGTCAGCAGATGTAGCCACCATAGTTAGCATCTACTACATAAAGAATACAAAACAGAACCTGCTTTTTCAAGCTCATTAAGTCTGATTATTCAGTCCGTTTTTCAAATTAAAAGTAGGTATGTTGATTTATCCATAGTAGAGTTTGCAAATAGGCAACTAGCTTTGTTGTTTTGAGAATTCTAAGATGATATAATAAATCAAAATAAAAATGTTTTGTTTGAAGAATTTCTAAATAAGAATATATAGTGAATAATAATAAAAGCAATTACCAAAATAAAATTGAAGTGGCTTATTTTTTCCTCTCAGTGTCCATGGAAATTAGTTTTCAAGCCATTAGGGGAAGTTGTTTCCTGTGCTCATATGCTGACAATGTGCTTAGCACTCTAATATGAATTCACTTGAGTAGCCACAGCCTGTGTAGGTGTGGCTCTGTTCCTACTGTGGTCTGACCCAGCAGTGAAGATTGGGCATCTGACTTGAGGCGCTACATCTCAGGACTAATTACAGCAAGGGTTGCCAAGCAACTGCAGCAGTTGGGGTCTGGAGGGTCCAGGGGTGGTGCAGTGGTCCAACCAGCTCTACTCAAGGCTGTGATGGATCTTCATCTGTCCCCACTGACCCTCTGGCCTCTCTGATTTAAACAAAGCATCCATGCTCAGAGCAACTTGCTGGACACTGTGAGCCATGAAATTAGTGAACACAACACACAAGAAAATATATGAATTTACAGGCAGATATAGCAGGAAAATGGTTACAATTTAATTAAATCACAGCTACTTTAAATGGAATTCTTTTGAGAAATTTCTTTCACTTTAACATCTTATTTACATTCAACCCAATGGCACCAATACACAGAGTAAAGACTTGACCTCTCAAAGGCACTTTCTTTCACACACCACATTCATATAATTTCACATAATTGCATTGTTATTCCATGTTTAGCCTCTTACAAAGACGTGTTGTATTCTATGACAGCATCGACATATTCAACATACGCCAACCCTCCTCCTCCTGTGCCCTCCTGTTCTTGTCTCATTGTCTTATCCCCCGGTGAGTTATGTCTCTTGAAAAGAAGCAGACAGCAGTCCCAAGACCTCTTCCTCATAATTACCACCCTTGTTTTTACCACAGGGATGCCAACAAGCTAATTACTGAGGAATAATCACATGTTTGTCAGGACCCCTGCAAACTCAGGTATGTAAACTGTGTGGCTCCTGTCAGATCATCTCTCTCACACACACACACACACACACGCATACTGACTGCCTCCTCTTGTCTCACAAATATACAGATTTTCCTGTTCAGAAGCAAGGTGTCATGCGTGCAAATAACTATTAAAGGCTGTTAATGATGACAAATCTAATCCATCTTTGTGGAATTCAGTCACACTTTTATGCTGCCAGTTCATTTTTCATACTTTTAAAAGGACGAACAAAAGAACAATAAGCTTCTATTACATGCTTTTGTGCCAGATACGAGTGAGGTCAGCCCGTCTTTTGTGGACCACTTTGTATTTTCGGTGTGGGTGTAATGGCTGAAGATGCTTTGGAGATGTTATCCTCCAATGGCCACCCACACACACACACACACACACACACACAAATGTGGAGAGCATGCTTGACCTTTATATTGTAAAAAGCATATCACAAGCTGCCATGTACAATTAGCAAAGTGGTTTTCCACTCTTGGTACTTAGTATTTCACTAAGTGTGACAGAAATCATTTCAATGGCCATCTCTGAATGTGCATGTAGCAATATTGCTTACACACACTGGTTTGAGCAGTTCATGTAATTAGCTAAACAATACTATAGTAATGTTACTGTTATTAACAACAGTAATAATTAATAATAACCTGGTTGCACTGACTCTGCATGACAGCACTTAAGAGAACTGCAGCCTTTAGTCTCTCAACAATACCAGCTTCAAAAATGCTTTCTCATAGATTTTTTTCAACCCTATCTCAAGATCCAAGAGCAAAAATATTATTACATATAACTGTTATTGCACTGTAATGAGATAAAGTAGTAAAATGAGATCACATGAAAACAAATTTTGAGGAGATAAAGGAAAAATAAAGTTGTTGTCAAGTTGATGTCAAGATAAGGAATGGCTTTTCACAGTTTTAATAAAACACACTCCTTATTCCTATCCTAATGGCTATGCACTATATTTTTGTGTGGTGGCTGTTTGGTATTTTCAATATGAAAATCCTGGGATCACTAGGATTTTTGTAGTTTGTACAAGCTATAAACCTTCGAACTGGGAACTTCCCTTTCACTGTTTACCTCTATGCAAGAGAAGAAATGTACACTTGCATCATCCTTTCTCAACAGATGTCTCAGACTTAAACTAATATTTACTTCATTGCCTCGGTCAACGCCGACGTCTCACTGGCTGGAGGGAGTCTATTGTTTTTGTGATAGTAGCCTTTGTTATCTCATAGGTTCATACTGCAAGAAGCATCAGCAGTGTTACAGTGTAAACACGCATACTGATTTCTCTTACATTCATAGTGACTCACACTTTCTTACATCAGATAACCAAGCAATGACACTGTGATGTTAACTATACGAAAAAAACATGTACCTTATGTAATATCTAACTTTTTTTTTTAAATGTATTTCCATGAGTTAAAAGATCTTTTTAGTGTAAGATTCAGCTGTCAATTTATATTCAATATTCAGAGAAGAAAATATCTTTGGGGTTCAGCATTGTGGCTATTAACTATATCTGCTGTTTGCCATTCAAAGAGCTGAGGCAGCAGAATAACAAGAATCCTGCTTAATGCAAAAGTTCACCTTTGTTTAAAATTAACAGCAGAGCAAGTTCAACCACCAAAGTGGGCCATGTCGATGTTGTATTGTATTATCACATGGATAACCACAAGACTGTGGATTCTATTTTTAAATATGCAAAAACATATCTGTAATTAACAGAGCAAGCAGCACTATTCCATTCTGCTCCATGATTTAAACACTATTTATACATTATGTACAATGCATATGAATCATAAATTCACATTCATTTATTCATGAGGAACCCACTGTTAACAACAAGCCAAGTTTTATGTGACAGTTACATAGTATTTTACATCACTTCAGCACTGACACCCCCTCCATACGCTCTCCTAGGAGCCACTTGCTTTATTGCTGTGGTGTAATTTCAGGGCAAGCAGTGTTTGGCCACATAAAGCTGAAAATAGACATACATTGGAACAACATTCTTTCTCATAAGGGGTCTGATATTGTCTGTTTGCATTTATTGTGTAAATACGCTGATCAGCAACAACATTAAAACCACTGACAGGTGAAGTTAGGGTCAAGATTGGGGATGATGTATTTACAGTGTGTTCAGAGGGAAACCTCTGATCCTTGCGTTTATCTGGGTGTTGCATTGGCATGTCTCATTCACCTCAAAACATTTTTGTAGACCAAACACATTTTCTTATAGCAGCTGTATTTGCTAATGACAGTCGCCTCTCCTATTAGGATAATGGTTCCCAACACACCAACACTGCTAAGAAATGACTCAGGAACATGCTAAAGAGCCCAAGGTTGGTCTGTCCCTCAAACTTCCCATATCCTAATATGATTGAGCATTTGTGGGAAATGCAGGAACAAGCCAAGTCCATGGAGGCTCCATCCTGCAACCCATGGGATGTAAAGGATCAATGTCCCTGTGGCAGACACCACAGAATATCCCTAGAGGCACCCTATCCATGTATCAGAGTTGTTTTGGAGTTATCATGGGACCTACACAATATTAAACAGATTGTTTTAATGCTGTGACTGATTGGTGTAACCGCCCACTGTGGCTGCAATAGCATATTGTCTCTAGACAATATTGCTTGTGGACTTTGAGGGGTGGGAACATTTCCCACCCCTCAAAAAAATGGAAGAAAGACATTCCTGTGATATTTGTTGGGTGACTAACTATAGCAACTGTGCTTTTCAAAACTGTACATGTGCATTAGAAAAAATAAACCACACAGTGAGATTCCAAAAACAAAACAAATGTCAGATGTTACATAAAAAAAAAAAAAAAACTATTGTAACTCCGAGCTGAGTAGTGTGTTCATGAAGGACTTCATCACCAGGAAGTTGACTAGGAGAATAATTCACTCAAATAATCAATGATGAATTAAAAAGAGCAGTGACACAATGTAATTGCTACAAAACCACAACTGAAAGAATCACACACACACACTACACCACAATAATGTTCCTCTCCAAGGCTAAGGAGGTATGAGCTGAAAGTGTCTGTGTCCAGTCTTTAGGTCGTCGGTTCACACCTCCACAGACCTGACTGCTGCCTCCACACAACAAACAGGTCCCTAGACAGCAGCATTGAGCTCATTATTTATATTACACTAACACAAACCGAAGATCAGAGAAAGGTAAGAATGGTGACATTAAAAACTAGGACAAGCAAGGAGTACTGAGAAGTGCTGGGTGTTCTAACATACTGAGGACTATTTTCCACAGTTGATCCACCACTTTAGTGAATATTCTCTTTATTCTTGCATTAGCACCCGGTTTCTGTCCTCCCTGTCACCCTGGCTTGCTTCCCTCTTTCATGACCTCCTTCTGAGCGACTGTGGTCCTTGCAGTCCGCATGTCTGGTCATTAATAACACTCTCTGCTCTGTTTTTCCTGCCAAACAGAGCAGTGCTTTGCTGTCATCCTGACACAAATTAATTCCCCTTATTTATCTTCTGGCACCAAGGCCGGCATAGGCGGAATAACTGTTGATGGAAAAAAAGGACAAAAAATTATAGATGGTGTGTTCTTGATGACAAGGCCATTTGTTTCTCAAACAAGACTCAAGATAAAGTTCATAACAATCATTTTGGTACCAGTAATCCATTGTCAGCTCTCTTTGCCTCTTATAAATCTCACTGAGGGATTTGTGGGTGGGGGTCTGTGTTAATATAACTATAATTGCATATCAGAATACACAGTATGTATACAACGTATTGGTTGTATTTGTTTGTGTGCAGTGGGAGTGTGCAGTGTGGGGTCTGGTCTTTCAGTCAGTTTAAAAGGATTGGTCATCATGAATAGTTGAGACTGCACATCAGTAAAACAATGAGCACCTTTGGTAATTTCTTCAAATGGCCTGTATGTCTCTAGTTTTCCATCTAAAAATAAACAGAAAATAATTTCTCCAACTCTGTGGTGTACTTAAAAGCCCTAGATAAAGCTAGTAAGCTAATACCGAGCTGAAAATCTTAGTAATGCATATGTCCAAGAGCCCATTCCATGTGGTTAGTCATTTAAAACAACAATCTTTCCTTAAGTTTAAGGTTTTATTGCTTAAACGTAATCAAATCTTGATCTAATATGATACCTTGATCGATAACAAGCCGTGGGAAGTTTTAAACCCAAATTTATATTAACATGATACCAGTCTGACACTAAACAGCAATACATTTGTCATCATACTCCCAAACAACCATCAGTTGTGACACACCGACACTATGGAGTCCACGGCCCTCGGGGTATATATACATAAGTCCCACAGCAGCAGGAGCACTAGCGACTCCTCATTCAAATCTTAAGCCGCTCCGGCTCCGGTGACAGTGAGAAATGGATTTAATAGCTAGAGAACAGCTTGTCAGCAGTCTAAAAAACCACAATGTTAGGAGACTTTAAAAAAAAAAAAAAAACTCATCTCTGGATCCCCAGGGTTCTGCAGTGGGAGGGATACTGAAAAGATTGGAAAATACCAATGTCAACATCGTATTCACTTTTTTTTTTCTCTGTAATACATATGATTCATTGTCCATTCACTGTGAAGCTGTATAGCCTTCAGCAGCAATGATTCTCTGTGTAACATCGCATGTGCAAATGGGTTATATGTATTAGAGAGCATAGAAGATGGCCATAATGTATAATGAACTACACTTGGTATTTGATTAGATGTGTTGCAGTTGCTGTTGTGTTATACTGCTGCTAATTATTCTTCGGTTCCAGACGTGTAATGAAATGACTCACTGAAGAGGTATTTGATTAAATTCGAAAGCTGATGGAATGACAATGACGCTACCTCATTAACATTAGCAGCCACACATACTGTAACTCCAAAATAAGCGTGTAGCTTCTGAGCAGTCAGGTTATTCGTGCAAACAAAGGGATGAGAAAGGGAGACAAGGCAGGGGAACACAGCATCCTGTCTTTTACATTTAGTACATTTCAGGTTTAAATTTTACTGTGCTGTATCTTCATAGATAATGCAGTGCCTTATTTGTCCCTTTCTAGGCACTACTTGGAAAGGTGTGAAATGATTCTACTGATAATCTGCCTGTAGGTACACTCTAGGCTTGTGCAACGCTATACCCGTGCAAGAAGAACTTTAGGAGGGGAAGAAATACAATCAGACCCGCATAAGCTTTACCACTGAGAACAAACAAAATTCAAAGGATTCTGTGTTTTTCTTATCTGGTGCTTCATGTGATGCTGCACTGCAACACTCTCCATCAGAGTGGCTTTAAAATAAAGCAACGTGAGGAAGGTAGGTCTGTGGCTCTCTCAGCCATAATTGTGCAGAGCCCTATCTAGCTGTCGTCTCTCCAGGGGAACAGTAGGCAGCTCAGGGGCGTGTTGTTATATTTCACACTTAATGATGTGCAAGGCATCCTCAGCTCTTATCTGCAGGCCTATTTTAGTCACTGACACAGCCTCTAAATTACACCTTAACAGCAAATGCATTAAATGGTACATATGATGTTTCTATGATGTTTCCTCAGAATCATGATACTGACAAGTTCACACAAATATCTTCATCTAATAACTTATGACCACAAATGAATGATCTGCAAGACAATATGATGAATTATGTTGTACCGATTGTCCAATTTTCAAACTGTAGATAGCTTTCATATATTTTTTTTAATTTTTGCATTTAAATTTAAGCAACTGTTGTCATTTCTTTTCTGTGTGGAGTTAAATTTTCATTTTAGTATGTTATCCTGACAGCTATGGAATTCATTTTCATGTTTCTTTTTGTTCTTCATGTTTCAAATTAATTGTTAGTTGAACATTAACTGATAATTAATTGTACATTATATAGGACAAATGTACTGTAACAATACATTTTGCTGCTTCTACATCATTACATCATTACATTTAAATGTCTTTTGTTCTCTGTAATCAGAAACTCACTTCTGATGAAAATTTTTACAGCCAGCTACCTTACACCTTTATTATATCATCTCTTTCAAATATGCAGTTTTTCTTGATTAATCATAAAAACACTGTACTATATTGTACAATATTACATTTAGCAATAAAAACAAAAAAAAATGTATTGGTCTTAAATTGTTTAAGGTCTTGATTCTCCAGCAGCAGAAAAATAGGGCAGCATATATATATTCATTCAGAACTTCTTTCTGACGTCTTTAGTACAATAATTTATGAATTCAACATCAATATCAAATATCAAAGATTTTATACACAATAGTATATGTACAGCATAGTTATATGCACTTATATAGACTGACAATGGATATCTACTTTAACTTGTTTGTTCCAAAGTTTTGTAAGGTTCAATTACTCTTTACTTAAATTTATTATTGATTAATATTAATCTTGAAACCAAGTTTGGAATGTCACTGTCTAGCAGAAACATTTAAATGTATGGATGCAGATGATTTATGTAGATGGATACTCTGATGACAAAGCCCTACTTTGTAAAGCTGCTGGATATTAATTATTTGTTAATCAGAAAACTGCTCTCTAGCAGAGTTGGAATTATTATATGTAACCAATAGGCATTGGCTGGAGCATTTGCCAAGCACTATGCACTTCCTACCAATGCCAAAAAGGCTTTTCCAGCACAGCTCAGGGATAATGATTTCTCCTATAACAGAACAAATATGATAAACATCAGTGTACAATCTGCTGCACTCACATTAAATTTATGTCAAGTGAAATCTGTCCATCAGAGATTGAGCTGTTACCTGGAATAATGGCATTTCAGTGATTGGCCTTGCTTGCTCCTGAGGGGTGGCTGATGTAATCCACAAATACTGTTTTACTTGTCAGGGTAAATGTAAAGGCTAACTGTGTTGCACGATTGCCAGTTCAAATTATGTACTTGCTGCCTCATAGGAAAACCTAGCGCAATCCCACAAGCTCAAAACTGCAAAAGCCAAGGATAAATAATGGCTGACGGTGAACAAAAAACGAAAACTAATGATCCTGGTTGGCTTGATTCAGACAGTCACTTTAATTCTTAGGAGCCTTGCCGTGGTAGCACGGCATCATGGACGTTTTGACAGCTCCCCGATGACCTTCACCTGAGCTCAGGGACGGGAATTATGGCCTCAGCAGGGCCATGTGAAAGTAATATATTTACACTTCCTAATGCCATTCCCTATGGGTGGAGCAAGGTTTATCAAGCCCTAATAAGTACAAGAGTGCATGTGTTTTTTAACCACTAGCACATGCTTTTTAATTAAGTTGAGCTGTTATATTAAATCATCTTGTTTTTGTATAATTATTTTGATTTCAGTTTTAAATCCTGATAATAGTTTTGCTGATTCTATCCATGACTGTAATGAAGACAGATGGTCTTAAGAGCATTACAGGACCAGGCTTGAAATAACCTCTAAATGGCATTTACACTATGTATATCGTAGTATTAATGTTAAAGCGCTCCTATTTTCTCATGTACTGACAGTAATTGGTCAGATTGACTCAAATCTATTTAACACCATTCAATTTTCTCCTTTGCTTTGCATGAGATTCTGTTTTGCAGCACAAGTACTAAGGCAGATGAAACTGAAATGAGCAATGTATTTCTTCCTTTGTGAGCTCCTCGTGGAGCTCAACCATAATGGAAGATTTCATCAAGACTTGTGCAAAACACACGTATTACAGTTGTTAGAGGTAAGGCAGAGAAATTATAGATTATGAAATCACCAAAGGGAATCACCACAAATGAAACAATTAGTTTCATCCATAATTCATGGGAGGTGTGAATGCCACTAGAGAGACGACGATAATGGTGTCGATGATAAATTCCCAGTTTTATCTCATAAAGATATTTGTACTATAATGCACATTTAACTGTCCATTTTACTAATAGCAGAAGAGTCAAATTATTAGCTCAGCCATATCAGTGATAGAACGAACTTACGTGTAATGCTTTGTTAAATGCTTCAGTGTCTTTTTTATTAAATATGACACTGCCATTACAGACCATTCAAAATATTACATTTAGAACTTGATGTATCTCATCTTAAAATTATGAAACACATCACATTTAATAATCATAATCACCTGACAAAGGATTAGTTTTTTTTTTTAAATGGAGATCATGCACAAATATACAGTATATCCAAAAATCAACAAACCACCTATTTATTCAAACCCAGTCATCCTGAAAAATCAACAGTCAGGCTCCAGCTTTTGTTCCAAACGCATAATGTGTTCCATTTGAGTACTCAGTCCTCACTGCACTGTTATGAAATGTTATGAAGAGTGCTGTTAAAACCTAATGTGAAGACAAATACTTGTTAACCACTGGGGCTTTTATCTTCAATTTTTTGTCAGTTACAATCGTAAAAAGTCAAATTATGTAAGAATAATAAATGTACATCTTGATTACTTGGGTAGCATTATGAGTTTGTTGGTTTTGTTTTTTGTTTGTCTTGTTTTGTGTGTGGATTGATATGAATTAAACTAGTAACATATTTATTAAATTGTACAGATATTTTTGGGTGCATATAGTTCATGATGAAGCTTATCTTACCTATGAGTTATTTATAATGGAAGGTAGCCTGGTTTTCATATCTCAATGTTTTCTAGAATTTTCTATTATTATTATAATCAATTTTCAAATCCAATGTGACAGGCAGAGTTTTAAGTTACTGGTCTCATATGTTGGTCTCCGGCTGCTTGTGCAAAAATATCTAGTCATCTACTCAATGTTCAGCACCTCCTGATAAGTAAAAAAGCACTTTACACTGTAAGTATAAGTCATGTGCCATCTGAAATACCCTGAAATCACATAACAAGAATTAGCATGCTATCTGTATGTGGACTTTGATGTATGCACTGCATGCATTTCTAGAGTGTAGAAGTGGAATGAGCTGGCAAGATACACTGAAACCCCAGTTTGCGAAGTATCTTGATACTATTCTGAATTTTCATGAACAACATTATAATGAAAAACAGGAGAAGTGTTGCCATTTTCATCCACAAGCTAAAACAAGTCTGAGTTGAATTAAAACCTTATTGATACAGCAGCTATGGATCAAGTGGGGTCATGTAATCTTGTGCTGTCTTTTATTGCTTTGTTCTCTCTTTAATGTGTGGGGAACATACAGGTGATTTAAATTTGAGGAGCAGAGAAGGGGAGAAAACACAAGGCCTGGAAAGGAGAAGGAAGGGCAGATGAATAACACACAGGCAGGTGAATTTACTGCCTCCAAAGTGAAAATCGTAGTTTTAGATGAGCAGCAGAAATAGGTGCACTTCTAAAGTAGGATGGTTTAAGATGTAAGCCTCATGTCTCATTCAAAGCTACGGGGCTGACATTTTTTGTGAGTGTTGCATGATGCTACACAGGGTTTGAATGAGAACAAAAAGGTGGTACTACTCTGACCAGCAACACCATATATGCTCTCACTGTCTGTCCTAAAATACCCTGTCTATATTGGGTTTTGTTCATTGTCACTCTTTGTCATGACTGTTTAAATGTTTAGTATCGTAATTATTCACAATAAAATCCTCTGCTGTGACCATCTCTGAGCAATCAAATTAGTAAAGAGTTGCTTTGCTAACATGGATGAAATTACAGGGCAAGAGTGTCCTGCCTGCAAATTAGCAGCTCACTAAGCTCTCACTGCATTTGTGCCTTTAAGTGGCTTTCTGTCAGGATCCTCAATTGCAGCAACAACAAACAAATGTGGAAAAAAATGATGAAAATGGAACTGAGTAAAATCAAGTCATATGGCGGTGACTCTGACAAAAACCTCCAGTTTGTGTATCAGAAAACATTTAGTTAAGTCACCTTCCTCCTGCTAAAACACGAGTAAATTGTTATGATCGATTGCACATTTTTGCCATTAAAATTCATGACACCTGTAATCTGTGCCACAAACAAAATTTGTCTTCAGAGCAGAGTAGATATGGCACTTTGCTTATAATTACAGAAGAGACACAAGCAATTTGTTAAACCGAGATGAGCAACTCAAAAATAGAGGTTAATGAGACGCTTCCTTCACTGTGATTGAGCAAAGTGTTATATTGTGCCAGCTATTATGTTGTTATGCAACATGCAATTCATACATTTCCCCTCTGAACAGATTGGAGAAAAAAAAATCCTTCCTACCTACCTGGCAGGAGGAGGAGGAAGCACAAAAAGAGAAGGGAAATATTTGATATGTATATCAAAAGGGAATACAGGTCTCCCTTTAAAGAATGGCACTGTCCCTGGGGACATGTTGGTCTTGAGCATAATGACTCTCGGTGCAGACCTCCTGAGACAAATTGCCAATGACCCCCATGGATTTTCCAGGGCACACTCGATTGGAAATGGACTATTCAATTTCCCACAGGGAGTCTTGCCATTTCCTCACTATGCATCACTGAAACAGCATCTGCTTTTGGGTTTGGGCAGTCAGACAAAATATTCACACAATCTTGTATTAACAGTGCAAAAAACTCAAATGGTTATGGTTTCAATTATTATATTTATTTATCAAATCTACCACTGAGATGAACAAAAGAGCTTATTTCTTCCATTTGGTGAAAAATAAATGAGAATTGTGCTTTGTGAAAAAAGTTTCACAGATATTTTACATATGAATGTGATCATTTTCCAGATGTATTATCCTTTGCAAAGTAAAAATAAATACCTAGTCTAAAAAAACGTAAGGTTCACAAATTCATCTTGGAATTCATTAATCTAATGATGTGCATTATTAGATGCATTTTAAGACTATAGCATTATTATTGTATATGTTTGCATTTAATACTTGCAGAGAAGTGACTGTAGTAAACATGTATTTGTATTTGCAATTATCATAATTTATTTAAAAACATCACAACGAAAAGACAACAGTCATTCATGTGACAGCAAGAAAACGATTGGTTCCATATAAACATCCCTAAATATCCCTTTTCTTCAACATGTCTAGAGAGCAATATGCTGTAGACCCACAGTGTAATGGGAGAAGATGAATGAACCTTTAATGATGGAGCAAATAACAGTCTGTGAGCCGAGCCTCTTGCTCACTCTAATAAAAAAACATACACAAAGCAGTACTACAGCCCTGTACTTCACTATATAAACATGCATTGTGTGCATTTTTATCTCATTTCATGGTACCTACCAGAGGGATAAATGTGAATTCCTACCCTATATACTTCATCACAATAACACCAGGCAGTATTCCATTAATGGGCATCAGTAAAATGACCATAATCCATGATCTTAAAGCTAGAATATAACTAAACAAACTGACATGCAAAGGATGCATTTCACAGTCTACAGCTGAAGTATAGGTATCTCCCTTTTATCTATTTTCTGCTACGATTCATCCACTCCCTTCTGTGGGCCAAGAAATAGAGTTTTTCATCACTGCAGTCTCTCACTGGCATCGACCAGCTATATTGATCTGGAGCAGATCTCCTTCCACTCTACCTGGGGAGCCAGATGAGCCTTGTTCATATTGATCCAACCTTTTTATTCTACATTCTCCTTGCCCTCTCTTTAGGCTGGGAAAAATTATATTCTTGTCATCCCATATAATAAATATTCTTTAGAAAAGGCATTGATGACTTTTAATCCAAAGTCAGCTGTTGGATTTTGCTGTCGCAGATGATCTATGTGAGAAGACAGAAATGCTGTTGAAATCTGCCTCCAACCTCAGAAAAACTGTCTGTTATGACAGTTCAGAGATGTGAAGGTATTCTACTGTTTATCTGATTGTGGATGCTGGCGATCAGGCTCAGACTGGCATACAGAGGCAAAACATGTCTATCAGGAAAAGAAGCAGCCGGCTCCGATGTATGAAAATAAATATTGGCTTGAAACAAATAAACCTAATCTTCTTCAAAAAGAAAACACTCTCATTGAACTTCAGGCAGTAGCCTGAATGTTTTTCTTCCCTTCCTTCATCACTATATTTTCCCTCTGTGTCTATTATAATCACATGCCTCTGTTTTATAATCCCACTTTATCACACTTCTTCTCTCCACATTGTACCCTCTCTCCCTTGCTTTGCTCATTTCCTTGTGCTCATTCTCTAAATGCCTCTTTCTGTCTGCTCTAAGTCCTTCGCTCTCTCTCCGTGTGTCTTCCTGCCTCCCCCTCAGGAACAGAATCTGTGGTAATGTACTAATCTGTGGAGCTTTAGTGCAGTATTGCCAATCTGCCATGTCAAGATACACAAATCTCACTCCAGGCAATTACAGGCCCTTTTTTCTTTTGCACTGCAAAAGAGTCTGTTTCTCCATCTCCATGGCAGTGAAAACTACCTCTGTGACCCATCAAGTGCAATTACCTTGCTTGTAACAAACACTGGAGGCCCTGGGGTAGTATATGGAACAGGTAACCTCACTAGTGCAGGCGTGAAAGAAGGTAAATTAGTAAGCTTTAAGTTGGAATAAATTTACTGTGCATGAAATCTTGATGGAATAATATTTGTTTGAACAACCTGTGCAAGAAGTCCAACAAGGAAACGAAGCTAAAAAGGAAAGACAGTAAATTTTGGATGGATTTTTTTTTTTTTTTTTTTTTTTTTTAAAAAGCTCCTAAAGCAGCAGAGTTCGTAAGTTATTGTGACCAGTATCATATTCACGTGTCTGATTAGAGTGAAAGTTTGATGATACCAAGGCATCAAAGCCACATTTCAAACAACCATTGGATTTTTTGTTTGAAGAGCAGCCAAGTGGCTTTTGCTATTTGACTCATATCGACTGTGTTGGTAATGTGCCGCTCACCTTCATTTAGCCTACATGTTAGGATTAATTGGGAAATTCAGAAGGGAATTTTTTTTCTGCTCTGGTTTGATTTATTTATTTATTTATTTTTTTTTGTCTGCTTCATAGCCAAAGGTGATAAACTAAAGCATAGCTGGTTTTCTTCACCAAAACTTCAAAAGATTATTTAAATGAAAACAAAAAAGTGGAGAAAATCACTTTAATCTAACATCTCATTACACCACAAACAATCATCCTATCATAAACAATTATTAATTAACAATTATCTGCACTTTCCTCCCTCATTCTAGCATGAATGATGGAATGATGGAATTTCGCATAGTGAAGATAAAAACATTAAATAGATGTTTGGTCATTTTTCTTCAAAACCCCTTAACTTAAACATTTAAAGATATTCAAGGGAGGAGCCTGCCTCCTACACTTCAAAGGCTGAGCTTTGAAATTTATGTCCATCAACAGGGATATTTGCTTAAGCTTGCAAAAAAAAAAAAAGTATATTTATGTTCTACTTGAGGACTTCTCAGCACAAATCTTTGCAAAGATGTGACATAAGAAAAAGTATCTGCTGAGACTTAAAACCTGAAACTGAGCAAGACTATGACACTTAAAAAATATTGCCATAGTAAACATTTTCCTCACTCACTTCCATGTTTATAATTTCCTCTTATTTGGATATGACAGAAATTGCAAGGCAACACAGAATCATGGACAGGCCTCTGACTTTCTGTTAACACACAGTTTTTACTTCAGTGACATTGTGAAAGCTTTACTTGCTTGAAGAGACTCACTGTATACAGGAGGTTTTATAGTAGTTTATCCTTACAGCAGTAAATCACTTTCTTTGTGAACAATCTTGGTTTTTGACAATCAAACATGACAATAAACAAATCTAAAAACAACATGAAGGTGCCTCATTTTTCATACTACAATTTTACTTAAATATTCTGATGGGGGAAAAAATTCTCACAGATTTATACAAATTATACATTTAGGTATGAATACAAGATGGCAATGATGTCACTAATATGCCAAGACTTAGAGATAAAATCAGTACTGAGTTGGAAAAATTCTGAGTCAGTCTCTCAAGCAGCACTAGCATTGACATTTTACATGATGAGAGCACAGATGACCACTCACTGTAAGGTGTTATTAACTCTGAGTATGCCCTCAAGGAGACGTATGAATCAAGACTGTCAGAAGTGCACACTTGGTGCCACTTTAACTAAAGGACATCTTGGTTCTCTTATTTCTGACCATAACATCAGCGTTAGAGGTTAATATCTATTCAAGGGAGAACTTCTGCAGTCGCAGATATTCTTAATAACTAGGGTTAAAGTTGACAAACTGTAATCCTGGTGAAGTCAACAAGGCTCAAAAGATTTCATTGACAGATTCCATGTGAAGCCAAAGAAGCAACATCTGTTGTTGATTCAATGCACACCACATGATACTGTGTTACCTGTCAGATAAAGAAAGCAGACAAGTCTTGACAAGTTGTGTTCTAAAATGCAGCTCTATTTAATTTAATAGACCTCGTTGCATCATATTCCCAAGATCCAGCATGCTTCAATTGGACTACTCTGGTTATAGACATTAAAATATAAAGCAGTACGAATACAGCATTATATTTACCGAAAACTACTCTTTTCTGTATTAATGTAAGATTAGCTCAAACAGCAAGACATAACTCATGAAAATGAGGTTTTGATGCATATTAGCCAGGTTAGCAACTCCACACTGAGATAGTGATTTTGTTTCAAACTGCTTCGCTACCAGTATCATCTCCAACATAATACATTCACATTGAAACAAACCTAGGCACCTACACACAACTGTTTAAGCTCAAAATGATATTACAAATGTCTACAAGTAGAATACTGTGACATATCTTTCCATTGCTTGTCATAATAAGTGCTATTTCTGACTGACATGTACCTGTACAGTCACATGTAAAACTATGTTGTCATACCTTGTCAAACTGCAAATTTCACCTGCCATCACACAACAGTCAATCTAACTGCAAAAGAAAAATGGTAATGTGAAAAGTTAAAAGTTAAAAGTGTAAGACCACCCAACCTATACGCCCACGTGAAACCAGCATGCACCACTCTACTGAATTTTCTTCCCCTGCCGCTTTGACACTCCACTGTACTGCTTGCAGCGTTGGTACATAATGTATCCCTTGTGAGGTCTCTTATACAAAACCCAGAACATATCCAAAAAAATCAAGATATTGCCTCCACTGATGCCAACCGTGCTGTCAGGAGCAAACAAAGCCAGGAGCGTCACACGTGGTGCAGTGGCATTTTATCACCGCACGTATTTTTTCCATTTCTTTGCCTATTTAAATTCCTCAACATTTTCTTCTGACGACTAAAGATAGCATCTCTGTCACTAAAATTTACAACCTCTTCTTTTTTAGGAATTTTCAAGTCATAGCAGCTGAAAATCTAATCCTTACAGATAAGTTAGATAAAACCTCACCAAAGCAGAGCTTTGATGGATTTCACATCAGGAAGCTGGACTGCAGAATGAAAGGTTACAAATGACTTTTATATAAAATGTTTTAAAATTCACACCATTATACATATAGTACATATAGTACATATAGTAACACTGTTCAAAAGTCTGTGTGGAAGCATCAAGTCTTGTAGTTCTCCAACCTTCATCTATTATGGCCTTTACAGTGAAGCAGTTGGCCTAATCTATAAAATTGGACCGTGAAGCTTGTGCTGTGAAGTGAAGGTGTGGTACTTGAAAATCCCACAAGCAATGTGTTAAGTGAAGCTTTTTCAGTGTCTTTCACTAAACGCACTCCTACGGCACTTACTCACTGAGCTGTACTGAATCCCTGCATAAGTACTATCTATTACTGTAGCATGCATTGGGAATGCAAACACATGCACACCTTCTTAGAGATGCTTTTTCTTCAGGGTTGAGTCAACATGTTCTTGATTAGATGGGACACTAGCATTAACACAGTTGTATATAGAATTTAAATCTATTTGCCTGGACATTAAGCATCTTATTTATTTATTCCATTGCCAATATACAAACATGTTTTGATCAAACAGTGATGGTGGCTTTGTTTTTTGTTTCACGCAGCTTTGTTTTCATTTATAAACCATATTACTATGTGTAAATGTATCACTAACACACACAAATCTTTGCTCTACTCCTTACAACTGCATGTTTTTTTTTTTTTATTATTATTATTATTAAAACTCCTAAATCACAGTAGATTTGTATGTGTGAGAACATGACTAATACTTACACCCTGCTAACTCCAGCAGTGGCTGTGAAATAGTAACATTTGATAATTTGATATTTAATTACTTCTACTACTCATCTCTGCAAATCCAGCAAAAAAAAAAAAAAAAAAAAAAAGACAAGATCCAAAAACTAAACCACAATTCTGCAGAAGAGTGACTGCACCTGAGTCCAATGTTTCTTTCTTTTTCTTTTTCTTTTTTTTTTTTTTTTTTTTTTTTGAAGTGGAATGAAACAGTTTAAACACCAATTCATTTTGCTGCATAAAATAGTACACATCCTCTGCAAACAAGCCAACAAAGCGATCCTCTTGCCCACTTCACAGAAATCCCTGGAAATGTGCATGGTATAATGACAAGCGACAATTTCCATCTTTAGAAAGTGAAAGCAATTACATTAGAAAGTAGACTAATTTAGAAAGAGCCCAGTTGTACCTGTAAGCCTGCCTGCACAGCCTGCTCTTCTTCTTAAGCTGCACATGGCGGTTTATTGTGATGACAGCAATTAAATACCCTAGTGATTTGTGTGCCAGTGGTATTACGACTTATCCTACTGTATGCCCTGTTCTCTGGAGCTGGATGTGGAATGAGGTTTTTCCGAATCCAGTGTCAGTACGCCAGCTGCAAGCAGCCCACTTAAAATAGCCCATCCTCCCAGGAGCAGCCGTGAAACAGAGGATAGAAACATACAAGTGGTTAACGTGACACAGGAGGACCTCAGGGGGGGTAATACAATACAGATGATGAATACCGGCGCTGTCCTCACTTCTAGATTTAATACTCAAACGGGGAATATGTGTTTGTGACCACACATATTCTTAAGCAGACTGACTAGGTTTCACACTGTACGGCACAGGGGACGACTAACTATGGCCCAAATTAGAAGCAGTGTGCTACGTATGTCTGATTTGTGCCTCATCAGCATTCTCGCAATTTCTCCCTGTGGTTTTCCTTCTGCCACATCCATGCTGTGTGTTTGGTTGAATGTAGTAAAAACCTGTTAGTTTCAGTCAAAGCCTTGTAGTATACACTGGGTGTGTATTCATGGTATAAAAATAGATTAAAATCAACTATTATATTAGTGAGTAAGTAAAATTACAAGTTGAAATACAGTAGAGTAGAGTAACCAAGTAATGTCACTCCATTTGTGGTAGTTTGGTCATGCAAACGTGACATGTACCTGTATGAGATCAGTGAAAGGCTTAAAATATGTCCAGTACAGCATGTGTACTAAATATAGAAATGACACTTACCTTAGGAGTCAGAAAAATCAATGTAAGCATTTTGTAGTGGAAAATGGTTTGAGTTTGTGTGTGTGTGTGTGTGTGTGTGTGTGTGTGTAGAGCTTAGACTTTTAGCTCTAGAGCAGTAATAGCAATAGCTATGATACCTTTTCAAAATAAAACAAAACCTCACGCTACAGTTTTGAAGACTTACCTGTTCAGATGATGGTTCACAAATATTTGATAAGACATGACATTTAATATAACACAAAGTTTTATTTTAAGTGTACTGAAATGGAAATGTTCCGAAACTATTCATTGGATTTGTCAAACCAAAACTATTAACATTGTAGATGTCATTGCAACAACAAGAACAAAATCAAGGAAGATATTGCAAGTGAAACATTTAAATGTCACGATGATGAATAATGCCTATTATTAGTTATATATTATATCTACTTATAATCATATATGTCTAACTATGTATCAATTTCCATTTAATTAAACACACATACAATGACATTTAATTTGACCACACTTCAGTAAACTAATGATTTGACTTGCTAAATTTGGTTTTATTTGAGTAACCAACTTGAAAGAATCAAAGTTTTACCTTGAGGGTTCTGTATGGACCTTTGAAGCCTAGCTCCCCCTCTCTGCCCTGAGGAGGAGAGTCAAATGGTAAAGATCACAAGTCCACTTACCCCACAGGGAGAAGAGGTGAGGATCACAGCCAGGATGGGAGGCCCATAACAATATGATCAAGCCTCAACCCCAAACCCATTATTTGAACAAAAGGAATGTAGTTACCCCAGTGTGGTGGTAGTGGTGGTGGTGGTGGGGGTGGTGGTGTACTGGAACTAGGACAGCAACTATTGTGTGCACATGTCCACATGAGTCTCATTTATGTTTCCCATGCATCAAGCAGAAAGAAACAGGTGGCGCAACTTAAACAGGTGAATGCAAAGTGAAAGCAGCACCTACCTTGTAAAGCTTTCATAAATAGTTGAGAAAGCAGTTTTTTTTTAATAAAAATGCCAATGACTTTATATACTTCATTTAGAATGAGTATATAATGCCACAAACACTGCTGTCATAGTTTAATGGATTCAGAGAATTAAAAGGGTAGTACCTTTACTTTTACCTATAAGATTTGATGAAATGTTCCATGAAGAAAGCAGATTCCAGACAAAAAGGAAGAACAAAAGGAGAGGAGACACCGATAAGTGTCATGATCACAGGGACAGAGGAGAGAAGAAAGAGGCTTGATGGCTACATATATATGTAAATATAAGAGGAAATGTGTGAAGGGAGAAGGGGAGTTAACAATGGGTAGTGGAATGAGAATAACTATGCATCACATTCTTGTTCCACTGCATGATAAGGATATGCAGTGGCCACAAAAATGGAAAGATGAAGACAGGCCAGTCATAATGTTTATACCGATGCTCGCAACATGCATTACGGTAGCAAGGGCGGGTGAGAATTAACTTAAAAATTTAGTATGCTATTTCCACAATCATGCATTATGTCTTCATAATGTTAATGGAAATACCCCTTTACTTTTACCACACCATCACAAAGCATCAGAATGCACAGTGGATGTGAATAATTAAAACAAAACAAAGAAAATATTGAAAGAAATGAAACATGAGTACCCAGCAGAGTGGGGAGAAGAAAGGCAAATGAGCTTGAAAACGGGGTCATACGGAAAAAAAAAAGAAGTCACTGGCAGAATGAAAATCAACTAGGTCATTCAAAATAAGTGAAATGACAGCCCATATCTGAAGCTTCAAGCCTGAGCATTGCACAAGAGTTTGAGGCACACACATTTCCAAGCACAATGGGAGCAAGAGGGACAATGGAGGAATGGTGGGATAAAGGAACAGAGCTCATACCTTGGTCGCCCATCATCATGTTTGCCAGACCTTAAAGGAAAACAAGAGCACAGTCAGCAGAGAACAAGGGATCATGGGAAGCTGTGTGACACTGACACACAGGCATCTCTTTCAGAGCAGATGTCTGTATTAACTCAAGGAGTGTTGGGTTAAGGGAAGAGTGGGACGGAGAGAAATAGGAGGATGCACAGACAGGGTTAACATGATGAGCATTCAGTCAACCAAAGCAGGTTGCAATGCGTCATCAGCCACTTACTCGACATCATTCAGAAATTTTAATTCAGGATGGCCTGTTTTTCTCTAAGAGAAGAACGCAATTGCTGCACACAAATATAGCTCAAGACTGTTTTACCTTGACCTTCAACAACAGTCAAGTGACCATGTAACATTTGAATCTTATAAAAAACAGGAAGGTGGACATGACATGACCTGGTCACTACTCAGATGACATACAGTTTATTTAACACCATCACTGTCAGCAACTCTACACAGCATACATTGTCATTAACGTGTTAAAAAATAAGGGTAACTTAAACCTCAAATTATCAATAATTCACTTGGTCCCCATGGAATATTAATACAAATAAAGTTCTATGATCAAGACATTTCTCATATTCAACCAAAATAAAAACTGCATAGACTTCTGTTTCAAGAATGAAGATTATTGCAAATCAATATGTAATGATAGTAATTACCATAAAGAAATCAGGTAAGCACCAATGTAGCAAGTAAAATTAAACTTTTAACATTTGGCTGTTATTCAAAAAAATCACTGCTTGATAATTTTTTTTTTTTTTTTTTTTTTAGTGCAATAGTTCTCTAAAAAGATATTTTTTTAGTTCTTTTGAGTAATTTTTGAGGGATTTGTTTGACCTAAACAGCTCATACTAGTCTCAGTGTTATTCACAGTGGCCAAAGTCACAATGGCAATAAGACTAAACACTGACTGTAAACCTGAGACACAAGCATTTAAAGATGGTGGCTTAGAGGACGAGCGGTACTCCAAGGTCTCTCAAAGAAACCTTCAATTAGAAATTCAGCAGTATTTGGAAATCTACATGAAGCATTGCTGAGCTGTTCAGAGTTACAAAAGCTTTCAAACTTTATTCTTCAGTGCAGTTTCCCTGTTCAACTGTGACTGTGAAAATTAACAAATATGTATATTTATGAAAAAGAAAAACCAAGAACAGCTGCAAAAAAAAAAGAAAGAAAAATGAAAAAACCCGAAGCCAACGATCAAAAACAGATTATTCAGACTTACCACTCCAGCATTGTCAATACCACAACCAGTATAAAACACTGTCTTAGATTCATTTGAAGAGCCTCAGCCATGACAAAGTGTGGACATACATATTTAAGCAAGAATGGAAACTAACAATTAAAGTGATATACCCACCTTTAGGATAGTTGTCTTCTGGAAGCACGAACAGGCAAAGAGAAAGAGAGGAAGACATTCATTAAGCAGCATGCAGACTAGTACTGGCCATTGCATGTCGTAACCATGCAAGGCATTAAATATCACATGCAAGTGAACTATTGTAACCCCTATGCAGGAAAGGCTGATTTAAGCACAGGCCTTTAAATTGTTGTCCCCTTTTGGCTCAAACACTGACCTTGAATAAGGGACAGAGCTGTAACTGAATGAGCCTCTCTGAATATTTGATTTAACCTTGAAGAATTAAATTCTTTCAAACAAGTTTCTTTCTTTGGCAGCAGATAAGGAACTAGCATCACTATTAAATGATTTAAGACCTATTGATCATAAGGCATAAGATGGTGAGGGGAAAAAGAGCACATATTTACGCTTGAGGCCAGGTCATTGGTCTGTTGTTTATAGCTCATTTGATGGTTTATGTATTATATAATTCTTTTTTTTAACATGATGAACTGCATCTATGGTATCAGCAACAATTTAATTCAGTTCAATCTCAGTAAAATCTGTTCAGCATTATATTTATGTTTTCCTCAAATGAAAATCTGCTCCACACCACATGTGATGAAATGCACTGAAAGAGAAAATAACCTAAATAAATAGAGTTGGCTGTGGTAAAGCAATGCCTCTAAGGTTTCAGAACGGGCAGTGGGGTCTCGTGTTACTGGAACTCTATTCAGGTGATTTGGTCACAATACTGAAAGCAATGACCAGTGAGCACATATTGGAAATGCAAAAGGAGATTGCCTCCCAAATTAAACTGCCCTAACATTAATTCTAGCAATCGGAGTGAGGTTTGTGGAGGTGAGAAAACTGCCGTGTAAAATCTGTCACACTAATAAAGAAGAACAGGACAAGCGTTACATGTTGGTAAAGTAACAGCAAACAGGTGAGGTAAACATCATGCTATCAGTGGGGAAATAAATTGGTCTGACAAAATGATGTGGCGGGAAACATGCAAAAAAAAAAAAAAAAAAAAACAATGAAATGAGATTGTGTAAGGGCCCACAGACTGCCTATAAAAAGAACAAAAAAATGTCAGTCATCACTTCTATTCATCAGTATGTGCGTATGATCAGTCAGGAGACTGATTCCAGATTTAATTATAGCAGAAATGCATAAAATGGCTTCAAATGAACAAAAAAAGAAAGAAAACAGTATTTGATGATATTACATCATTATTACTTTTTCAATAAAACAACCATAAACCCAAATCATGCATGCAATGCCCAGTCAATATTTGTATAACGAAAAATGGTCCTGTCAGTTCATTTACTGTAACCATGCAGCCATAAAAGGCACAAAAGCCCAGTTTACACCTCAAAATAAACTCCTACCTCTTTAAAAATGGTTTCTTGCCCATTCAAACGATTTTTTTTGACCCAAAACTTACCATCACCACAGGCTCGCTTTCCAAACCAGTCATCATGCACAAACACCAATCCAAATCATCATTTTGTGAACAAATTACAGGGCAATTAATCAAAACAGTATAAAGTAAAAATGGAAATTGATTTTTTTTTAATTTTAAGTATGACATGGAAAACATGCCTTCTAATTTCTTTTGATATTTTGGATGTCAAGTTAAATGAGATTACATTGTTCTGTTGTGAAAGAAACTCAAAAGTGCACTTTGTTCACAAAATGTTAGCTTGATGATGAGAAGCACGCTGCTGAAAAAGCATTCTGACAAAGCAAGCATGAAGCTGGCAGTTGCACAGAGACCACATGAGAAGAAAAAAGTAAAAGAATAGAAACCATTTGCTGATGTCAAGGCCCCATAGACTGACGGTGACATACACTTTCCCACAATAACAATAACAATAGAGTCATTTCTCCTGCTGCATTTCACCACAAGTTGCCTTTTTAAGAGCACTATTTTGATGGGTTATTTTAGATTGTGTATGAGGTTACTGTGCAATTAACAGTGTGTTTTAGTATTTATTGACCCCCCTCCTCTAATTATTGATCATCAAAAACAAACTAATTAATCTTATCTCTTAAATACAGCTTGAAAACATGCAGCTCATAAAGTATCACTCTATCACACCTTTAAGCACATTATCTTGACTAAGAGAAATCTCCTCACAATTTAAACCTCAACAGAGGAGAAAAATACACTGTAAATGGCAAATTCCTAGTTACACTTGTTGTCTGCTAGTCTATAAGTGTTCAGAGAATTTGATAGAGGCACTTCGTGTCTAGTTTTGGACCTTGCAAACTTAAGCAGTCGTTAGTGGTCACAGTAAATGTGGTTTCATTTGGTGGTGATCTGAAGGAAAGAAGCTTTTCCTCTAACAGCAGTATCACCTGACAGAGACCATTAAAACAAGCCCACAATCACACACATGCACACACACACACACACACACACACTCTTCCTTTCACAAATGTACCCAGCTGGTTACATTCTAATCCAGAGACATAAATCCATTTAATCCCCTTGACAAAGTGATCCCAGTGCTATTGTGCTAGTAACACTACACCAAAATGCACTCAACTGTCTATCAGACAGATCTGCAACTCCGATGATCTTGTGCTGTTCATCATGCACATGGTGAATGGCTCATGGAAAATAATTACATTACTATTCAAGTCGATGCCTCACTGAATGGAACATCTGGTGTGCGACAAAAAGGTTAGAATTAAAGGATGGTACATAAATCTAAGAAATCTTTTCTGTTGGATTTCAAACTTCATCCTAACACCTCACCTCCTAAAACCTCAACCCTCTGACTGTGAGCACAAAACTGTGATAACTGATCCAAAGTGACACTCAGTAAAAAGCCAAACCATCCACACTCAATCCATTATCGTGCAGTGGTCTGGCTATGATCATCCAGCTCATCAAAATGTCATTAAGACATCCGCATCCATCCTGCAATGTGTCTGAATGCAGTTGGCTGAACAATTATGGCAACTCTTCGAAAGTGATGGGTGATGTTACTTCACATATAGGAACATGTGTCACATTCACACAGCACCTAGTAACAGATTTTTTTTTTTTTTTTCACTGCCATTTGAGCATTTTGGAGCATCCTGTTGGCTTCAATCCAATGCCATTGGATTTACAGAGCTTTAAGATTGTTGTTTTTTGTTTTGTTTTCTTTTGTTTTTTGTTTTTCTACAGAATAGATACTGAATTATAGATGTGTTGAATTTAATACACGCAAAAATTAAATGGTAACTGTCCACAAATCTTTATGATTACTGTCATGACTCTGGTCTTTTCTGAGAGGAGACCCTTTAGAGTTAATTCTCACAAGACCAAAACTAATGTAAATGACATTTAACCAAATGTACTTGAGGCAAATATGATAGTAATGTAATGTTTGTTTCCACATATTGTCTTTTTATTTTGCCTCCACACAGCCTGGACTAGCCCTGTACTCAGGCCACTACTCGGTAATACGACCTGCACCGGGACAACATCTATATTTTTCTCCCTAAAATCATTACTTAAAGATTATGTGCACTCATAATTGCTTTCAGTTAAAAAAATATTTGTGCTGCATATTCTAAGAGGAGCTAATTGTGTGTGTAATGTAGCAGCGCTTAAACAAATGGCCCCATTCCCTCTTACGAAGTTGTGTGTTAAAAAAAAAAAAGAAAATATGAAAGTAAAAATCTACCTTAAACAGAAAAACAGAGACGTTTTGCACCAAAAAATATGTGTTTTCACATTCTGCAATGATAATAGACTATTTCATGCAGTGATTATTCAAAAAATTGGAGCTTAATTTTATTTTCACACCAGAATTATGCTTATCTGTTACAAAGGTCAGGTGAAGACAGAGTCACTTACACAAGGGCATGTTTTGTAATGGGTAAGGTGTATTAAAAGTGTAATTTAATGAAAAGAAGCAATATGTTAAATAATGTTTAATGATATGAATTATTAAACAAGTGACACTCCCTAATGAAAGCAGTTCAGTTCCATTTTAAATAGCCTCAAAGTGAAGCAGTTTATCATGCCAGCATTGCTTTGAAAAACTGGGTCAGCTACCACTAAGTTTCATAATGGAAAAGCTGAATCTCAAAAGCCTCGCCTTGCTAAAAATTCTGTGTGAATATCCTTTTTACGATGCTGCACTTTGCAGGTTGACAGCTGCAAGTGACAGCTGAGAGGTAACGTGCTGAAATTAAGGCAAATTAAGGAACATGACGTCAGTGAACTGCACCAGTCAAGCCACTGTTTGCCAACTTGCTCTTGTCAAGTAAACTGAACTCTGAGCTGAACTCTGCACTTTTGTGCAGTGCAATAGTGCACCGGCATTCTGTTTCTGTAGCGTTATTAGTTGGGGGGCACTAATGTCAATCATCATACATGCAATAACAAAAAAGAACAGAGAGCACTGAATCCATCACCAGCCCATTAGACAGTTGCAAAATTGAAAAACACGAGCAGGAATGGCTGCTCTAAAATCCCTTGTCGCAGAGGCGCTTTAAGGGAGAATGTAAAAGCCTCGCAGCAATTGGACCAAATCAAGAGTAATGAATATAAGTGAGGGCTCATCTCTTAGTGCCACAGCCTAAACCTAATGCATCTATCAAACAGAGGAGTGGTAGTGGCATTACACAGCTCACCATATCCCTCATTATCCTCCTCAAGCAACAGACAGTGAAGAGAAGAGGAAACGGGCTCAGTGACCAGCCACTCTCATGGAAATTGATAGCTCCCACACCTGTGGCTGAGCGGCACAATTTCTATTCTCACCAGCTGAGACAGTCAGAAGTGCCACATGTATATTCCCAGAACAATACACTCCTCATATCACCTTTTTGTGTCCCTGGATTCCTCAAAATGGGTCGAAGTTCCATTTTTTTTTTTTCCCATTTTTGCAGAACAAAAAACCTCCCTGTGCTAAAATAACACAGTTTCCCGTTTTTGACTTTTTTGCATATGAAGACAGGTTATTTTTAAAGTTTCTGTAAATACTGTTATTGCTTTCAGACAGAGAATTACCGGAGAAAATCAATACCACTTTCCTAGCTGTTGTTACAAACAAGGCTTCAGTCGACAAACAGCTAGCCTGGCTCTGTGTTAAGGCAAACAAGATTAGCGTGTATTCATTTGTGAGTTTTCAAAACACTATTAGACAGATTTTGTTACCTTTGGACAGACAAGCTAGCTGGTGATTGATTTTTTTCATCGAAGTCTCCTACAAAAAGTACATTTTTTTTAATTTTACTAATTAATTTTACTCAAGCAGTCTTAGTGTGAGTGATTTAATTATTATGCAGCTTTTCTGATGTTTTATAGACAGATGGTGTGTGGACAATATATTCCACTACAGATATTTCCAAAGAGGCAGACCAAACAGAGAGGATTGTGGGAGCAGATGTGCTGAGGACCTCTCCATTCTTCTTCTTGTGTGTTAGAATGATCCAACAGGATAATCAGACCAGCTTATATAGTAGTTCTAATAACCTTAATCCCAGGATTGACAATATCTAGGATAGTACTACAGATGTGGAGTAAATCTTTTCTTCTTCTTCCTCTTCTTCTCTTCTTTTTTATTTTGCAGTGCAGGAGCTGTTCAACACTTGAGTATTAAACCTGACAGAGGAATTAAGAAATCAGTCTAAACTGCAAGTTTATAAGTATGGGCTCAGCTTATTTTGTAACTCATTAACTAATTATAAAATATCTCAGTGCTTCATGTTTCAGTAACACACATATTTGTGTTCACCAAGCACCTTTTCTAGCTGAAAGTGCTCAGCAGTTGCTTAAGGAAAAGTGTAGATCTGGTTCCCACTGTTGATGTCTGACAAATCCCTATCTGGAGAGTTGCTCTTCAGCTCTAATAAAAAAAAAAAATAATAAAGCACACTGAGCATTACTAAGAATTAAATTCAGCTAAGCCCTACGCTCTTTTAATATCACACAACGTCTTTTTCCATAATAAATGGCAAATAAGATTCCTGATGAAAATTCAATCAATGATTTGCACCACAGAAATCTACACAGCCTGTAATACTATACTTGTTAATATAAATTCAATACTATACTAATTTATCTATAGTAACAGTACAGATGTAGACAGTCTACAGTCTACAACTTTAGATAGAAAACCCTTTGAAATGTGACAAATAACCTACACTACAGTGTAGTCAAGCAAGTACTATTACATTTATAAAGGGCTTCAAAGTCATGAAAACTGTTCCTGAAAACGGATTTGTCGTCACCCTGTCATTAGCATGACAGCTTTCAAATCATGGCAGTGCACTTGTGACTTGTTTTTTTAGAATTTCAGTCTCATGAAGGATGACACCCAACCAGCAGCATCAAAGGCATCTTATGTTCAAAGTGAAAATATCATCTGCAGCCTGAAATTAAAAGAAGCCAATTTCTTTGCCTCTAAACAGCTTTATTCTGTATCAGTTAAAAGAAGATGAAACCTCGTAAGCTAGAAAAAATTAGATAAATAGGTTTAAAGCCACAATTTTCTGATATATTCATGACGGTGGTTGAGAAACAGCAGCATTCAATTAATGAAGTACACATCTTGTGTTATAATTTATGCACGCTTCATATATCAGCTGAGCATGCCTAAGAAAACACACTGTGCAGCCCTGTGCGGTTTATGTGCATGCGTGATGTGTTTATTTGCACTGTGGAACGAATCCCGTTAAAGGAGGAGTTTGGTGTCAAAGAATTTCACAAACACCCTTTGACAGTCGGGAGCAGTTGTATTTAAACAAGGCAAAAAAAAAAATCCTCTGGGAAAATCCTTCTAATCTTTTGATCCCAATAGGCTATCTGTCTTTAGACTCAGAGACAGCAGTATACTGTTAATCTGCTTTTGTCTGAATGAAGTTACAGGAGGCTTCTAGACAAAGTGACACGTCCAGAGATACAGTGAGGTCACATGGTTTGAGCTCATGCCTTGACAGACATGGCTAAAAGGGAGCGCTCGTTCAAATTAGGGCTGTACCAGTCCGTATGGTGTGTCTCAAATCAGTTCAACTCATGTGCAAATGTGAGGAAAGCTATTTAAAATCATGTGACCAAAACTTATACATGGCAGTTACATAAAGCCACTCAAATTAGTAGTTTCAAAATTATAGTGTAGCTTCTGAAATGTCAAACACAAGCAACTTACATATTATTACAGTTACTGTACATTTTCCATTCATATTTGCAATGACAAGGAAAGTATTGTTGTTGAAATTCATACAAATACCAAACTTTGCAAGAGTACTGACATTAAAAAAGAAAAAAAATCTTATCACTGTAATTTTTGTAACTAATTGATATATCTGTGCTGTATTGAACTATGTAATGCAGTCTTTTACAATTTTCCCAAGTATTTTCAATAATACTTTTTTCCCCTTTTCCTTTGAATTGTTCTGTCACTCAGTATAAATCTGACTTTTTTTCACTCCATTGTTGCCTTCAGTGTATTAAATTGAATTGTCCTTGAGAATAAAACTTGATGCGGACTATGCAGCATTGACTTGAGGCATAAAACCGGGGCGTAAACCATTCATTGTACAGACACAAACACACAGTGCTGAACACTAAAACAAGTTCCTTGCTACATGTCATGTACAGCTGATGCAATACTTAAAGCCACAATGATCCTGCAAGAGTCAATTGAGAGTCAGTGATGTAGCCAAAATATTATATTAAAGGTGCGCTGATCGATTTTATGTTAATAATGCATCAAATAACTGTGTACATTGTCAAAGGTGTCACTCATAGTGATGAATCCAAAGCGAATCATCACCAAAGTCAGTAGTTGTTTTCAGCTCCACAGAGTCCTTCAGGCTTTATGGCCCACAGATGTGCTATACTGGTTCACCACTCTCATCAATCTCATTACCAGACACTGCAGTCAGCTCTTTTCACTTAAACAACTCTGATGAACCCACTGCCCACTGAGCACAAGGTGCTCACCACCACACCACAAACAAAGTTCGTGACTAGCTGCTCAAGATATTTCCCTTAAGCACTGATGGAGACAAAAACATAAAAAAAACAATTGAAATGTCAATAAATAGGACATCGTCTGAGGCAAAACTTCAGGTGGATGCTAATTTTTCTCTGTTTGCTTGATGAGTAACAACTGTTTGCTGTGTTTGCCATATCCACTTTTGATAACAGCGTTTTGTTTGTAGCTTGTTGCTTTGTCCCCAAGTGGCCAAAAATTACTAATTACTGCTTCACCAGCTCAATCTGAGACAAAAAATGAATATTTACATTGGGACTGCAGTAACAGCCACAAATTATTCCAGTGCTCTACTGCACAAGCATTTCCTGATATTACAGAGAAAACTTTTCACACAAAAAAGCTTCAGTAGTTTAATCTAGTTACACCTAAAATATTTCCCTACATATAATAATCACTAGACCAGCTGTTAGCCCAGCAAGTATTCTATCAGATTACTGTCTGACTGATGACAATGTGGGCTGCACACTACTGTGGAAAAAAACCTCTCTGTTCACTCCCAGGATTCAATTTGCAATATGACATTTCACACCTCTTCCACTTCCACTATATACAAAGTGGTGTTATAACAAGTAGCGAGTCCTGGTTGTGACAGATAATGTAAAACATCACCTCTAATGTAATCAAGAGGTTGCCAAAGTCATCATGTTTCAAATTCTACTGGCAGAGCATTTTACTAAGCAGTCGCACCACCACTGATTGAAAATCAATTGGACAAAAACAGACTCGGTCAAGGAATCAGTGTCATGAAAAACATAAAGGGGACAAATGACACCCACATTAACATGTATGATGTTACATTAGAAATACATGTAAATTTCACCATGTAAGCAAGAGTCAACTTGAGATCGTTTTTAGATGTTCTACAAACATTTATCACATTGTAAGATGAGGTTCAAATTAGTAGCTGTGGAGAAAGATTCCAGAAAGGTTCTTCAATTTGAAAATGATTTCTAAATCACCAACCTGAAGCCTAAAATCCAAATAATTACAGATATGTCTGAAAAGCCACAATCATCCAGGCATCCTGAATCAAATTTGATGTTAAAAACATAATTAAAGATCAGAGAACTGTCAAAGAAGAGAATTAAGTCACACTCTCTATGTAGGTGTAGCAATCCAAGATTCATTATATTAGTGCAATTCCAGTGACACATTCATGTTATTTTATGTGTGTCCTTCCCTGTCGAATTGCTAGCCCTCACCATGTTTATAAGAAGAAAATATAGCAACCTCCCACACAATGTTGTCAAAGTGAAATGACAGTATGATGCATTTAGGTGAACCTGGTGACCTTCTAGAGTTTGTTCCACCAAAGAAACCACACTCTGAGTCTAAAAAGGCCTCAAGAAGGAAAGAGACAAGATCAGGACATAGTTAGACTAGCAATCAGCACAACTGATGAAGTTTTAGCGGCCACATTATTCCCTTTACCAACAGTGTGTATCCGTCTTTTAGGGTGCAGCAGATGAGTCCAGAGGTGAATATCTTCCTTCCTATCTTTTCTGATGTGGTCAATAATAATGTTACCTGATATGCTGTTTCCAATATTGTGAATTTGTTCAGCCAACACCACCACCACTGGTTACCACCAGTGTTGCTGTGCTGAGAATATTGCGGTTGGGCTAGTGTGGGCTAATGGTGGTGACTGGATTGTTTTTTTGTCTGCTCTTGTGTAACCATGGTAACTTAATTTAGTTGTATGTCTTGTATGTTCATATTTCACTGGGCTTTGCAACACCTTTGTTAGAAGATCAAGAACGTAAAGGTGGGGCATCAGTTTGTAGGAGGCCATATGTGTGATGAAACATTTGTTTGGTTCAACATGCTCTTAGTTTAGTTTGACATCTAGTTACGGTAAATTAACCTTTAATATTGTAGGGACATGATCTGTTGCTGTTCTTCTAAGTTGATGACATTTTTCACTAGCTCACTGAGCTAGCTAATGGCCATGATTCAGATGTAAAAACAGATTACGTAAATGAGATTTCACTTTATATAGGCAGGATTCATTCTTGGTGTTGTGTCATCGTGCATTAGCAACTTAATCAAGTGGCTTAATTTATCTGACTGCCTCTCCTACAATGAGTGACATTAGATTCAGGGATTTTTGACAATATCTTTAGAAAGACCTGGAAGCTACACTGTCAGCTAAAATAACACAAATTAAAGTGCAAAGCAATCACAGTTATTTACTATATTCAGTCAATGTGAGTTATCCTGTGAATTGCATAACCCAACAAAATGGAAAATACCATATTTTGTGGTCATAGTTGAGGCCTGCCCTAGTTTTTTTTTTTTTTTTACCTGGACTGATTTATGGTTGGCTACAATGAAATACAATGAAATGAACAACATCATTCCATTTTTTATCAGGATAAAATATGGAGCTGTGCAATGCATCTATGTTATTTCGATAATGAGAAACAAGAGGACAGATTCTGGGAACTTATCGTCCATATAACAGTGCATTTAAATAATTGTTTTAACCGATCAAAGGGATTTATGGGTGTGTGTTTGTGTGTGTGGGAGCGCGCGTGCATGTGTGTGAGGTCATGCAATGTGCGAGCTTGCGGTTGCGAGTTGTGAGTTGACAGGTCTGGTGGCAAATCCCGTAATCCTTTCATCTGATCAAAGTAACACAACAGCTTTTAAATTATTTAGTGGAAAGGTAGATTTTAAACTTCAATATACTTTACAGTTGAATCAATGTATGGGCATTAGTTAAACCCATGAGAGGACAGAGCTCTCTTTTTACTGCTGAACACAGATTCTGGTTCTGACTGGGGTACAACCACTCATTTGAGAATACTCCAGGCTGCGACATTAGTTTTAATGACTATATTTAATTATTGTCAGATAAAAATTTCCATTCACAGACGTTTGCAGCTGTTGTTGTTGTTATTGCTCTCCTTCTCCATTCAGCTCAGGGTGGTGAGAAAGCAAACAGGAAAACCACAATAGGTTGGTGTGGGTGGGAAAAAAGCTGGAATACTCAATTAGTTGGCAAAGGTACAATTTTGTGGATGCTTTTAACTAAAGTAATTTAAGGTACCATGAGTTCATACAATTTCAGCCTGAATGGCTCTGCTGCGGACTGAATCTCTCTGTCAAGCTATGCTTGTTTCATGTTAAACTAAACTATAAAGACCTGTAGTATTACTATGTTTTGTATGGACTACTAGTACTCAGATTAAAAAGAATAAAATGTAGTTGATCAGCATAGACAGACATTTTAATTAGAATTAAAAGCTCCCTTTTCTTTGTCTATTTAGATTTTTTTTTTAAAAAAAAAAGGTAAACATGTTTGTTGCTTTCTCCTCATGTTCTATATGCTGACAAGCACATAAATGTAATTCCACAAGGCCAAACATTTCCATTTATACGTTTAGAATGATGTCTTTCCATACTTTATGTATCTCAGCATATTTGTCAATTTCAGGAGCTCTTCATGTTTCACACGTCTTTTCTGCCTTTCTAGTCCTGCAATCTTACTACATGTAACCGGATTTAAAGCTGTACAAATCGATAATTCTTGTAAATTCTGTTAACAATGAATCTAATCAAATGTAATGTGAGTGGGGCGCTGCTTTCTTCAAACCCCCAGATTTAACACCAGACTGTACAACCCCCTAAGCTCTGCATGGTTTTATAGCATCTTTCAGCTCATTCTTTTGGATTTCAAGCCTGCTGCTTTAATGCGTCAATGTATTCTCTAACAGCAGCTGGTAGGTACTTCCATTGGGAAAGTTGTAACTACTACTAGCCTAGCACCAAACAGGAGACAAAGCCATTGACCAGGTAATTGTTTGGAATTGGTGAAAATCAAAGCAGAACTAAATGAAGACTGAAAATGGCCAGAAACACTGTCTTTTTTTCTACGCTTTATTGTTCCATTTCTGCTGAATGTGTAATTTAAGCAACAATTTTCTAAAGAAACTTCATACAATGAGCTTGCGTGTCAGGGTTGTGCTAACAAGCTGATCTATTGTAAAGTAGCCACAAAAATGACAGAACTAATTCTTCTTTAGTTTAAAAACTAAAGCTAAAAATGGACAACAAATATAAATGATGACATAACACACTGCTTCTCTAAACTGCTAAACCTTTTAAAATTATTGTTACTCTGAATGAGGGCGACTGGTTGATTGTGTATCTCTAACTCTAACTGCCTGATTGAGTCTGCTTGTATATTTCGCGTAATTCCATCAACTTTGTGTATTTTGTGTAATTTAATCAACCAGAGCAGGAGTACGACTGAGAAAGAAGGGTTTCAGCATCCCTCATCATGCTTTGTGGCTATCAGAGGTGATGACAGCTTCAATGACAGGCTGCTTATTTGTCTTTGAGGCTTCTGTTGTATAATCTAGTGGATTTACTGACTTGAATTTGAAACCTATAGTTTCTCCTCTGTCTTTTTTTCATTGGTGGTAAGATACACACAATGAGTGGGCAGCTGTGCAACAGCGAATATCTCTTTGGGTGAGTGTTTTTCCCTCCCACCATCTTGAAACTTGCAAAATGAGCTCTCCATTCAGGACAACTCCTACATGTGGAAGAAGTGACTCCTTTATCACTGTCACTGCAGCAAAGCTAAAATTAGGCTGAGCAATGTAATATTCAAGGTTTCAAATCATGCTCTTTTTTTGTCTTAAAAGTTGGGATTTTACACATCTTTATGACATTTGACTTTGTGAGATGTATTTATGAGATCAGGTTAAGGAATTCGCCCATCACGGTAAGTCCACTCCATCTAACTTCTAATGTCTGACTACACAGTACATGGAAATTGATGAGGCCATATTTTTCATGGACTGCTTATAGCGTAGCTTTCATCTTGTTGCCATGGTATATCACTTCAAGTAGTCATCCTTCAGGCAGCACAAGGACAAAATATTTAACACAATTTATCTTACCACCACAACAATATATTTCATAAGTTATTTCAGTGCTGTAAAAAAATTAACACCAGTAGCCACCCTGGTGTGAAGAATATAATTTTATCCTATGATTTCTTTGACTAATTAAACACAGCCACAACCATACACATACACACCAGTCATTGCACCAACCATAGTTTTCAAGGCTTTGTTTGATTTGGAACCACCCATAAATACCGAGGTCAAAAGCCCTCTAATCAAATGTGTTTATACTATTATAATCTAAAAATGGGGTTAATTACTTGTGTGTTTCTTCTGTATCAAATAAAAAAAATTGTTTTGATGTTAGAATATATTATAGAGATAATTACTTTTATTTGTATGTACATTTATCTTAGTTACAGCTATTTTTAGTTAACATCTGTCTCTATAAAACCTTTTGAGTGTGCCAGTTGTAATGTACATTGGCAGGTTAAATCAAGAACAGACACAGTTTATACAACCACTTTGCTCTCATGACTTGTGTTGTGATTTGATCTTATCAAGTCATTGGAAACTCATTTCAAGCAAATAATGCCAAAGTTGGCCTTTGGAAAATGAGGTTTTAGTAGGTAAATAAGTGAGTAAACAAGAAAGGCAAGAACATCTGGTCATACTCTATAAGTGAGTCAATAAATGTCATAATACATAACCTTAAATACCAGTATCTTTTTCATTGCCATTGTTAAAATATTGTTATTGCTGATGTATTTTGTATTGTAAGATTTATCTGCAATTTAATGAATTAGTTAAGTAACTCCAGTAGTGTCACTGCCTCTCTGAGATGGAGCTTCCATTTGCCATAAAATTACAATGTTCATTATGATTTACAATATTTGTAAAGACAAAGAGTCTTTTGAAAAGGCTGGAACAATTATCTTGTTTGGATTTCCACTCCTCTATACTGGAACAAGCATTACTTCCTCTCCATATTAGAACACAGAGACAAGAATGCCAAGTGGGCTCTTGTAAAGTGTCATACACTCTTGAGTCCAGAGTAAATAGCCAAACTGTAATCAACAAATGTAATGTATTCTCTTTATCAAATATCGATGCCAATGCAAACTAATGTCTCATAGAGAAACAACTGACAGATTGGCAGGCCTTTTAAAACCATTGCCCAGAGAGGAGAGGTTTGATTTTGTCAAATTAACTTAATTAACAAATTAACACACATTTAAAACATAATTTACAGTCATATCTAAACACATAACTATCACACATAACCTAGCAACATTACAAGTAAAGGAAAAAAGTAAGAAGGAGAAGAATAAAAACATTCACGTGGCATGTTTCAGTATATTTACTGCCACGATTCATTTTTGATCTAGATTTATTCAGGGTGCTTTGATTTACTGTGGTAATACACTACACTTGTTCTCACTAATGTGAAGTAGTTTAAATAAACAATGACTTGATGCTTCCCAATACTGAAATCCTGCTAGTGAACTACAGCAACCATCATTCATTGTGTCAGTAGATGAGGTTGGTAAAAGACCCTGAACTCCCCCCTGAAAACAAAACCAGAATACAGCGGAAAATAGAACACAGCCTATACAGTATGTAGAGGACATTTTAATTAGTGGTGTTTCATATTTGCCTCAATAACTAATGGCAATCAGATGGGAATATCGTATGCTGCACGAGTAGGTTATCCTGCACTGGCCTAATGAGCTTATTGTTAATAAAAGATTTATGTGCTTGGAAAAAGTCACAAGCTCATGAAATGAAATGTAAATTAGATATGACCAATGTAAGCACATAGTGTATGTTAAATTAAGCCACAATTTCTATCTGTATTTGAATAAACTTGAAAAATAAATTAGAAAAAAAAAGGAATGTATAAACACTCACACCCCTCCCCCATCAACTCTCGGCCTGACCAATCCTTCTCCTCCTCACCACAGCAGCGAGATGCCAACCTGTGGGAAGCTCTGCACTGAACACGCTGAATACTGATAGATTTTCAATACAAGCAATACTAAGGATGAGAACCGAAAGAGATCACGATCACAATATTGGGACACGACAGACTGAGACGATTCTTTCTACCTCAAAGAACCCCTTGTTCTCTTTGTGTATTGATTACGTGGGTCTCTTGCTACGCTATATTATTCATCTGCATTTTACAGCTGACTTTTTTATCTGTTAAAATTTAGAATCTAACATTTAGAATCACAGCATTGAGGACTGTGGTTCAGTCACAGATTTTTTTTCCAGAAAATGATATAGTGGCAGATCATAATTCTGTGTGCTTAGTGAACTTAATGAGCTTAAAGCATCAATGTTTTAATTATGACACTGTTATCCACTGGCAAACCTGGAAAATCTCACCCAGTTAATACTCAAAGTCTTTCCTGTTGCCAACTCTATGAATCTATTGTTATGACTCAGTGATGTCATTCATGTTTACTCTATCTGACTTAAAGACAATTACTCTTTCTCTTGCATTTGAAGTAAATCATTGGAGATGATATTTCATAGGTCAACTAATCCCCATAGACCTGTTTGAGAAGAATGGAAGCCACCTTTGGGACAGAAAACACATGCATGTTTGCTAATGAGGCCTTGCAGGAGAGTCACTTATTACAAACAAATGTATTGCAGATCAGTGACACACATCGTAAAACTAATGTAAACATATGGCTTTAGCTCCTTAGAGGTAAGGAATCTATTACTTTAGGGCTGTTGATAATTACAGTAGGGTACTTTAATGTGTATATTCAGTCCATGTTGTCTGAAAAAGCTATAGAGGACCAACTGTGTGTTCTAAACTGAATTCAGATGTCTTACCTTCACTGCAGTCCTTTCCATGGAAGCCTGTTTGAGAACAGTCACATGTTGGTTTGTTGTCAATTAAACTGCAGACTCCTCCATTTAAGCACATGTTGGCTGTACCGCAGAGGTCCTTTAAGACCCCTTCACTGTCGATCATTTCAGGCTCCGTGTTGTTGACCTTTACGTCTGTTATCCATCCAGTGAAAGGCAGCCGATCCTTCACTACAGCTGATGTCAGTCGCAACGCCTCAGATCGTAATTCCGGTGGTATTCCACCAACAAACAAATGGCTGAAAACAGTCATATCCCGTCTTTTTGACTTCACTTCCACCCACTTTATCTCATTGTCCACCATTAGGGTTGTATTCTTAAAGTTTCTCCTTATTGTGACTGCGTGCCATTGGCTGTCGTTGACTGCTGTGTCAGATATAACGGTTGCAGGTTCGGCACAGAATATCGCAAATCGAAGGCTGAGTTTACCATTCAGTATGAGAAGTTCTAAAAAGTCACAAAATCCCTCATCATCAAAGTAAACTAGTAGCCCATGGGAACTATTGGTTTTCATAGTGAAGCTCATTTCACTTTCGCAACATGCATTCCACACTGGAAATCGAGCCCACTGTCCCTCAGCACCTGTGAATTCTAGACAAGCGCCTATCTCTACAAAGCAACAAATGAGCAGCCCAACCCATATGATATGGGCACCATGTGGTTTTTGTAAGACCATTGTGTGATCACAAATTCTGTTTGGGTTAATAGGGACGTATAGGGCTGAATTTACTTATAAGATCCTTTGCTTAAGCAGGAAATGGTGTGAAGGAGTAGACTGGCATATGATTGACTGTCTACATGGATAAACAAGTGTGAACAGATTCATTTTAAGATGAAAGATTAAATTATATCATATATTTGCATAGCAATAGGTTTGGCCAACATTTCAGTATTTCCTGGAGCAAAGACCATTACCTCAAATGTCCAGACCACTGGCCAAACCTTTCACTGTTTGCGCCAAAATAGTTTGAATTGTATAAAGGTCCTCTCTGCCATGGCTATTTACAGCAAAGTGACAAGGAATCAAATATCCATTGGGCACACTCGGTCTAATTTATGTAATTATGGAACAGTCCCTTGTGGAGCCAGTGAGAGTGTACACAATTTCGCTTGAGTTGAAACGGCAGCTTTAATCTTCATGTTCATGCCAACATTCTTTGGTGGGTAAATGGAAGCCGTGCTCAAGGCTTTTCACCCTGCATCCTCTGTAGCATTGAGAAAAAATGCCATATGGAGCCACACTGGCGATAAGCTCAGCAAAAGAAGCACTCTGTCTGTCAAGGCAGTCCTCAGTCCCAGGGCTCACTGCAAGAGAGAGAGAAAAACTAATTCAATTCAGTATCAGCATTTTCACCATATCCATTTCCTAATCCCCTTTAGCCAAAACCATAATCAAAAGTCAGAGTTAATGTTATGGTTAGAGCAGAAGAAACAATCAGGCTCTTATATCCAGAGAAAGGCCTGTGTTACAACAAACGGTAGTCGAATCATTAGATAAAAATCACTGGGGCTTTCCAGGAAGAAAACAGCAGCAGTGGACAGACAGTATCAGTGAATCCACACATTATTTCATCTCAGTGGTACAGAGAGAAACATTGTGCTTTAACATGCAATTTCTCACAGAGAGAAAGAGAGAGAAAGAGAAGAAACGATGCGCGCCGTGTAGCCTGCAAGACAACACGATCTGTCCATTAGGATTTTTTATCTACATATCCTGCATCATTAATTGGACTCAGGCAGTCGCACGTTTTAAAAAATCCTGAAGATAATCTCAGTTACACCAAAGTAAAAATTTATTTTATATTCAAAAAGGGAGACGATTGATTTACACGTCTTTTACTTTTGCTTTGGATGCACTGGTTACAACTTCTGCAACCGCGACTGACCAGTATTAGCAGCATTCCCATATACAGAAGACTATTCACTGGCCTGCCCTCTATTGAAGCCCTAACACGAGGGGTAAAGTGCGTCATTTGATGCCACAGTGGTTGGTTTGTGTAAGAAGAACAGTCGGATTCACCACTGGGTCTCAGTCAAACCTCAAAATGTTCTCTTCAGAGTCTAATATTTGCCTCGTCACTATTTTTCACTCGGACTATGAGTAACGGATTCATGTTTTCTCTGCTTCCTCCTCCTCCAAAAAAAAAAAAAAAAAAAAAGGGGGGAAAAACACCGAATGTGTTAAATATTTAAAATAAAATCAGCAATAACCTGATTCAAAAATATCCGCAATTAGTTTGCATCTCCGAAGAAGACAAATGTAGAACGGTTTTACTTAAGCACCGGACTTTACAGCCACAGACTGAAGCATCCCTATAAACAGAAAATGAATGATGAATAGCGGAAAGATATTAAAAATAAATAATTAATTAATACATTAAAAAAAAAAAAAAAAATAAAAAAAAAACAAGAAGTACGCTCTAAGCGGGATGGGGTAGCTCTCATCTGAATGTACGATTCAGATTACGATTTGCCAAAACGGGACGGGATTGTTATTTTCAACCGTAAGCTCATCAATAACATGCCCCATGCATTCGCGTCTCCCACTGGATGACAGCTGTAAAGGGCGCACTGTAATTTTAGGATGTTATTTTATAATCCATATCGGCGTATTTTTTTTTTTTTCCTAGACCACAACCGTAAGATATTTGGTTTAAGAAAAAAAGATTGTTATTACCTTTGCGTGCGCACCTTTACTTCTACGGGACCCTAAATAGTTGGCACAAGAGAAAGAGAGAGCGAGAGGAAGAGAGAGAGAGAGAGAGAGAGAGAGAGAGAGAGAGAGAGAGAGAGAGAGAGAGAGAGAAATAGAGGAAAAATTGCGTTTTCATGCAAAGCACCGCGGGGCTGAGCTCCTGTAAAAATCACCACCGTCCGTGTTTTTCGAGCTTTTTTCAACCCTCCCTAGATCCCATGTATCTCAAATCCTCTCTGGCGAAACCTTCATATCAAGATGCTTTCAAGTGAATCACAGCATCAGAGAGAGAAGAAACGAGAGAGAGAGAGAGAAACAGAGAGAGAGAGAGGTCCACTTTCTCTATATATAACTCCGCTCCAAAGCTTACTGGCTTAGTGATAGAAAAAAATCTATTACCTTAAATTTTTCGTCCTCCAAGTTTGTCTCCCGGTTGAAAATGATATTAGGATGAATAATTGTAGAAAAAAATAAGACACAAATAAAGAGCAAAGTAAACCGCTGGATGTAGTAGGTGGAGAGCGCGGGGCGAAAATCCAGTTATCTTTGTGGAAGAGAAGGTGCAATCTGGTTTCCCTGTTGAGCTTATCCAGCGACTGTCAGGAGCCACAGACAGAGCATATCACGTGTCTCTCCGTGATGTCTACCGGGGAGGGGCTGAATGCAGTACCTTGGACAGCGCCTCTGCCTCCATGAGCATCCATCCTCGGACATTTATGGCACAGGCAACTTTGGAGATAAGGCTTGTAAAACTGCTGGGAATTGATTAATTGATGAGGACGAAAGACACCGAACACAAGAAAGCAGTCTGAGACGGTTTAGGGACACTTTGTAGCTTTAAAAAAAAAAAAAAAAGGAAAAGCAAAATACAACAGCTTCTATTCTTACACCTATGTGTATATTATCTAATCGAAAAATCGATTGCGTTGAGTTATTGCTGCACACAACAAAAGAAAGAAAATGAAAACAGCCAACCAAGACTTCTCAGTTTAGTGGTTATTATGAGAACCAGCTGAATGATGAAATGCTCAAAGGGTGTTTAATGCCCTTTCTCAAGCAGTACTTTAGTTTTTTTTTTATGACATTTATGGTACGTTGTATATTTATTATCCACCGTCTCTATTCATACAGGGACCTACTGTGCAGTCTACATGCCTGTGTTAACTACACATTCATTATGAATTTGTCAAATAATTAGCATTTTTATTTGTGTATCACTGGGACAGTGATTGTTTTGTCCCAATTTTCTTTTAGTGATTATATTAAAATGAAATGAAATAAAATAAGAATGTCTATTTTTTACTACAATAAAAGATACTGTATTAATCCATTGCACTACCACCAATGGAAACAGTGAAAACAGCTGAGAACTACTTACATTTAGAAAAAAAAAAAAAGAAGAAAAGAAATGGTTGTCATCCTGTGCTATCATTAGCTCTATTTGGACAGGAGCTGTATAAAGGTCACTGACAGAGCGTGTAGAGACATATGTTCATATTATGTGGCATGAATCTGAAGAACAAACACAATAAGACTTGCTTAAGTTTTTATGCTGGTGCTTCTGGCCTCAACAAGCGCTGGTGCTATGATTTCTCTAGTCTCTATAAGAGCTTTTTTTTTATTATTTCTTAAAGTCACATGAATTTCTAGAAATGATTTCATGGTAGATTCTAATATTGTTCCTCACGCAGAACAAGCATACTGCAGTTTTTTGACCACACATTGTGTTCTGTAAGTCTTCTGTAAGTCACCCAAACTCAATTTTTTTCTCTCTCTCTCTCTCTCTCCAGTTGTCAGAAACAGAGAAACACCCACATTTGTCACTGGTTCCTAGAAACACACACACACACACACACACACACACACACACACACACACACAAGATTCAATATTGTGGCTAATTTCATATGTATTTCTGTTTTGTTTCATATGTTTCATTTGTTTCTGTATTGTTTCATATGTATATAAGATGAATGGTGGGACATCATGAACTATACAGATGTAATATACTGTAGAGGGTAATACATTATATTCTACTGAGTATATTAAGCCACTTGATGTTAAATTTATCGGCACATTATAAATAGATCTCAGTTTTAATCCACATACAGCTAAGTGTCCCTGATGCTTCATCCACACCACTCTGGCTCTGAACCCAAATTTGTAGACTTTTGTCTGGTGCAGTTGTAGCGCAATCAGTCTTCCAATTCAGTGGTGAAAAGCTTCCTTGTGTGTTGCATGTGACCAGTAGCCTCACATATTTCTAAAGTGCGTACCCAGCCAGAAGACTGTACTGTTCTCAAGGACAGTATCAGAATTTTCTTTTCTGTTTTTTTTTTTTTTTTTTTTCACTTTTATTGGCACAGTTTTCCTGTTTACTAACAGGATGTTAGTGTTGAATGCAATGTGTTGAATATTAATGTGGTGATGTGGAGCACAATACATCTGAGTCAATATAAAAAAAAAATACCCATATATAAACATATATATGTTGGGTTTTTATTGTGGTATATGGTCTCAATAGATTTATGTTGTGGAGCCAAAAGTCGGAGAAGTGTTTTGCCTGGAAAAATCTTTGGAAACACTTTTTTTTTCTTTTTAATGTATTTTACTTTTCTCTTACAATTAAATATTAATGTTCCCATTAATTATTAAAGCTCTAACTGTTCATAGTATAGGTTTGTTGATATAGGTGCTAGCCCAGTGATTTTTGTGTTTCCTAATATTATTAAGCATAAAATTTTAAGTTACATAAGTCAAATACATTTGAATAACTTTCAGTGTTATTACCTACCCTCAAGTGGTTTTATATGACAAAGTTGCCGTGTCACTAAGCTTACCAAATTTTTGCTCATTTTTCTCAGATTTGCTCATGCTGCAGGTGGTCTTCAAGCTCAGTTGGTACATAACAAATACACTGTAAATGTCACAGTGAAATGGAAAACAAGGTTTAAAACAAAAACTGTTTTCTTAAACTTTTGAGGTTACAGTGTTGCTAGTGTCTCTATGATGACAGATTGAGGAGAACGGAGAGATAGTGCTCTCAGGATTAATAGAGGTCTAAGCCTTCTGAGTTCATACCAGGATAAGATAAGGCAACTTTTTGTTTATACATTAGTAACCTCTTATTTTGCAAGTAATCCCAGTCAAAGAGTTTAAAGTCTTATAACATTAATATCGTCCCTTTTTCTTAAGTTACTCATCCAAAAAAAAAAAAAAAAAAAAAGGACATTACTCTTGGTTACAGAGTCAGCTGTTTCTCTCCCTTCTTCTGCTGTTGCTCTTTAATGTCACATGACCCCAAAAAAGCCATGACCCACAGCGTCCAGACATTTCAGATGGTTTTAAATGTCACACGTTTTTCAAACATGAAAAAGTTCACCTATAGATAGATTGGGTGGGAAAAAGTATACGTATTTATAACATCTGATCCGAATGGTTATTTTTCCTACATTAGAACGCCATCATTTCATTCTTTATGTGAACATTTGTAGCAGATTCAGATTCTTCTTTGATGGACTCCTATTTAATAAACAGAAGATATTTAATACACCAATAGTTTTAAGATGCTGCACACATTTTTACCTTACCATCATCTATGACTTTTGTGAAGTTTTGTGGTTTGCTAAACATTTGGCTCCTCTTACAGTAGGCAAAACACATTCTGGTCCAGACTCCCTGCTGAATGCACAGAGATGAAATTGATATTGATCTTCTCATCTAACTCCAGGTGAGAAATCAAATATATTTTCCCAAATGTTGAAGCAGGCTATTATTTAACACTCACAAATAAAGGCAGAAGAGGACTGCATTGTTTTCAGGTACATAAAGGAATGTTATGAGACCAGAGCCATTTCTTTCATTCTTTATGATTTAACAGTTTAAGGTCTCATTCATTTGACTTGTTTGCATGACTTTAGCTCTGCTGCACAACAACCACAGTAATATATGTGTTAACATATGTGTGGAATTTGTGAGTGAGAAAGAAATAAAACAAACAAAAGTATATAAGTTATCTGCTGATCACAGAGGCTAGGAGAGAGGGGGCAGTTATCATTCCTATTTGTGTTTTGAAGCCGTGGCACAGCAAGAATTTTGGTTTTGTGAGTGTGTGTGTGTGTGTGTGTGTGTGTGTGTGTGTGTGTGTGTGTGTGTGTGTGTGTGTGTGCGCTCCTCATTAAAACTTAACTCAGCTACAAGCTCCAGCAGAATATTGGGTTACAACTCTTTCCTGTCATAATTTCTGACAGATGTAGTCCATTTGCAATCTTGACTCAAGCCAATAATCAATTATTTCTTCTTCTTTTTTGTGACCACCATAAATAAAGCTTTGAAATGCAATGTAGTGCAGTGAGACTTGCCTTCACTCAGCCACCACTTAAAAATGTGTCTTGCTTACAGTTACTTGGCCTGTGGCAGCACATCTAAGGGATAGTTTGGGTTGTGCCTAAGAAATGGGAGCAGATGTCATTTTAAGAATCTGTAGCTATTATTAAGATTCCATTCGATAAAAAACATTATTACCAGCTAAATATATTGTCTAAATGTCTGTTTGTTAATTATAATACTGGTTGCTCTTTACTCCTTCATATTCAGTAACTTGCTACCTATTACAGATAACTATGTGGCACTGTCTCATGTATATCTTGCACCAGAAATTAGTTATGTGATGCAACATGTATCAACTGACTCCAGCATCGCTTCAGTCAAGTTTTATTAATAAAGCTACAGTATCTCGGATCCAATTAACTGAAAAAGCCACTGAGAAAATTTTGTGCTTAAAATCTGAGTCCACTGAACACAACTGTCAGTTTCATGATAATGATGATCTCAACTTGTCTATTAAAGCTTACATACTTGTTGACAAGCAAGGGAAGTGTTTATCTGGCTGTCAAGACAAACATATGCTGTATCTTAAGTAAAAGTACATGGGAGCAAAAATGAACTACATAAATAAACACAGTGGATCTCCTGAAGGACCGAGAGAAACATGTTAAGCGCTGTCCTCTGAAGCTAATTTATCTTTTCCCAGACTAACCTAAGATACTGTATACTTTGTGGTATTTCTGAACCTCAGAAGGACATACCTTCGCTTCTTCTCACACCTCCATAGAGCAGCATATTCTGCTAAAACATGAAAAGAGAAAGAAAATAATATAATTTGGAATTAGCATCTTCATGTTTTACAGGTGAGGTTAATTTTATTCTGGTGTGCTGGGTTTGATGCCAGGTTGCAACAGAGGGGTGTGGTTTCTCTGGCTGTGGATAGAGAGCCGAGGTGGCTCAGCCAGGCAGCACACAGCTGCATGTTATCAGGCTGATTAGCAGCCTGATAGGCCAGAAACCATGTGCTTGTTCTCTTGGTTTTGCAGCAAAATGGGGAATAAATTCACACACACACACACACACACAACAACTGACACAAACAGGAAGAGCTGAAAAACATGGACTTACAGATGAGTCCAGTAACGTATTCATGCCAACAAGGTCAGTGCATTTGTCTGTCTTGAGCCCTGAATTCATTTGCATTTCATTGCATCTCCATTGCCAGGTGCAACATGCTTTTAAGGTCTATGAAATACTGTGTTACTGTGTTATTATACTGCTGTTTAGTTCTTTGTTCAGTGTCAGTACCTACTGCCTAGAGTAAAACAAAGAATACTCTATGGAAATGAAGCAAATAAATAATTATGACTAATCTTACAGTAAATTAGAGCTACTTTGATATTTGTGTTTTTTTTTTTTTGTTTTTTTTTTTTTTTTTTTTTTGCTTACATTGAGGTATTTCACTGGATGTGTTTTAAATCCTTAGTGATAAAGAAAATGTAATTTTACACCTTGACATTAGCCACATTATATAAAGTAGAATTTTGGCCCTAAAGGCCCTACATACCCACGCAGGTGTTTTCAATTACCCTGGCTGATTAGACCTCTGGTCAGTGGGTGGAAGGTGGGTGGAGCTATGATGGGGAGTGATGTAATAAAAATGAACCAAGCCTGAACTCCATATAGCTGCTTCAGTTAAAGGCTCTGATTCTGGCCAAGTTGGCTCACTGCCACAGCCTACTGGGACACTCTTTAACATTATCAGGAGCACCTGAGCTTTTCCTTCCATGACAAGTTAAAATGTCTACTGTGGAAAAAGGCCTATGTTAACAGGTGCAGCAAAACCACCAGGAGAGAGATGGAGATGTCAATCAAGTCTAGTTTGTACCTGTCTACACAGCTCTGAAAGGAGGTCCAATTAGGCAACATACAGGCCAGGCTGTATATGTTTGGACAGTTACAATATTTTTGTTGTGTTTGAGGCACCAGGCTTCAGCACATTCTAGTTGAAATAAAAATAATAGATGCTACGTGAAAGTGCCAAGTCTCAGCTTTAATTTGTGTAGGTTTATGTCAATCTGAAAAGAACTGAGTAGGAGATGCAACCTTTGAAAGACAGCTTCCAAAAATAATAGGATGGATGTAAATTAAGTCAAATGATGCCTATCATTTAAAATGTTGTCTTAACTCTGTCAATGATTGCCTTAAGTGTTTGACCCACAGACATCTACAGACATGGTGTGCCTTGTCTGATGATGATCCCTTGGAGCTTCGCTGCAGCAGTCTATAGTTTTGCTTGTTATGGTGTCTCTCTGCCTTTTAGTTTGAACATCGGTGAGTGAAACATTGCTCGTTTGGACATTTCCACTTCCTCACCATAAAAAGCTTTGGCTGTAGGTTTAGGAACATTGTCCTGCTGAGTGATGATATGTCACCCAGTGTGTTTTGACACGTTAGGTGACACGCTGATTCATTTCAATGAATTGGAGCACAGAATGCTCTTGTATACCTCTGCATTCACTGAGCTGTACTTTAGTGTGATGTCATTATTTTATATCAAACTGAATGTGCTGAAGTTCAGAGCCCAAACAGCACAAAATACAACTGCCCAGGTATGGACTGATACATATAAGAGATGAGTTTAGAAATGTTCTCTAAAGGCCTAGATATAGTATGGCTTTCTGGACCACCTCCCCCAGAGTTCTTTGACCTCCCACATGAATCCATAAAAGACAGTTTCATTCTGAAGAAAGGATGCATAACAAGCAGGAACATATATATACTGAAAAAGACAAATTGTCTTTTTGTTAATGTATCTACCATGTATGAGTTCTCATTCTGTACAAGTCCTTAATTTGCCATATTTTTTTTTTTTTTTTTTTTTCAAAGCCGTTTCACCACTCAACAGCTGGGACCATTTTTCTCTCCCTATTGAGAGCATCTGTATCCCCTAGATTAAAGCTGATTGAATTTAGAAATCTGTATCATTACAGTTATTAGATTAGAAGAGAGGGAAAAGGACATTGCGAGTCTGAATTTCATTTCAGAGGAATTAATGAAACGTAGGAGTGTGGACCACAAAGAGCTGGTCACATGTCCGGCTTGAATGAGCTTACTGATTGTATTGACTCTCCCATAATGACCCTACTGAAGATGCATGAGAAAAGCATTAACATGCCAAAAATCTGATTAAATCTAGATTTCAAAGCCTGACCAAACAGCCTGGAACAAATTGCTTCAGTCCTTATTGACATGAGATCCAGGGATTATTGAATCAATTGATTTTCCATCCTCACTATTTTTTTGTACAGTATTTGCATTTTCTGTTTTGCACAATATTTTTCATTTGTGCAAGTATAGAAGTAGCTGAACAAACAAGTTTGTTTTATCAGTTGAAATTTTTTAATTCTGTTTGCAGATTAACTGAGTCAAGTGCAGCAGTGTTGAGGGAAAGTGTGTGATGCTTAAGATTGCTGTTCTTTCATTTTCTCCCATTGATATTTCAGATACATTAAAACAGTTGGTACAATTATAAACAACTTATTATTCTTCTATGAAACAAGCATGCTAGGTCACTGTTTTTTTTTTGAGTGCAGTATGGATTTACAATATGGTAAACAAATGATTTAAAAACTGTCTTTTGTTCTGTACATACTTTAATGTATGATCTAAGCAGCATAAACAGTTTTTCATCTAATGTGCAAAAGTTTCAATTTTAAACCTTCTGTTCATTTTACCAATATACAATTCGTGAAGCTTTAATAGAACATGAGCTTGGATTATAAGGTCCTTGTTGTTTTAAACCATACACCAGCCAAAACTACTGTGTTTAAAAGTGATTTATAAGAAAATATTGGCTCATTTCCCAATCTGGGATTCTGCAACAGAAGAAAACATTGTTAGTTGTAAAACTCCTTCAGGCTTGGTCTCATGGTGCAATGAAATAAATCTATAGTTTTGTAAAGTATTTGGCTGTAGACATTTCGTGACAGTTGCTAGAATGGCAGGGCTATCTGTTATAGTGGGATGTAGAGTAGCTTCCTCCCCCATTCTCTGTTGTATTGTACTCACTTTACTTTATATCTTTTGGCATGGCAAACAAAATCACATGAATCAAAGTTCACCAAAGTTGAAATCGTTGTGAGAAAAGAAGGAACTCAAATTAGAAAAGACAGTATTAACTGTCTCTCTGTTTATCTAAGAAAAAAAAAAAAAAAAAAAAACTCCATTGAAATATTGGCCAGGAGCGTAAACAGCTTGCTTTCGTATAGCAATTATGGGATACCATGACCTGGATGACTGACAATCTTCACAGGCCAATGGAAAGATTGTACACTGGATTTCATAACAGTCTCAGTCTCTTTTAGAATTGATTTCATTGTTTGTTTTTAAAGCTCTTAATGGACTAGCCTCTCAGTACCTGACCAAGCTGCTCCACATTTATGCCCCCAACAGAGCACTGAGGTCTTCTAGTCAGCTGATACTTATCGTACCCAAGTCAAGACTGAAGACCAAAGGTGCCGTGGTACCCTTTGCTGTGACTGGTCCCCTACTTTGGAACAGTCTGTCATTGCACATTAGATCAGCTGATTCCATAGAGGCCTTTAAATCCTCCTTAAAAACTCACCTCTTCTCTTTGGCATTTTAGTGACTTAGCACTTTTGCATTTAATTTGGTTATTTATTTTATATTTGTGTTTTATTGAACTAGTTTTGTTTTATGTATGTATTTTATGGCATTTTATTTTCCCTACTGTTCTACCCTCCTGTACAGCACAGATCTGGCTGTTTTAAAGGTTGAGTTGAGCTGAGACATTGACAGCCAAGCATCACTATAGACTGGAACACTTTGTCTTATTATCACCTCTGTATCATTGCAATGAATAGAAGTCAATGCTTGACTGACATTCATGTCACTGCTGAAACATATTTTTTTTTTTTTTTTTTTTTTTTTTACGTGTACTGGTGTCACGTATCTTTTCTATGAATATTGTTAATGCGTCTTGACAACTTTGACGCATCTATGTGTTATAGAGCATGACTCTCAAAACACTGGTATTAGTATTAATTATTCTTGTTCCATACTTTTGTCGGTGTTCCTCTTGACCCTGCTTTCCCTCCATGGTGAGACTAGAACACAGTATTATCCTTGTATCCTTGTTTTTTAATCTTCATGTCAAGCCACTGAGTCCAGCAGGTCCCGACAATCTGAGAAATTCCTTCTGAAAGATTGGGTCAGTAGATCACTGGAGATCATCCCTGGCAGATCTATGTCTCTGCATTCATGAAAGATTGATTTTTCTCTCCCAGGTCTTCATCCACTCATATCTGCACTATTCATGAGATCTTCAGTCTGCATTGCCTTAGGGACTTTCATGGCTATGTGTAAACATAAACACACAAGCAACTGTTTACCCATAATATCTTTTTGTGTGTGCATGTGTAATTCCTGCACATTTCTGATGAATAATGGATCTGAACAAGAATCCTCAAAGGTATTAAGGCACACCTTGACCGTATCAGTAAATGGACATTAATCCTCACTGAAGCATGCAGCATCATTCCTCATTTTTCATATCCTGTTCTGTCAGGTGCAGCCATTAAAGGATTAATTACACACATCTAGGTGGAATTCGTAGAGTTGAGCACTTGACACATAGCACATGCTTTATTTAGTCTAAAAGTGGACAGACTTGCTTTGGTGCAAAATACGTCATTACTGCTTCTTGTTCAGCGGGTGTCTTTCATGTTTCTGTGACCTTTACAAAGCCTTATCAAAATCCATCTGCACACAATTAGCATCTCTATGGACATACTTGTCTAAAAATGATTTTAGACTTTGCTGAACTGCGAGTCTTTATAAACTAAAACTTAGGAAAGTTCATGGGGTCAGTGTGTGCTGCAAAGGAAGTTTCATATGAGCAGACCTATCATTGTCCAGTATCTGTAAAGAGTATGATAATGTGGAATAACATTCATTGGAGAGCAAGCTGGTGTGAAATGGCCTGAAAGATGAAAATGTTGACACACCCCGATCAGAAATAGTGATCCCAGCATTTTATGGCAGCTTCTTTTCCTTATCGTCTGGGATTGTCAGGGCTCTTGCAATAGAAAAGACGTTTTACTTCAGGCTAAGATCCCTCAAATAACATACATAGTAAACACACACACAGTGACATTAATGCAGATATATTTCATTGCATGCAAGTAATTTTATGCAGGTGAAAATGCACCTGCATGTTGCTTTTCCAAGTTACTTATATGATGAGCGCAGCAAATATATGGTATTTTTTTTAGTGTTGAACAAACCTACATACCAAATATGTTATACAGGCTCAAGTTTTTTTTATTATTATTATTTGCTGGTGTGCAAAGTTATCAATATTCATATTTCACACAAGTCAAACTTGCATTCAAATTATGATTGCAGCCACAGGTTTGGTGCTGTCAGAGTATACCAGAGCAGTGCTTAGCTACTTTTTCTAGTGATGAAAAATGTTTTGCATAATATAGTTGGAATTCATGTACAATATTTTAAGAATCTGAAGATCCATTTATTTCAAAGGAATATGTCATGCAAGAGAGCCAATAAAAACAGATGGAATGGTCAATGCTACAGTGAAATATACTCTTTTTCTACCTAGCTAACATTAAATTGTAAAGATGAAAAGGCAACAAACATCCTTTCAATTCATCAATCACTTCTCATAGATTCGTTACTGTTGTTTGTTGAAAAAAACTGAAAAATGCTGGACACCACTATTCATTCACATACGTCTGACTATATGAATGATGCGATCATTTAGAAAGCACTGGAACTCAGTATCATTAACTCAAATCATCACATCTAGAAACCAATTAACACACAATTCCCTGGGTAGAGACACAGGTGGAGACACAGTCAAAATTGTTCAGAAACCAATCACAGCCTCAGGATAGAAAGATAACGTGGGTCAGTCTACTTGTTTTGGAACAATGGATCCACAAATACCTGACAGTGGAGGAAAAGGACACAGGGACGTGGAACAGGAAGAAAAAGGACAAGGTCAAGGAGACAAATAGTGTCTGATGAAATTTGTGCAACTGTAGTCGACCATGTCCTTGCACATGGAATGTCAATGAGAGGGGGCCGGGCAAAGAGTGCAGGTAAATGTGAACCGCCTCACTGTGGCCTCAATAATCTGGACATTCAGACAGGAAAAACTAATGTAACCATGGACTGCTGTACTCTGTGTTGTTTACAAAGTGCTATAGTTGTTTAGTCTTGTGTATGCTGTTATGCATACACATGCATTTCATTACTGTTCCAGTTTATGTACAATTAATTTGGAGTTAGTGCATGCTCCTATTTTGTACAAGTGATGGTTTCTAGTGTTGTATTTCTGTTTTTACAGATCTATGAGATGACCATGGATTCAGAAGAAGGCTGAGGGAGAAGTCATCAATATGGTCATAGTCAATTATCATTTGCGTGTGTGAGACACAAAGGAGAGTTGTCCAAGAACTGGGAATATTCCAAGGTATTGATGCAATCAGTGTCTCAACAATTGACTGTGGCTTTTTGACTCTGGTTGAGGATGAAGTGGGCCTATCATGTTGCTATCAAAAGAAACTCTAACAGAGTCAAAGATCAGCAATTGGGATGTTGTTGAGTAAGGATTTTCATACTTTATCAAGCATTTGAGTCCCCTTACAGACTACATGATGGCCTACTTCTGTGTACTAGACTGAATATAGTTTGTTTAGTCAGAAGAAAAGCATATAGCTTGACATATCACTGGTGGACATCTCATTAAAACCGTATCTAAGGGAGCTACAGTGTGCAAACCTTCATTTTTCTTTCTTCACATTGATTCATTGGTTCAGCACCTGGTTTATGTCTTTTGGGATGTGTGCATATACTACACTTTACACAATTCTGTTGTGTAGGAGCAATTTATTCAGAGTAGTCATTTACTGCACTGTGTTTCATCTCTTTTATAGAGAATTTTTGATATCAATGTCAGGGACACTCCGCATGAACTCATCTTTGTTGAAGCAGGATTCAATTGCATCCTAAGGAGAAGAAGGCAAGTGAAGACAATTGTCCACCAGGCCAATGTGAATGTCCCTGGAAAGTGAGGACAGATTGTGACCACGTGTGCTGCCATCAGCCACGTATTTGTTCTGCACTGCCATGACACCCTTGATTCATATAACACCATGCATCTGCTGGCTTTCCTCGATGATCTACAAGATCACATATACAAAGTAGACCAGTGAGAGGAAGCACACGAGAGAGAGTACATTTCTCACACTCTCTGCCTGTCATGCTCTGCTGTTCTCCCCAAAGCTTAGAGTTTAGAGGTTTTAATACATTATTGATTGAAAATTTAAACATAATGAGACTCTTTAAAAATATCATATCCTTAAGATTTTCAAAACAATATGTTAAAAGCAGGCTGCTGTCAGCGTGATTCAAAAATGTCTCAGTGGCAGTGGTGTGACTGGAGCATGGAAATAAAGGGACGATCTAGCAGACAATAACTAAGTGATTAATGGCCATGCTGCTCTATTGTTCTTGTGCTTAAAGATTTCTTGTCTTTCACTTCATTAAACGGTTAGATCAAGAGGGCTTTCAACAGAGAGCTGTTTTGAAATGCACAGTGCTGGAGTGGTGTCTGCTGTCTTGGTGTATGTGACACAGTGGCTGAGGACAAGAGATGAATAGATAAATCTTTTAATAAATGAAATAGCTGTATAAATTGCAAAATATGATTCACCCTGTGAGATGGAACCTAATAAAAGTTCTAGCAATAAATCATATGACAATGGCAGTCAATGGTAAAGCAATACATAACTGAGTTATGAAACTGTTATCGTTCTCCGAAATGTGTCATTAACATTTATTGTAGCGTTTAGGAATCTAACTGCATATTCTTTGCTGGTATTGTTAGCATGAGAGGTAGCTACTGCATGTAGTAGTTTGCATGTGAGCATGTCCTTGCATTTACTGTAGTTATGTAGCAATACTGGCGATAACTATGTGAATAATAATGCTGCAAATTATTTTCATTGCATCATGTAAGATGTCAAAACATTCATGGTGTATAGAAAGAAACACACTTAACCAGTGTGAGGAGGTCACCCCGTTTTGGTGTATTATCCTGGGCTGTGTATGCAGCTGGCTCTCCTGTGTATAAAACATTACAGCAGTACTGTCTGCAGCATTAAACACCCGTTACAGCAAAGGTGTGTATGATAAGAGTAGACACTACAGGGCAGCAGAGTGTTTGTCTCAGTTCAGGATAGTGTCAGAGATGGATACAGGAAGCAGACCAGTGGTTACCTAACAGTGCTAGAATGCAGTGGACTCTAAAAGGAAACAACATGAAAGTGAAGTGTCTAGCTAGAAGTGGCTTGATTCCCACACTTTCTTACTTGACTTTTATTGGCTGTAGTCACATTATATTGAAAAGAAATATATGAAATAAAATTCATATAATCAGTGGCTTCCTTTTATCATTTTTTATACTCACATATCTGGCACAGTATCTAAAGTCATGATGGCTAAAATCCTATTCTCTTGCCTTAAGTTAATTCATTATAAATGGTCAGAGGAGGGAGGAGAGAGGTTCAAGGGATCAATGAGGCAGAGTAGATTTGCCGTATGGTCATTTGAGGAAAAAAAAGTTGGAATTTGGGTAAATTTGATGACTTTGCAGGGTGTATGGTTAACCTATTGTCCTTTAAATTGGCTTTTAGGTCTACAGCACACTAGAGTAGTTATAAGGGTCAATGTTCATTATGTAAAGTTGACATAAATTTGCCTAACCCACTGACAATACTTTACAAATTTTAAGTGTTTTCTTAAATGATTTTTTGTTGTTAATCTATTGTTGAAGACCATTTTGGTGCTTTGCAGCTGGCTCCACTATGATCACGTTTGCATATAACAACAATAACAACAACAACAACTTAATTATATGTTTGTGTCTGAATAAACAGATAAAGTTAATGGCCAGGAACATCACAAAAAAACCTCATACAGTACCTCTAGCATCAAAAAGGAATGAGATAAAAGCTGTTAACATGAGCTCAGCAGAGCTGTCTTGGTGCTATTCTGAGGCAACCAGACTCTGTCACCCATGGGCCATAGGATTGCTTCTTATCAGCTGAAATTCTTTTCTCTCTTGGATTAATGCAGAAATTACTTTTACATGCCTCGATAACCCAGTGCATTAACAGAAAGACTTAACTGTTTTTTTTTTGTCTGTTGAAGACAGGCCAGTAAAACAGCAACTAATGATGAAGTATACACAAACTGCGGTGCTCCTCTAAATATTTATACACCTGTAAGTATACCTCAGGTGGGAGGACATTCAAAGGGCAATCACTTGAAAATGGTCTAAACAACATCAGAGAAATTATTTTACTTCTCCAAAGAGAGGACTTAACTAAATCCTGCTAATGTCTTCTAGCAATGGATCTTTTTATAACTTGTCTTAGAAATATATTTAACAGATCATGTAATGAAAAACACATAAACTTCAGCGGGAAGTAATTGTATAATTTAGAACCTACTTCTATTCAAAGCTCTTGAAAGAGCTACAGTTAAAAGCATTAAACAGCTGCATGGTGAAGGCTGGTTGCTTCCACATGTCTGATCTGGACAGGAAGAAAAATCAGCCAATTCACAACCATCTCACTCCCCTATCCTTTCATCGGGGCTGGATTGCCCATTCTGTGGTTTCGTCAAACTGCCAACCAGGGCCCAGGAACACACTTCATTAACCACTCCTATGGCAGAGGAGGGTGGCTTTTCCAGACAGCGAGCACAAATCTGAAGTCTTAGGAAGACCACAATGCATTACACTGAATAGGCTTGTCACTCCTGCCCAGGTTCATTTCCTTTTAAGTGTGAGCTTGAGTCAATCAAAGGAAATGAGCTGGGAAACCCTGGCCATTATTTATCAGTTTATCCACGGGGGTTGTTTCATCACCACCCCTTCACATGTCACACACTATAGAAATGCTAGATGAGTGAGAAAATATATTTAACCTTGGACCCACACTTGCACACATATTACACAGACGTACTACTCGCAGTGAAATATGTTGTTCATTTAAGTACATTGAGCCTTATGCAGAAACCACTGGTATGAACACAATCATTCAAGTTCACTAATTTTCTGCTGCTGTTGCTATACAAATCATTTATCAATAGGTGTGACTTTTTCCTTATGGCTAGAAATACTTGTCATAAAAATTACATTATTGACCCAAATATAAGATGACCCCTCTTTTTCAAGACCCATTTTTGGACAAATTAGTGAGTGAGCACATGACCTGTAGTAGCAAGCAGGCATCATCTAGGAGTAGATTTTTTGTTTTGTTTTGATCATTATTTGTTCGGGATTTTTGCATAGAGACAGTGTAAAGAGACAGAATTGGAGAGCACACTCAGGGAAGCTAGTCTAGATGGGGATTCGAACTCGCAAACAGCTGCATGGCATATATACGCCGCTATGCAGGCAGCCCTAGGAGCAGTATCTAACATGCATGCAAGCTTTAGCATCAGCATTATGGTTACCAACCACTTGGTATCCGTTGGGCTGGCCACTCCATGACTTTAATTTTGTTGGTCTGGAACCAAGAAGCTGCTCACTGAAGGACAATTATTACCGGTCCAATTTTGAAACTATGGCGGAGCACAGTCTCTTAGAAACACTGCGCTCTTCTGCTGTTTGTTAACTTGCTCAACATTTGAACTGCTGTTTTCTAGTGAGTCTAGCATCACAGCCGTATCTCTCAAGGTCACTGGTTCGTGTGAGAGAGAAGAAAAAGCTCTCACTCGTTTGGGGAGAAGATGTTTGACACCACCTGTTGGTTTAGACCCCCAGGTCTCTGAAACCCAAATATAAGACGACCTGTCTTTTTCAGCCATTTTTTCTAGGGAAAAAATAATGTATTATATTCAGGTCAATGCGGTACAATCCCTTAATCTGAATGGAGTTGAAGTTTAAATATATTCAATATCAATTACAATAAAAAATAAATGAGAAAATAGCTCAACTAAGGCATGGGCCATTGTAAATCAGTAAAGCTTATTTGTTGTTGTTGTATTTAAAGGTGGAAATACACCTCAATGTGAACACTAGTAAGTAAACACAGCTCAGTAATATGTTTAGTTCATTAACACATTCAATCTGTTGACAGCTCAAACTGTACAAGCAATATTTATGAGGTCAAAAGCTAAGTTGACACTTGTTTTCAACATGATATTCTATCACTTTCACAATCTTGTAATGAGCCATTAATTGTGTATTTGTCTATAATTGTGCACTGGTAGCTACTAATTTGATCAGTGATGAGGATTCAGTAGAAACAATTTGATTTGCAAAGTTTGGTTAAAGATCTAAGAGTTGATGACCGAGTTGTTAACTGTACTGGACACGTTTTTATAATAGTAATGTCTAATTTGATATAAATTTGTTATTTCATTTACTTTCAGGACAACTGATTATTCTTGACACTGCTTATTTGTTATGTTGCCATTTGCTAAGAATTCCATTTAGTTCTTCTACTTGGCTCTCATGAGTCTCAGAAAACCTTTTTGTAACAAAAACTCAGCCCCAAATAGAACAAAACAAGCAGCTTTGGTTCGAAGGCTCATCAGGTGCCAAACCACTGCAGAGCAGTTCATTATATTGTCGCAATGAGAAAACAGCATTGCATTCCTGCAAAATAACCTTTGAGCAGTATGTGCTTGCATGTATTTGGCTACTGTACTGGTTTGTGGTGTTTTGTATTTGACACCACCCTGTGCTTCATTGGAATAGTCACTTTTATAATAAATCAGCTGGCTGCTTGGGTCAGTTTAAACACAGTCATATATAGCAATGCTAATGATGGAACCTCACAAGGGCACACCTTTATGAAGATGAAAAGAGCAATCTATGATACATTTGTGAAGAGTATGCTGAATAAATCAATCCCATGTGAACTCTGCACATACCTGTTCTATGCTACCTTTTCCCTTTTGTCAAGATTGGAGTCGTACTTTAATAATGACAGTGTCATGTTCATCAATTCATGTACACCACTTGGATGCATTCTTCTCATTTGCTTGGCCATTGTTCACAGTAATTTCAATGATCCTCCATAGCATCCTCAATTAAATGATTACAGTAGCCATTCATTTATTGTCAGTTATTCACTGGCACTTCTTTCCCTGCACCTCATTATTGCAGAGCTATCTGGCATTGCTGGGGGAAGTAAAGGAGAGGTGAGTGGGAATCTCAATGATTTCTGAAGACACTCACTGTTTTTGAGTCTTTGAACACACATCGAACTATAAATGTACAAGCAGGCTCAGCATTATTGCTCCATATGTTCCATTTTAAAGCATTAATGTTTCATTTGGTAATTCTCCATTGTGGATGTCATGGTACAAACGTCTTTGCAATGTATGTAACGGTGGGTAATTCAAGTGTTTCAAAGAGAGGAATTCATGCAATAAAAGGAAAGCCACAAGTTAAGGTCTTACAAACAAGTCACACGCAATGAACAGGTAAGCATTTAAGTTAATCAGAGTACACGAACCATAGCTTCTCTTTATTCATGCTGAGTACACACAATCTCTTTGGTTTCAGCCCCACACATCTCCAAACACTTTCAGACTGTCTGAGAGCTTAGTGTTTCTTTCTTGTTATTCATTTTTCTGCAGTTACAGCCAATCTATCATTCTCTGACAGGTCATTTTCAAGTATACACGAACATGGGCGTTCTTAATACCATTGTTGACAACGATAGGTAAATCCTTAACCATCAAATTGTTTGTTTCAGAAGACAAACAGACACCAACTCAACATTTCCGCATACCAAGTGACAAGCCAACATTTTCTCAGCAGTAGATATTCTTTCTGACCCCACCAGTATCTTATTATATACAATCCAATAGAGGATCTGCAAAGGATTTCCTTCACTCTTCCTTTTTCTATATGTCACAGACTTGTATTTTAATGAAGACATTATACTGGAAAGATTTCTCTATTTCCAATTCTGTATTTACCATGTGGCTGAGAGAAAAGCAGGCTTTCAGTGGAGAGTTAGAGAGTTAGAGAAGGCTAATTTTATCTCTCCCATTTAAATCTGACAATATCTATAAAATTGATTAAGACTTTAAAGAGTGGGTATCCTTCTTCTTAAAATATTTAACTTCTCATTATTCTAATCAAGACTAACTCTGGCAGTAATGAGCATCTGCCAAGCAGCAGACTGAAGGAGCTCAGCCATGTGATGGACAGATGCAGTACTGACATAAAGAATATTTACACTCAGAATGATAATGAGAACAATTGGCACCTTGGCTAGATTCAAGATTACCTAGGTGCAAGCATCAAATAGAACTGATCACATCACTGATGGATATGGTTGGCAAAGAAGTGCACTGCAAGTAAACATGCACACCATATAAATGAGGCAAGCACCTCATTATGTGGGGTGATAAGATGCGTGAGTGAGCATGAGTTCAATAGTGTGAGTGTGAATGTCTCCTTGTGAGATAGTCAGACTGTTTGTATTGAGTATATTCTGCATCAGTGGATAAAACACACAGTTAGAAAACAGCACACTCCTGAAGCAACATAAAGTACCAGTCTATGTCCAGTAATATGTCTGTGTCGCCAAAGCCCAATCCCTCTGTGCCATTTAGAGATCCATTGTTAACCATAAAAACCCGAAAACACATCAGCGAACCACACTGTAGTGTATTTTGGGTCAATCCTGCAAACACCATCCTGCTACAGTGTGTACTCACGAAGCCATCAAATGTGTGTGTCAAATGGAACTATATTTATTGGCTTTGGAGCTATTGTTAGCCTAGCTTAGCATAAAGCTTGCATTGCTGTCTCCAAAGTTTATTAATATGACTACCAGCAATTCTTAATGTTACGCAGTGACTTGCACTCCTTGCACCATATCTGAACATATCCTGTGTTGACACATTGAGTCGATCTTGCTTTTGCAGCTTTATTCATGTTACATTGCAATCACAATTACGACTCAAGCAATCTCTGCTATTGGCTGCTGTCTGCTGTGAATAGCTACAGTAAATAACAGTAAATAAACCATGAACTGACATTTCATGTTTCATATTTCCATTTGTGTGTAGATTGAATAAAGAACATGCAACATTTTAACTAGTGTTCTCTAAATGTATCTATTAAAGATAATCAATACCTGCAGAGAGCTATGCTGGCTGTATTGCTTTTGCTTACCTGTCTTATTGCTAAACTAAGCTAACCACCTCCTGGTTCCAGTTCCATACCTTTATTCATAGATCTTAAGTTGTTTTTCTTTTTTGTTGTTATTTATTCATGCTACAACATTCCTGCATAAAATCAATCACAAAATGTATGGTACAAATTGTTAGATAATGAATTAATAGTCACTCCTGTAGGTGGAAATGTCAGACTACCAAGGTTCCCCCTCATCTTTCCATTTCAACTGTGAGATATTCTCATTTAACTAAATTAGCTCAAGTCAAGCTTGGTTTTAAAGTGCAGCCAGTAATGACATTCCAAGGTTAAAGTGAGGAGTCAAGCATTGATTTTTACTGTCTTTCATCAATGTCTGAAATTAGGTCTCTACACAAGGCCACACCATGGAGGAAAAGAATCCAATCCAATAATTTGACTATAATTTCATCAATAAAAAGCCTGCTAGATTTTATACTGTAGCATTTATAGATTGGTGTGTTAATAGCATGATTAAGAGGGATGACATTTCACAAAAAATGATAATAAATAAGAGACAAACTGTCTGACAATGTAAAAGCTTGTTATTAATTATAGTATGTGCTCTCTGTAATGACGAGCAGCGTGTGGATTTACTGAGCCACAGGTGAGAAAAACCTAAAAACAATGCAAAGTGAAAGGAAAAGAATGAGAAAGATGGAGGGCAGGGATATGTGGAGATAGACTTGGAAGCACTGTCTTCACCTGTAGCCCATCTTTTAGTATGAGGAGATATAGAGATTTACTCAGGAGGTTGGATGGAGTGATGAATTAGACTGAGATAAGGGCTGGAGAGGATTATTCAATCAATCACCTGTAGCCATATCTTTACACAGCTTGTCTGAGGAGACACAGGAAGTAGTCAGTGCCTTAAGGGATAAAAGCAAAAAGAAATTACATGGGGTCTCTCCAGTTCACAAAGGGTACTCTGCTGGTATTGTGTAAGAGAATGTAATTAGAGGAGACTGTGACAGTGTGTGCATGACGATTTGCGGATTCAGAATCGGGACACTTTAAATAATTGTTTTACTTCGGTTTCCTAGTTATTCCAGATTTAGGTATTGAAGAATAATTTGTGTTTTGATTAAATTTTAATGATGGACATTAGCTCTAATTCTATTTATGGGAAAAGGAACGAGGAAACCCAATATCTCATACATGATTGATAACTTCTGGTCACCATGCTTAAAGTACAACAGGGTAAAAGACACATTAAGCACTGTCCTTGCCACTGCCATGTTTCTACAGTAGTCAAGAATAGACAAACCAAATGCTGTCTCTTAAAATGGCTTTTACTTATTTATTTATTTGCAACCAGCCTGGAAGGGTGAGTCGAGAGATATTCAGCTTATTGCAATCTGCAACCTCACCACTAGATATCACTAAATCTCCTGCACCGAACATTTAATTGATTACCAAACACTAGACTCTTCATCAAGTCTTCATCAATATTTCAAACTGCTCAGTTACATATTATAATATGTACCCAACAAAGCATGGCAGGGTGGAAAAAATAGTCTGCTGTGTAAAAGCAAAATAAATAAAGAAAAAAGAACAAAAGAAAAAAATCTGTCTGGAATACCAATGAATAAATGAAAAGGATCAAAACACTGCTGCCAGTAGAGTATTTATTGATGGATGGGCGGACAAAATAAAGACATTTTAGTTTTTGTTCTTCCATTCATATCATCAATCTGTGTATTATAGGCTTATACCACTTGTGTGTTGTTTGCAGTTTATTGCCTCACTGATATAAATTATTCCTCAACAGTATCTGTGTAATCTTTCTCCTTCCTTCTCTTTCATTCTAAACAAAGTCAGCTTTGACACAACACCATCTTTCATTGCAAAATAGAGATAACAGTTACAAATGCAATGCCTGGTTACAATGGAGATAAAACAGTGTAAGATAATATGAGAGAAAAGGTATGAATTTTGACCTGTGAAGGTTGAATCACACTGGGCAGATAATGTGTATATTTAAGATACTCCACTGTGATAAACTGGTAACCAAAAAAGGGAAAACAAGGGGTACTTGACACACCTTATACAAAAACCATATGATCCTCCCAAGTATGTTAAACAGAATTGTGTGTGTGTGTGTGTGTGTGTGTGTGACCTTCCAGGAAAACTACCATATGTCCCACACATCCATAAATTCATTCTGCATTTGGTTCTCTTATCACAGAGCATGAAGCCCTCTGGACAAAATGTCAGGCAGTTCAAGATCCTCTTTGAGTGAATGATTTTAAAGGTAGGTTTGAGTCAAGCAGTGCAAAATTGTATTATTACTGAATAGATTATGGTATCAAGGGAATATACTGCACTGTAGCCTAAAAACAACACTAGGTACTTGTTATAACATGCATGTCTGAACACTTACAGCGAAGGTTTACTCATAATACATTTCAAGTATTGGTGGAACGGATTAATAACAGACTGCAGCTATCTCCACCACTGAAGTTTACATCATCTTTCAAAAAAGGAGCATATGGGCTTGGCAATGGAGGAGCCCTATTGATTCCTGGTTTCATTGATTTCCTCTCTTTTTTTTCTGTCAGTGGCAAAGCAAAGGGATGGGAGGTGCAGTAGCTGTGAGAAGGTCTCTCTCTGAATAAGAATTGTGAAGCACTGGGCACCAGGGTGAGGTGCTGCATGAACAATAACCGCTGGAGCTGCTGCAGATTGTGCTGCACTCCAGACTTGGCGTGCTAAGGGGCTCTCACTGCAGATGTGCTCCTGACACATTACAGCAGGTAAATTGCCAGCACTTAATGAGACCCCAGAATTATTGAATTCCTGTCAGGTTGATGTGAGACACAAAGAGACACGCTGGCTCTGTCTAAAAGCTCACCTAAAAGCTTCCTCAATTCTTGTCCTTACAGTATGGATGTAATGTTAACTGGTAGCATCAGTTCCCAAGATCAAGATATAAGTTGCTGGCTTTTTACAGTTCAGTGCCACAATAACTTAGACATTTAAATATAAACTACAGGCCCTGCATATATTACAGCAATGACATGGCTGTTAGGAGCAACAAAATTCCCCAATATAATCAAAGTAAAGAAAAAAAAATCTGAAAATACAAATTGAGATTTTTTGATATGAGTTGTCATAGACATTAGTTCAGGCTGTTGATTCTGTGGCTAGAGATGCCTAACGAAGTGGGAATTCGCAGAAATTATATACAAGCAGCAAAAAGAAGCTGAATAAAGCTTTTTTTTTTTTTTCATTTGGCATTTTATTTTGGTATTTTGCAGGGTAATTTATGCCGTATTAGAGAGTTCGAGGTGGAGAGAAATCAAGCTGTGGGGGAGGAGAGAAATAAAGAAGGTTCAGGTCGTGGTCCCTGTGGCTTTTTTTATTTATTATCCTGCTTTTTTAGGGAAACTTTCTGTAATTTTCCAAGCCAGTGCTCTAGAGTTTGTGTTTTGTTATAGAAAAAAAAAATTAAAAAGGCATGATATTTTACCCATTTTATTTTATTTTCAAATTTGAGTTTGATGCTAAGGCTAAGGCGTGGTGCAGTATGAGCTAAAAATGTTTTCTGAGAATATACTGATGGGTTTTCTTGGCATTACACAGCATAGACTGTAAGTATGAAAATGATATATAGATATATATTCTATAATATATATAGTGCTATGTTATAGATAATATATATTATTTATATGTGCATATATACATTAGTATATTATGTTTACTTTAAGGGTGGGTGTGTGTACATGTATATATATATATATATCTATGTGTATGCTGAAATTAGGTAAACTGCACTAATATCGTGGTTTTGCTTGCTGTATTATAGATTAGTTTTTACAACTGTGTTATTTTCTTTATTTTCAATAAATTATCTATCATCATCATCGTAGTCCTTTCTGCAATCCATTGCATTGTTTCACTCTAGTTGAAATTAAATAAATATTTTAGATTTAAGTCCAGACCTGTAACAGTTAGTTGCTAATAAAATATTTCTTACATATTCTTATTATCTTTTTATATATTTTTATTCTTAAATGTATTTATTTGACCAAGAACTCAGAGTCCCAAAGATGCAAATAGGGAGTACTGCAACTATACGAACAGTACTCCAAACAGCACTGCAAATATGTTGCCAAGGGCCAGTGATGTACTGTTTTTGGTTGAATTTGCATTTGATAAAACCCAGAAATCCCTATCACCACATCTCTTCAACATTTACCTTGGCTGTGTACTTCAGCTCATCTTCATGTGTCTTCAAACTGGCAGTGATTTGGTCCTTGTGGAGGATATAAAAAATGTTGATGAGGATGAAGAGTTTAACACTGGTGAAAGAGACATAACAAAGAGGAAACATATGATAATGGAGTGGCCAGACAATTATGGTTAAAATGTCTGCATTTGATGAAAGCTTCATTTTCTGAGCTTGGAGAAAGTGGCTCCATATTTGTGAAACAGATTTCTGAGAGACTGTGAGTTATCTCCTGCCCGTTACTGATCTTCAATGGTGGCTACCTGAGGTCACATTGATGTCTAGGCAGAGGTGCTAAGGGAACAATGCAGGTGAAAGGCTATGGTTTAATTCATTCTCTGTGCTGACTGGACTCCACGGGCAGAAACAACCACACACAATGTTTCCTCCTGGGAATTTTTCCCACAAGTAATGAACTGAAGAGTCAAACTGCGAGTGAGTCATTGTATTGATGTGTTTTTATTTGTCGTACAAAAAGTTGAAAATAACCCTGAACCTAAACCCAGTGTGTGGATCGTCTAAGTCTAACATTGTTGAAGTGCTCAGGTCATTTGTGTTAGGTTTTATCTGTTTTGTTTTTTTCAAAATAAAAAATTTCCTTTTTACTCGAGGCTATCTTCTGTTAATATGAATATGTTACGCTACGGTGAAACCAGTTACCCCTGCAACCTCACAGCTCGTTATTTACAAACTAGTCAGTTTACAATTTAGCACAATTTATGTTCTCACAGAAGTAATAACATTACGATGGCATGTTTTCACGGTGGTTGTTTCACAGCTAAAACACTCTGGGTTTAACACAACCAGGGACGACTGGGACTTGCCTGTGTAGAATTTGCATGCTCACCATGTTCCACTGGGTGCTCTTGTATCCTCCCGCAGTTCATTCAAGCAAGTAAGGTGAATTGGATATTCTAAATTGCCCACAGGACTGTATTTATTTATGTTTGGCTCTGCAGGAGGCTCCAGCCCCCCCACGATCCTGGGAAAGAGTAAGCGTATATAAAAATGGATGGATAATTACATTAGTGCAACACAGGCATGCAAAATTCAACATGTCATTGCGCTGAGTTTCATTTTTTAAACAGAAATACACAGTAGTATTCGAACATGCATAAATTATGGTCAAAATAGTAAAATATATCTCCAGCGAATGGCAAAAAAGAACCTACAATACTTCCAATACATACACTGATATGTTAGTTTCCATTAGTCATAATCATAAACTGCTGCTTTGTTTCCTTTATTTATCAAACTGGCATGCTGTTAAAGAGCTGAAAAGGCTGAATGTGCTGCCATCTAGCATTTGCTGCATGTTCAGTGAAATACTACATCACAGTTGGATATTGTTACAAACATTTTAACATTTTCTCCCATATGATTTGATGTTACATGTTTACAAGTGTGAGTGGTAAGTACAATAATATTAAAGAGTAATATTCTTCCTCAGTCTTTGCTGAGGAACGACAAAGTTTTTCACTTTCATGTTAAATGCTGAACTCCTTTCTCTAGATCCTTTGCTTATTTTGCAGGTGACTCTTCCAATCAGTCCAGCGTTGCCGTTTCAACATTTATGTAGCTGCTACATCAGTCACAGTGATTCTGATTAAAGTTTAACAATAACACAAGTTTTCAAAAAGCTGAGACTATGAATTCCATTTTTGAAAATGGCATTTTTGTTTTTTGGTTTTTTTTAAATCCAATTTCTTTTCTTGTCATTGTCATTCCCATCCCTGCCTTAGAGCCTTTTCATAGCAGGCATTTTGATTTGTAAAAGCAAGAAAAGCACAGGTGGAATTAATAAGAATAATAACAGTGTCATTGCATTTAGCTGAGCCACTTCCCTGGGTCCTGATATTGTACGTGCTCAATCACTGACATTGTTTACTGGGACACTTGATGGAACTAAGCCATCACGGTCAACATTTGTCTCATCTGTGCCTTTTCCTGCTGTAACAAGTCAAAAATGTGTGGTGTGAAAAAACGGTCTGTGCCTCCTGCAATTATCAGGAGGCACAAAAACATTCCTAAAGTTTTGCAGTTGCTGGGTAACAATGTGCTGCACATACGTAAGAGAAAAAGTAACTGCGCACTGCTATCTTGTCTTCAGCACTTTCTTAATTTGGCATTAATTTGCAAGCACGGACAAAGGGACTTTCTCACAAGGCAATTTTGTGGTCAACATTGTCAGATTCATGCAGAATCAAAAAAAGACATGACAACAACATGGCAACGTGCAAATACTACTCCCTTTCTGCCCAGCAACTGACCTCAACACTTCCTAACGTACCTCAGTCATCGTGCTTCTGAACAAGGCAACCTTTTTTTAACCTTAACAGCTTTTCTTCTCCGTCCTGCCTCCGAGTCATCACAACACTTGTCACAAACACAAGGCGTTTCAGACTAACACTGCAATAACCGTCATCTGAACTTTACTTATCAGCTCTCTGTCAACAAGTCAAAATAGTATAATGACATACCGTATGTTGGCTATATATATATATATATATATATATATATATATATATAATTTTATTATTATATATTCAAACTGTTTGATTACTTTTGATTGTATCTAGTGACATGAAATGTGATTTCTAATTTATTTGTCTATTTATTCCATTAACCCATCCACAGCTTAAAATCCCCATGGATGTGTGTGTGTGTGTGTGTGTGTGTGTGTGTGTGTGTGTGTGTTGACTTGTTAGGCATCACAAGATTACTGTGGTGATAGGATGGTCTCTGGTGCAATCTAATGAAGCCGCGTTTGTTTACATCTTCCCCTGCATTGCTTTCAGTGGAATGTGCCAGTGTTTGCCCGACATGAATGCCAGTGTTTTGATAAAGGTCATTGAGAGTGAGACAAGGCCGCTGAAGTTTGCCTACTTTAATTAGCTCTGGCTTTTTGCTCTCTTCTCATCCTGTAGTGTCAGTAAACCCATGTTCAGCCTTCAAGACATGGCCGGTACAAAGATGGAGCCGAGAGGGCGGCCAAATGAGGAGGGAAAGGTTCACTATCAGCAGTGATTCACTGAGATGAGACACTTGAATCACTCGGGCTAAAAATAGACTAAAGGAGCATTAATGAATTTGGGGTGATATGATCAAGGAGGCAATCTGTTAAGACGGGACTCTGATCATTGCTGTACTTGGTGTTTGGCCACTGTATCCACAGTAGCTAGATTACTCACTGAAACAATTACATTTTTCATATTACAATTACAGGACATGTGCAGAGTGGACTCAAATATGAACAGCTACAGGTTGATGAAGCTGTCAAGATTTTAGTCAAATATCCAATCCTTCTGATCAGGTCCACAAATGAGAGTTTCTCAGACTCATTCTTAGCTCTCTCCTAACACTGCCAGTAATAAGAACAGGAAACAGTGGAAACAGTGAGGAAAGGTCACATCAGTCTTTTAGTGGGAGTTGGATTCAGTGTCAAGGTTGAATGCATAAAGCAGCAAAGCAAAGTTGATTTACTTTCTTCATTTGAGTTTGTGCTTTGTTTTGATTTTTTCCAATATACATAAGTGATGAAAAGCATTGGCTAAGACAAAACAGTTAAAACACCATTATTCTGCCTTTCAGAAAGTCAGTGTTCAGTTTTGCATTTTCTTTAAGGGCAGGAACATGGGTTCAGAGATAGATTAAGGTTTAAAAGGTTTAGAGCAAAATTGCAAACAGCTTTTCAATGGAGCTGGGCTGTTTTTTCACCGGAATCCAGGGCAAGCAATGAACATACAGACATACTTCTCTAGAGGCTGGTTTACAAGAGAGCAGGACGGGTAGATCCCCAGAGACTGGTTCGCAGGAGAGCAGGACAGGCAGACTATAGTTCAGGCTGCTGTTCCAAAAGGCACAGGCAAAAGAAAACCAAGCTGTATGTGGCAGTACACAGGAGCAGGGCAGGGAGTAGAACTGAGGCATAGAAAAAAATATAGACTAGTTGACTGTAGTGTTTTCACTACATCTAGTGACAGAAGAAGCTGGTGGAGGGTTTGAAGAGTGAACTGAGTTCTCATACTGCTGCAGAAGAGTGTGGACTTGATAAGCTAATTCAGCAGAAGTGTGCAGGTGAGGACCGGAGTCAGGAAGCCACACCCTCCGAGACAACACAAATCGAGAACAGAAAGTTCCCTCAACTGCTTACCATTAGTTTGTTAACATTATGGTTAATAGCTTATTAGCATGCTGATGTTAGCACCAATGGGTCAAAGTACATTATCACATTTGCTATCATTTCTGTAGATTCTTAGTCTTGTCTAGTGTAGTCTTTAATTATATGTAAATTAAATCATGTAATGAACCTTAATGAATTATATACAACAAACTTTTATGGTTGTAGTTACTATAACAACATTAAAGTCAAGGAGAAGTCTAAAACATATTACTATGAGTGGTATTTCAGTGAGATCCACAAGCTGTGTGTGTGTGTGTGTGTGTGTGTGTGTGTGTGTGTGTGTGTAGCTACTGGAGTCAAATGTGTTTGCAGAATAATAACCCACTTTACAATTAAAAGGAAAGGAATAACACACACACACACAGTCTGGTTTCCATAACTTCAGGGACGTTTCATTGACTTGCATTAATTTCCTGGAGACTTTCCTGGAATCCCTAGAGATCTCAGTTGTTGCTACTGCTTGTCTACTGCTAACCTTAACCAAACCTTAAATCATACCTTCACCTTAATTTTTTGTTTTTACATTATGGGGACCTGTGTTTTGTCCCCATAAGGAAGACAGGTCCCCATAATGTAAGTGTGTAAACAGATTTAAGTCCCCACAACATAAGGAAGACCACACACAGCCACACTACAACAGTTAGTGTGAAACAACAGTTGTGAGCTCTTGCTTGTTAAAAATTTCTCAAGGCTATCAGGTCTTTATGTTGTAGTAAAAATCAAAATCGTGAAAAATACAAATGACAGTTATTGAAATTCTGTCTTACATTAAAGGTCACCCAGAGTTAATTAGAAATGAACTTGTAAGTACAAACTCCAAAGGTAGCAAATGAATAAATAAATGCATTAATATTTAAAAAAAAAAAAAGCAGCTCATTAAATGTAATCTCTATTCTTTGTGTCTTTTAGAAAATATGTTTGTCAAAAAATATCTGAATTTGTGAACAACAAGCCTCACCTTCCTTTTTATTTTCTCTATAAATCAAAACAAATTCAAAAAATATTGTCTGAGATTAATGAAGTGTTCAAAGAAAATATTTATAATAACAATTAATAATAAAAGTTAAAAACCTTTCTTTTATTTTCTACACAAAAGGAATGAATTATCCGTAAGATCAGTATACAATGTGATGTAAGTGTAATCCTGAACAATGTTGGTGATAACAGGGCCTATAAATACACATAACATTTGAAATGAACTATTGTTCATTTCCTGTGTTCAATCATTTGCATAGCTAAAACAGGAAGCTAAACATGCAGCTTTTCCCCATTTTTTTTTCCAACAGCTGTGCATTAGCCATATTATGAGCTAATGTGACTTCCTCTGTTAATGCACCATGGAGTCTGTGATGAGAATGAGCGAGACTGGGTCTAATGTCTGCAAAAAGTCAAGATGACTTACTACTGGGCAAGTGTAAGTATGAGAAGGGTCGACTCGAGAGAGTTAAGAGGGTCCTCAAGCTGCCTGCTGGGGACTTTCACTCTCTCCTGTATCGATTACTCTGTCCACCATGTAATTAGGCCTTGGTGAAAGCAAGCGGAAGAGAAATAGAAAAGAGGAGGGGGGAGTCTGCAGTTCTGGCACAGAAAGGCCATTTTTGTATGTTGTGTCAATAAAGGAAGAAAGGAAAATAAGGTTCGATGAGATACTAGCAGATCTGTCACAAAACCCTCAATATTCTTTGGCTCTTTGGCCATCTTGAGCCATGTGGGGTCATAGTGATTGAAGAACAAACAGATGAAATAGGTGAATAGGCCAGTGAGGGGACTGGAAAAACAAAATGTCACTTTGCGCTGTTGATTGATTGGTCAGTTTAGTCATCCCTGGCCTTTTGTTACCACAGTGTAAAAGCTGGCTGAGGTAAAGGTCTTGGTGGGAACTATTGATAAATTCCCATGTGTCCACATCCATCTGTTCAACTCCATGTTCATCAGGTGGATGATGTGATGAAAGGATGCTTGTCACTTTTTACAGTAATTAAGGAAATGATACACACCATAATGCTTGTCAAGTAATACATTGGGGTATATTCAAAAGAGGATGCAGAGCTATGATTATTTTTAAACAGATGCAGCGTCTGAACTGTAAGACAGCAGTTTGGGTTAATTGGCCATATTGATTACCTCTAGTCACTAATGTTACTTTATTCTTTTTTGTACTAACTATAATTTGAAAGTCAGCATTTGTATTTACATTAGCCACCTGGTTGATATGCTATTATTAGACAATATTGCTACTTTTGTCTACACACTGGGCATACGTGCAGAAAAACATCTGTAATTATAAGATGCCTCAAGTGAGGTGATTACTACTATTGACTTAATATTTGGTCTTTTTTTTTTCCTTGTTGCTCATTTATTTTGCACAATTCTTCTTTTTTTTCTTTCATGTGAATGTGGAGAGTCCACTCTGCTCATAGCTGCTTGTTTTTTTTCCCCCATTCCCTTTGGAGCAGGACATTTTATGTGTAAAAAGCTTTGCTCTTTCCCTTGACGCAGTCCACTACATGAAATTGCTGGGAATACCTCCCTGCAGTGCAAATTCCATTTAGTAATTCCTTGAGGTGATGAGACATGTTTTCTTACAAGGCCACAATAGTTTAGGATGAGTGACACTGTCTGAAGAGGTAAATGTAGCAGTCATTGTAAAGACTGTATATGATCTGCCTTGTAACTGTTGCAGATTAATGAAATACAACAGACAATTATCACATTAACCTGCTGCATGTTATTCTATAATTGAATTTTTTTCAAGTGACCACTGTGTTAACACCTTTTATTTGTAAAGAAAAAGTAATAATAAAGCATCATTTAAAAAAAAAAAAATCTACTGTGCTGTTGATATTTGTTTTCCCTTTCTGAAGAAAAAATATAAATCATTTGCCCTACTTATTTTCTACCTGTGCCAAATCCCACATTGTTTGCATGATTCCTTTGGATGGTTGCTGAGTCAGACTAAGCTTTGTTCATATGGTAGTAAGTACACACCATTACTGTTGTCATTATCATACAACACCATGCTGCTTATTACAGGTAGAACATTACATTCTAGATGTACTTTCCAAATGAACTGGTTTTGACTGCTGGTTAATACTGACTGGTGTTTCATTCAAATAAAAAATAATTACATGTTATAACAGACAGTTGTCCTTGCTACTCTGTTCCATATGTTTTGTTTTTTTACTGTTACTGTTACTGTTTTACTGGTTCAGTTCAGGAGCAAGTTTTTTTCAAAACAATCTTTGGCAAGAACATGAACCCACAATCATTTATTTGTACCATTTTTTATTTATTTATTTATTTTTGTCATGTCTTAGTTTTGGTCGACATCAAGGCCACAAAGCTGGCAGAACTCAGAGAAACTGGCAAACAAGGTGAACGAGACACATTCAAGGACATCACATATTTAAACCTGCTGAGTTTTCTCGTCAAGTCCCATTCACACTATAGTGGTAATTATTAATTAATACCAAAATTAGCTATAAAAATTTGGTCAATTTCCATGGTCTGATAGCAGTGGGTGCTGTGGGTTTAGCAATGGAAATGAAACACCACTTTAATCACACAGCTCCTTTGTTCATTCAGCATAATTCTGCTGAACATTCAGCAATGCTGATTTGGTTAAAGCAATTATTACTGGCATCTCAACCATGAAATGTTTAAAAGGGAAACCACACAGGCAAAACTTTCAGACACAGAAATGTTGTGTTTGGATAATCAAAATGAAAGCGTAATTGCTTCAATATTTAAGGAGTGATGATAAATGCATCATAAACAACAATCAAATTGTGCTCTAACGTATGTTATAATTAAGTACATTAGCATACAATGGAAGAAAAGAAAGAGGAAAAAAAAAAGCGCTCACTGCCATAATTTATTATTGCATTATTTCTCTCCATGAAAGGGGAAACAAAATCCAAAATAAATATTTATAGGCAGCGTGTTAAAGGAAACATCTGCTTTTATATCATAGATAAATTTAGTATCTCTAACTGTAGATGATTTTAAATCTAGTGTAGGGTTTTACATTGAATTTAGTATTCAAGATATTCAACTATCTTCAGCTTGCTAAATGTTGGACATTTTTGGAAAGGACATTGTCAACTTTGGCTCTCTGCCATCTTCAATCCCAATAAGCAATGCAATGAAATGAACATGATACAATGTGGCTTATTCTCAGTGGTAATGGCAGTACCGCTGCCCATTTTACATTACGACCCATCAAATGTTGTAATTTAATAGTGTTTTAAGGATAAACTGTTTATTTACTGCTAATTGGATTTGTGCTCACAAAGTATCTTAAACAAGCAGTGCGGGTCAAGATGTGGGTTCAGGAGACAGTTCAAAGGTTCTTTGGGGAAAAAGCCAAACAGGCCATTTTGTAGTTAATTGTAGTCTCAAAATGCATAGAGATCATACCTCATTCAGTAAAACAAAGACTCTTCAACAAACACATAAGGAGAAAAGGCGTATAAGAAGAGACAGTGATTCAGTGACAGTATTTTGTTGCCAAAGTTCCTTTTTAATGAATTCCATTTCCTTTTAGATGAACAATGATAATTAAGTGTGAGATTAGTTGTTATTTTATGTCTGTTTTATGATGTTTTTAGGCAGCTCTAAATGTGCTCTAAGCCTTAGTACACAACAGTGAGACTACCAGAACAAAAAATGTAATTTCATTTGCCACCTGTTGCTTTAATCACCTATTCTCTCATGTGGCCCACAATATCCATCAAGTCTCAAAAAGGGGATTTTGTAGAAGCAAAACAACGATGCCTCAACTTGAAAATAAAGTTAAAGTAAAAGACTGAACACAAAACTAAAAAAAAAAAATTCAGGTAAGAATGTTCACATTATGATCGAATGTGTGAAAGTGGTTGGACAAATTATTTCAATGTAAGTTACCAAGCTCCCTCTCAAGGTAGACTTTTCCAACTTTTTTTTACAGACCTTAATAAAATATAAATAATAATGTATACAGGTCTGTTAATCTTAGGCACTTTCCCTTATCACACCAATGTCTAATTCAGTATATTAAGAGAAAACAGTAGAAAAAACAATCTCCAGTGCCAATATCGTGTTTGATGAGCCAAAAGAAGCAAATGAGGTCAAGCAGAGTGATGCAAGGAGACAGCATTGAAAAGCAGGTTGTGGGTACTATGTATTAGAGTATGCATCTAGGTTTATAGAAAAAATATGTAAAAATAAGATACCAGTAGCTTGTAGGATGTAACATACACCAAAAGCATCAGAAGAGAAATTGATTAAAGCTAATTAACTGAATATCAAAATACTGAGGAGGTACAAGGGCTCTTGAGACTTAGAAGAGAAATCAAATGCTGGAATAAAAAAGAGAGTGCTGCTCTGGGAAGAATCCCTGGGTGCTTGTACATACTGCAGATCTGGGGCCAGCTTGGAGGTTGGACTCTCTGACATCAGTCAATATGGAAGACTTAATTAGGTGTAAAATTTAATTTGACATCTGCAAAATTAATGGTAAAATCTTGCAACGACACTGGAAGATTTGCTCTTTGAATTTTGTTCAAGATTTTCCCACTACATGATTTTAAACCTTTTAGCTATTACACTTTCATCATCTGCAGGTCTAAAGATGTGGGGCCACTGCGGGAATATCAGGTACTGGGATCGTTAGTACGACCCATTTGGTCCTTGTAACAAGTAAGAGTGACCAACTGAGAGCTATGTCTGTATATTTAGCACAAAGTTAAGCTTGTTTCTAATGGATGTTCACCTCTGTAAAGGCTTCTCTGTTACTTTCAGGATGTTAAGGTACTGCCAGTGGGGGCTGATTTGGAAGTTTCAAAATTACCTGGCTACATCATTTGCAAATGATACAGTTCTGTTTGGTGATCGCATGAGACTTCATGTGTTCATGGAAAAGTCCAAAACTGGGATTTATACGCATCATATACATTACAGGTCTCTGAAACTGAACTGCACTGCTCTAAACAGCTCTACTTCCATGGGGTGGAAGGTGGTACTGGAGTCGTGCTTTTAGTAAATATGTTTCAAAATACACTCTTTGAAAAACACTGTTGACCTTACTGTTGATGGTTATTCTTTAATATTTGCCAAATAATAAATTGGCTGACCAGAGAAAACTGTAGTTGTGCACTAGCTTCACACACCACAGCTCCTAAATTGCACCTCAGCGATGAAGCTCATTCGAACATTAGGGTAAATGCATTAATTCCCTGAAAATTGTATTGCACTGATACACTGTCACTGGAGTGCAAACTGCTTCAAGTAAAACGAATGAGAGCTGTGGTGTCATGGTTGTTTTGTAATGCAATACTAGATTGAATAACCAATTCAAAAATGACAGCACAGTATAGTCATGAAATCTAAAGTCATACTCCAGTAAGCAGCTATGGGATGTGACAAAAAGGTCTCTCTCCTTCGTACTTGAACTCAGTCTTCCTCTTTCTGCATTTACACAAGGGACATCGATGGCACTAATGATGCCACATGAGGATGAAAGGAATGTGCCTGAAGAAAACATGTCTTTCCTCAAACAGGAGGAAAATAACACTGAAACAATATCCGAGGCAGTACACCAAACTAACTCAAAAATACAAATTAGGTTTACGTTTGTTTTTCTTTATCTGCTTAAAGATGGCAGTGATGCCATCTTTCCGATGTGACACAAAGACAATAGAGAAATGGAAAAAAGACACAAAATTTATTTGTATTCAGAAAATAAACATATGATCAGGGCAGTTGGTTTCTGCAGCACTGATTCGTACTTTACTGCACTGAATGTATCAATTTCAAAGACTTTTCGTCAGGTTGGAGTTTCTAATTTTGGAGTAGCAGGACAACCTTGTGTTTTGTGTCACTGCCCCTGAAACAGAGGACTCAAACATCTGCCCTGTGTACCCTTGAGCAAAGTTCCAAAGGCCTAAAAGCTATAGAGATGTTGCTACGGTTGGGTACAAAGAGTACTCATCTCTCTGTGAAACTTCCCTGACTAAATAAAGGTTAAAAATGTCTTCTTTAATCAAACCATTATCAAAATGTATTGTGCTGGCATCCAGTAACCTTATTACAAATATCGGTGATATTTATAAAACTGATGGTATACCAACAGTGATATTTACTTTATTATTTCGCTTAAGAGCGAGGATCTTCAAACGTTATTTTCCCACAGTGAATACAGGGTGCACACCTCCATAGGTAATGAATGTTTCCCATATATTACTGTTTCAACAATCAAGTAGTGCACAACCAAATAATTAAGCCAAAAACTCATACTAAGGTTATAAGGTTGGAGTTAGGATTGCATGTGTTCTCATATATTAGTAACATTTTAAAGTAGAATAGTAGCTGAAGATGAAGATTGTAAGACTAGATATATGGACTAGGGTTATTTACTGGAGATTTACTGGTGTAAAGTTGTATTAAACTAGCAAAGATATTAGCAGAGAAGAATTTTTTTTAGTTCGCTGTCTCCAGAACTAACCTTTTAAACTTTTTCCTGCAAAATATTTCCTGTGTCAACAAATGACATAATAATGGAAATGCAATGGTCTGAGCTCTAATGCTGGAATTATTCAATACAGACAAAAAGTTAGACTTGGTATACTGTGTAAGGAACACAGACAAAAACCAAACACTAAAATGTAAGACATGTAAGAATGAGTCAGTCGTCATGAAAATAGAATTGTACAGCTTCACTCAGCTACCAGTATAAGAAGAAGAGGATTAGCTGCTTTTCACGACTCATGACTCATCGTGCTTCAGTGGTATCACCAATCAATATGACATTTTTAAATTGATTTCACCCGACTTACTGTTTGTTAACACAAAAAGAATGACTGATCTGCAGCAAATCAAATCATTGACAAACCACCAATTTCCTTGTCTTATTGTGAAATTACATTTTTTTTTTTATTAGCTGTACAAAAAAACAAACATGTTATAAACCTAAAACCATGTGGAATCTGTAATGCTCCAGTATAGTTTTACTATTATATACTGTTAATATTTTAGTATAGGAGATAATTTTAGTGTTTGCTGTTATAAAAGGTATATTTTGCCAGAATTCAACCAGACTACAATATAGTGCTGCCTATTTCATTATCAGTCGGTTCTCATTGAGTCTCACTTGATGGACTACATTTGTATAGTCTCTCACTGCTGGCATTCACAAGGCAACTCAAAAAATCTCAAACTTTTGCTGTGAAATGAAGACTCTATTAACACCATACACAAAGTTAGTATACCAGCACAGAAAGTGGACAGGGTTTTTGCTTTCCCCTGTAGCTATGGGTAGCTTTTCCCAGGTACTAGAAAAGATGGATAGCGGATACACCAGAGCAACTGCAGAGACAAACAACAACAAAATAAACAACAAAACACAACTAAATAAAAAAGGGCTCAATTGTCAGAGGGGGAAAAGATGGTGAATCCAAGAGCGATAGAAACTGAGGTAGAACAAGGTGGAAGACTGAACCTCAGACTAACATTCAGTGGATGGAGCCAGGATTAGACCAGCACAGAAATTCAGCCCTGAATTTATCTGTTGGGGCTGACTTTATAGATTTTGTTTATGGTCCACTAGCTCACCAATCCAGTTCCCCACCAGGGTTTGTCTCAGGAGTTTCGACTATGGATAAAGCTGGGCATTCACTTGGCATTGCTACTAGATAAGTAACAACCTATTTACTTATCAATACTACTTGGTGTTTTACCTTTGGCACTGAGATTCGGTTTTAGTTTCAACTGGGATTTGTACAGTGGTTTATTTCTAATGTTACAGTTCACTGGCATCCACAAACTTCTATGACTCAATGTCCATTTGATACCTAGCAGTGGCCTTTTAAACTAGCAAACTTTGGTAAACTTATTAGATTTTGTTGATCAAGTACTTGAAATGGAAAGCAACTCAGTTTCACTCAGTATTAATACCACTTCGAAACATGAGAAGGACAAAGGTTAAACCCTTAGCCATCTATTTCTGCTGCTTGGCTTCTATCAACTTCTCCATACTGGACACAAATTTGTCATGTTTTTTTTTTTTTTTTTCTGTATTTATATCTTATCAGGCTCAATTTCCATCCTTCCCATTTAAGGAAAAAAGGTTTCATCGAGAGTAATACAATATGGGGTAATGCATTGGGGATTTGCAGAAATGTTCAAACCCAGGTGGTTTATTATTCTTGACAAGTTTAGAAAGCAGTTGCTTTCACTGTTCAACTCCATTAACATCATGTATTAAAAATGTTGTTCGGCTGTGCAACACAGTACTGTAAGGAAGGATTCTGCAGTGACAGAAGTGTTTTCTCACGTCACAACCACCTTTATTTGATATTTACAGGAGCTCTCTAGAGAACCTATTAACATCAACAATTACAATCCAGAGAGGATGAAGCCATGCATGAAAAATAACATATCTGCATGCTCTCTTCTCAGAATCCTGCGTTTATGAATTCACTGTCAAACAGTAGCGCATTGTCACATTATAAAATATCCTCAAGAGTCAGCTGCAGTTGCAGATGCTGCCATCTTTAATTTCTTTAATTTGGAATATTACATCTTTACCTTCTGTTATTAACTAGACTATCACATTACCTCCTTAGTTTAGCTTATTTATTATTCATTCTATAAGTTCTCAACATTAGTATTCATCAAATTCAATTACAACAAACGATCTGAAAATCAGAATCCCTGTAGGGACCATTTAATCAAAATTCTTTATTCATAAAAATAGATCAAGGTATGTATAATGGCACCTCTTTGTAGCTTAATCTCTTCCAAAGTAAAATTTCTATTTAATTGACAAGCCTTGTTGAGATCTGACGTGACACTGCAATAAGCTTCCTAATAGAAGGAGTAAAAAACCAGCCCGGGGTACATCTCACAAGTTCAATGCAGTGTGTCTGAGAACTGTCACTCTCTGTAATAGTGTCACCGTTTAACACAAACTGATTAGTTATACTTGTTTTGTTTGGTTAATTTATTCATGCAGGGTATTGCAGTCACGTTGTGCAACGTGCTACACTGTGATATAAAATACTAATATGTTTGAAAACTTTGTTTTTTTCCCATACAGATGCATATTCTCAGGTCCTTTGGGCTTTGAAAATAATTCATATATCCAATGTAAACGTTGTGTACAATTATGGTGGTTTCTATGTCAATAATGCATGTAGTTAGACTCAAACTTTCAACCATGACCCATCGGATCAAATTACATGCTGTGCACAGTGTGAGGTTGCGATTTTCAAAAGTGATAATCTACACATCTATGACATGCTTTGGCATGTAATGGTATGTTGTGAATCCATGAATAATATTGTAGAATAAAAAAAGTAAAAGCCGACTTAACAGTAATGATATCACTGGTGCTTTTGCTTCCCAGCAGTGGGTGAGCAAAATCATTGAGAAACATTTTGCACATGGCTTATAAAACTCTTGCCACATCCAGAGAAAATGTTTGCCAAATTTCTTCTCCTATGATTATGGAGATGTTGACAGCACAAATAGTCCAGAGGGAAAGCAGAAAGAAACAGAATGCAATAGTCATGCAACTGATTGCAGCTGTCCATGTTTGTTCGCCAAAGAGTACACATCCATAGAATGTCTATGTTTATAACTTTTATATCATAATTCAGCCATTGATTTACCTGATTTTGGCTTTGTGCAGGATTGAATTAAGGTTGTCAAAGTCTATGTAGGGCATGTGATGGTATTATGTGCCATGGCTCACATCATCACTATAAGTGCAACTTGACAAATATATCTACTGAAAAATTCAACAGTGAAGGAGGACTCAAGCTGTTTCTGCTGTAGTGCTTGGTGTTTGATGTTCACAGTTTATGCTTTTACTTGATTATCTCATATTTAGCTCCTGGCTGGGAAAACCTGAGCAAGTAAATGAGAATTTCCCTCTTCTTAAAAGGAAACAACTGTGCCTCCACTGTGACTGCAATATACAAATATGAGATTGACTATCTATAACAACTTTGAGGGAATATCTTCAAATTTGGCACAAAATGATGATATGGACTCATGAAGTGAACGGATTAGATTCTGCTGCACAAAGGTCAGAAGTCAAGGTTTTTGTCCATAACTCAAGAGGCTCCAAGCCAGGTGAGACATAAACCACAAATTGGTAATTCTAGTTAAACAAACGTTCTTCTTTGTTTTACATTCTTTGTGTGACCTGGCGTATTGCCAATGAGGTAAACAAACACTGCAGAGATGCATTAAAAGCATTACAAATATGGTTGAGTATATTTTGCTCACTAAGATTATCAATTAGTTGCCTGTTTTAGAAACTACTGTAAAGGATTTAGCAAACACAGAGATTACTTCATAGAACTGACTAGCTCTAAATGCTATTACATATATTAAAAAAAAACAAACCTCAAAACCAACAATTGTACGTTAGTATAATTTTGACTAGTCTGAAAGAAACCGCTACTTTGTCTCATCTGTTGTCTCACTTTAAAAGGCATCTGAAATATAGAGGCTTTAAAATACGGTGCTGATTTCCCTCTTATTTACTCCTCAACAGCCTATCGTAAAATAATTTACATTATTTATTAGAAGCGTTCATAGATTTAATGAAATAGCATTCACTCCCTGCTGATTTTGAAGTTCACCTCCAATAATTTCTTGTACACTAATTATTATTCATGTTATTGCGCTCCAATTTGCAACAGTGTATACTTAAGTGAAACGAGTAATTATAATAAGGACCTGACCTCATCAGAAAAGGACTTACAAATCCTCAACAGCATCACCAGAGGAGTACTGGTGATAGTAATAACTATTTAAGGGCCCCTTTGTAGTCTATACCCCTCCAAGCTGATCATCTGATACTTTCCATGAACAGTCTTTTAATAATTTCATCTTAAATTATTTTTTGAAACAACCATGGCCCTTTGTGACCATATTTCTATCCTATTTCTATCCTAATAGCAGTCAAAATAATGTGGTCATATGAAGTCTGACACTGCTTATGGACAGCAGGACTTTATATATTATGTCAGCAATGTAACCAGAGCTAGAGGAACTTATGTTATTAAGTAGCTGAAGTACCATTAGGTTACTCTGGGTAACATGAGTCAGACATCTCATTACTGTGTTTAAGTAAACTTCTAAAATATCGAGGGGGGGGAAAAGTTAAACTAGGGATATTTCCATAGATTGGTTTGGACTCAAAACCTCCAAATTGGAGGGTTTTTTTTTGTTTTGTTTTGTTTTGTTTTGTTTTTTTCAGTTTTGCAGCATCCATCTTTTCTAATACAATAGTTAAATTAATACAATCCAACATTTCAAGTTCATAAATAACAAATTCATAAAGTCATAAATATAATCATCATCATGGTGCTTTCACACAATTAAATATACAATCAATTATATATCAAGTCAATACAAATGCACCATAGACACAAATATGCATCAGACAACATTAACATGTTAAAACAAATTGAAAATACTCAACAAGAAAAAAAAAAAAAAAAAAACCTTTAGCACTGTTTTTGAAAAAGCCTTTCAGAGCAACTTCAACTAATATCACAGAGAATCGAGAAACAAATAACAAGCTTATTAATGGACACCCGCAGTTTTATCATAGAATTTCTTTATATTATAGACACAGAACAAAAGTCTTAATGCTTCTCTGAGTCAGACAAGCATTAAGACTGCTGGGTAAATTCTGCAAAAATGTATAAACCACTTAATTTAGGCTACCGGTTGTATTTGTTTTCCCCATTACCATTTAATATATATAAAAAAGTGTTGTTTTACCTAATTGTTATTGTTTTCCCATGTCTGCCTGTGCTCTGTTCCTCACCTCACATTCACATTATCCTGCAAATGCAAATATGACTGAATTATTATAGAAATATGTGATATGAGGCACTGAAATATGAATCAAAACTGCAATTTTATTATGATTAATTTTGCCACCCCACTTGGAAGGCATCAGTGATAAGGATGATTCACACAACAAATGGAGACCTTAATCTTTGTCAGGACAGGAAGAGCTTTACTTGAATTAGAGTTGGTGTAATTATTATTTCTGAGTCACCAGCAGGGTTATTGGATGTGCCTTTAGTGTAGTAACTTCAGAAAAATGAATTTGCCAGTGATGTCAAGAACAGACTGCATTAGATTAATTTTAAGTGTGGTAACAAACCTCAGTGATGGTCAAAAGAGATCCTCTATGATGTACTAACTGCACATAACTAAAAATAAAAAAACAGACCATTTGCCTCTTACTCTACATGCAATATTCACTCCCTTGCATTTGCGAACAATTTAGAAATCAGAAGTACAAACAACCTGGGACTTTTACTCTCTTTTCAAAAACTGCAAATTGTTCCTTAAAAGGAGTTTTGAGGCTTGACTATCAAGCTAAAGCACAACTACAACAGTTACAGAAGAAGAGCAAAAACAAAAGGGTGAAAAGGGAAAAACACAAAAAACACCCAACAATGTTCAAAGATTTTTGGCTCCACCAAAAAAGGCAGAGTCAAAACAGAGTAGAAATGTTTTGTCTCAAAGGGAACAGGGACGAAGGTGTGGAACAACTTGATCACTCACACAGCTGCAAACCTGCAGGCGCACCAGGAAACACCCCAAAAAAAAGACAACAAAGATGATTCCAATTCTGAGAGTGATTTTACTCAGAGAGATGAGGTTGGGTTGTTTTTTTTAGAGAAAGTTTTTAGTTTATTCACAAACACATTTTGAGTTTCAGCTCCAGCTCTCCACAGTCATTTTTCCCCAATCTGTTAGATCTGCTGAATCTTTAGACTTCTCTTCTAAAACCTCATCTTTATAGGCTAGATCTCTCACTCTGCTATACATTTCATTATAATTTATTCCTACTCTATTTGCTCATTTCTATTTTCCATATGCATAGAGCACTTTCTGTTTGAAAGGTATAAAACATATTTATTTTTAATATCTGCCTGTGAAGAATGTACATCTGAATGTGTCAACTGTTACTTAGTTTGTTTATTGGAGAACATGTTGCTCATCTCCAGGATAATTAAATTATAGACCTATTTAGAACTATGCAGTCTTAGAGTTTTCTTTTACTTTTTTTAAGTCACACAGATAGAAAGGCTAGTTCAGGCAATGGAACACGGAGAGTCACCTTCAGGGCTTGTCTAATCCTTTAGTTCATCTATCACAAATTTAATTCTCTTTAAAGTAGAGATAAGGAAACATTACGCTCACTCGACTTCAAATCAGTGGATAATGGATAATGAAGTCAGACCATCATTATTACATTTGGTTAAGGTTTAAGATCTACATGGTTTCACTGTTAATTGACTCGACTGTTAATGAGATACGGGTGGGTGTGCCACAGCTATAGCTAATTAAAGTAATATTGAAACATTCAAAACAAGTGCCTGAAAAAGGTTAACACTGAGTTATAATACATGGATGTTGAATTAATATGAAGCATATATAGTAAGTCCAGCTTCAAGAGTGGTAGCAAAGGTATTAAGAGTCTAAAGAACAGAGGATGTGAAAGTGAAAATGAAAAAAAAAAAAAAAAACTTGAGCAGAACAGGGTAATATTTCACGGTCCTGTTTTGTCTGGTGGCAGTTATCAGCAGCTGCCAGTCTGATAATTGCTGCTTGAGGCCCAGTGCTACTCCTTCAAGTCTGCACTGACAGCCCAATTCAAGCTTTCAGCCATGGGAGCTGCTGCTTGCTGCTGTGTAGCTGTTGGGGTAACAATGGCTTTTGTTTGATATCATAGCAATGTTGTTTGTGTCAAGTGCTGCCTTGAAATACTCTCACAAAGTTTGCTTTATTCAAACAAAGCTTCAACAAAGTGTATACCCCCACATACAATATATACCAAACCTGAGCATAGTGTGTAATACTAAAATATCAATGAGCAATATGGAGCTGACATTAGTCCACAGTGAATACAGATTGAATTAAAAAAATGTACGGTGCAGCAGAGTTAACCAAAGTTTTGCTCTGGTCATTTGTAAAGCATGAAACAAGCCAACATACAGTGCTGAGACGTGTGAAGAGATATTAAGGAGAAATAGATTGCCAGGGAGGGCAAGAGAAAAACGACAGGAATTTTCTTTGATTTAAGACCCAGCGGTCCTCTTCGAAGAGTTGTGGCTGTGTTGTGTACAATCAACACGCTCTGTCACTTAGCCACCAGATAACTGATGTTCCACTCCCCTCATAACCAGAAGCTATCAGTCTGGGACTTCTGCTTGTATCTTTCCTGTCGTCTCTCAAGTAAATTACAGCTCAGCAGTTCCAGATAGCTTGATGTTCTTCCTCTGCCCTCCATCTCTCTTCCCTATTTGCCCTTCATTTGTCTCTTTTCTTTATTATGATGTTCATTTTGCAGATGGTTTGCACAATTAGGATGTTAATTCAGCAGAAAGTGAAGCAAGAGGTGCGCATCATATGAGCCAGTGTTGTCTTTCAAACATTTAGAATTTATTTTTTTCTCAGCCTTCTGTTCCACTTGGTCGAGTCCTCACATTTGCTAAAGAGATTTGCTTTGCACATTTGCTTTTAAAAATACAGATGATGTTGCTTGTTGATGGAGTATGCTGTATACACTGGCCACTTTGGTCAGAGGGTAAAAGAGATGACTTTGCCACAAAGACTCTCCAACCAGATATCACAAAACAGGCCGAGAGAAGTTGTGCTCTAATAAATCTGACAGCGTTAATGCAACAAAACTTCAAAAATGGAAGAAGACACTCTACAAGGACAACATTAAAATAGCACGAAGGCTCTTTTTTTTTTTTTTTTTACCTTAGAAAGCGTGGCTCGAAAGAAGGTCCTTTCTTAAGGCTGTTACCAGCAGACATCTTACGGTGTTCAAGGAATACTTTGACATTTTGGAAAATACGCTAATTCACTTTCTTGCTGAGAGTTAGATGAGACAGCAGCCACAGCCAGCAGCTGTGATTGCTGTCTAAAGCTCACTAACATCTAAGGCTCACTAATTAACACATCATACCAAGCTGTTCCCTCCATTTCCTGTCTTTATGCTAAGCTAAACTATTTGCGTGCTGGCTGTAGCTTCATATTTACTGCATGAATACACACTAAGTATGTAAGTGAGTACTGAACTATTCCTCTTGTAACATACTTTTCAGGGCTGTTACTTTCTCAACTGACCTTGCTGTTTTATAACAGGATGTTTTATACCCAGGAAGAGGTGAGCATATACAGAAGATACACTTCCCTACTATTACATTGTAATTTCTAACAACTGTGAAGGTCTTGTTAGTGAGAAATCTTGGAATCTTAAAGTCTGAACAGTATGCATTAATAAAAAATACAAAACTAAGTTGGCTGGAGTCCCATTTGCTCAGCCACCAAAAGACACATACAGTATAATGTACTTTATTCTCCCTCCTCGTTTTTTTCTTTCCCCTCTTGTATAACAGCCTAACAGCAGCTAACAAGTAAGAGTTGAAATAGAATTTGTTATATAACAGTTTCTGTGATATGCTGTAACTTATACAAAAGGGATCTTGAAATACCATGTAAACGTCAGTACAGAGTTAACCTGAGGTGAGCTAAGCAGTGCACAAACAAGGACAATAAGAATGTTGTTTTGAAGATCTCTTCTAGCTCAAATTAAAGAGATAGCTTAACAAGCATTAATTAAGGTACCAAATTAAAAAGAAATGTAAATGTGGATATGAGTGGCTTCTTTAAGGTTGAAGTCCATTCCTAATTGCACTTGTTGGGCTTGGTTGGGTTGATTTTTTAGGAGCTGCTTTATCAAGATTTTGGTGTTCTTTTCCAATCTACTGCTCTGTCTGCCAAACAGGAGGTGTTAGTGAGAGGTGATAAAACCACACCAGTCTGCTTTCATTAGAGACAGCCCAGCCAGAAATAGAAGGCTCAACTGGAATTAATTACACCAAATGTCACATGGCTGAAGATTAGGATGAAGACAACTCATCTTGCAGGGTATAACGAGGAAATCTTAATAATTAGTCCCACAGGAAAAGATCCATCAAAATGAGAAGACCAGGAACATACATAGGTGTGAATTAAACTATATGATTGTATGTGTCTAGTGGTTTTTTAGTAAACTGAAACTAGTTGCTGTTGCTTTTCTGTTGCAGCTATCACTGAGTTATTTTGGATTAAGTCTCCTCACAGGGAAGAAATCACAACTCAATTGTCTTATTAGAAATCTCACCCAGATCAAAAGTCTTCTCTAAAACTTCACACTTAAATACACTCTGGGTTAATTAAGCTACATGCTGCAAAGTGAGACTTTTTTTCTTTCTTACAAATATTATTTATTTGCTTGTTTTTGTTTTAGTTTATTAATTGATTAACTTATATATTCCCTTTCAAAAGAAATCCTTCCTTTTCTCCTCCAAGTTTTTGAATTTCTGACATATGTTGGTTCATGTCAGAGCTGAAATGTAACAGTCATATGTAGCTCTAACAAAATTTCATTCATTTCATAAATCTGTGAGTAATTTGTGTTTTTTCTGCTACAAATCCTTCGTGCTGTCATTGGTTAGAAACTGTAATCTGATAACAAAGTTGGTTTAACTGAACAGAGTGACAAGAACACATCTAATTGACAGTTAATTAGGATGATTAACCATCTCACAGGAGCACACAATATAAATACTGAAACAGCTTGCAGTCTGACACAAACATATTTTTATTATTGGGAAGATGCAGCTTGCCTGGATGCAATTGGAGTTTGACATGGTGCACCCTGGTGTTCAAAGTGCCAATTTATCCACAGTCCCAGAGACAGGCATTGTGTACAGTGTACCACAACAGTACATTACTATCACTGGCTTCTGTGTCTAGTTATGTCAGATTTCAGATACATTTCACTTATTCTGTAAATTATGTTTCATTTCCTTGCTTTGTTTTACTAAAACATCATACACTTTTTATATATATTTCTTTCACTTGTTCTTAATTTACTGTTGCCTGAAGAAACAAGGAAATAAGACAATCACTGTTCACTCAAATCGGCGCTGTTGTACAGTTCATTTCATACCTCCACACCTCAGCTTCTATACAAGTTGTTGGCTGTAGAGGCTGTTGCAGTGATATGGCACTTGTCCTTGCTGTGAAATGATCCATCTGCAGGTATGTCTGTCTGCATCACAGGCATCCTCTCGCTCATTCTCTCCTCCACTCCCCAGATGAGCAAAAGCACCTCATTTACTCAGGCTTCAAAGGCACTGCCTAACTTTTCTCCCATATGACTTCGCCTCCCAGGAGGGGTCTGTCTTTCCCTTTGAATCCCAACCAAACAGACTTTGATGGCGTCTTTTGTGTATTACTCTAGTCAACTACATTCTGCTGAGAAAAATATGCATGTTCTGTAGCACCAGGAAAGTATTCAATCTTGGCACTATTCAAACCATCATAAAAGAAATGGATGTCTTTGCTAAATTTTGCTGAAGTATGTGGTACTAAGATTATTAAAAAGTCATGTCAAACATCAGATCTTAAATCTCCTGGGAGTGAATCATCAACGCAAATGAAAGAAAAAAAGAATCTAGTGTATGCTGTCTCTTTGCTGTGATGTAATAGACATGAGGCACATAGGACATATATATTTTATTTTTCTGACAGTAGGTCCTGTTGGGATTAGGAGAGAGCCATATTTCACAGACATACATGTTCTTCTACAGCACACTGGACAAATGAGCGTTTCTTCGTCTTGATTAAATAATGTCCAATTTTATGCTTTTTAGACAAATTATATAAAACATAACTCTCATGTCATGTCAACTCTCTGTCATATTCAGTTTTTATCATTTTAAAAATACATGTTTAGTTGGTCATTTTAGTCCATATATCAGACTGCTGTTATTTGTTGAGACCAAACGCAACAACTCTCAAAACCATAGTTTCAGAACAATGTGCTTTAGACCAGTGTTTTTTGATTCTTTATCACAAAACTATTATTAATACAAGATGTTTCCTTGAAGTTTATTGTTACTTAATTTCTTACTTTAAGTAAGGCTTTTAGAGTTTACCCAATTATTTACCAATCAAGGACCTCAACAATTGGAGATGGGAGATTCTATATTGACACACAAAGGAATTTTTCACTGACACAGAGAGAACACAGTTGGTTAAATACAAAGCTTTTTTTCTAACTGTATTTTGAAAAGATGGAATGGTAATTGCATATTATTGACCCTGGTTGCTGAAGCATTTTGTATTATTGATACCCAGTGGTCCTGAGTATCTATCCACAAGAGGAAACAGTGGGTGCAAATTCAAAATGAAGACACAACATTGAAAAACATCAATAGTGAACAATGATGTGAAGACCAAACAGTGCAGTCTTGATTGTTGCAGTTTCCTCCTCTGTTTGAATCCTTTTATAGTAATTGTGATGGATTTGACAGATTTTTATATGAAATTGTGAGATTTCAAAAAAACAGTTTAGAATGAGAATCTGCAAGACTATGCATTATATGTTTATGTATCTTTTGTACTGTTTTATGTGTCTTAATAAGAGAACGTTTAAATCACTGCCCCAAAAGAACATATACTTAGCTCCTATACATAAATGCAATCTAATAAACCAAAAATAGTGTTTGGTCCCAATGAGACATTATGTAGGACTCACTGAATTTTATGCCTGGTATTTTTCCTTTTATGCACCAACGGTCCTTTGAAATATCTCATTCAATCAAATCATGCTGATATCTCTGTATGCTCCGTTTTTTCAACTTCTCAGTCCTCAACTGCTGTAAGCAACATAATCATTATTATGACTGAGGTACCTCACCTAAATGAGCCAAGCGCTGACATTTGTGCCAGGAACTGACAGTTCGATCATTATGGCACATCAGAAACTAAGGCAGGGATGTACAATGACTGCACCGCAGGAAAACGATAGCACAGAGAGAAGAGAGTCGGTTATGCAGCTGTTTTTATGTAAACATCAATACATTACCCCAGCCCCAGTCTCTCTTCAGTGGCTCCCTTGTGTACACATAATTGATGTAAGTGCTGTGTCTAACTTCCATGGCATTAGATGGTGTTGCAGCTGACTTATTCTCTGTAAGCTAATACATTCTCTCCTCTCAGAAGATGTAGGAGTCCTCTCTTCAGTCCCCTCACTGAAAAGAAAACAGCTGCATGCAGAGCCTTCTCCTTCAATAGCCCTCCTGGTGAAGTAAGTGTCTTGCCACTTTTAGGGAATCAGATGCTGTCTTCTTAAATCCAGACTAAAGACCAATTCATCCAGCATGGTTTACGGCTGGCCTTCCTGCCTTAGCTTTTCTTCCTGATGTGTCTTTTTTGTATACTTTTCTGCTTTTCTGCTGAGTGATACAGCAGACAGAGTGAGTGAACGACTACATACTACATACACGCCAACACAAACACAAGCTCTGGCTTTCCTCTGTTTTTGTGGTCATGACTGTCTGCCAAAAGCATTTATAAATAAACTTGAGCCATATTGAATAAATAAATTAAGTTGAGGCATTAAAATAACATTTGGCCACTGAGTCACTCACTTTGTCAATAAAAATGTTTTTCTTGTCAATAAAAATATTTTGTTCTAATTATTTGATATTAAATTTAATTTTAATTAAACCCCCCGTCAAGAAAGCTATTCTACTAAGGCTTTTTCTGAATATATAGATTTATGCATTTTATATGCATGGAACATATCCTGCCTTTTTAAAATGACTCCAATGAAAAACCTGGCACTTTTTATTACGCAAATTTTGTTCAAAATAAAATCAGTGCAGATGGCAAAAGAAATAACTTGTTTATGTGGTTGTAATCAACCATGAAACTATCATTACTTAAGAGATGACAGGTATAAGATTCAAATTGTTTCTTCAGTAATAAACTGCTGGTGCTGGTTGTGGCAACATCTTTTACAAAAAAATCACTCTGCACCAGTCAGAGCACAGGCCCCAAATACTTTGGATCTGGATTTTATCCAATTGTAACGATAGATAATTCGTTTTCAAGTTCTACTGTAACCAGATTAGTCTGCAATTAGAGGCCACAAGCCCTTATAAATAACAATTTCCCATCAGTTCTACATTTATTAATGATGTCATACTCTAAGCAGTAATGTCAAATCACAGTTTGAGGTAATTCTTTGATGGAGAACAGGCATGTCCCTCTGCTCTTAAGAAAAATTTACTGTGGAAAATCAGTGAGTTGAAAGGCAACAACAACAACATGAACCAACACAGCTTAAGAAAATGGATCAAAGTCTCTGATTCAACACTGCTGCTACTATAAGGGGGCAATTAGTTGTCTTGGTATAAAGCTATAAGCTCTCAAAGCATCTGCTGGTCAGACTTTACAACAGCTACTAGTGTTTGTAGTTAGGAAAAATATAAAACAAGTTTAGAAATCCAATATAAATTAAACTCATACATATAAATGAATGCATCCCATTTAATAGACATAAAGTTATTTTACTGCTTCACAATGACAGCCGGTGCTTATTTGTTTTGGCTTGTGCAAGCTGCTGTCAGTCCAACGACAAAAAGCAGCGACAACCCTTATTACAAAGTGGTTTATGTAAAATGCTGCACAAATGCTACAGAACTGACCATTAAAACAAACTAAGAATTAAAGAGAAATGAAGATATGAGAATACCACAAATAACTGAATTATTGAAATGATGCCAATTAAAATATAGTCACACCAGATGGTTGCAGAGGCTACAAAATAAGCTTTTTTTTTTACCTTTTTTATTTGCCAAATGGAGGCCATTTGAAAAAGTGTAAAAAATTAGTTTGAGCAAAATAATGTCTCTGAAACTCTTGACTTGACACCAGTTTGTCTTAAATACTTGACTTTCAGGCAGTCTTGTGTTTAACTGGCAGTTTTTCCCAGCCAGTTGACTTTGCAGTCAGATCAGTTCTCAGATGAGCTCGGACTTCTTTAGTGATTTAAAAGAAGGGGACTCCCTGCTTTTCATACCCTTGAGCTGAGTTGTCTGTCAGTGGGCACATCAGAACTGTCAGTCACAGGGAGCACCAGAGCATGAGCTGGTAAGACATCTGAAATGTCACTGTTCCCTCGCTAACAACCAGAGAGAGGAAGCCCATCCTAAAATTACCCATCAAGTTTGTACTTAACGCTGATGTTTTAACCACTCTACTTTTCTCATGTTTATTTCATTTTGTGTATAATATCTTTTAAAGCTTTTATTGCACCATAGCAGCTCAAACGATTTTGCCATTTCTGAAATTGTGTGACCACTTTTAGTAGAAATATCATTGCATTTTGATACCTTGAGAGTTTTAAATTCCCTCAATCTCAATCTGACACTAATATCTTTTTGTTCTTTCTTTACTTAGTCCACACATCCTCTTAATCTCTTGTTTTTACTATTGTTATTCTCTTTTGCTCTCATTTTCTAAAGCCATTTTCAACCCCGTTGCTGCCACAAACACTACCATTCACCAGCTGTTGTCTTTAAGTATTCATTGCTGGAACAACAAACAATTTCAATGCACACATCAAGTTGGACACTGGCAGTGTGATGGTTATTCAATGTGAAATACCCAACGGTGTCCTCTTCCACACTGACAATATTATCTCCATGTAAGCTTCATTATTGCAAGATGGAACTGAATGAAAATGTGCTGATGTTTGTGTGGGTGTGTGAGACGTGTGTGGATGTGATGTTCAATCCACCAAAAGGTCCCTGTGGTGTCTGTCTTTCCAAAGGCAATAGCATGCGCATTGTGACTACAGGTTTGGTGAAGCTGTGATTTAACTTCAGTAACACAGTCATGTTATTTTGTCCTCACCATGCTGAGGAGACCATTTCATGGCTCTGCCTTTACTGTAATTCACTGCAAGCTTCAATTAGAAGTCATAATTACTTTTTTCCTTGCTCTTTAAAATGAGTCCATTTGCGCTGATAAAAGATGACACTGCCAGTTGTTTCAGAATCTCTATTAAATACACTCCAGAGCCCATTTATTGTTTTCAGCTGAGTGATAAAACACAAAAATCACATTAAATAAAGTGACAGCCATGGAATTGCATTTCACTTGTAATGAAACATGTAAAAAGATTCTATATTCTCTATCACAATGTTTATCAACTAGTGTTTGTTTTTTATGCAATAAGGTCAAGTGATTTAGCTCCATAGTTCATTCACTGTTAATGGCTATAACACATGCAGAGATGTGGAGTGTCTGTTGAATTTATATATTTATAATACCAAAACTGTCAGAAGATTGTCAGTCATGACTTTCATGAGATTAGTTCAATCCATACCATAAAGCAAAGAGACAAAGTAGCGAGAAAACCATACTGTTGAATTTCCTTACACTTCTCTGTAATTACCCCCAATCTATTCAAATAAAGATGGAAATTCAGACAGAAAAATAAAACAGCTGAAACCTCACCACATTTATTGCTCTGATAGAGCTTGCAGAATATAGAGAAATTTCCACTCCTTGAAAAAGGCTTCATGATACTTAAAAAGGCCGTCAGGTCATAAAGACCAGAGTCTGAACTCTTGCTTCTCAGTTACAGAAAACACAATTGCAAGCAGCAGTGAGGTGATCAGTGCAAACACCATGTTACCACTGCTGAAGACTTCTCAAGAAAATACAGAGCGAGTCTACTTTTATTACCACATAAGAACTGTGGCTGAACATTTGCATACTGATATACTGGTATCTCTGGGGATTTTTCATCTAGCTCAAAGCAAATTGCTCAATTTTCAAAATCAGCATAATGGGAGCTCATATTAAGTAGGAGCAAAACCAGAAAAAACAGAAGTGAAATGTTCAGCACAAGGTAACAAAGTAATATATTCAAAAGAAATCTTGATGTTAAAAGTCTTTAGGCTACTTTTAGGGTTAAACTGCTTCTAATAATAATAATAATACAAAAAAGCTTACTACAATGATAGTTTTTAGAAAACATTATATTTATCTACTGTTGTTTATGTGTCATGTCTGTCTGCTATTTGTTTTAGGCTTTTAAAGTAAAACTGAAAGCTTGACAAAAGAATCATCACACCTCTGTCATTCTGACTTCTGACCTTGAAGAATCAGTCAAACTACAGCCCAGAGAAAGTAAAAGAGTTTAAAGTGCGCTGTCTTTTTTCAGTGTTTCCAAAAGCAAAAGCACATAAGATATTTTTTAAGGAACATTCTTAGAATGCCCAGTACTCTAGCTTACTGTGTTACCACCTGCACATAATGAACCAGAAATGTAAAGCCTGATTTTGTTTATTTCTCTGTAAAAGCAATCCATTATTTCACAGTTTTCCACAGAGAAATGAACAATTTTCTGCTTGTAGTTTTGCTGGTTTGATATGAACCAAGTTCACACTAGTGTACTGCCTCCTCCTGTTAGACAGTGCAACATTTTCTCATGGTGAGGCAGTGTAGGTGAATGACTTTTTTCCCCTCAGGGCTCACCGTAGTTGTTTGTTTGTACTCCCTGCTGAGACCGTTCAGTACTACAAACCCATATACTGATACTGTACCCAACCTGACTCCACTCAGCTCAGTTGCTGCTCACCATCTTTCAGTTCTTATTTGCTGCTCTGACTGTTAACTCGAGGCTTGTTAGGCTGTGTCTACTACCTGGGGCATCTTCAAGTTCTTATTTCAGCTGCACTCGTGGTACAACATTCTCATGAGTGGGTAGAGTTTTGTTTATATACTGTAAAATACTTATAACACTAAGTAAGGTACTTTGATTGCATAAATTATTGGCTTAATGTATCCCTACAGATTAGCATTTTGGGAGGATAATAGAGGACAGTTTTACTTCCACTCAATACTGGTATATGTACATTTACAGTTACCATGCCCTGAATTCTGGTGCCTTAAAGGTACACACCACCCAGTACAAAAACCCCGTCAAGACTCAAAACATTTAGAGCCTGGTAAATCCATTGAGGAGAAAAATTGTTCTCACTAGTGTAAACTGCTTATAGCTGAAAAAACAGAAAGCTTAACATAGCAACAGCAACTAAGAGGGACATGACTTCTTGGATAGTGAGTTGAAAACCTAATTTAATTATTTTAATAACAGTAAAATGATATCTGTGCTTCAAGTATGACAAGTGGATTATTTGTAATCTGTTACAAACAATGGTAGAGCAGAGTGCACAACATTGTAGGTACAAATCATAATGGTTGCTGTTTATCCCAGTATGGAGTATGTTTTAGTACCAGATTTTTATCCATGTTTTATTCATGTCTTTATCTATGTTTTCATTCATAATGTACAATGTCCTTGAGTGACTTGAAAAGCACTTTACAATTAAAATGTATTATTATTATTACAAATTTTGTCCATGTCACTTGGGAATACATGTTATACAATTTTTGACGGTAGCCAAAAGAATAAAATTGTTCTGTCAACACTCTTCTTTTATTACATTGCACGGTGGCACATAGAACAAAAAGTAAATGGTAACCTGCTGTTCTTTAAAGAAATGGTTTTGTGTCCCTGTGGGTCTGTCTGTAACAGTTAAAAAGAAGTTCTCAAACTCTCCAGCTCAAACAAAGGTCATTAAAAGTGCTGCCCTTGCTCCAAGCTTAGAGGCAGAAAAATGCTGTATTATTTTGGAAAAATGACTCCAGGGCAAAATGTTTTTTTGTTTGTTTGTTTGTTTGTTTGTTTGATTGTTTTAGTGAATTTGGCTTTTTAAAGAAATTCTAAAGCCAATGTACCAAACTTTTCACATATGGATGCACTCTGTAATAATGATTCCTGCACTCATATCTTTGCCTCCTGATCCATGTTTTTTCATAGGCAGTTTAATTAATAAAGATAAAGTTGCAAATATTAATTGCTCATTTGTTATTTAATCTTTCAATTGGTTACAGTTATACTAAAGCTACATCTGTTACTTCCTTCACTCAGTGATATCTCAAAGTGCCTTGGTCAAGATTTATTGTGTGACACACTGAATTGGGTTCTTAAATGCAGGCGGTGAATCAGTCAGTGACATATGGAAAAGCTCTACGAGCCATGTTTAAAGATTCTTGGTTAAATTCTAATGTAAATTTTCCCTTTAACAAACAACCATTCACAGACCATTTCATTGCATCTGTGGAATCTTTTTTATTGATATGGAGCATCGTGTGTCCTCCTTTCCTTAGGGCAGAGTTGGCATAGACCTGGGTGACTCATTAATCTGTTAGATTGGAACAGTCAGAACATTCGAAAGCCATGTCCCCTTCTCCCGCAGTGCGATTCCTTTGATGAAACAGCTTCTTGGGATCCAGAGGGGGGCTAGAGAGGCTGTAACTTATGTTTTCAATTACAAGCATATTCCATTTCACAAGGTGCATTTTGCATGCTACATCTGTCTGTGCTATTTTGCATGAGCATCACCTTGTTTCATTTGTCACAACCAGGCTCAAACTTACAGGGAGTCTGAATTGGCTATGTCCCCACTTTAGGTTTGAAGCTTGTCATCCATCCTCTGACAGAAGATATAAGGTAAGAGTTTTTAGTTTGTTTGTTTGTTTTAGCACTTTGGCATTTGTAATTTTTTCCCTCAAGTCTACCTAACCCTGTGGTTATTGGAACTGCTAACTGCATCTTTGATCTGATCATGGGGTTGAGTATTACAAATAGTGTTAGTGACCCTGTTTTTGTATGTGCAAGGAGCTTTACTAGAACGGTATAATGTACATTAGATTCAAGCTTTTTTGCCAAATCCCACCACCTGTCATGTCAACATCCTTATATGACCGAGTACTTATCATTTTCACTAATTAGTACAGCAAGATCTTGACCTGTATGTTATGTTAGACTACACAACAAGGCCTTGAAAGGTAGTTACCAGTTGAGTGTGGTCCAGTGGTGCACTGTCCATATTTAAATCATTTACTTAGTCAGCTAAATTCAAAGCAGTGCAGTCCTGACAAACAATATAACAGAAGAAATATGTTAAATAGTTCCTTTGGGAGGAAATCGAGAAAAACTCCAAGAGCTGCCTTTTTCCTTGTAATTTTTTTTTTTTTTTTTTGTTTTACAAAACACACTGAGCAACAAAAGCTCAATGATACGTTGAACTTTGCAGTGGAATAACAGGCTGCCTTCCAACAGAGGGTAGAGTGACTCCACATACAGGTTTCTGAAAACACAACTATAATCCAAGTCCAGTAGGCTCCAATCCTAAATAATGAGGTCAGTGTCCAGCACTCTTAGTGTCAGTGTCACTCATCTGTGGACAGACCTGCCCTAGTCATATCACTGTTCTGTAAGTTAGAGACACTGTCTGACTTGTGGAGTTAGTGTGAAGTGGAAGCATTGTCATCCTACAACACAAAGTTACTTCAGTTTAGTTTAGCTTTTGTTTAGAAGCTGTATCTTTAACCACTTAAAAATTCACTGCAGTGATGTGGTTTGAGTGTATTTTATTTGTGGTCAAAATGTATCGTAGGTTACATTGGCACACATACAGTATGCAAATTTCTGTGCAGCCTATAGAGTTTATCACAAAGCATTCAGCTTTTCTAAAAAAGAACTTATTGATTGGTCTTGGACTTTGGCCATCTGAGCCAGTCAGCTAAAAAATGTAGCACAAACCGCAGCCATCTCATATTTCTTTCAAGTGTTCACGTCTGCTGGGAAGCATAACCCCAATTTGCATTTTTTCTACTGTCCAGATTAGAGATGCTGGCCAAAACATGCACGTTCATGATGAATCTGAAAATTTATATCTGATGCCCATATGAAAAGAAGACTGCCAATATAGCTTCTCTGAAACTGTCCTGGAACTGATTTTATTCCTGGATGGTCAGTTTTATGAGCCTCTCCAATTTTACATACTGCCTTTACCTAAATCCTGATGATAACCATGGGTGATTTAAAATTTCAACTGTCTTCTGCCGCTGATGTAATCTGCTATAGTTATTCTGTGCTGTCAAAGAGCATTGAGTCTTCTGTCAGCTTCTTGCATTGTCAAAGAAGGGTCACAATCCTATGCCTGACATTGTGAGACTTGACGTTCCCTTATGGCCGTGGCTCATGTCAAGGCTCCTACAGACAGAAACGGTAAATCCACACAATGTAAGAAAAGTGTTGATGTCTAGTCTTTGAAATAAAGGTCTCACTGCACTAGAACCAAGACTGGTAGGCTCACAAGCATGACAAGTCATGACATGGAAACTGAAGACTTGGAAGTAGAACTGAACTAGCAGGCAGTAGGACATGGAGATGTGGGAGCTGAACTCTGACCTCTGGCTTTAAACTGTTGGGTAAAAGGAGGTATCTGATGGGTGGCAAGGAGCTGCTGATCCGTGGTGTGAAGTTCAGCCATTCTCTCCTCTGTATGCTTAAATCTGTCTTTCACCCTGAACAGTGTCGGTGTCAGCTTTGAGCATTATGTCACTGCTGGGTCCATTTATGCCTGTATTTTTTTATTTATATATATATATATATATATATATATATATATATATATATATATATATATATATATATATATATATATATATATATATATATATATATATATATATATATATAAGCATGTGAAACTGTCTCAAGTACAGAAAAAAGGCAGTAGGAACTATTCCAACAACCAGTCCACTGGCAAACAACTGATTTCTGTTGGAAAGATAATAAAAAAATCAAGAACCACAGTCTAAAGCTTAGCTTTTATACAAAGAGGCATCAGAACAAGCAAGACAAGGCAGGTTATTCAGAAGAAACAGAAAGATGTTTTAAGACTTAGCAGACTCTGTAATGGGAGACACAGCAGGACACCATACATTCTGGTGTAAGACATAATTAAATTATTACATAATTGTACTTTGGAGAAATGTGTCAGAACACATAAGTAAACACAATAATGTTTTTGCAGCAGGGCCAAGTAAAGCAGTGGTGTGTATGTGCAATGTTTGTAGTGCCCTATGTTTTAAATTTAAAAATGTTTGATATTTTTGTGCTCTGTAGCAACAAAGCAGCTTTGACATCTTGTTTTTTGACAGTGGTTAGTTGTCCAACATCACAATTCTCATATGTTGTGCTCTTCTATCTGAGATATATATATATATATATATTGCAAAGGGTGTGATGAAATCTTAGATGATCAAATAGAAATACAGAGCGGCCATGTCTCAATAGAGATTAGTTTGAGATGAACAGAGATGAGATTGGAGGACCTGTTGAAATGCACAGTAGTAAGCTGTGTGTAGACAGAGCAGAGCAGAGATGTGCAGCTGTGTATACTAATGCTGCTGAGTTCCCCAAATAATTACAGAGGAGGAAAAGGTTGGAAAATCTGAAATCTTACTGCAAAACCAATGTTGTTTCCTGCACGCTGCATTAATTTATGTGCTTGAATTGACTACATGGGTGACCACTGGTGTCTTGCGGAGCAACAGCTGCCCTCCCTAAACACCTCACATACTCTTTGTAGCTGTTTTTCTGTGGCCCTATAAATAAAGAATAAGAGTGTGTTAAAGATTTCTCAGAGTGCCACAGGGTCGACTGCAAATAAATCATTAACTCATTTCACTAGGAGCAAAAACAGATATTTCCAGAGCGGTGGTTTATCTATTCTAATGTGATAGAGAAGAGTAACAGCCCATGTTGAGTGACTAGAATCACTGCTATTATCCCCCTTTGTTGTTCATTCATAAACTTACTCAAGCATCAATTTACTGAGTTTGACGTTTCCACAATATGTCATTCGTGGATTATATATACCAGATTATTGTAAAATTCAAGTATGCAGCATATGCCATTCTCATATGTTCTCCGTATTGTTTTGATGGAAGTGATGATGTGGAAGTAATTTGTTGTTGGAGAGGAGATTAGACTCCACTATTTGACAGGAGGATCAATGTGGACTCAGGGCAAGCTCCTACCCTTCTGCACCATCTTCCCACACCTAACCATCTTCATTTTTAGTATTTACCATTTATCTTCAGTCTGTCCATGGATTCCCGACAAGTCCATTAAGCAGGAGACACCTTAATGGCTCTCCGCTGATGATGGAGAATCCCTTGTCTGATGAGAAAGGTGAAAAAGACTAAAAGTGTAACATCATTTTGACCTTTGGGTCTATAGTCAGTCACGGAGATGGGTGGTTGAACTGGATTGGCATCATCACTCTCTTAAATCCCTAGACTGTAAGAGATTAGCCAACTGAAGTTTGAAAAGATGTGAGATCTAAATTTGCTTTCTAAATAGTACTGTTAATGGCGTGTGAGACAACAGAGAGATGGTTTTATAATAGCAAAAACAATCTCTTGGTAGTGTCAGTGGTAATTTCAGGTCCCTATACTCCTGTCACTGTGAGATGAGGCAGATTGGTTTATCTATAAATATTTTTCAAGGTGTAATAAAAAGATGCTATAGGGAGGAAACCTTGATTAAAGACCATGAGCGAGGAGACGAATGTAAAGACAGAAAGATAGAAAAATTAAAAACAAAGGAAAAAAAAACTTTATATGAAAAATGGATGCCTATATTAGCTCAACTAGCAGGAGCCAAGAGCCAGGGCTGAGCACCCTCCACTAAAGATAATAACATGACCACCGCTAGATTACAGTCCCCAGTGATGGGCTGTAGGCCCAGGCAGAGATTAACACTGGCATTCAGGTCTTTCTGGGACCTCGTCCCAATGCTAACACTTATAGAATGAGATCTCTACAGGAGCACACAGTAAAAGCCAGACCGCCTGTCCAATGAAGACTAAATGATCAAGTAATCTGGTTTACACGGCTGCTAAATAGCAAAGAGCTCCACTGTGGTTGATAGCTGCCAGAGGTAACCCCTGTTATAATGTGGAACTGTGGAGATAAAATGAATCTGTTAAGCTCAAATGCAGGGGACTGTATACAAATATGAAACTGTGAGGATGAGATTTTTTTTTTATTCTTTGTTGAACTGATATCTATTATGAATGTTTATATAGCCAAAAACGCATACACAGGTTACATACTCAAAGAAACATTTCCTTAAATCCTGCTTAACTTTTCTGTGACTTATTTCGAGCAATTGGTCATCATGCACATATTTTGAACTAATACAGAGCAAATGTCACAGAAATTTGTTAATATATGGGTGAAAATGGGAATTTATCAACACTGACAGGCAGAGGGTTCAGTGAAGTGAAGCTATGAGAAGATGGAACAGAGGAGACAGATTATCTCTCCTGTGTTACATTACATTAGATATATTGTGCGTTCTCCAACATAGATCTGATCCTTAAATCTGAGCACAGGCACATTGTGCTGTGTGTGTGTTGAATCTGCCTCATAAAAATTATCCATTTCAAATGTCAGGTAATATCTCAATGTCTGTATGATTTAACACTTCAGAATTCTATTGGTATCAACTACATTATACTGACCTCCCTGTGCCCATTCCACACAGCACAGCAATGCTATCTGAGGAGCTGACCTGAAACACATTACCTCAATAATGGTACAGCTGTAACTGATGGCAGAGGTTGTTGGCAGGCTCTCCACATTCTGCAAACTCCACACTCACCAGGACCTCATGACCATTAAAGTTAAATATGCACTGTCTCATATGGTTCACGAGTCAAATAAGATCCAATTCAAGTGGCCAAGAGATAACAGTTAAGTTTAAGTGTGTGGTCCTGCTGTGGGATATATCACATAATATTATCGTCCACATTGTAAAGAGAATGCATTCATGTTGGCATCCCTGAATACAGTTACACACTGGTAACAGCTGGTAACAGGACTGTTAATCACAGACAAACATTAACTCAATCAACTAACAATAACCAGATATGTCTCCTACAAAATAAAGCTGTGCATGTTTTATGCTTTGGAGGAAATACAGTCCATGACTAGGTCACATTCACTGTGATACATTGGGATACATGTGTGCATTTGGAGAGTAAATGATTCAAGGCTTTGGAGTTTGCACCTTGTGCTCTTAGAATCAGAATATTAAAACAGATGATTTAAGTTAAGATGTGAGTGAGTTATCTGAACATAACAAAATCTAAATTGCTAATCATGTTTTCTTTGTCAAGAATAGATATTGTAATACAAACAAATTAGATACACAGGCAGTGAGGGTTTTACTGATCCAATTTGCATATAATCAGTATTAAACTTTCTTGGTTATGGTGATATGTAACATAATCCTGGCAGAATTACATTTTCCTATACTACCAACTGTGTTCACTGATAAATTAGAACATAATTAGCAGCAGACAGCAGACAGTTGTAATAACTGCCCAAGAAGCATAAATGGAAATAGAAATATAAGCAGTGGCAACAAAAACCATTTTTCTAATTATCAGTCCATCTATTTTCCACAGCAATTATCCAGTTTGAGTTTCAGACAGGTATCATACAAGAGCCCCACCACATGGTACTTTTATCATTTAAAGACATAAAGGCTACAATTTCTTAACTGGGATTAGGGTTTTTTATCAGATACAATTCACTTTTTGCAGTTTCATCCATTTGTACTTGATACTGGATATTATAATCTATTATCAGTCTGAACATAGACCACATCTTTCACCACTGTGTGACAGTAAGGAAGTGTTTCAGTATTGAGTATTGAGCAAGCCCAGGCTAGAGTTCAAATGTTCAATACTACTGACACACGACATTTCCAGATACCGGATGGCTTCTCTAAATATTTAATGTGGTCAAATTGGAGGCATGCATGGAAATGACATCATGAATACACTTAATCTTAAACTCAGATCTGGTTAGCCTTAGATCAACAAGCATGACCCACTGGGAGCGAACAAGGAGAGGAGGTTTGAATCACACTTATTTAGTTTGTGTGAGACTATGCATTACTTTAAGTGCAGAATACATGGTTCAGTACTTGTTGTCTATTGCCTGCCATGCTGGTTGTGGCAGTGCTGCTGTGCAAGTGTCTGAGTATGTGCTTTGCTTCCAGAATGGGTTCACATATTTCTGTGTGCATGTCAGTGTCTGTGTATTGGCTCTGAGGAAAAAGACTCAGCAGACAGTGACTGAAACGCCTCTCCACTGAGAATATAGTAGCTAATAGCAATCCCAGTCCTTGAGTTTTGAGGTTATCCTATTCAATCACTTGTCTTCACTTCAGCAGGCACATTACTGGGCTGCAAAGAGACCCTATTGCTGTGGTATAGTTAGCAATAGGATCTGATGCTGCTGAATAGACCTTGCACCAGATCCTTCAGTTTGTGTTGACTTAAAATCTTAAGAAATAATCCTGCTGTAAAGGATTATTAATTGAGGATTTGATGTTTGCTTTAAGCCCTCAAACATACACATCCGTCATTCTAAAACAGCAGAATGAGACAGTTATGTGGAAAGCAGTCTGTAATGTTGTGCCATCTGTGCTCTGTGCCAGGAGGGAGACTCCTATTCACACCGCTGTGATTTCCTCTGCATCCCAGCCCAAGGTGACTGACACTTACACAGTGGTAGTGCAGCATGCTCAGAGAGCCATAGCTTGGTTTCTGACAGTAGGCACAAAGGTTTTGACAGGACATGACCCCCACTGAGAATAAAATGGCAAGTTCACACTAAAGAATTTGCAGGTTTTATCTTTTACACTAGAATTTTCCTGCCTCAGTGAAACCAAATTAATGAAGCAAAATGAAAGTATATGGCAAAGGATTTAGCTATTTAGCTATTTTTTATTCTCTTCAAGTCTAATTTGAATGTCCAAAAGTGGAGTCTAAGCTAACTAGCTTTCAGTCAGCATAAGTCAAAAGTGATTAGCTCTATTTGCTAACATTGGGACTGACTCCTAATAATCATTAGTTTGTGTTGCAAAGTCCAAGTGTGGTGAATACAAATGTCGTCAATACAGACACGACAAAACTCACAGCAAAAGGTAGACTTGTTAGTTCTGCAAGCTCAGCACCACATCATCTATGAAGTCATGCAAATTTTGAGTCACTACTCTGCTACTCTACCAATGGTTTTACAAGAGGCTTCCAATATGGCAAAATTGGTTTATGGTTTTATGAGCTTTGTGTGACAGCACTCCTCTATCCCTTTCTCTCTGTACCTGCCTGATTCTAACACCGTTTGACACTTCTGCTGATGCATAATTCAGTGAGGAACTAATTACCCTGGCAGCTGGTACAAAGAAATTTCCTCCCTGCCCTAGTGTTGCAGCAGCTCCTCATACTTTGTCAACAGAGAATTTCCTGCTGCCGGGCAGAGTACCACACACCGCAAAGTAAACTACATCCCTATTAACTAGCTGCTCTTTGAATGAGAGCGAAATTGAATTGCCTTCAGGATTATTTGGATGAACACAGTGACAAGCAAGGAATCTGCATGTAAGACACAGATTAATAAAATATTATGGCTGTCTCCTCCAAAGCAGTGCGATCAGCTAAAGGATACATAATGGTAGATGCTCAGTACTGGGCAGAGGGTCTATTCTTTTACTGATTGCACCGTAATTATAGAGAGTGATCTGAATGTTAATATCATCAAACAGAGACTTGGAAGATTAAAATGTTTGAGAAATTTTTCAGAAAGTAAAGAGTTGAAGCATCTCTTGAAAAACACAACTCACTGAATCTCTGTCAGTTAAGAAATACATTACTAATAACTACACCTGGTCTTCTTCCAAAATTATTCAACCAAGAAGAAAAGGTTTATGCAGCTGATCTTTTCTCTTATAAAATACAACTGTTCACAGTCCATATTAATCCAATTCTTTGGTGTCTTAGAGGCTGAAATATGGGGCAGGGGTTTTAAAGTCTGTGTATTTCTTCTTGAATGCAACACATCCTCAAGCCAGAAGAGCCCTGGAGCTAATGCCACAGCAGTCATAACTGCAAGATTCATGGTCTTTATAATCAGGCAGCTCATTTGGATATGCATCAGTCATGCTTCAGGCAACTGTTTAGAAACACATCTCTTCCTTTGTAAAATCACATCTCTTTGGTTTAGCAGTCAAATTAGGTAGTTTCCTCCAAATACAAACAGCACTGAAAAACAACACACACACACAAACACACACACACACACATATATATATATATATATATATATGTGTGTGTGTGTGTGTGTGTGTATATACAAGTGCACGCATACATATATACAGTACATATACAGTATATATGTATATCGTGTGTGTGTATATATATATATATATATATATATATATATATATATATATATGTGTGTGTGTGTGTGTGTGTGTGTGTGTGTGTGTGTGTGTGTATACATACATACATACATACATACATACATAGACACTGTATATTGTATATTTAGATTACCCATGTGTTTCCAAAGAGAAAATGTGACATATATTGACTCATAATGCACCATTAAGTTAGTGCATAATGTGGTAAATAGCTTTCAGGTTATGCTGTGGGGCTGAATGTGTTGCACTGATTTGAGCTTGATAGATAACTTATTCAAATGTAGATATACATAATTAGTGTTCATATATTTCAAAACACTATCGCCTCAAGATTCTTCATCAGACAGACCAACCCCCACACCTCCCAAAGAGACTGCGCGGCAGCAGTGCCCTCTGAATTTAAACATTAATAACTCTGTCAGTTAGTAAGCCAAAATCAAATGGAGAACATATTAGTCATTAGAAGCCATAGAAGTTATTTGCTATCTAGACATATAATAATTCATTATGGGAAAATGAAAGTGGTAAAAAGTGATTCTAAAGTCTAAGTTTGTCTGCACTTTTTTTTTTTTTTTTTTTTTTGCTTATTTTTACAAAAGGAAATATTTCTTACGTTTACTCTCTTGGTTTCACCACTGGCACAAGAAACAAAAATGTTCACTTCAAGTCCCCAAAATCATTAGGAGATATCATTTGGCCACCTAATCTATCAAATTTGTCAAGATATTCTGTTCTGGACCAAAAGTCTGACTGCTTTCTTGTAGGCAAGTTTTGCAACTCAGCAGCCATCTTAGCAATGTCCTCAGGCAGTTATTTCCAGTTAATAAGACCAGTCTCCTATCTAAATGAGGGAGGAGAAAGCCATAATTTCACCATGACATAAAATTGAAACTGTACAGCGTCACCAGTCAAATTTGATTTTTATGAAATGCCTAAAACGTTTGGTAACTTTGCTCCAAAATAAAGTTTGAACCACTTTTTTGTCATCAGTTAAACTTCTACTATGTATGTGTCCGGTTTCAGTCCATTAGCACCATTGGTTGCTTATGTTTCCCATTTAGCTATTTATAATACAGGCCATTAGTTATTTTGGGTGAGGGGCTAGACATGTGTTACACAACTTCCATCTCTAGATTTAATGCTCATAGCCTCATTCATAATGTTTCACATCTTCTTTTACTTTAAAATGTGGTCTAGAAACTATATTTGGTCATTAACAAGGCTGAAACTTTGGCTGCTCATTTTTATTGGGCAACAGGATAAAAAATAAGGCAGACAGAAGGTCAAGAAGTGAGAAAGGATGATGAGTGTAAGATAACAGTCTGAGAACAGATGGAGTGCACGGGCTTGTGGTTGACTGTGGAGGTTAATTGTTTATTTGCTCCAGTGGCTATAGTCTGTTTAGATTATTGTTATCAGGAGGGATTGAAAATTCAGCAGCCAAGGCCTTTAAGAGCTCGGCTATCTCCAGGCTGAGCATACTGCAATATCTTCAAATATAAAAGGATGGATGCTATTAGAGGCCTAGTGTGATACTTTGAGACACCAGAGGCATTGGCAAGTGTGACATGGAAAGAGTGTGATGCTTTCAATTTTTGACAAAGAGATTTTGACTGGGTTTAGACCCGCAGGCTCAGAGCAATGATGTGATGCGAGTGACAGTTGACAGTTTGCAGAACATGTGGGTTTTGCTTGCCTTTACAAAGACTGACTGTCCAGTAAAGTTTATAACAGTATGGACGGAGGATGATAGTGATCAGTTGATGTAAAAAGTTGTCAGGCATTCATAGACAGCAAGAAGCTTCTTCACTGTGCCAGGAAATCATAAAGTGAACATAATGACATAGTTTATTTTGGGTTTTTTGTATATTTCAATGTGCTATTTATAAGTTTTGTTGTTACTAAATAACTGATGGGAGCGTTGGCTGGAGCTGTTGGCAAGCAACTGCTATGAGGGAAGTTATTGTGTCTGTTATTTCAACATGTCTGAAATGTAGACTTTGCCAAATATGAATTTTTGGCCGGATGTCTGCATTGATATCCAAGAACTGGAGTATTCCACTTGACAATGTTTGTCTTGCCAGGTCAAGTTTCCATGTTAATGTCAAGTGACCATTTCTGGGAATTGTTTTGCACAAGAAGTTTTGGGAAAAGAGGAAATCTATTAAACCATTTTTGGTGGATGTTTTGTCTGGTACCTCTGCCAAGAAAGAGGTCTTAATGTGTATAAAGAAAATATGTCTGTTTATGAGATTGAGACTCACTTTCACATTACCAGTGTGTGTGTGTGTGTGTGTGTGTGTGTGTGTGTGTGTGTGTGTAACTAACTTTTCATGCACGCAAACATACTCTAAAAGATAATGAAAAGCATTCGGCTATTCACTTTTTAACTCCGGATTCTTTTATTCCAACTGATTATGAGCATATTTCAATAGTAAACATTTATCCAGTTGTTTTCAGTTGCTCTGGTGATGCTGTCTACATAAATATCACAGGGAGTGTGGGCTGTAGTGTCATTTTAACATACACTTGTTAGTTGTATAAGATTGTCAAGTAAAGAGCATGTTTGCTTCTGAGCAGAGTCAGAGTAGCATCGGCAGCCGGGCCAAGCTCATAACGCTGCATGACAGTGTCACATTTTGAGCAGATCACTAGAATCCAATTAATCTTGGTTATATCCACATAAAGCCCTCCTGCTACTGCATCTAATGAAGGCAGGCAGCTTCCTTGTTTCTTCTCCAGCCTGCACTGTGTTCTCATGACAACAAGCTTCACGTCCTATACCGCCAACTCCTTTGTTGTTGTTAGCTTCGGTGTGTTTCTGGCTCTCACGGTTCCCTCAAGGGCTCACAACTGCAGGGAAGGGGATCAAAACAGTCCATACTTATGGTATGTCTTTGCTTTTGACCGTATACACTTTGAGCATGTGGGCATGGATCTTGATTTTGTTAAAATAAACAAAAGCCCAGGTGAAGCTTCCTGACTATGAGTATAAACTACTGATAATTGGGGTTATCCTCAATACCACAAGTACTCTCAATCGCTGAATGCCTCGTTCAAGATGAAAGGGTTTAAACCTACTTTATATACTCTCTTTCCTCCGGATGGAAGATGAGCTTAGTAAACAATGGGACATTAAGCCCATCTTGTGCGCTCCATGTGTCTGCTGGACCAGATTAGCCAGTCCCTGCCTCTCAGCAGAAGATGGGCCCAGATGCAGAGTCTCTTGTTCTCATATACTGAGCTGAGAGGCAACACAGCATATGACAAGGACAAAAAGCCTTAAAAAGAACAAGGTTATTCCTGATCAAAGCAAGCAAGGTGTTAAAGTAGAAACACGCAGAGCGAAAACTACCCAGGCAGACCCTTCAAATGAAGTTCTCCACTAGTACATTGATATTTCAGCAGACTGTGTTATTTTGACACATACAGTATCAGATAGAACTGGCTGCTAGCTAATAAATCTTAAGAATTTGTGAGGCTTCTTTTAAAAAGTGTTCCTCCAGAGTGAAAGTGAGCATTTTCTTCAGCACCACTGACAGAACACTGACAGTTCTGCATGAGCTGTTTATGAAACCCACTCTGCCTCTGTGGAGTGAAAGCTTTTACAGGGACATATTCACTCCATTAAGGCATGACCATGACATCCCTGAAGGACGTCCAAGGACAGTCAAGTTGCTTCATCTTCTTTCACCTCTTTTCTTTTGCACTGCCTTACAACCTGTCACTTGTGTATGATTGTCTGGCGTATAATTCTGTATTGGTAGCTAAATCCACCCACATACACATACACACACACACGCACACACGCACACAGACACACAGACACACAGACACACAGACCTGTGTTCTGAATGCTGACAAAAAATCTCAGTTACTTAGCTTTTATGAAGCTGTACAATTAAAAGACATGAATGTGGCCTGTGTTGATGTCACTTTTCATCTCATCAGAATCAGTGCAGACGAGCTGCAGCACTTACCACACATGCAACCATCTTACATACATAATTCAAGATCACGTTTGCTATCCATCTGAATGTCCCTCAGTTGTTCTATCCATTGTGCTAATCCAGCCTCATTCAAACCTCATCCTCTCTCATGGCCTTTTCCCCGTAGCCACACACAAGCCTAAGCTTTGCACTGTCAGCTTAAAGTAGGATCACACAAGCCTGTCATTGTGATGATGTGATCAAAGCAGCCTGCACTAGGCCCAGATGCATCATGCCAATAGCATACCTTCGGTGTGACTTTACAGTCAAAGACCTAGGAACACCAGGGGAATGCCAAATCCAACTCATTCATATTACAGTAGATGGCCTCTCAACAATTATCAGCAGGCTGCTTCAATCTTCTAGGACAGGCAGAACAGGAGAGCAGAGGTTAGGATGAGAAACATAAATAATGCACTTCATGGAAATATTAACAGAGAGATGTACCTTACATGTATATGTTCTAACTGAAAATGCATAATGCTGTAGTTTTACAACTGAATATCAATTGTTGAGTTTAAATCTTGATTGTCTGGTGTTCATGTGCAGGTATTCTGCAGACACACAAGAACTCATCTCTGCATTTATTGCACCAGTGCTAATTCGAGTGGGAAAACCTGAAACCTGAGCGCTGGCCCACATCGAACATATGGAGACCGGGACATTATTTGTGCAAATCGCACCCTATAAAAAGAAAAACTAATAAAGGGGGCTTAGTGAGGCAAGCTCCATTTTACAGTACATTACACCTTGAGACAGTGACAGAGAGAGCACAAGAGATAGGGTAGAGTTGGGCAATTGTGTTGTCGATGAATGTACCCAACTTCCTTACTTCATCATTTATCTTGTTCCAAGAGGTGTACACATACTTTACTCCAGCCTGGAAGAGCAACTGATGAAGTATCCACTTGCAGTATACCACACCTTACTTCACCAATGGTGGGAAATGAATTAGTCCACAGCAACTAGGCTTATAATGTTAACATACAGTATATTTATGGCTTGATTTTTTTTTTTTGCCATGATTAATTGCTTCTGTGCGCTATTTATACATAGCAGCATCTCTTTACAGTATCTAGACACTGCTGAACCTTTTTCCAAAGGTCATGTCATCAAGCACATGGAAGTGCTGTATGGAAACATCCCTGCTGGATGCAATATATCTCCACACCAACATTGTTCGAGAGTCACCAGGTGCCACATCTAGACCTTGAAATCAAAGGAAACCTAAAATGTATGTACATATGTTTACATGCAAACAAAAACCTTGACTTGCCCATTCACTTGGAACTTTCCCTGTGTAACTAATACTGGTTGATTAATGGAGGTACCCCGTCTTGCCTGAGGAGTAGATAAGCAGCCTATCGCTGCTCCAAAGCTTCTACATGACCTTGAGAGAGCACCATACATGGAAATAGACCTAGGGCTGCTATTAGCTCAGCCCTGTCTCATTTGGACCAACTCCAATGTCAAAACGGCTGCCTGACTAAAATCTACTTTCAAAACCTCAAGAGCCAGCAATTGAGGATTCTCACTGGAGATATAGTTGTCTTAGAAATTCAACTCTCTCATAAATACACGAACAGTTGATTCATAAAGAGTCAGTTCATACAACACATAAAAGAGAAGAATATTCCCCCTCATACACAGTATGTTACATTGAATTTGTAGAAAATGTAATAATTTTTTGTATTTTTTGTATACCAAAGTAAGTATACTCTGTTTTTCTGTTTTGCAAAGCTACCTGTGGAGGCTTCATAAAATAAATAAGCAAACTCATAATTTTCCATGAAAATACAAATTGTAATTTTTCATATCTAGTTTTTGTGGGAGTTAATGAAAGAACACACAATGTGTTAAAGCTGAGCTTTAGAGATGCAGGTAGGCAGATTTTGTTACCATCAGAGAGAACCGTGTTAGTTGTTTCCCTTTGTGCCATGCTAAGCTAAAAAGCTGCTGACTGTAGCTTTATATTTAAAGAGGTGGAATCAGAGTGGTATTGATCTTATTAGCCATTGCTCCACAAAACACAACTTACAGCTTTTCATGTAGATGTTTACGTGACGTGATGAAACCTAAATCACATCACATTAGTCACATCATGGAAGGGTTAGTTATTTATATTTCGACAGTGATTCAATGGCTCCTGAAAAGTAATTAAACCCTGAAAGTCTGCAACAGAAAAACACAGCATTTGATATTTTGTTTGAATTCACTCTTTATGCTGCAAATGTACTATGTATCTTATTATTCTGCACCCGCGTCACCTGCTATGACACTGATATTCTCACTACCACTAATAAGACATTGCATTATGTGTTTCTCATAATTGTTAGGAGCTTCCTCAGCCGGAGAGCCAAGACTGTTTCACAACATTATTAAGCCACTTTGAAGATTCAAATGAACTCATTTTCTATTATGCATTTAACCAGATTCGATAGACAGAGGCTTATTTTACTCACAGGGCTATGAATCTTTTTATTTCCTTTAATGTTACTCATGAAAATGGAAAAGAAAGTGTGTTACCTTTATATGACTTGAGTTTGATGTTAATAGCTTAATTAAATAATAAAATTTAATAAAAAGTTTCAGACCCTAGGGCATCTAGCAGCATAGTGTTTAAAGCATGTACCCCATCACCACAACATCCACAGTTTGATTTCCAGCTGAGAGATCTGTGTTGCATGTCATACTCTTCTTTCCTTCTCTCCACATTAACTGTCTCTCTACATTGTCTGCTGTCAAATAAAGGCAAAAATGTCGAGGGAAAAAAGGCTTTGAAGAGAAATGGATGTGATTGTGGTTGCACAGAATATTGCATTGTTATTCAGTGACCTTGTCTACAGAAAAGGTTTGCCGTGCACCTTGGCAATGCTCTGTTGGCTCGCAGTGACTGAAAGGTCAGCATGTCTGTTCATCTCACAGCACAGAACAGCAACAGCAGGGTAATATCACGTGAGCCAGCTGCGCCACACACGCAGTTCACAACAGATCATGTAAGGCCTTAACATCAATCAGTGAGTGAAAAGATACAACTTAAATGTTAGTCTACAACATCTAAACTGCTGAACGAGCTTATTGCCATATGCACATAAAAGGATCAAATCGGAGTATATTCCTCCTGGTGCAGTGACATGCACTGCAGCAGAGATGATAGATTTTTTCTTATCTGATGTCTGATATCTTGATTCTCTTTGACAGCTAAAAATGGTATAGTATTAAGAACTGCACTGTTGCTTGGAATACACATGCATTTCTATTAAACTGTCAGCATGTAACCTTTTTCAGAAAACTAGACACATCTGCCATTTTTATGCCACAGACAAGGAACCTTTCACTCGCTGACGGATCCTTGGTCTGCTGCTGCTGCAAACGATGGTTGAAAGGTTTTAAATTTTGCTTAAAAAAAGCATATAGCAGACAATCAATAGACAGCACAGTCAAAGGGCATTAGGACACTTGGACAGTAAGGCAATTTTTGTTATTTTGACACTGTTCTCCAGCACATAAGCACATTGGAGTAGAGATGAAATGATTCTGAGACCCTGGCTTTCACCATTTCAGTGTTCAGTGTTTACAGCTACCTTTTATTGACAATGAGAGTGTTAAAACCCCACTATTCAGGAAGAAAATTAGTCATTTAAGAAAGATAGTATAGTCTACAAATCATCTTATTACAAATCATCTTATCTTGTACTTGCCAAGGTTCACCATCATCTTCATTTTTTCTGTTTTAATGGGATTTTTTGCATTGAACAACTCCTTGATTCCTTTCTCTTGTTCTGTTCGATGATACTCATTATACCAAAATTGGATGATATAATAACATATAAAAGTGCCTACAGCTGCTACACTGTTCACTCATATTGATGTGAGCAACCTTGAGCAATCTGAGGCAAAACTTTAACCTTGTGGTCATTGTTTCATTTGAAATCTTATATGCCGCAGTTGCCAAATCAATAAAAAAAACACACATCACTGTTTTAATGAGACCTAGTATGAGTCATTAGTCCTGATGAGTCATTGCTATCCATCGAAATACTATAAGTATTCCAGCAGTGGGTAGCCAGTTACCTCACTAAGGGTAATTCCTTGTACTAATGACTGAAAACTCAGTTTCTAGAACATTAAAAATATGTGGGGCTATTAAAAAGCTGGTATAAAGTCTAATAATAGTATCAAATTACACAATTAGTCCCTGATGATGTGGATTCTCAAAGAATTAATAGTGCATTTGGCTGCACACAATCAAAATCATATTCAATCACATTCATATAATTTTAACAACTTTATTCCGTGAATGCCCAAAGTGATCTATTATACAGTGATCTGTATAATTAATATAAATAATAACCTTAGCACCATAATGCATTAAACTGAGAGGGGTTTGTTAGTGCAACCCACACAAATGAACTAAATGAGACCACAGAAGAAGCACATCAACTGTGGGAATAAATTGTCTCTGCGTCTCCATCTGTTCGACCAATTCCAAGAAGTTCCAAGAGGCGCGACAGCGCTGCAGTGACATCAGTGACAGGAACCAGAGTAAACCGTTTACAGTTCAAGATTGGCTGAATCTGCTTGACAGAATCGAATTGCCAGCTGACTGCAGCCATGCTCTTGTTACTTAGTTAAGGAGGATCTTCCTGTTCCTTTTTTCGCTCACACAAACAGAACTCTTTACTGGCAGCAAATCCACTCCACCTGAGTCTCCAGGGACAGCCTTTGCTTTTAATTACAGCAGCTTGATATGAGCTGTATATGAAGATGTATTGGTCATTAACGAATAAGTAGGACAGAGCTTTGTGCAGACTAAGGTGATGTTTGTTTAGGTTTATAGAATGCATGATTTTGCAGCAAAAAAGGTCTTATCTAGTCTCTTTACCTTTTTGTTCAGTGAGATTTGGCATTTATAATTATAAAGAAAATGACCTCTCTCTGTTAAATTATTAATTAAAATACTAATTATACGGATGAGTCTGAATTTGTGCAATAGCTTATACAACTTATAATCTATAAAAAAAAATGAAAAAAATAAATGAGTTTATTGCAAAGGAGTGAATTTTTTTCAGGCTAACCAAGCTATTGCAAGAATTTTCATCTGCACCTCTCTTTCACAGTGACAGAGGATGTCATATCTATGGTGTGGGCCATGGAGAAGACAATGAAGAGAAGAAACAGGACAGAGGAGTCAATCAGAGATACTGTACCTTCAGTTCGCCTCAGGGCATGCCCTCAGCTCTGTTCTTATGGCCTCCTACACTGTTAGATTCCTGCTGCCATCACACACATTAATTTCAACTGATACCTTTTCTCATATTCCTAATGGGACAAACGTTTTTTTTTTTTTTCCAGCTTTGAAGGAACTAACCATTTGTGGTCTAGTTTCAGAAATAATCTTACCATTACCCTTTGTTGTTGCCTTCAATAATCTTTGGAGGGTTAAATTATTTGAACACATGTTTCTTGCCCTCTATGAACTCTTTTGATGGCCACAACTATGACAGCTAGACCAAGTTGTAAAAGACCAATGATCCAGAGTTGAGTATTACAACAAGAAACCCTTAATATGTACATGAACATGCTGTGATATGGATTTATCCCTCACAATAATAGAACAAGGTCATTTGTTCCCCAATCTCAATCTCTTCCCATTTGTGATTAAACTGAATTGTTATATTTAAGATATCTTTATGTGTAATGCACACTATATAGCTACAAAATGCATGATTTGTTGTCAATAACAGCACAACAGTTCAGTTTGCAATAAACCCCCTATATAACACACACACAGATACACAGTCAAATAAGTGTAGCTGCCACAGTAATACTAGCTGATTTTGGTAATTTTAGTATTTGCACTGCATCAGTAACAGCCAGCCTCAGTTGTAAGAAAATGTGTTAAGATGTTAGCTAGAAAACCTGACTACCAAGTCAGAGAAAGTGTGAATGAACGTCAGGATTCAGGCGGCAGAGCTTCTCTGTCGTGTTCTTTGGGAGAAGTGAGATTGTAACAGGTGCTTGATAGAGTTAATGAAGGCGGACAAATAATTTATATGAAATTATTGGGGATGGCATGTTGCCCTGTCTCCTTGTAAAATTTTACCCACATTCGCAGGGAATGATTTATCCCTGGTGATTTGTAAGTTAAAAGTAAAGTTGGCCAAGTGTGATTTTCAGACTTGTGCTAGTGCTGTAAACAACACCTTTCGTAAACTTCCTGTCAGTTTCATATCAGCTTGTTGGCGAGTGGTACTCCGCAGACTTTCCAAAACATCGGAAGAAACATCTTTGTTTGTGCTCATGTGTCTGTTGGTTATGCTGCTCTGAATGTGGAATTTTAACTAAAGTTTTGGTATCGTTCCAGACATCAATTACAGATCATCTGTGCTAATGAGCTTCAGTTTCCTTCTGCTCAGAGAGTGAGAGCGTGGAAGGTGCAACAGAATGAAAGAACATCAACAGGCACAAGGAATTGATTGTATAATTGAACTTAGATATCTGTTTATTCTGCCTAAATCAATACGCTTAATGCAGAGATCTGTAGGTAATTGCTAACTGACTTCCATGCCTCAATTTTCACACCTCTCACAAAATGTTACATAATAAAATGTGAAAGCGTTTTTCCCCCATGTAGTGCAAGACTCTGCAGACATTGACATGCTGGTGTAATATGCTTTAAAGGGGTGTTTATTTAGAATTCAGGTCTGTATGTCACTAGTGCCCACATATAAATGACATTTTGGCACTTTCATTAGCATATAATCATAACAAACAGTGAGACACCATGGTAAATTTTGTCAATTTTTCATTTTCTTTCATATTCTGCCAAACATCAAACATTGTGTGTTATATTTCACTTGACAGTAGGCTGCAGTCTTTCCCATAGGCTTAATGTATTGGCCCTGCTTCATCTTCCCAAAGCTTTGATTGATCACTCCTGTTGGTAAACAACAAAGTGTATCAAGGAGGAAACTGGGGTGAGAGATTGAATACAGTGCGAGGGGCTGATTACCTCTAATCTTTCTTGTTCTGTGTTGTATGAGGGCACCATTTCACAAAGACCACTCAGACTCCTGTTTATTAAATTCAAAATCAAATCAAAGGAGGGTGAAGAATGTACTGGTCGGGTGCTGACACAGAGATAGTCTCCAAATAGTGCAAATGGTGAATTGTGCCATATATGCCATATGGTAGTTTGTCTCAAAATAACATTAAAAAAGTCTTCACCTGATTGAACATATGTAAATTTAAAGTATAATGTTGCCATAGATTCAGTTTCTGTTTTCTTTGCCTGCATTTGTTCATATCTTGCAAAATAATATCTGCTGAATTAACTAGCAGCAGTGGTTCTGTTGGACTACTGAATGTACTAACAACTATCCATGAGTTACTAAAGTAAACTTAAAGACCAACTTTGAAGTAGGATTTATTGTTAGCAAGTTAAATTCAGGTTTAATCCTGGGCTCACTTACTACCATGGTAACTTATTCTTAACCTCAAACCTGCTCAGGACTAGATTATGTTGGAGACAGCAGATACTCACATAGATGCGCTACCTATTGACCAATCAGATCTCTTTGAAAGAGAGATGAATGGTTACAGATCCCACAAGGCTCAGTGGGCTGATTTGTGAGTGTGTTTCTTAGGTGGGTAAGATTGTTCAGAGACTAGCAAACCCCATTTAACTTTCAGTTGACATTTTTTATATTGGCAACCCGCATTATTGCGGAGGGCCAGCTCCTCAGCAGGAGAATTAAGCGAAGCACTAAAGCCTTGTACATATTGTACTTATAAGATATGAAACTAAGCCTACAGACCGTGTTGATTTATGTTTTATATTTAATTTGATTCCAAGTTTGACACTGTTGGGATTGCCGTTGAAATAATACAGCTACAAATGTCAAACATGCAATAACAACACATCTAAGCCACACATTACTTCAATAGATTACACAATATATAATTATAGTCAGTTCTATTCATGCCTTAATGATGGGGCAGTCACATTATAAGGTTATAATATAATAGCTTGTTCTTGGTTTATAAAAAAATGTCACTAAAGGCTGTACCTTTAATGTGAACTTGCCCAGGAAAAACTAACTTACTTAACTTTTGTAGGTGATGACCACCATTGTATGACCACTTTGCATTTGTTTAGTGTTGTGGTTTAGTGACGCCAGATAAGGGAAAGATATAGCGAGTTGAACCTGCCTTTAATGATTATCAGGGAAGTTCTGAAGAAATGAGCCTCCTAATTCTCTGGTTTCTAAGAAAGATTACCAAATGATTTTCAATGGACATCAGAGATATGGGAGTGTAAGCCCCCATCTCACCTTCTATGCTTTCTGTACATTGTTACACTTTTGGAATAAAGCCAAACCTCTTATAGTTGGAAGCCAACATAATGGCACAGTCTGCCCAAATCAATTTTTACCCATACAAATTCAAGAAAAAGTAGCCCAATTGTGTTGTACAAAAAACAAAATTGCAATTACTGCAAGTATATTGAGTATTGCAAATGAATTTGGGGGGGAAGGTACAATGTGAAAAAAAATAATAGTCTTAGTGGATCATGGTACATCCAGGGGCTGACTGATTGATTTCTGTCTACATAGCCTAGAAGTATTTCAATCTGGAGTCACAATCTGTCCATCTGGCCAAAACGTTTTTTTTAATGCGGACAAGCAAGACCAGGAAACGTTATAACTTAATGTATGGCTGCAGGGCTGTGCATCATGGCGATCAAACCTGCAGTGTTTCCTTTTGAACAAAAATCCAGCACATTGTCTGCGGGAGCTGCTTTTTCTGTTTCAGTTGTAGTATACTTCTGGCTTTAGGCACCATCAGATACTTTTATAAAACATTTATCTCCTGCATCTAGGACACTCTGACAGACCTTAACCCCTTTGAGTCAAATACATATGAACATTCAAATGCCTCTCAGCGCTTTCTGATATCACTCTGGATATTGTGCTCAGATATTAGACGCCGCTGAATAATCACATTATACAGAGTGAATACATGTAAAAATGTGTTGTTAAGGGGTATAACTGACAAAATGTATTTACATTAAACAAAAATACATTGCAATTCAACAGAACACTTCCAATAGATTCATATGCACTGCATGAATAGTTGTATTACCTCTGGAGAGGGTACCAAGGATACATTTGGTCTGTATATTTGCAAAGACAGCCTTGCTGCCACACTGTAAGAAATGTCTGTGAAATTAACAGAGAAATTCTGCGAAATAATGACATAAAATAGACTGTATATAGAAAAACAATGCAGCAGTGTATAATTTACGTTAATAATGTAAATTATACGGGGTGGGGTGGGGTGGGGGGGTAGTAGTAGTTTAATAATTTAAACACATAACAACTGTATTATAAAAAAAAACAATATAATATAGTTAAACTACAAACACCGGTAAAATAATGATTTTTTTAATCAGGACAAGTTTGTTTATATTGAAATTGCATTTTATAAATGTATATTTAGTGCTTAGATAAGAGGAGTACTTTTTAAAACGAGGTGTTTTGTACATTTTGTGTGTGTGTATGTATATATATATATATATATATATGCATGTGTGTGTGTTAAGTATATAAAAGTTTTCTTTTTTCAAGGCTCATTTCTACCGTGTCCATACAGTAAAGGGTACTGTGTCCAGTTTGTAAAACTTTTACATGGTACATTGTAGATTCAACATCTTTTCCTACTAATTTAGCAGCCATGCTTAGCCATGGTGTTTGTATACCAGTGTAATGTACAGTTGATCCTATTCTGGCAACCACAGCTGCCAGTTTTTTCCATTGGAAAAAAAAAAAAAAAAAAAAACAGAATTTATTTTACAGTGCATGATATTCCAAATCCTCACCATGACAGCAAGGCGAACACATCCAAGAAAATATAATAACCCTGCTTGTTTGTAAGTCTTATTCCTATGTTGTATCCCCTATTACCACTGCTTTGACAAGCTCTGTCAATATAGATTTCCACAGATACCTTGTGTTCCCAAAAGCGTCCACACTGACAGGATTAGAACATTCACTCTTCCTTGCTACTACACAAATGAAACGTAAGCAGATGATGTAATATCAAACCTCGACATATACCTCAATAGTTCTGCTGTTTTTGTTCTCTCAAAGTTCCCATTAATCATGATTAGTGGAGGAGTGAACCATTAACTGCAGCTCTCGGTCTGAGATGCCCATAAGGGTGCCACAGGTCTGACCTGTTTACTGCTTTCACTGCGGCTCTGTCCTCCATGCCTACCAGAGTTATCCATCTCTCAGCCAGCAACCTGCACACACTCTCCTATTTTCCTAATGACCACCTCCCCTGAAGCACTAACTCACCATGAAAGGAGGTGGAAGTGTGATCTGCCTCTCTCGATTCAGTTTTTCCTCTCTGCCTGACTTACAATTTTCACCTGCTCTGTATACATCTATATCTGTACAAGGTGCTTAGTAAAAAGAGATGTGTTGAAAATTGAAACCAGTATTTGAATTGATACGATAATGATGTATGAAAAGAATTCATGTTTTTAAACTAGAGCACATCAATAAGAACTAGTGGGTCAGATTAGGTAAAACTAAGACTTTAAAAGAGCAGATAAACACAGAAAGTGCTTCTCAAACAGGCTGGGTTGTTGCAGGTCCTTTTTCCAGCCTCCAAAGCTTCCCTCCATGCTTCACTGCACAAGTGCACAGATGTCTGTGAAAAGCCTTTTGTTTGGCACAGTGTCATCCTATTGATTTGTGTGTCTCTCATTCTTGTTCCTTGACTCTCAGCTTTTGCTCTTCCTTTGTGAATTTTACCCTCCTCGGTGATGAGTCAATGTGACATGCGTGGTTTCTACGTGATGTCCTGTCTGTGTAGAGGTGAAAGACAAAGCTCAGTAAAGGCAAAGCGTTGCTGGTTGTCTAAGTTGGTTTAGCTTTGAAGCTTCATCTCCATTAAAGTAAGTAGCCGTGAACTTCAAGTGCAAGCGTTGCTCCAGTCACAATATAGATGAATTCTTTTGGCACAAATCAATTTAATGACCTGTTACCCCTCAATTACAAAGAAAAAAAATGTATAACTTAATAAACAAATTATCCATTAGACTTTACAACAGTGACAGGATGCTCTGCAAGTTTACTGAACTTTAATCACAGTTAATTGCACATTATAATTGTCTCTGTTAGTGGTCCACAGTGTGTGAGGTGCGCATGGTTTTCTTTTATGTACAGTTAATATCTAATTTAAAGGTGTTTTCTGCCCGTATGCAATTTAACTTTGGTTTAAATGATTTGCTCAGTGTGAGGAAGCTGAGGAAGCAGGAAGCCTAATTTTATAACTCTATAAGTCATGGTGAATGCATTACTGATAATACACGTCCATCATTAAGCTGGTATTGCTTTTCAAACTTGGTGCTTCAAAACTCAATATGGCCAAAAACCCAGCCAAGATCTCCAGCAGTCACTGTTGTGTGGAGTGACAAAAAATTGTCACGTTAATTACAGTAATTTACTGTGACTGTCGTCCCAACATTAACATTGAATACTATATAACTGAAAATGTTAATTGCGATAGTAGTAATAGGCTCACTCTTTAAGGGTAATTACACTAAAAGTATCAGGCGTGGCTGGTTCATATGGGCAGGTGGGGCAGCGCCCCTCCAAAAAAATTATGCCCATCCGCCCTCCAAAATAGTTCCTCCTAACAAATAATGGTCATTACTTAATGACTTATCTTGTAGTGTATTATTTTGTTCTGTGCGTTTTTCAATTATTTTGACTCTTGTATTGTATTTAGAACCGCGGCGATGGCTCACAGCTTTGGCATCTTTGTCATTCATCAATTGTGCTACATATGCTAAATGTATTTGAAATGTAGGCCTTGCTTGCAGACATGTTTATATTATAGACCTGCTTAGCGCAACTGTGTTACGACTTCAATCAAAACACCGGCTGAAGAGTAAGCAGCGATTAATAAAGACAGTTCCCGTACTGTTAGACTTTTACGCTATATATATGAATGAATGAGGAAGATTCCCTCAGAGAAATTGAAGTATAACATATAGAATATATAGATAATATCAATCACAAACATATATATATATATATATATATAATTACCATCATTAATAATACTATTGTTTATATTTATTATAATAATAATGATAATAATAATAATAATAATAATAACATTAATATTTTAAGCACGCCCAAAGGGGCGTGGCTATCGATTAATACATCAGACCCAGGGTCTGCCCCACTAATATGTATGCTCACGAGCCGCTACTGAAAAGTATAAGAAAAAAGTATATGAATCAAAATGAAACACTGCAGAAGAAACAAAGCTATTGCAAATAGTGCACAGCAGTAACTGTGACATTGATTTGTTCATAACAGATGCTTAAGCTTCGAACAGTCCCTTGATTGTTCCTACAATGCGTGCACACACAAACATGCACACAGTCTCTTACACACACATACACACACACACACACACACTCATCAGAGGATGCGATACACAGCCTGGAATCCCACAAATAACTTCAGCTAAATAAACAGCAGATGAATGTCAACCTGACGGTCTCTGAAACCTGTTTGCTCTTTAAATGGAATTTGAGATTCACTGTGACATTTACTGATTTGTAGCCTGTTTAATGTTGTAGCAATATTACAATACCAGTACCTCTGGGGAAAATACTTCTGGGATTCCCAACAGAAATTATATGTTCCCATAATGTTCTGAAAACATCCCTGATGGTTTAATGTATATTACATTATAATGTTTCTTCCTATTCAACTGTGCCTTTTTCTGGATATTATGACCCATACATTTGCATAACATATATGGACGTTAATGGCATCTACCTTTTTCTCGTATCACTATCAAGGGGGGCTGAAATATACAGCAGGAAAATTGCACATAGCTATTGCAGGTTTGCGAAAAAACTCAAATTCTAAACAGGTCTAAAAGTAAAGTAAAAAACATAAAACTAAAACTAAACTGATCTGTTGATCCATTTATGAATCACACAGATTACTTTGTCTATGTGGAGTAGTCCCGATGCTTATTGACTCTGTTGGAGAACTATCCACACTCCCCTGTAATTTTATCTAATAAACTGAGAAGCAGAAAAACCTTTAATTGAGCTGGACTGCTTACATAGTGGTGCACACTGTTTACTGCATACTGTTCAGCAAAGAGAAATTAATAGGCTGGTAAGCTGTCTGGAGAACACTACCTGGGTAGTTGCATCCTGTTTAACGTATCAGGACTCAGATTGTTGAGGTCAGAGAAAAGGCTTTAATATTAGTCTGTCACTGTGCATCTTTGTGCTTTACAACTGAGTTGAAAGGACACAGTTGTATCTTACTGTTCTTCATGTGGGGTCCTTGTCAATAGATATGCTGCAGAAACCCAACAGTGCCTTATGGTCTGTAAAAAATGTCTCCTCTTTTCAAATGTTCTCTGAAAGTAGTGTGGGGCAGCTGTTGCTCAGGAGGTAGAGTGGGCCGTCCACTACACTGAAACACAGTGGCTCGATTCCCAGTTCCTCCACTACACATGTTAAAGTGTCCTTGGGCAAGAGACCCCCATTGCTGTGTGAGTTTCATTTGTAAGTCTCTTTGGATAAAAGCTGAATGCCAAATGAGACCTAGAGGGAACATTCTACACTAATGTTTTATCCTGAATGTCCACCACATAACACCCAAATAATCAATGTTCTGGGAATATTTCATCCCAAAATTTCCAGAGCTTACAAGTTGTAACTTACAAGTTGTAAGTTCTAAGAACTTATGATATTTTAGGTATATCTACAATATTCTGGTAAGGTTCAGGATGTTCATCACCTATAAAGGATGTTATGCAATATCCCCATTTTTCCTCCACATGGGTAATGTTTTGCAAAAGATTACAATTGTGACTCTGATTCACTCACTCTCTACTCTCTTAGATTTCTTATGGCTAAATCATAGGGTTGGTATGACGCTGCCTCCCATTTAAAAGCCCTCTTTCTTTTAAATTCTGATGCAATCAGTGCAGGGATCAGAACATCAAGAACAAAAAAAAAAAAAAAAAAAAAAAGATTGTGTATGGAGCCACGCTCCATCTTTACAGCTTCAATGCTGGGTAATTGGGATTATTCTTCAAAAAGGATCCAATGGGAGCTCCAGACATGAAGTACACAGTCTGTGTTTGACCAGAGGTTGGGGAGGGGGTGGCAGATCCCTTGATCAAACCTTCTTTTAACCTCAAAAAGGGGTTATGATGGGTGACCACAGGGGTGTCCACGCTGAGCTCTTGACTGCTGCCTTTGGAAGGTGGTTGTTATGGGATACACGGCAGCAGAGTGCAAACTGCTCCAAAGGCACATCTCACACACACTCTGCCTTGGTGATGACCTGATTTAAAGGCTGCCCTCCACTGTTTTTCAACCTGGTTGTGCGTGTGTTTTCCTTAACCCAATTTAGCCTCACAGTGTAAGACACAGAGAGGCTAATGACTAGCATGAGCTGCAGGCAAAATTGACCATATTAATGCAGTCCTTACTCTTAAAGGCACAAAAACAAACATTTCAAATGCTTCTGGCATATAAGAGAAGACTACATATAAAAGGGCAAACAAAAGATACAAATTTAGTAAATAAGTAAGTAATTAAGTAAAAAAAAAAAAAAAAAAAACAATTTAAGAGATAAACTATTTAAAACCATTTTTAAAAAATGCAAATTAGAAGTTTTAAATTCAGATTATAATGGCAAGTAAATGTAAATGATTCTGAGATAATACAATGTAAACCCACACAGAAGCAGTCAAGGCATAGTCATCATGCTGTAGGTAGGCGCTGAGGGCTGAAAGGGCTGGTTGGTCAAAAGCAACGCAAAAAAGAAAAAAAAAAAAAAAACAGCTGTTTTTGCCCTCAGGCAGATTCCTGGGATCTGCAGCCAGCACAGATATTTTTTTTAACACTTGGCAAAGGCAAAGAGAAAATTACTGTGCTTTGTTTACAGGGATCCATTATACAGTGGCATGACAGAAAAAGGTGTATAATGTCTTGCATTATTAAGTGAACAATAAGATGTTTGAGCATCACATTTTTTTCAATTTGAACTTAATTTTCAACTTAATTTTCTTATATAGAACTGGATATATGATAATGACACTGGGCGCAGGTTTTCAGGTCTTTAGTATCTGAACTTAACCAAACAGATTTGAGCAACCAGTTTTGGGTACCAATTTGTACTAATTAAGCAATATGAACAGCACCATTAACATAGCGAATTTTCTTTCTGACTATAGTCTTAGCAAAACAAATAACCCAAAGAGAGAAAGAGAGACCTCAGGACAACAGCAACACCAACAATGTAGAGTTTTGCTTTTAGCCATGTTCTGAAAACTTTTTTTTTTCTCCAACAACATTGTTATGTAAGTACTGTTTCAGAAACACAATGTCTTGGCATTCAGGTTGCTCCTTTGTCGCTTTACCATTTCTTTGTCTGACTACAATTTCATAATCACAGCTAATGTGAGCCAGTTTGTTTAAGGAGTATAAAGATAAGTATAAGGAGTAAATATTCAGACATACTTTCTAATGTTTCTTTCTGAGAGAAAGACTGACACCACTCTCACACAACAAAGTCGTTACATAAATGAGAAGAAACACCAGGAGACTGTTACACTTAATGATAATTATCATTAAGTGTAAAAACCACAACCTGATTTTTTTTTTTTTTTTTGGCACAGCTGCAGTCGCAACTTTTTTGTTTTCCAATATTCATACTAGTGTGACCGAGCGGCGCAGTCTCTAAAGTTCCGCTTAACGCACGCACGGCGCACAGCGCACTACATGCGGCGCGCGCATGCACGCACGCTCAACGCATTCGAATTTTGCTCCATTCATCATTCATTTACTTCATTTCTAAATCCCCCTTTTCCGTCAATTTCCACAGAGTAACCAAGGGTTCACACTAAGTCACGCTACATCCATTTACACCTACACAAATATCTGTATATTTCATGTTCACTCACCTGTCACGGCGCACACCTTCACTCGCTGTCACAACGTACATCAATCAAACCGGGTGACTTCCTGGTCATGCATATACCAATACTGCGCGTGCTTATAGTGTCACGTGAGGACTGTTTTTGTCAGATATAATTATATTCCCATTCAAATGATTTTATTGATGGAGTGAAGATGTTGGTAACAGTTTCCAGAATCTCATAATATTTGATAGAAAAATGTCTTTAAAAAAGTCAAATTAATTTTGAATGTGAATATAACAACCAGTGGGAGGAGCTAACCCTTTAAAAGTAGCAGCATTGGCCTGAGTCAGGTGGAGAGTGTGGTGTGGTGTGATGCTGAACAGAGAACTGGAGCCTCAAGCTGAGAGTTATTGGAGAATTACATTTTGTGTTGGTATTTTGTGCATAGCCTTTTGTTTTTCCTCAGCTTGTTTTTTTTTTTTTTTTTTTTTTACATTTGTCTTTGGTACTTTTTCCTCACACTGTAAATTCTTATTTGTACCTTGGGAAGCAGGAATAAGTTTTGAAAAACATCAAGACATTCACCTCAAATAGAACCCTATGGCAACTAGGCTGTGTGCTCGACAACATCTCCTGGCTGTAGCTTTATTTTAACCAAGCGGACACGTTAGAGGTCTTCTCATCTAACACCCAGCAAGAAAGTGAAACAGCTGGTGTTCCCATGCTGTAATGCAGATCAATGCAGAACAGTAAAACAGATCAATATAAAATCTTAAGAATGTCACAATAACTTTGCTCAAAAACTCATCAATCACTAGAACATAATGGGTAACCTTGGCTGCCGTTAAAATTATTTCTATTGATACAAGTTATTTGTATGATGGATCAGAGTTAGATAAGCAGTAGCAAACCATAAATAGTCTTTGCTTGTCCTTCCTCAACACACAGTGGGGCCTCTGGAGAAGGTGATCGTCTGGTTGCGCTTTGTAAGCTGTCATGAGGAAAACATCGCTGCCGCTACTGCTGCTGCTACCGCTGCTGCTACCACTGCTGCTGTTGCTGCCTCCAGACTCCAAGCAGGGCAGGCTGCCACCAAGTTGATAAAGTGAGCCATTTTACACACAGGCAAGATTACGCTCAAGGACACAGAGACTAAAGTGGCTTCTGTTTGCATTGAACCTTTCCATGTGCTTGCATATATACTGACAGAGAGTGAAAAGCACAGGAGCATCCACTGATACTGAGAACCTTTTGAAATGATTATTTGCACAGAGATCAGGGTATCAAAGCAAAGTATTAGAGCATACAGCTCCAATAAACAGTTTACTTGCCTGTGAAAAAAGCTCAGTCATTTGCAAAGATTTTTCTTGTACAGAAAACCATCAGTTCAAAGTTGCCGAGATAACTGTTTGTAAGAGATGTATCTTTATTACAACTCTCCCTCTTGGCTTTATATCGTTGACTAGTTGGGTTTTGTTTGAAGGCAACAAGTACCTGCTGCCACATTTAAAGCTCATTAATTGATACATTATATCTTTTGCCATTACTGGGGGTATGTGTTGGACTATTTCTTGGCTATCTGATTTCACTTGTCTTTATTGAAAGCTAAGCTAACTGGTTGCTAGCTACATTGGTATATTAACCAATATCTTTATCAATCCTCCAATTCAATCCTCCTCAAGACATAAGGTAAAGCTATTAAGGTTGCATCCTAGTGAAAGATTTTGTGATACCAACCAAAAACATTCTATCATCTGCAAATAATGAAACACTAACATTGTCGCTAACATAGATAATGAATGCACAGCAAGCAAGAGCTCTTTGCCCATGAGCATTAAGTTGTCCTAAACATGACTGTCCCTCTGTGAGGAGGAGAGACTCTTGAGACAGACTAGCTTTAATAATGCTGCTGTGCAAACCAAAATCTTTTCCACTAGAGTTTTGGATAATCAGTTTCAGTTAAACTGGAATAAAATTAACTTATATTGAACAGTTCTATCTAGATATATTCAGTCGGATTAAACCAAGCAGAAGTAATTTGATTTGACAGTGATGCTATCCTCCAAATATGGTTCTCAGAAATTAATTAGTTGTTCAAACATTCTTTAGATTTGCAATCAATACATATTCAAAACATGCTGAAATTCACATCCCAGTGCTTCCTCATCAGACATGACATGCATGCATATTTTGCCAGTAGTTCAACCAATCCTAAGGGCCAACTCAGTGAGTGAAATTCCCTTCAGCACAGTGTTAACGATTATACACTGTTGTAAGACTCAACACAGCACCTTTTCTCTTCTTGGCTGGTACTTATCAGAGCAGAAAGCCTTAATTAATTCATGGCTGGCTGATGTTCTTCACAGACTGGTTGAGTTTAAATTATTGTGCATTGTTGAATATGTAAACAGCTGGCAAACAGACGTGTTTAGATAAACTGGGAATTCAATTTTAGACCCGCTGGACTTTTAAAAATGAATTAATTGCGGTGCCGGAATTTGTGTGACTGTTCATAGAAATAGAGGAAATGCAGTAGTTAAATCATGTGGTATATAGTGATATAGTAACCTTATAAACCTTAAAAAATGAACTTAATCTCTTCAAACCACAGTACACCGTAGAAAATACTGTTCATTGTTCACTGTTAATTTTGTTTTAAAATTGAGCAGAGATTTTATTCCTCCCACAAATCGGGGAATGTGTATAAAATGGCCCAAAGACATGTAGACTATTTCCATTTAATGGGATAGTGAGGTCTTGAAAGCCACTGAGCTTTGGATTTAAATATTTTATTCACTGTAACATCACGTAAGTCCAAAGATGAGCAAGAACAAGTTGATACAGAACATATGTGCGATACCATGTGGAATGAATGATGAATTTCCTTTTCCAACAACTGAGCTATACGTTACTCAGCACTCTAATTATAGAGGTTTTACTGCACCATCCTCTGAAACTATCGTACTCAGTGTCTTTAAGCATTTACCCTGTGGATTGCTGAAGCTACTGAATGCTTTCTATTCACATCTTGAATTGGATCAGTCTGGTACAAATTCCCTTGACATTACCGCAGAATTTCAAAGGAAGCCAACCCACTCTTCTTCTGCAAATTTCAAAAGCAGATATTTGAATTAGTCTGTCACTCTGCAGGTATTTCAAAATAGTGATGCCAGTTTGATTAAAAAATAAATTAAAACGCCGACTGAACCACCGAAAAGCTGAAGTCATGTAACCTTTGCAAAAACTAAAACATCAGTGGGAAGGAAATTAAATTAAGGGCTCTTGCATTCATAGACCGACATGTTGTACATTACTGTTAACACTGCTAAAGAGGTCACCTTATAATAAAATAACTCTCTGAGCGTATACCCTTTAAAAAAGGAAGATTTAGAGTTGGATGCTCTGAATGTGCTTCACTGGAAGTTCAAGACAAGGTTATTCTGAAATGTCTGTGTGAACCTTAACCTTCTTTTAAATGTGGATGTTGGAAATAATTAACAAAAACAAATTAGTACTATATACTGTAATAACCATTTGTTTTTTGATAGCAGTTTCTAGACAAATGATTTGCCCTGATTGGTGCTCATCAAGAGATCAAAATACTGATTCTTAGACCTTTGTTCAAACTAACACAATAAGATCCACCTTTGAAGCACTGCTTGTAGCTGTTTTTAAATTACTTCACAGCAAAGACCTTTGAGATGAAATATGTATGGCAACATTATTTCATCTACCCCCTGTACATCATCACTGCAGGAGAAGGACAAAATCATAACCCACTGTGGCAGAATGGGAGGATTTGATCTCTTAAGCATACATCGGTAAGCCTGGTATTTTATAAAATTTACTACCATGAGTAACTAATAGATGTGTGTAATTTAGTATGAGTGTAATAATCAAATCCTCTGCAGTGACCTTAGCATTCAGTGAAAGGAAGATGGATGTGTATCCATCAATATCATATGAGACTTCAGTTCAGAAGCTGAATTTACTTTGACATTTTACATAAACATTCGCTTTTTCAGCAGGAAATGTGATTTCTTGTTCACTTGTGTGTGAACATCCATGTTTGGAACTTTATTATGATGAATAATTAACATGGCCAGCATAACTGATCACATGATTAACAGGCAATTCTTGGTTTGGCTCATAGTGTATTTGTTACTTGTGATCTCTTAGATCATAACTCACTGCGTCCAGTCCAGTCTGTCCAGTAATACTCACTATGCAGGTCAGAGGTACAAAAAAAGTCAAAACTGTTACCCTGAGATGATTGTCGTGAACTTGAGTTAATACAGCACTAAATGTTAAGAAAGAGTTAAGAAAAATAATAATATTCGTGTTTGTTGTTGCTGTATTCTCTGAAGTATTTAGGCTGTTTGATACTGAATATTTGTGACATTGAATTAACATGATATTGCATGCTCTACTTTTGTACAAACTCCATGTGAGCCAAACTCTGTTTGTGGGGGAAAAAATGCCTCTTAGTGTCAACTATTTACTGCTGTGTCTTCTTCTGAGGATTCTTTGCATTTGATACCAAACTACCCAAAACAAGGTTTTTCAAAGTAATAGCAGTTGAAGGGGAAAATATCACAGTTTTTGTCCCTGCAGGATAAGTGTCTCTTGTGGAAACCTGTTATGTTCTGGGTAAGTGGTGGAAAACATTTTGAGGCCTTTTTAAAATTTGAGTGGATATCTCATAATTTGTTAGTTGCTCAAGGGGGATATTGCTTATTAAAGACATGAATATTTATGTGGTATATACATGTATCTATCAACAACATTCAGGTTGTTTTGGGCTTCTGGAATAATTGGATTCAGTAATGAACCTCATCAACTCCCTCTGTTCTTGACATACACAGCAGTATGCGTCCTTTCAAGATAGCAACGCCTAACTGATACATCACCTCATCATTGTCGAGAGAAAGGGGGAAAGAGAGAGAGAGACAGCGAGACGGGGATGTTTTTGAAAACTAAAAACTGTTGGTACATCTTTGTATTTTAGCGTCAACAAGCCTTAATTCTACATTTTCTTATGTCAACAATTTTCATGAAAAACACCCAAACTTGTTTTGAACCTGTGTGCACCCCACCTACCATTTTATAGCATTCAACTGCAAGCCCATTAATTCCTATTGAATATGTAGCGAACATCTTTAAAAAAAAAAAAAAAAAAGGCTAATTAGTTTCCTCAAGTACATGAGTACTGTAATTTTTGAGAAACTTTAAACAAACTGTAGTAAATAGTGCATTTGTCTAGGACTATTTTCAGCTCCAGTTTAATGTGTATTAAGAAGTATTTTATTAAGCATCGACAGAACCAAGAGACTCTTCATGGAAATGACTCAAAATAATTTATTGTCTGTGTTTAACATAATTAAGTAACATGTCAGCCAGTACAACAGTGTGTTGCACTGTTTCCATGCATTTTTATGAGTTTTCAGACAAAAATGAAGCTCTGTGGCAGCTATTTCAGGCTTTAGCCACACAGATATTGCCTGTTAGTGGGATGGGTTCATTGTTGATTTTGGTCTTTTGATGACAATAAGTAATGCCAACTTGCCAACATCTGCTGACACATGAACATGTTCAACAAAAGGAAAACAGAAAAACAAAGCCGATCTTCCTGTGTATACATGACCTCAGCCTTCAGAGTATGATTTAGTGACTGTGCTGAGACGTGCTCCTTACTCTCGAGGAATGGTTACAAAGACGACAAAAAAAAATATTCAGGGCTGCAAAGAGTCGAGGGAAAAAGGGTAGTGTTAAGGCTACATTTCAGGTGCAATGGGAAGAAAGGAGATTTGTACAGTCAACCAGAGAGGCGAAATACACTGACTGACAGTGATGGTAAAGTGAAACAGGAGCTCAGAGAGAGTTCAAGGTGTGAGAGTCTGTACACTGCAAACTCGCTCAAGTTACCTAGAAATAGTCTGTTAATGTTCGTCAGGCTAGTTTTCATCATTCATTAAAAAGTCACTGAGAGTTTTATGATGACAATGATGATGATGATGATGATGATTGGGTTGCAGTAAAAGCAACAAAACCATTCATCGAACCTAAGTGTGTCGTTTTCGGGCGCTGTAAAATACTGAAAATATTCTGCAGATGAGTGTGAGAAAATGTGTAAATATTTCTATAAATGGCTTTTTTTTACTTTCAGTCATTTTTAGAATTATATCGGCATCACACAGATGCAATACAAGTTATTTTTATCGTTCTCGCAGAATCGCTGGTGATTAAATGAACCCTCCTCCAGGTATGAGACAGTGCATCAACAAAAAAGAAAAAAAAACTTTAAATAGCAAGGTCATCTAGAGATGATTCTGGAGGAAAGTACCCAGCAAAGCAGTGTCACAAAGATGGATGTGGTTCATTTACTATTCAGTCAGGTCCATTTAAAATGCTATATCATAGAGAATACTTTTTCATTAGTAATACAGACATTAAAATTAGAGCAGGTTCAGGTGACCTGTACTGCTAAGTGAACTGTAGAATGCATTTAAGTAATAATCCATTTCCTGTGCTATATAATTAATTACTTGATTATTTATAACCATAAGCATCCCACACATATATCTGGGTAATGCTGTTTGTGACAGAAGATTGCAGCTTTTTCAAGATACTGAGCCTGACAACTGCTTTAAATGCAGATAAATTATACACCTTAAATGAAGCTCTGCGTAGGGGTGTTTTATTAAATTGCAAAAGTGATACAAATGTGCATAATCACAAATGCAAAATGTGCTAGAGAAGGAGTTATATATATATATATATATATATATATATATATATATATATATATATATATGTGTGTGTGTGTGTGTGTGTGTGTGTGTGTGTGTGTGTGTGTGTGTGTGTGTGTGTGCTTGAGTGATTCATTGACAAAAATATACGAATTTAGCCCTGACTTAGGTCTCTTTTGTTTATTTTCGTCATATAACTAGGGTTATTTAAAAGACTGCATGGAGATGAAAAAAATTGTCTTGATTATAGATGTAAAACTTCAATACAATAACATTAGCAACACTACGCAAAATAGGTGGCTTATGGTGAAGAATAACTAAGTACATGTACTTCACTGTTTCCAGGATGTAGCTTTTTACTTTTATCCCAGTACATCTCAGAGGGAAGTGTGCTTTCTTCCCAACGACATTTGTTTGACATCTATAATTTATAAAAAGCACTATTAAAAATTAAACTAGTGTTTTCCAACTTCCAATTCCTCATGAAATAAAGCTGTATGCAGTCAGCAGTATGCATTATCACATTTCAGATGGTTTTGATATTAGCAGTCCAACACCTAAAGGGATGAAATTATCCAATATTTTACCAAAAAGAGACACAAATTGTACTGCAAAATGAGTACTTTTACTTTGCTGATAATATTTTCCTATTACATTTGGTAGGAATTTGAATGCATCATATAGTAAATGATGTCAATCCTTGCCTCCACCCCTGGCTTACATAAAAAGTGACATAACACCAATAAAGCTCAGAAAAAATCAAATTAAGTTAAACATCTTGCAAAACAAATGGCAACCATCATATCAGATGATGGGATATGAGGAACTGTAAAATTGTCCCTAAGGCACACTGCAACAGCATTGTAGCTATTTCCTGGCCGACACATCATCTATGAAACTCAAAATGTGAAATTAGGTTAAATTTGGCTGCCATGGGCCGAATGCTTACCGCCACACAAACAACACGTCGTGCACTCTGCAAAACCTTCAAACTAGGGCACATAAAGCACAACTTTCTGGTGTTGAACATCTCCTTTTACCACAGGACAATCGCACCTCGGTACATTGTAACACTGTATGCATATCATGAGTGAAATGGTTGTGATTTCTATCCAGCAGTGATCCCTTCTTCAAAAGCTGACACCTCTGGTTTAATCCGGCTACATCAACATCTCAGTGCAAAAAAAAAAAAAAAAGGACCTTGAAACTACCCATGTTGCCTTATAGTTGTGTGCAGCCTCTCAATCAAACGCAACGGCTTTTGCATTCAGGTCTCAGTATACGAATAATCAAAGATCCCAAAGGACAGGCGGGGTCAGTGCAAACCCAGGCAAAGGCAGGGAAAATAAAAGTTATGGAAATGTGGCCAAGTTCTGAGAATGACATCCTTATGGAATTCAGTGCAGGATTGCCTCAACTAGAACCCACACGGACACGAAGGAATCTCTGTTTCTCTGTCCAAGTGATCAAAAAGGAATATCTCTTCGCATGCAAGCTTAATCCACAAACACAGCATAGAACTAATTGCTACAGTGGCTTGCTTCAGTAGAGACTCAACATCTTTCTGTTTGTCAGTACAGCAGTGAAATCTTTTGCCTCCCTGGGGTCATTCATCAAAGCCACATTGAGGCGATGGACATGAAATCTTTAGCTTGCAGATAAAACAGGGACGTGATTTAATATATTTTTCCTCTTTTAGATGTATAATAACATACGCTCTCGCATCGCAGTATCCCTGTGCCTATGTTATTGCTCAATTACATTTAACAAAATCTTGAGGAAATTCTTTACTCTCTCATATTATTATTATTTTTATTTTATTTATTTATTTATTTATTTTTTGGTAAAGCTGATCTGCACACATTTAAAAGAGAATCTTGCTGGCTCAAGAGAGAAAGGAGAGACCAGAGGAAAAAAAAAGTAGGAGGTATGCCTTTAGGGAAGAGAGCAAGATCAACTGTGTTTTACCTTTAGTAGCATTTACATAACAATAGTGATGATTCAGGGCTGGGTATTTTAAAGCTGGGTGAGGTAGGGAAGTACTGCCTGGTGTTAATATTGTGACATCTAGTGGCAACTACTGACGGACAAAGATGGAAACTTTTGTCACTTCTGATTTAGCAGGAGACGTCTGGCCGTGAATACAAAAAGCAATGGACATCCATATAGGATCTGCTAATTAAGTGGTATTAAAAATATGTATATTTTGTTTCATATTTTGCAGTGTGAGTGTGTGTATGTGAGAGAGTTAGAAATTGGGGGTTATTTGTTAGAGATTAGCCGTGTGAAGGATAACTGGATTATTGCTGTCTTTGAATGGCCATCAAATTAACCATCCTCTAAACAAATTAAGAGGAAATTTCTGTCTATACACCTCCACCTGATGGAGCCCATATAATCTACACTAACTTAATAATTAGGCAATTAGCACTCCCTCAGGCTATAACATGTTTTACGACCGCATACAGTTTAGTTGTTGTGTATTTTATGTGACCGTTAATTATTTGTTCACCCTTTCTGGGCACAAATGGACTTAAACACAACAGCTCATTTGCAGAGGGTAGTGAAGAGTAAAAAAAAATAGACAAGATCCTCCAGGGATCATTTTTATGAGAGCACCACCATTATTCACAATTCTTTAAAGGGCTTAAAGGATGCCAGTTCCCAAAGGAAATTCTCATGGAGATATTTTGTTTTAATCACAAAAGCTTGCAGTTAAAATTTATGAGGGAAGAAAAATGAATAATTAACACTTAAATGCACTGACGGGCCTGTGTTACAGCCTCATAATCTCCTCTTCTCCTGGCATTTACCCAGATTTATGGAGGCATTTCTGTTCTTTGCCACTGCCAGACAGTGATGTTACACCAGACCTACTTCAAGTCAGATTTAAAGTGTTCGCACAGTTCAGCCTCTCCGCTCTGTGCTGTCTGCTTTTATTCAGATGGTGATATCTAGAAGATCTATAGCTTTGACACTCATTTTAAAGAAATTGTCAGAGTCTGGGAAATACATCGAGTTAGACGAGGGGATCAGGAGTTTGCGGTAAATCGTTCACGTATTCTCTTTTAACAAAACACATATGCTGACAGTCAGCAAATCTTCAGGTGTATGTGTGATGTGGGCTCCAATCTGCCCCTGTAACTGGTTTAAACACAATCTGCTGTGTGTTGGTTTGTTTCATCACCTTTCAGTCAAAATGCAAATCAGAGACTGTGGTGTTGATTAATTAGAATTCCCTTTGCACTCAACTCTTCACTTCTCAAATTCCCGATGCCGAGCTCGAACTGTCTTATCTACGTGTAAAAAAATAAGGTAAGGTAGGTGTTAGGACAAGCAAACAAACCTGAATTTGATCAGTTGATGCATATGTTGTTTGATGTCGCATATTCCTCCGTGAGACTAATGGAGAAAAACCCAGTAGCAGATGGTGCAATTGGCCTCGCTCAAACATCCCAGCCAATGGTAATCATTTTCTCTTTCCTTTCTGCATTTCTCTAATCTTCTCCTTTTTTTTTTTTGGCAAAAACTCATAGGTTGCCATTTTTTAAATCTGGCGCTGCTATCAGGCAGATCATAGCAACACAAATCAGGACCAATGAAAAGTGTATTGTCTGTTTGGTTGGTAGAACATGACATGACAGATCATCTGAGTGGAGATAGCAGGAGGTTTTTCTTCTATCCCATACAAATCACCCAGTCTTAATAGTCTAACATGCAATATTTCTCTCCCATAGATTTGAACTGAATGGATTCTCAGTAATACAGAAGAAAGAACGTCCCATTCAATGCAGAACACATCTTTTAGTTTCCAATTTTCCAACCAATACCCAGCAGCTGCTTAGAATGGAAATAGAGGGAAATAGCTAGCATGGCCCAATCTGAGGATAACAACAGCAGATATTGATCACTGTGCCTCTAAAGCTCAGTAATTATCACTTTTATTTGTCATTTACTACGCTAAGTGACTCTTGGCGCTAACTGCCTATTAAATAGACAGACATGAGAGTGGTACCAGATGATTGTCTCCTGCAATTTAAATATCAAACTTCATACCTTTCTTAAGGCATGGGGCTGGGACAGGGAGGCAGTTTTGTTAGCTTAGAAAAAAAAAAAAACTGAAATCAACTTAGCTAGCCAAGGATTAGGAGTAAGTAGTACATTAGTTAGTTGTAAAGTAGTTTGGAGATATATCCAAATTTTAAAAATCCACCTAGCAAATCATCTAAGGTCTAAGTTGAACAAAATTGTTCTCGTTAGTTTCTTGTTTGATTCTAAAACTTCTGTGCTCATGCACAGGGTTATTATATACTGAGATAAGCTAAGCTAATTGTGTCTGAGCCTCCGTTCCCTAATTATTGCACAGAAATTAGCTTGATATCAAACTTCTTATGTAACTTATGTCAAACAACATATAAGAATATATCTCAAAATTCTTTTTATGGTATTTCCCATAATCAGGTGCATATAGGAACAGCTTGCATAAGTATCTCAAATCCTCTTTGGGTACAAATCCTAGCCACCAGCAGCAACTAAACTGTGAAACTGAAAAGTGACATCTAACATCATACCGAATAACCAACACAGTTTACTTAAGCTGCCACTAAGGCACAGAATATGTACACCTAACTGATATGACTGACTAAGACTTGAGAAAAGAAACACCTGTCTTCATGGCCGAGCCAGCCAGCAAACACAGCTCTTTCACAGCAACCCAGTGCCAGTTCCTGTCTTTCATAGCCTCCTCCAATGGAACAGACTGCAGGAGCACCTTGTATCTCCTATTTTTTTGTCTCTAACATACATAGACATGTAAGCACTCAAAAGCCACGGGAATCGTGGCTCTGAAGTATTACTCTACCCTTGAGCTTGCCAATCACACTTGTACATGAAGTTGTAAACACAGTGTTACATCCATTAAATAATTGTGTGTTTGCCAGGAGGGACATCATTAAATCAGCTCAGCGATGACTACAGATCAGAGATGAGATCAGTGTTCTGCTGAATGTCGTCGATGTGACACTTCAGCTATCTTAAAATCTGTGGGCCAAAACAAGTCAAATCAGGGTTGTCCTAGAAAAACTGTGTGCTTCATTGGGAACCATGACTGATATTCCCTCATGTCCATCATGTTTGTAATTAAGAGACCGACAGCAATGAGGGAAAAAAAGGTGCCAAGCAGTCTCATTGTGTGCTCAGTGTTCTGTACTAATGAAGCGACTGCTCCGATGCTAACCTTTCTACAAATTAGGCCAGACTTTCTAATTAATATCCTGAAAAATAACAAGGAAAAATGGGGACAGTTAATACAATGTTAGTCTCACCTCTCTTGCTTTTAGTGAGGGCAGAGACAGGGGCAAAGACATGAAAGAAGAGCTATAGCGTTCCATCTGTATGGAGGTCAATTTGGGTCTAAATATTTTGCTAATATGGGCCTAAGTAACTTGTCCTTTAATTTGAGTGTGTTTGTCATAGCCTTTAGCACATTAGAATGTGTACAAAAAGCCAATTAAGACAAGATGGAACAAGTGAAAGCAGTGTATGCCCCTTCTTCCACTTTGTCCCAGAGTTACATTGTAATAAAAAAAAAAAAGTATCAGCTTTTACTTTGTACATCCTGATGTGTGCTTTTTATGATATATTTGTCACAATTTTTTGTTGATATGTCATTATATTCCTTACTTTTAAAATGATTTTAATTTGGAATAGGACAAAGTGACAGATTGAGGGTGTAATGTTTAGACAAAGTATTCACAGTGGATACCTCTTGAGGCAGGTGATGTACTGTAGAGTTGGTGGCTTGGAGGGAGCTGCCACTGAGTGAGTGTCTCAGGGAAGTAAGATCTTCCTTTTGCCCTGTCAATGAGACCTGACACCTGCTGTCTGCAGGGGAACGCTGCACAGACCAACTAAGGACAGAACGAAGGGACTCAGAGCAGCAGGGAGAGATGAGAAAAGATGTGAATACCCAACAACGTTCCTAAATTAGCTTTATTTTTATATTTTAAATGTGATGTGCAGATTTAGAATCTGAGATTATATGTAAGTCTACATCAAAACTGTGAGTTACACGTTGAACCAATTTGCTTGTTTTACAAGCAAATGTTAATCAAACAGTAAATGGTAGAGAAAGACCTTGGTAAACCAAAACCATGAAGTAAATAACAATGTCGGGTCCTGTTTTCTTGCTAGAATTACGTTTCACTATCTACTCCAGCATCTCCAGTGAAAAGAACAGCAGTATTTCTTTTATACAGTATGTTTCCTGCTGCCATCTCAGAGAGCAGTGGGAAATATAGTGGAAGTTTTGAAATGGTCACAGTTGAGTTGTCAGCGCAATCTAGTTTACAAAGAACTTTCTCCTGTATCGACAGAATTTTCATTACATCAAGATTCTGTCGCCACTTTATGCTTTTAGATGCTTAAGAGCAGAATCTGGCTTCTGCGGCGAAATCAGGACTGAGTGGGTAAAGTCACTTTGCTACCTCTGCACCCCTACTTATCAGAGAGGAAAATTACCATGTGAAAAATGCAACAGCAGCCTAAAACTCTGCAAGATAATACGGAGCAACATCCATCACCTTCACTTTCTCTCCACAAATCTCTCTGTTGCTTTGACAGACAAAGAGTGCAGTGGTCACAGCAAAGACAAGGGACAACATTACTGCTTCCCCTGTTTCTTTTGTATTTTTCATTTTTACTTCCTCCTCTGTATTTAAGAATTCAGAACAAAATGCTTCCCATAGCAATGTATAAAGAGACTAAGCAGTGTAATATAAATGGAAATCTAAAGCAATAAAAACATCAACAGTAAAGTGCTACAGCAGTTCTAATAAAATATATTCCTCTATAAAGTTACCACTACCTTTGAATACAAGAATGAAATTATTTTCATGCTTTCATGAGTTTCTGGAGGGGTAAAAGAATTTATGTAATGTGCTGATTAACTATGCTTACTAACTACGTTTTTTAAAAACTGTTGACAGGTGTTTTCTGTGATTCCTTTTCAGCACAGCACAAGAGAGCAACAATCATACTAACTACCAATCAATAAAATTCCCCTTGCAGTCGAATAATAATAATAATAATAATAATAAGACTTAAACTGTGTGCTTTTGGTCAGAACGTATTTCTTATGTGTGTTTGTTTTGTTTTTTTCTCAGCTGATCTTAAGTATACTTGGAAAGAAAAGGTTGGCTGGTGGTAAAAGCATGCATTACGGTCTCTGCGTCCTCCTGTGAAAGAAATGGCTGCACTCTAGTAAATATTCCTGAGATTTTGAAAGCAGATTTAATGGTATTTCATATGTTATGCACAGAGCTTAAATCAAAGTAACAAAAAAAAACATCCCAAGATTCTAGTTTGGAGTTGATACTGGCAAGAGATTTAAAGTGAATGGACAGGCTGCACATGGCCTGACAGTCAGCAGTGCTAATCAGAGTTGATTCAGAAATACAGAAGTACACGTGTCATCTGCAAAGTTATGACAAATGAACTCACAATAATTTGTCAATAGCAGCACATCGAAGCTGAATAACACAGGTACTGGATTGGAGCTTTAGGGGGGAAAAAATCTCTAATCTCTTCTAGGTTAGGCAAAGAATGGACTCCAATTATGACAACACCTCAACCACCAACACATCTGCCACAGCTCTGTTGTTTGATGGAATAACAGAGCTGCTCTGTTGTTTGATGGAAGGTATAAGGTGGTCAATTTCAAAGAGGAATCAACTAGATTTTAACGATGAATCAAGTAGAGTCATTTGGGAATACATTTGCCAAAACAAATACAGTATGTAACATACTTCAACATTAGTAATGGGCAAATAAACACATTCTAATTCCTCAAATATTTTTTGATATGATTTTAAATGTCAGTTTGTTTGTCTTTAGAATCCTGCTGTCTTGCAGTTTTTCATTTTCTTCTTTTATGGAAATTACTGCATTTGGACCTGACTTGGATTTTGTGTACTGCAGGTCAGGCACGCTGCCCTGGGCCGTCAGTGCAGCCAGACTACTTTCCCATAAATCTATAGAGAAAGATTGCTGCCTGATAGAAAATGATATTTCTTATACTTCTCACAGTTATCAATTTTTCCTTTCTCCCACCTTACTCTATTATCTTTTTCCCCCGAAGAACCGGGGCTCTGTAAATATTAAAAGACTTTGCAAGAGAAATCCATTGCTTTATATCCACAGCACCAGGCAGCAGTGCAAATAATATGTACATGTTCTCAAAACTATTACCAACCCTCTCATCACATTGTTTGGCTTTGGTGACCTAGTCAACCTTTCTACAGCTTTCCAGACACAAAAACTTAGTCATTCTGTATGTTATCAGTTAGCCTGTAAGATCATTTGGAGCTCAGTTCTGGTAATTTGTCCCCCCTAAATAGTGTCGTTTTTGACCTACAAGGCTCTTGCTGTTAGTCTGGTGATAAGGCCATAGCAAACTAGGCCATGAGTGTAGTGACTCAAACTTATAATTTCCTCAGTAAAAATACAGGATTTTTTTTCTTCGGACATTACAGAATTCGGTCACCAGGCTTTTAATGAATTCAAAGAGACAAGATTATGCTGTCCTTGTTCCTTTCTTTCTTCAGTAGTTATAAGTCAGTTACAGAGTTGATTGTATGACTTTACCCATATATTTAAAACACTGTGTTGGCTGACTTTGGTCTGTATTGCAGATTCACTTGTGAACTCTATGGAGTAAAGAATTTCTGACACATTTTCTGTGTTTATCTTTCCTTTTAAGCCTTAATTGAGATTATATATTTATATCCTATCATATTTCATAGTGCATGAGTCTGCTTGTCAAATTCTAGTTGTCAAATCTTCATAAATGTGGTTCATCAATGACACCAAGTACAAAGACAAGAGGAAATTATTGTATAGTACAAAGGGACATACAGAAGAGTACAGTGCACAGACTGAAAAGAGTCATGTGCTGTACCAGGTGAAGTTCATGCAAACAAATACCACTCAGGGAATATTATTATGCACAGAAATAAATAGGGCATGAACATTACAAACACCTCTGCTGAATGTCAAGGACATGTCAGATGTTTGTTGGAGGGTGGTGTGTCTCTGCAAGAACAATTCAAACATTAATCATAACAATGACAATACACAGCATCGGAACATATTCTGCATAAGTCAGGATCTTAACAATAAATCTTATTTTATTTTATTTTGAATGCATTTTAAAACTTCATATGAATGAACATATTTTTCTGTGCAGAAATATTTGCTACAGTGTTTGTACCTTTAAGTACCTTTAAGTCTTAAATCTTATTATTTTTTTTATTTTATTTTTTGGCTTTGGTGATAAGAAGTCACAAATTTTCCACCCATTGCTGGCAAACTGTGCTGTATTGCAAATAGAAGGATACTTATCACAGACAGCTGATTGTTATTTGTGTTGTGTTGTTGCATTTGTGCCCACAAAAATATTCTCGCCTTTAATATAATAAAACTCATCATGTGCTCTTCTTTGTGGTAGAAAAATATGCCAGAGGAGACAGAGGCATTGTTAGGATTTTTTCTCTTTTTTTTTTTTTTTTTTTTTGAAACACTGAAGGCACAAATCTTCAGATGTTCACCAACATAACTGTACCATTTTCATGTCGTTTCAGAGTAAAATGAATATAAGATGTGAGACTCTGTGAGAAGTAAGGTCTTTCTATTTTCTTTCTATGTATTTCCCAAGGACTCTGTCCCATAGTGCACTTTGTGCATTGTGCATAGGAATGGTACAATGTGACCACTCTCATGTGTTCTGCTTTCATGAGAATGATAGTTGAACAATCTATCATTTTATATATATATATATATATATATATATATATATATATATACACACACACACACACACAGTACTGTGTGAAGCGGTAGCAGTTCTGTAAAGACCATACATATTTATCTGTCACTTTATTTATGCAGATATAATAGGAAAATACAGGCAATTTGTACAAAGTATTTAAGAACACATAGAATGTACTAATGATTCTGGATTCAGACTCTGGCCAGTGCCAGATTTGTTGCCCCAGCAGTATTTCAGTGACCCAACAATCACAAGGAATAAGCTGATAACAAAGTCATTGTTCCACATCCAGATCACTGATAGACATGCCTAGCCTGCCAGAAACTCTTGGCAGATCCAGATGGGACAGAGGTCTCGGGATCATCTGCTGACTTCACTTTGGCTCACCCAAAAGAGATGCTGCAGTGACAAGCATGCCTCATCAGGACTCTTTGGATATCATCCTTTGGCCATTGGCTTTTACCATTTTGACCAAGGTGAGATCAGCAGCTGATGTCGAAACCCCTGTCCCATCTGGATCTGCCAGCAGCTTATGGCAGGTTAGACATGTCTATCAGTGATCTGAGTGTGGAACAGTGACTCAGCAAACAACTTACCCCTTGTGGTTGTTGGTCACTGAAGCACTGCTGGGGGTGACTAGAGTCTGAATCCACAATTATTAGTACATTTTATGAGTTCTTAAATACTTTGTACACATTTCCTGTATTTTCTTATTATATCTGCATAAAGAAAGTGAGAGATAAATATATATGGTCTTTAAAGCACTGTTAAAACAAAACATGTGGTGTGCCTATAACTTTTATACAGTACTGTATATATTATTTTGTTGGTGTTTTTAATTGTTACTTTGAAAAAGTTAGATCATGAAAACTGTCACGTTCCTATAAGTAAAGTTGATTTGCTTCATTGGGTTGAATGTGGAATGGAAGATTGGCTTAATGAATGACCTTATGTCCAGGTCATGAGAAATCAAAGTCGTCCATAAATTTCAACCTGCTGCCGCCATGATTCATGTTGATGACATTGGGTCACATGTCAGTGCTAATACATTTGGTTAAGTTTCTTAATGAACTCACTGAACGAATTAACCCTGCAAATTAGCATTGATGAATAATCCATCAGTCATGTGGACTTGAGTGACTGGAGGTTTAAAATACACACAAAACACAGTGGAAACCGGTCACCTGTGTAGACATTGCAGGCATTAGAGCATATGTGAAGTTAACACATCTAGAAAAATACACACATAGAATTGGTGTCCTCTTGTGGCAAAACAAACAGTTACTTAAATAGCAGACATTAATCACAGTTACGTTCCCACAGAGAGACCAAGCAAACTGGCCCTGCTCTCCAGTGGTTATACTGCGCACCTTGAGGGAACTATTCTTTGCTGTTTCCAGATGCTTAGTTCTGCTCCATTTCACCTCTCTCCAAGTTTTTGATCAAGCCTTGACTTTATCATACTCTAGTGCATGATTTCTGCAGAACCATGAAAAGTGTAACTCTCAGTAATGCATTCAGAAAATATTTTTCACTAAATTAGAGCCATTAACTATGGCTATTATTTCATACACGGGAGAAGACATCAGCTCCTTCATGGGGGAGAGAGAGAGAAGGTGCAGATAGCTAGTTCCTATTTCAGCAAAGACAGAATGGTTCAGATACTATCCAGCTTTCTCTATTGTGTCTCTGATTGCATTTGACATGTGGCAAGTGACAAAAGTATGGATTGCCTGGTTGCATACGCAATTTCTCTGTAGCCTGTAATTGCACTATATTGATGCAAGAGAAGGGGGATTTCATTTCATATCTTACAATTCCACAGTTGGCTGACTAAAATGGGGCACTCTGCTCTTTGTGAGCCATGACATTCTCATTCTGTAGAACAGCCTGCCCTGCTTTGTGTATGCATGGCAAAGGCTGCATTTAGCATTGTGTGGTGAAGATGATGCACGATAGCATTCTTGATTAGGTACTGCGTGTGGCTTTATACTTGAAGCACTGATGGAAACTGAACTCACTGTTCGTCCTAGAAAGGAATCCCTCATATAAAAATAAATAAATAAATACATCAGTAGTTGTAGCTTTACAGTACAGTAACATCTGTTAACAACTGCTCCCCGGCTACAAGACAAAAGATCAGATGAAATTTTGGAAAATTGACAGGCACTTTAAACTGCGGTACACACAGAACTAGTGGGTCAAAACACTGTGGAAATCCAGGAACTACATGATGGGACTCAAACATCACATCTAATCAATTATTTACACCTGCCTGAAAGTGCATTGTAAATCTGACGGAATGATGAACACGTTTAATTGTACAGCCCATTATTTACAGCCTGTGGTTTAAAATGGTACTTTAATTGACACGTTGTTGGAGACACTTGAAAGCACTTTCACACAACCTTTTTTTTTCCTCTTCACACCTTTTAAATGTCTTTTGCTTTAATTCAAATGTTGCTTGTTAAACAGCAACAGCTCTCCAGCTGCGTTAATGGACACCGCTTTCCACACAATGACGTGGTGATTACTACTGTCATGTTACCTTTGGTATATGTCAGCTGGGAGTTTCACTAGTAAATAAGGAAATGAAACCTCTGTGCACTTTATCACCATGAATCTCATTGCATATCAAAATTATTGTAACTTTTAGTGTTGAAATATGTCACTGTTTGTCTGTGACACAAAACAGGGGGTAAAGACCGGATTCCATCAAACATTGTCAGGCACTCTGCGGCAAAGAGAGGAAAGGAAGTTGGGAGAGTAAAGTTTGACGATGCCCCCCCACTTTTGAATGTGAGTGTTTTGCATATTTTCAGAACACTTAATTGTATAGCTACCATAAAGTGGTGCGATAGCGACGATTGCCCTGAGCTGTGAGCGCCACATGCGATCAGCAGTCATAGCGAGCAGCTGCTGTAAGCCATATGGCCCTTTGAGCTGTGGAGAGAGAATCCCCGAGTCCTCATTAAACAGCTCATGGACCATTGGCCCAAAGACTTGACTGCTTCTCTGATGGTCTGCATTATCCCTGATATATTCCTGCAAAGTGGCTGCTACAGTGCAGCCCAATTTTAAGTAAATGGCTGAGACTATTTTATTTTTCTTGTGTGGTTGCTGTTTAAGTAAATCTGCAAATTCTGCTGCATAGTAATCCATATGTGGAAGGCTTCAGTCAGTCAACCACACACTGTATCCTCACATGAATGTTTACCCGAAGCCTGGGTGGCTTGGTGGGTGGATACTCAGTTGTGCTTGACTGGACTGAAAAACAACACAGCCTCAGCTGTGAGATCGTGAAAATAAAGTTGCTGATAAACAAAGAAGTTAGGCTAAATAAAATTTGACTTGCTTTTCCCTGCATTCTACTTCACTAGGGAGGCTTAAGTGTAAGTAAAACCATGCAGGGTCATTTATCACAAACTTGTGTTTTTGCCCTTTTGCATTCACAGTTTAATTTACAAAGTAAAATCTCTGTAAACAGTCTTCCTCCTGTTCAGCCACCAACACCCACACAAGAGAAGTGTTGAGGAGATGAGATGCAGTGAGAGCTTACCAGGAATATTTTGCCCCAGGTTTCACCTCTCAGGCCACAGGTTGCACCAACTGCCTCCTGAGATCTGGAGACTTACAGATTTATTATTCAGATGAAACTGGACATAAAGCAAGTAGTACTGAGACCAAAATGTGTTGCTCACCTGAAATCAATCCTATGACCTTGCGCCATACTGTCTATAATGTGTAACTGTGCCCAAGATTATATATTTAAAACCTAAGTTTGAAACTCTTCTGTGAGTGTTTAGTATCATCATGTTGTCTCATCATTGTCATCTACTGACTGATGTCTGAGTGAGATGTCACTGACTGAAAGTTTGACAATCACAGTGAAACTATTCCAGCTCAGTTTTCACTATAAGCATCTGTGCAGATATTGGACCAGACTTGGTAAATGAAAATGCAAAAATAATACCAAAACCAAAAAAAAGAGACATTAATTTGAACAATAACAGCTAAATTTACCTTAATTTGTGGAGAATGAATTGTTACAAAACAATCTCTGAGCCCAATCTTCAGTTTCTTCCATTTAGTTTGAGTCTAATTTATATTTTTGTGTCCTTGGAGCAACATTGGGCAATTGCCTTTCTCTTCCTCAGTGTTCTGCACAGACAAGATTTATCAGGGACTCATTGATATTCAGCAGCATGTTGACCACTGAAGTGACTACACATAACAATGAGTGCAATTAAGGTTCCATGTTTTCAGTAATCAAACTGAATGCTCACTGAAAGTGTTGCATTCTCTCTTGAATGTTGAGGACTTGTTGACCAGACATTTCGACAAGAGCGTAAGTATTAAGCAGCTCTGAAGCAAATGAATGAACCAGTCAAAGCTACTTAAAACTGAGTTTGTAATGGGTAAACCATCAATATTAGCAAGTAATTATGAATTCATGTGTCAATTTATGATATGCTGTACACTACAGTACACTGTAGTTTAGACTACAGTGACTACAGACTTTACATTTTGAGGAGGACAGGCCATACCTGCAAGTCTTTTAACTTTCCACAACTTTCAAATACCTATTTGGGCTGCTCATTCAACCAAAGCAATATGAGATTATAGCTAATGCAAACTATTAATGATCATTACTGCTATTGATTAGCCATTATTCATAGCAGTGCAGTGCGGCTCTTGATAAATTGAATGAATTATGTAATGGCCACAAAGGGTAAATTTTTCACTATACAACAAATGAGAATGAAAAATTTGTTGAATTAGCCACATTTAGTCAAAGATTGAAATATAAGGGTAGGATTTTTAGATTTAATGAAACACATTCATCATTTCAGAATGTCAGATAGATAATAACTGGTACGACATGTTTATTTGATATAATTTGACACTTAAATGCCTCGTCAAACCGATGTACTGGGATGATCTGTCCTGGGATTATCTATAGGGGTTTATTTCTAGACTGACTCATAATATATGTGTTACAAAATGTACCACCAACACATAATGTAATCCCTATCTTTTACCCAGAATACACACACCAAAAACATAGCACATTATGTAATGAATAACTGGCGAATACACAGAATTTAAGACTATTGTTTATAGGCATTTTCATCAGTACAGAAAAAAACAAAATCAGAGTTTTCAACTAAAGCAGCAAATTAACTAAATGCACCCACTATCAAGAGAACAATCAGCCAATCGGTATCAACATAACTATCATTATTGAATTTTGTTGTTTCAACTCTGTATTTACACTTTAATGACATAATTAGTGCTTTATTATCTAATTACTGCTAATTATCTAATCAAGTGAGAAAACAACTGCCTTGAGAATAGAATCTGTAACAGACACAGGCAGTTTCACCCCCAACATGCTGTCAATGACTGTGGTTGTTTTATAATCCTTGATGTCAAACTTTGCAAGGCACACTTATATGTCAGCCTTGTCTATTAACAGCATGTCTATGGAAATATTACTGCAAAGGTCACTGCCTCCAGGAACAGCGAGACAGTGGGGCGAGAAATGTGCGTGAAATAGCTGTGGCTAGTTGCATTGCTGGCAGAGCTCTTCGCCTTGCTTGCCATTTAAAAGCCAGCGAGCACGGCTGATAATCCCTGTCAAAAGAGTGGGTCTGATCCCCGAGCTTCAGCCGCTATTGATTCCCTGTTTTATTGTTCTTTGATTTCCATTTTAGTTATTTAACAAGCAGATGATGGATTGGTGACCTTCAGCTCTGCCCTGTCTGGCTTCATTCCCATTCCCTAAACTCGTGTTTGTGTGTCCTGACTATGACTATCGTTTACTTACCACCATCCTCTTTTTTTATTCTCAGCAGTGATTTGAATTTGTCTGTTTTTCTCTTTACAGAACTGATTTCCAAAGTAAACTTTGCTACCTTCCTCATAAAAGTACCGCATGTGTCCTGCTGAAAAGCATTGCGCGTTGTACAGCTTCCACAGCTCAGTGTGAATAGCAGAAATGAAATGAAGGTGATAAGAGATGTTTCATGCACCAGCAGTCTCTAGTATGATAGTGAGCTCAGGGCTGCAGGGCCTAATCCATTGGATTTTAGGAGCGTGATGGAGAAGATTAGAGAGAAAACTGCCTCTTTTTTTCCCCTTAAGTCTTCCACATGCTTGTTATTCTTCTCTTGTTTTCTCTGAGCTCTATTGTGATGTCAGAAAGACTGATTTGCTTTAATAAAAAAGGAGCTGGCATGGAGGCTGCTGCGAAGCACCTGAACAAAAAACAGTAATAAAAGTCATGCTTTTGAAGAAATGTTTTGGTATTCTACATCAACCACATGAAAATCCTTTTTAAAAAGGTGATTACCACACATACAACACACGGTACTGCACAGTCAGGATGTTACAGACAGTAATTAGTCGTAATCTGACTGATTATGTTTGATTCTTATTCATGTTTACACAGAAAGAGGCAGTAGAGAGAATTATGCATAAGACTTCATTTGAAAGACAACTAATAACACAGCCGAGCACATGTTTCCCAACACATGTATGGCATATTCATTAAAAAGGCTTTATGATTTATTCAAGCTGTCATTTCAAAATAACCCCCCTCCCTCCTGTAGAAGGCTTTGATTTCTCTGAAGTAAAGGTATTCTTTTGGGGTTGGGGTTGGCAGAATGAAACTGAAAGCTACAGGTAAAAAATATTATGGGATCAGTTTGATGGGCATTTAGTGTGATGGCATGTGTGTATCAGCTCAGATACATTTCACCTGTTGCCTTCAACAGAGCCTGTAGCACTGCAGATACAGAATATCACATATTAAATGAAGAAAAATGTAAATGTACCTCTGACAACCCCTGAGAATTTTGACATACTGTTGCCACATGTGTCACGTTTTCTGCTGAAACTCCACATTATCCAACTGACACCCAGATAGACTTAGCCTGCAGACACTGGTATAATTTGGTTGCCAGCACTGCATCAGGTTGCCACATTTTTTTACCATCAAAATGAAAACATCTAATAATTCTTTGGATGTCTCCACCCTTAGCCTCTCTTGTCAAAATCCTGCTGCTGTACACCTCATTGCCTCCCTGTGGGAGCAGCAGCAGGGTAGTCTCTGTCACATTTGATTATGCCCTTGAAGGCAAAGAGCAACAACATAATAACCTTATCAGTAACAGATGATTGAGATCTTCAAAGAGCCTGTTCTGCCTCGGCGCGTGTTCATCTGACTGGCCAGGGACGAAGGCTGATCAAAGGCCTCCTGAACATGGTGGCTCAGCAGCGCCGTCTCTCATCGTCAACAGTTTTTAACCAGTCAGTTACTGACACTGACAGGTGTCAGTAGCTGACTGGGTGGTGTATTCTGCCTACTGATCAGGAGGACTCATTGTTATTTGATCTAAAATGCCCTTGGTGTCAGATAAAAGTAGAGAGATGAAGGTATGACTGCATATCCCTGGACCATGGTGCGAATTCAAGGATGACACTGTCGTCAACTGGACCACAGTGTATTTACATCAGCGGCACTGATTTGCTGGCAACCTGACAGCAGGGGCTTTCCTTCACTCTACACATCACATGCCTGGATTGACTCCATTCCTGCATGACCATTAATAACAAGTAAAGTAATTATAAGGTAAAGACAGTGAATACATGAATAAATGAATGAGTAATGAGCTGAAACTGAGTAATTAAAATTCACACCAGTGCCATTTAAAACACTTTTCAAAGACGTTCAAGTTTTTTTTTCTTTTCTTTTTTTTTTCTGCGTTATAATTAGAATGACATCCATTTACTCGAGGCTGAGAGATAAAAATGTTAACTCTAGATTAAGATACGAGTCTGAGCAATCAAGACGGAGCCCTGATGAAGAAGCAAAGTTGTCTTAATAGATGGAATAGTTATTTTCATTTAATATTCAAAATCATATTAAATAAAGGCACATGGGTACATTTTATTTTGAGATACTTTTGCTCTTCCTTTGCAGATTTTTTTTCATACTGTCACGAAATTATGACTGTGTGGATTTCATTTTAATCCTTATGAGTATTAATCCTGACAACTGCTTCTAATAATTGTTTTTTGGAAGCGATCACAGTCAGTCAGCCAGCGTCACGTCTGTTGACTAGAGACCAGTTAAAGCCACAGGTCTTTAATCATATCTTTTTACTAGGTTGATTCACCAGCTAAAGTTGTACCATTACACTGTGTGATAATGACATTACTTTTCACTTCAATTTTCCTATGAATTAAAAGACCTTGTTTTATCTCATCTCATCTAAATCAGTTTTAACAGGGCCTCCTCTCAATACTGACAATTCACCTTAGCGTCAGCTCTCACTCTTCACCACACTGTGCACAAGTGGCAGCCCTGACACAGCTTTGTTGCTCCACATCAAAGAATAAGAATATATGCTGCTTTCACATGGGACTGTGAAGGTATGAATTATCTTTTAGATTCATTCCGATTTCATATTATTTTTACATTATATATAAAACTTGAAGTATTTTAAATGTCTTCTACTTCTCTATATCCACGAATCGTTGACACACTTCAAATGATTACAGATTAACTTGAAAAGGCTGTTAGATTTGTCATCTGATTGCCTGCCTAGTGTACCCTGTAATCCCTGTAATCTGCAGAAAAGGAAATCCTTTTATATTTAACGAGCATCAGTGTCAGAACCTAGTGATCATATGTAACATTCATTTTTTCTGACATGTCTTTATTACGCGTCACTGCACATGTAGCCTTGTTGTTTGCTCTCTGCCAGCCCACACTCCAGCAACTCTCTTCTTACAAAAGCTGGTCTTTGCCAGTGGCTCCATCTCTCTCTGTCACTACGCTTTAAAAGACATAAAGGTTAGCACTGCTCAAGTTTGCATCCAGAAAAGACAAATCCAGAGATCAGCAGCTGCTCTTTCATGTCTGTGTGTTTGAACTTTCACTATCTCCTCATACCAAGATGGAGTGGACTGCACTTTGCAGCGGCTTTACTGGTGTTTCTAAGATTTGCAAGCCAGTCAGTCGGTGAATTGCTTAGAAATTTTTACAAAACTCTGAGATATCAATGACATATCAATCAATGCTTTAAATTAAAGGCTTAAAACAAAGTCCCACAAATATATAAGGGATGGAGAAACTCAACACAGTAAAATACTGTTAATATGATATACATTATGCAGTTTCTTCTGATATACTTTATATATTATCATAAAGGAGAATAATTGAATGTATTCAGCATTAATCACATCGTGGATGAACCACTAAACAAGGTTATATCATTGTTAAAGTTTGATATGATCAGAATTGAAACCACAGTCATGGGCAAAGTCTTTCAAAAGGTCCGTTAGAATATGCCAGAAAAGATAGAAATATATACATTGTCAACTATTCCCTGTAAACAAAAGCTGAAAAACAACTTTTTCTGTCTTGTCAGTTTTCACAGATTTAGACAATTGCTCGTGTCTCAAACCCCATGAACCCAAAGTGAACATCACATTTTGCAAACATCCTTCTTTGAAGTCACAGATGTAATTCACCGCTGTCTGGTTCTCAGATGGACCTTTAAGCATCCATGGCCCCTTCTTTTCCCCCATTGTTAAGCCCTCTCTGCCACAGTCATCTAACACGTCAGAGCTCCACTGATCTGAAGCTGCAAAGAGCAGTCATTGCTCTTCCGTTTTCTTGTGCATCGCTGGGGAATTACCACATCTCAAATAACAAAATACAAAAACAGATTCAGGCCCTTTGAGAGCCCATTGACAGTGAGCATTAACATTATGCTAATTGCATCAAGCCAAGCCTTCCATTCAAATTGAATTAGTCTTGATCTGTTGTTGCTGTCGCTTGGTTGTTTACAATTGCTCTTTGAATTCAGCACCATTACATTATTAATGTTTGATCAGTTTAATTTGCACACAGTGAGAGAAAGAATGAATGTTAATGTCTGTGTCACTGTGCGACACATTTATTTAAGTTTTATTTTTTCATCATTCAAAACCTGGCTTGTTCAGTTTAGAATGACGTCACTGCCAATATGTGTGTAAATGCATATACAGTTACAGTTTGGTTTGTAAATCCAAGCCTTGCACTGTATTTTATATATATATATATACTGTATGTGGTACTTGGCTGGCTGTAGGGACCTGGCACCATAGAGTCACATTTACCGGGATTTTTGCTGCCACTCTTGTCTGCTCCTGAAACCTTGATCCAAACACATGTCACACATGCCGTGTTAAAGTGTAATAGATAGATGCAGTCAGGGGCTGCAGTCAGTATTTCCTTCTCCTGTTAAAGCCTATTTCCTTGTGGAATGTGCATAAGCCAAGATTTAGACTTAAAAATTTAATCTTCTGACGAAAATACTAAAAGTTACAATCCATATACTCTAAGTTACACATTGGCATCTTCTATTTTCAGTTCTGAAGATGTAACATAATTTGGTATGTTTCACTTAATAATGTTGTAGAGATCAAACAGTAACGTATATCCGGACATGTCTTTTGATCAACAAATTCAAAGTAGTTATTTAAGCAGTGAACATTTTAGACGCTTCCTCATTTTCTTACTGAGAGTTGCCGTGATGAAGAGATAAACCACAACGTTCTTTTAATATCAAGTTAAGCCCAGCTGATGTAGCTCAGCACAAAAACTGGAGACAGTTAACAAATGATCATTTTTAGACTTTGTATTTTGTATGGATTAATAATATCAGTTAATTAGAGAGATTTAAAAGTGTCGACCGGCGACATTTTCACTTTACAACAATATACTGGTTGAATCAGTACCTGTAAATGTTTCACCAAGCAATATTTTGATTATTTTCACAGCAGGTTTTTTTTCACTTTCTAAATATTTTTTTTTTTAATTAATTTTTTAAATCTATATTTAATATCCCTTCAACACATTGTAACCGATAAGTCTGTGTTTTTGAATTGTGGATTTAATTGGATGTAAAGTTTCCCATAAAGTAAAATTTGCCTAGAGCTATGATGATTTGTGACAACTTTCCGTTAACAGGAGAAAAAAAATACCATGGTTGCAGTAATTGGATTCTAACCACCCCTGCAATGATAACATAACTTTTCATTTATATTACTTAATTTTGAATTTCATCTCTACAGTTTGCATAGAGCAATTAGAGCTGCCCTTTTGGACGGTTCACAGCTAAATTAAAAACTCTGTCTGTAGTTTCCATGAGGGATTTCAACTTACGTAGAGTTGAAAGTGTACGTTAGCAAAAGTTAACCATGTTGAATCTTTTGTAATGTAAGCATTCAGTTTTTAAAGATGATACACAGCTTCATATCACCTTTATAAAACGCAACAAATGATTGACATCCAACTCCTCCTGTGAATAAGAGCTGGGGTAAAAATGTATTGTAGTGATTTGCATGTTGGTCTGTCGCACATCACACTGCAGACCTCCATCCTACTGTAAGCCTGTAAAAAGACCTTATCCATCTGGCTGTTGCATGTTGCATAAGGTGCGTGATGCAGCCTTGTGTCTCATTAGTATCCAGTGTGTTAAGATGCCAACTGACAGCAGTCCTGAGGGATAGCTTTGTGCTGCTCCCTTATTTATGTGCCCAGTGCAACTCAGGAACGTCTCATACCTACATGCTCTCCACATCCCCCATCTTTATACATTAAGCTCAACCTCAGGAGTCCTTCTGGCAATGCAGAGGTTGGGTATATTTGTCTACACAGTCAGGCGACGGCAAGGTTGGGGAAGGTTTTTAGACATTTCGGTTTTATGTAAATGTAATTCATGACATGCAAAACCATTCATTTGAAGTTATCTTAAAATAACAGCAGATGCTATTAGAACAGCAAATAAATCTGCTTATGTAGACCTGAACAAATTAAATGTACATTGATCAGAAAGCTTCTGTTCCCTTGTGTGAGAGGTTCCCAAACAGCCTCGGTTCTGCCTCTGATTGCTGTGCCATTGGATGCTTGTACTGTGTGTGATTGGTGCTGATCATGTCTGGAGGCTGGTGGGCTTCATGGAGAGGGAAACAAATAAGGTTCATTTGTTCCTGATTGCTGTCTGACTTTCAGTTTCATTTCTTGTATTACCGCTGACTGGACCAAATGAAACTTTTCTCGTACAGTCAACTGGCTTAGACGCCACTGTTCCTGTAATTTCCTTTTCAGTGATGCATTACTGCCTTTTCTAAAATATTCCTATTTTCCTTGTGGCTGTTGTACCAGATACATAGCAGACAGGTTATTATACATGCTGCATGTCAGCCTCAGGCCCGTGTTATGGTAATTCCAGATGCCATGCATATAGATTATTTGTTCTGCTCTGCAAGCAACAGATGATACCACATGATTTTGTCAGCGATGGTCTGTCAGGGTCATCTCAAAATGATATTTCAGCTGAGAAACACATGAAACCGAGCTACTTAACATAAAAATATGGAGGCTATTACCTGGCAAATAGCAGTAATAATGCTGACCAAGATTATATAAAACCATCTCCTGCGGGGAGCAAGAAATTACTGGTGTGTGTCCTTAATCTTCAAAAGGAGTTATCATTATTAAAAAAGCAAATGAATAAAATTCCACCACATTCTCAATATTTTTTAAGTAATATCTAATGATGTATATGGACATCCTCTAATATCATATGCTGAATGCCAAATGCTGCAGTGTCCATTATCATTACCATTTTATGATTTTCCACCAAGTCTCACAGTGAAACAGCTCATAAACAGCTCATTTTCATGAAGTCAGGATGACTCTGCCAGAACAGGAGAGATCCATTTTTTTGTCATCCATTTTTGCCGGGGGTTTTGGACAGACAGATAAATATTTGATTCCAGTACTTGACTGATCACTCTTTGTGAAACAGGTCGGCTTTCTAGTTTGTCGAGAGCGCTCGTTGATCATTCTGATGTGGTGTGACTGGCCGTCCAGATGCTTCATGTTGGAAATAGGCACAGTCCATTGACACTGCTGATTCTGCAGTGAGAAGCTCAGAGGGTACTGCCAGTGCTGCTTGCTAGCCCTCTAACCACAGCAGATGACTGTGCTTGCTCTGTAATTTGCTCAATTTAGCTCAATTTATCAGAGGGCTCTCCTCTCACTATTTGTGCGTCTGGGACTTTTGGCCACTTGCAAGAGTGGTGTCTCTGTGTGTGTGTGTGTGTGTGTGTGTGTGTGTGTATAAATAATCTACTACTCATGTGCTATTTTTCAAGATTTGAATATAAAGTATGAAAACAGCATTCCCATAATGTCAGCTTAAATAAAAGCAGTTTCACTTCCTGAGAAAATTTAATCAAATCATGCAAGCAATGCAAGAAGTGTTGGTTTAAGTTGTCCTGACATAACATGTGTCCTAATCGTGGCACCCATGTGATAACAAATAAGCATTTGGGATGTTGAGTCTATTCTTTGCACTCCTCCTGTGCTTTGCCGCAGGCCTTGTGTCTGAATCTGACAGGGAGGTCCTAAGTTTATGTGGTGTGGCACCAGGGTAGACACACACCATTACTCTGAAGCCCCAGGTTCACACATGAACATCACAAAGAGCCCTCGTGCTGCCTTCCCTACTGATGGCCTCCTGGCTTGCCAAAGAGAGGGGGCTGCCCTGCTTTCCTAGCCTCATTGAATCTTGAGGGTCTCCATCAATTAAATCTGATAGACTTTCGACTCCACTGAACCCAGTGCAGCAGCTATTCAGAAAAGCACGAGGGTTGCCCGAACCTGAGAAACTAACCCACCACAGGCTCCTTCACATGAATGTAGAAAGACCCATCATTGACTTTAAGCACATATTAACCACAGGCAGGAGCAGGGCCTGCATTTGATCTCACATAAATCGCAAGCTACAAATACCAAGGAGCTACCTCCACACTTCCAAGTAGGAAGAATTGTTATCTAAATTTGCCTGGAGGAAAGACAAGTCACTGTTCACTTCCCAGACTCATTTGAGATCAAAGGGACTATACACATCATATTTTTCCCTCGTTAAATACTTACTTGCTGCTGTGTTATGTTTCTCAGCATGTGTGTGTGTGCCTGCAAGAATCAACCGCTAACTAAAACTGACATGTTTGATTTAAGAGCTGATCTTTGCTGTGACTGACATCACATCTAACGCAGGGATAGCTTTTTCAGTGAAGTATTTTCGACAAGGTATGTCATATCTTGGCTTCAGTGTGTGTAACATTCGGCGGAAACCTTCATTTTCAATGACACAATATGGTCTAAGATCTTTACAAATAAAGCAAGCAATGGACTTCGTAATACTTGCAGCCCTGGGGGATCCAGAAGGAAACTTTGCATTAAATATGGTGTTGATTATAGGCTGGCTTAAAGAAGCATTAGCATCTGCATCGCTAACCATCCTCTCCTCCACAGCAAGCTCAGGATGATGACGGACAAGATGGCTATGTATGTTCATTGCATTGTCCGTGTACTTGACCTTCGCGAGGCAGTTCTTGCAAACTTCTCCTGATTCCCAGCTGTATTGCATCATTTACTTTCTTTTGCAGTCAACACCACCCACTCTAATTCATGAGCACCATCATGTGGGGGTTTGAAGTGGTGACTTTGTAGATTAAAATTGTAGCAGATTTTTGTGAGAGAATCTGTTTATTGCTGTATTTTTATTGTTTAAAGATTGATATTTAGCGTTAGTGTATCAATAACATTCCGCAAGACGAAATATCGTGATAAATCATAGTATCGATATTTTGGCGCACCCCTATTGGTGACCCACCCCACTGTTGCACAACCTTTATGCCACTAATAAATGATAAATATGGTGTCATTAATATCCTAATTTTTTTTTAAATCACCTGAAACCTAATATGGTTTAACAGGTATTTATACAAGAATTTGCTTGTTGTTCTTACTGCAGTCACACATGATGTAATGTGGATATTTATACTATGTTATGACACTGCTGGTGCACCACCTACCTCCTACCTAAGTGTTAATTCACAGCACAAAATGGCCCCAAGCTATTTTTTTACCAAACATTTGCTGAGAACTACAAGTGTTCTACAACTACAAGTGATTAAAATTATTTATATTTAGCATTTGACAACAGTTTGAAAAAGTCTAAATGACGCCAGCCTTGTCCTTTAAGGAAGCATTAGCACACATGGTTAGTAGGTGGATTACAATTAACGGTTAACAAATGCGATCATGGTTGAGTTGAATGGTAGCCTCATCACGCTCTCGAGCATCTCATTATCGAGAGCGCTTCATGAATCACATGAGGAACAAAACATGTTGCAAGAAGTGTTGGTTAAAAAAAAAAGAAAAAACACAGCAAGACAGAGGTGGCACCACAGGCAGGCTGAGGAAAAACAAAAAGAGGCCATCATCCTAGGATTTTGCATTTCACTTAGTGGATGATTCATCACATCTCATAAGATCTGAAACCTACACTGAATGACCAGAACAATAGACATCATTGTGCGATATTGAGCAACAGACGTGAGAAAAAAAATAATCTGTGAAAACTCTCACTTTCAATCAGAGACAGGTGTAAATTTACATTAATGGGGATTTTTGAATTAATGAACCTGACAAATATGTAAAAAGGTATGTACACAATGAATCTCATTTGAGCTGTTGATTAGCGAATACACAATTTTATGTCAGTTAGACAATTAACACAACATTACTTCATTTATTTGTCAAAGTTAGCTGGAATTAATTGAATTAACATTACTCTGACAGTATTCCTGTTTATCTCTGTTTTCTGTTTCTTTAAACAATAACGCTGTATTAATAAACAGTTTTAGTTAGCATAACACATATATGGTTCAACAGTTGGGGCCGTTGTTACTGATGTAGTGAACAGACACGAGGAATGATGGGTTATTCATGTGTAAACAAACATGGCATGTTTGCTCAGGGGCAATCTTTTGGAAGAAATGTCATTCTGAATTGCAGCGACTGTAGATGACACATGCATTCCCTTGGCAGCAGGAGACCACAACTACAGAGGGGTTCATGTCATTTCTGAGCGTTACATAGGATGGTGCGGAAAAGCAGTTAAGCCCCAAAAGCAGTGAGGCAGGAGGCTAAACCTGCAGCTCGCCAACACCTCCAAAGTCATTTCTGACGTTAACAATTCACATAAAGGAGTCTGTTTCCCCCCTGGTGAGCTGAGGCAGGAGAAAAGAGAGCTAGTGGAGGCGATCAAAGAGGCATCGATTGGGTCTACTGCTCTTGGATCCCAGCGGTACAGAGCCTTCTTCTTCACCGACCGTTCTTCAGCTCCAGGCCGCAGTTCTCCCGGGAGTAAAAGAGCCACTTTGGTTTCCAAATTTTCGCATTTGGATACATAAACCTTTTCAAATTGATCATTGGTTTTGTCTCACCTTCCCTGTTTTCTTTTATGGAAAAACTGTGTGAAAATGAGTAAACTGTCCAACTCGATTCATCGTCACATACCCAGTAAAATACAGTAGGTACGGGAAATTGAGACGCTTCACACTGCTGGAAAATCAACAGTAACTGATATATGCTTGGAAATACATAGTCAAAGTGTCTCTTAAATCTGAAACGGGTGATATTATCTTCATATGAGTATGTAGGTATGATATTTTCCGGTAACATTAGAACTGTCATCTTTTTTTTTTTTTTTTTTAAATCAAGTTTGAATAAATTAAAAGTAACATGTAATTAGTCCAGATTAGTCCAGAAACAACACATAAAGCCTAAACTTAAACCACATTGTAGAATTAACTGTTATGGTTTCTTTCATTGCTTCTATGTAAATAGCAGACATATTTTTTCTATTTATGATATGTATCCATGATACTGCTACACATTACTTTTCCGGCATTGTCTGATTATCCCATCAGTGTGATTATACCTTACCTAAATACTATTACTAATATTACAATGTAAAACTGGTTATTCAAACAAATGATAACAGGATAGAAATTTCTGTATTTTCATTTTTTTCCCCACTCACTGCTCACATTGTCCCTTGTCTATTGTCTGCATGTTTGATGTATGATTGATTAAAAAGAAAAAAACAAATCGATTTTACATGTACCTGTTCGTTGACCATGTTGTTGAGTTTAAGTATCTCTGCTTCTGAACTTTTTTAGTGTATGTGCAGGTTAGAGAGCGGGAACAGATTTTAAAGTAGACGCTTCATGAACATTTCATGCAAAGATGCTACTCTCTACTTCAGCTCCACGGTGCTGCCAGAGAGTGATGGTGGCTGTTAGTGTTTGGCTCTTTGATCCTGGCAGTTTTTCAGCACAACAACAGAGCATCCTTCCAAGTAGTTGCATCTCTTCGACTTCACATATTTTGGTAGAGCAGATTGTTTTTGCTGCCACTAACGCTGTTAAGTATGAAATTTCTGACACTTCCTTCAGTATCATTCTACAACCTGTCCCAGCAGATTGACTGATGAAACCCGCACTGGTAAATTTAAATTGTCATTCAAAATGTGGCAACAAGAAATAAACATGTTTTTCAGGTTCAAATCCTCCTTTGTTGTCAGGTTGCATGCTACAGTAGACATACAGTAGGTATTTTACAATAGATCTCAGCGTATATAAGATTGCGAATGCAGTTATTTGCTATTCAGTTCACTGCCAAAAATGTTCTTGAACAACTCTACTTTGTTGAAAGAATAATAAGCCCTTCTTGGAGAATACGACAACTCTATAATTCAGATTCCTTTTGTCCGATAACATTAGAGTTTCAATTGTGTATGCAGCTGGCTAGCTTCATTAAGTAAACAGCTTAACCAGTCTAAGGGTAAAAAAAAAAAAATCAATATGCTGTATTAATTATCGAGAAGTCCCAGTAGGCAGACTTTGTTACTTTTGAACAAAGCCAAGTTACTTATTTGCCATTAATTTTACAAAATTGTCAGAAAACCATTCTATCATTTCACTTTTTATCTGCATCAATCAAATATTTGCATCATTGAAACACTGAGCTGCAAAGTTTTCAAAGGAGTGAGCTCAAAGTTTCTCTAAACCTGTAAATCATTCCAATAAAAAATAGATAAATAATGGAAAATCAGTTCTTTGTAAGGATTTTTTTTTTTGCCTTAATCCAACAATCTGAATTATATCATCTTTATTTAATATGACATCCTAAAAGCATTGAGAGTCATATCCTGTATTTACTGATAAGACTGTTTTGTGCCATACAATCCCTTATGATTCTCAACTGATTTTGTTCAGCGATCTGCTTTTTGCATTCTTTGATAGAGATTAAATGGAAGAATGATGCAGTGTGACAGGGAAAGGCGATCTCTCATCCTGTGTAGTTCACCACACATCAAATGAATAGATACATCAAACACAGAAGCAAAGTTCAAGAAAAAAATGGGCAAGGATTTAAGTCTCATGTCTTAGGAACTAAAGAGCTCCTTATTTTACCCCTATAAACACTGAGACGATTTCTTATTTATGGTTTCTCTCCCTCATTCCATCTCTATTTACATTAAAGACCAAATTTGACATAGATTGAGTAAACATGTGCTGCATATGTTAATATTAACTATGAGTTGTCTATGAAACTGAGAAGAGGACACAAGGTAACAAGGTTATATAAAAATATTAACATATGTACATATATATGTGTGTACACACACACACACACATATAATAGCCCTGAATTATTTATGAAACTGTAGTTGTCAACATGTTATAGAAACAATGTCTATTTATTGGAACCAATCACACCTTGTGGGATTTTTCCCCCTCACATACACACTCATTGATTTATAGTTTCCCTTTTTCCCCCAATTCTAGTCTGTTTTTCTGAGAGCGAGTTATACCTCAGAGGATATGAAAAGTGGCTACATGTAAAAATTGCTTTTTGACAGAAGTAGAACTTTTCAAAGTGAGGCTTAATCCTTAAATGAACTTGTTCACAAAGTTGCTTCATCGTGTATTCTCTGCCTAAAGCAGACACTCTGACCAAACTCATAACACCCACTGAAGTGGTCAGATCCTCCATAGGATATTACCATCTGTTTTCAAAGCAGCCAAGATGAAAATAAAAAAGCTTTTAAGGGACCTGTGTTCAGTCACTCTTATTGCTGAAGCTACGTGTCAGCTCTCTGCATCCGTACATGTACATTATCTATGAGCACAGAGGTTTTTGTAGCTTTTCTTGTCAGCTGGCTTTCACCTTTTGTGCTGTGGCTTGAAGCATGGTATTTGTACTGTTGGTGTAAACCAATGCATATTATAAATTAACACACTGCATGCTTGATGTTTCATAAATTAGAGTGTTGAATACTATAAGACTATAACAAGGTACAAAGAAAGAAAATTCCTCAGAGCTCAGACAAAAAAAGGGAGGATTATTCAGTGAGAGGAGCAAACAGTGCTACGCTGGTAGAATTTACACTACTGTGCAAATAAGATTTATTATTTAGTCTTCCTTTAATGTCAGACCCCAGTTCAATATAAAGGGAGAGCCCATTTGTGACCGGCGTGACTGCACTGCTATGCCTTATTCATCAAAGTTCTTCTTGTGTTGCTTTGATTTTAGGTGGTCGCAGCTCCTCAGTGATAACCGAGCTTTGTTTTTTCCTCATGGGTCGGTTGGGGTTTTGGCTCATGAAGCCTTTTGTAATGCACAGTACATCAGGGAAATACACTGTGTGCTCTTTTATACCTTACACAGACCTAAAAGCCCAGCACTGTGTGTGCTCATGCAGCCGGCACTATAGAAGTGTTAACATAACAAGAAGTGACAAAGCATTAATGAAATGTTTTCTGTGGCAGTTTTCCTTGTTGTAATGCTGGTATAGCAGAGTGAAAGTAAAACCCACATAGTGGAGAAACAGTAGTTTCTTATTTATCAAAGCATATATGAATTTAACATGATATGGCTTGCAGTTTGTTATCATAAAGGACCAGCACCTGTAGATATTTGCCATTCATTTGCTTACAGGTGTTGCAGATATCCTGCCTTCATGTGTGGATCTCCTTAGAGGAACAAATGAGCAAGCTGCCAAGATGCAAGCCGCAGCTTCCATGTGCAGGATTTGCTTTCATGCTGCTGACACTTGCTTAGGCTCTGTACAAGCGTGATCAAATTAGCACATCAGAAACTTTCCTCAGGGTGTTGGAAAGCTCAATAAACCATTCCTGGGTGTATTTAACAATTCTGTTATTGATTCTGGGCTTCAGTGAGTTTTCAAAAGAAACCATTTTCACATGCAAATGTTTCTAAGGAGATAACTACTGAATCAAAGTGTCAATGTCACATAAAACATGAACACAGAATGTAAGTGCTATGTGGTTTATCCACAGTGCAGTTGTCATTTATATTTTACTCAGCCCATACATCAGTGTGAATACTATCTCTACATCTGAATGAATCTTAACATGTCTTGTCCTCCTTTACTCATCCCATTTTCTGAGAAAACTCTTTTCTCATTGATCTTAATCTGGTTCAATGGGTGCTTATAAAGACACTCATAAAAAAAATGTGAAGATTGAAACCAAAAATTATTTTTGCTTTTATGTTCACTTATAGTAAACAATTCTCTCAACAAAGGATTGGTCTGGGCCCTGGTTTAAAACTGTATTACTGTGAAATTAAGTGCACCCAAACCAACTAATCTAAATGAAATAGGTTATTGTGTAAATGTATGATGAATGTGAATATATTTAGTATATTCTGCCAAAAGTTCTTTTAATTTTTTGAATCCTGAAGAACCATTACAGTGTCCAGTATGCAGTGATTAATCTCTGACAAAATGCATTCATCTCAAGGTCATCTCTGTTAGCCTTTAATAAATATACTTGTCCTCATCTGTCTGTTGTGGATACATTTACACAGCGTTTCCTCTCTTAAGTCTTTGCTGAATAAGGTTAAAGACCAAAGTAAAAACTCTAAATGAGTTGTTTTTGTCCTGTATTATGTTCCCTTTTAGCCTTTGCGTCTCTTAGAAACCAGCAGCAGCAGCAGCCTTTTACAAGGAGATTAAATTCCCGGGTCACTGCAGCCAGCAGCTGGATGCAGCAGCTCCCTTCATCACCTGTTTGGCTTCAGTTTGATGGCAGCCATTAAAGTAAGTTTGAAGGCAACTTCTTCCCTGAAGACTGCCAACAGTGAGCTGACATCACTTAGCCAAGTCAAGCTATGTGGCATTGTGCCTTACTCATCCTCTCAGTCAATGATTATCCAATTCTCCACACTTTGTGACAAAGTTAATACTTGTGTTTCTTTGTTGTCTTTTTGTGATTTGGGACTGTAACATTTTCTACACAACCATAGCTAAAATATATATTAAAAACACATACACACAACTGTGCAACTACAAGGAGACAGGTCACTATTTTATATTCAAGGGAATGAAGCCACATGAGTGCTCTGTTCACCACATTATTACCAGCTATAAGATTTGCAATTTGCATCCCTTTCACCAAGTGTAAAGACAACTTGTTCACTGGCTGAGGAGATGTGAAAGGCACAGTGCCACATGGCGTGCAGTTGGCTAAGTAAAAAGCGTCAGACCAGTGTTGGCAGCCTCAGAGGCGGCAGCTGTCTTCTAGTCACTCAAGAAACAAAAGTTCCCTCCAGATGTTCCAGTGCTCAGAGCTCAGTCTGAATAAAAGAAATTTGAATATCAATGGAGAAATGAACTGTAATTGTTGGTAGCTTCCTTAATTTCAGCAAATGTCACGTTCAATTTCAAGTATTTGCTTTCAATTTCAAATTGCTCTATTCAGGAAATTTAAATTCAACTGCTCGGTGGAAGCTTGATGAATTCACATTTATGCAGTTCAAATTCAATCTGCGCTCACGTGGATCTCTGTTCTGTATTGAATGAAGTCTCAAATCGCATCATATCATACAAACAGACAGCGTATGATTTAAACATACACCGTTTTAATATAGGAGGGAATTTTATGGCTCCTGTGCAGAGCAGAGCAGAGAGACCGCACACTGTATAAATGTAATGCACAACACTCAAGAAGTTTAGTCTTGATTAACTTGAGTCATAAAAAAATCTTATGAAATTCAATACAGCAGTTTCTGTCACTCTATTTCACACTAGATATGATCATATAGACTGTATGCTTGAGAGATCAATTGTAATCCAACTTAAATACATTTCATAAGAGGCAAAATGTAAGAACTGGCCAAAATCCTCTAAACAAATAGGAGGCTTTGAGTACTTACTACCAATGTGTGACATATTTGAATTTACTTTTGTTTATTTACACCTAAACACTCAATTGTAATCTTTTTCCCATAATGCCCCTTGATGGCCTCCAGAATTGACATGAACTACAGTATATACATCCAGCCATAGGTTATCTATGTGGGTGGTGATTTGAACAAAGATAGCAAAAACATACTGTAGGAGAACAAGAGATCAAGATGATTTTCAGTAAGGAAGTGAGACTGTGTTCTGAAATAAAACGCAACATGACTTGCGGCAACATTACATTAATATGGTTTATTGTTTGTGGCGACTGCCTGAATTTATTATCTCTTCTTTTGCAGAAATTTATTTCTTGAGCAGTGGAGAAAATTGCATTGGAAATGGGCGTTTGTTTTTCCCTTTTATTTGGGTTTTCAAACACAGCATTTACCATTTAAGCTCAAAACAATTCTCCTGTTTAGCTACAGTGTATATGAGCAGTATTTTTTGGCAACTAATCCTCAAGAAGTGGAGTATTTATAATGACCATTTAAAGTGGGTCAGAGTTACATGGAAGATGCTACTGTAACAAGAGAACGCTTTGTTTCAGTACATTGTAAATTATACTGTATGCGTGTATAATGATGGGTGAATCATGAGCTAAAAGTATCCACTCAGCAGGTCATCTGTCAGGGTTGCTGACAGTACCAGCTGGCCCATTCTGGTTGCCAGGGGTACAGGCAGGTTAGAGGGTGGGCCTCCCACGATCATGGTTCTCCTTTCTATATTAGGTGGTGGAAACACGGCCAAGTCTCAAGTTGTGGTGCACTCGTCCTCCAGAGCAACAGCATAATTGATCCAAAAAAACAACAGAAGGAAAGGAGGAGCAGATTGTCCACGCAGCCATTCATGTCTAGGACATTACTGCAGGTCCCGAGTTCAAACTGGGTCAAGGATGAAATATCAAAATCACCAAGTATACAAGATCAAAGGTTTTCAAGTGTGTGTCTAAGTGTGTGTGTGCGTGTGTGTATTAGCCTGTAATGGTATTTTGTGGTTGGTTTAAAAAAAAATGATGAAACGGTGGAGATGATAAAAAATTGAAAGCCTCGTGGTCAGTACTGGCAGGCAGAAGATGAGTGTGTTTATGAGATTTACTTGATTTGTTATCTGTGAATGTCCTCAGACAGCCACTATCAGCATGTGTGAAGAAAACTAACGTGTGACTTTGTCCTGTTAAACACACAGTTCACTGTTAGAGAGTAACGGGTCAAAATGTCAAATATGATTTTTTTTTTTTTTAATAAATCAATTCATCTGAAGATTTTTTCTTTTTGTGCCCAATTTGAAGTAATGCTTAAGTTTTAGAAGTAAGATGTAGAGATTGATGCAACCCCTGTGTAAAGTACAGAGCTAGGACAAGTAACTGTCCTCTCCAGCTCTAAAACTCACACATGTAATCACCCTAATTAAAAATTACCCTCTGTGTTCTTTGTGCATCTACAACTCCATTCACCATAGTACAGCCACTGTTTTTTTTTCCCTGCAGTATTTCACAATCCACAAATATTTTACTAGTGATGATCAGCTCACCCTAAATTTCGGATTCTTGCAGACGTCAGCAGAGTCCTGATTTGTTTTCGGAGCACAACATTGAGCAAATTTGTCTCTTTTCAACTATTGGAAATAAATTCTGAACTATCAACAGATAGAACTAAATGAATTCAGCATCCGCATCAGAAATGTGCATGTTTTTGTAAACATGCTCATGAATGACAAATTAATTAAATAGAGATCCAAAAATATTCATTTTCTCTACACCTATCCTCTGTTAAATCATATTGTAATAAGCGAAGATGGTTAAATTAAAAACCTATCAAGTTGAAATTACATCTAAATTTTAGAAGTCACAGCCAAATCCAACACCTTGAAGAAGTTCTGGGGCATCATTAAGTATGTTTAAAAGTAAAGCTCTTATTTTCCAAGATAATTACCCACCATTAGACACTTTCTGGAAAATTTAAGGGCTGACAGTTCACTTTGCCAACATTTGCTTTAGAATCTGAAGATTTTCTCAACGGCTAATTTTAAGAAATAGAACAATCATGTTGAGCACTTTCAAGCTAAAACCACCAGCAAGTGAAACCAGTGAGTCGATGGAGAAGGCTAGAGTTTATTTTGGCAGCATTCCTGTGCATCCCAGCAGAGCAGAGGGTGAGAAGCCAAGCAGTCAGCTGTGAGGGGAGCCCAGGTAAAAACTGTGGATGCATCATTAATTTATCCCAGTTTACTCTGTGGCAGAGAGTTCAAAGCTTGCCTTTTTGTTTCTCTGTGTGTGTCCTCTGTCTTCCCTCTGGCCCTGACCAGCTTGGCCTTTTGGACACTAGAGGCAGGTGAAGTAGCAGGTCAGGATAGGAGAGAAAGCAGCATGGATCCTGCCAGTCACACAGGGCCCCGAAGACTGAGTGGCCAAGCCCTGTAGGACCGACTGGCAGATGGCTGCCTCAGGATAATGACCAGGTGACATCTGCAGAGTGAACAAGCCATCAGGCTAACAGACTCACCTTGACCCACCAGGGAAGCCAAGCTGGCCGTTCTCAGCCTCCTCCTACTTCTGCAATTCCCTCAGGTTACACCCACAAACCAAGAACTATAACAGAAGTTCATTGATTTACTAAGTTTCTCAACTCCCTGAAAAAAAGAGGTGTGAGAAATATCCAGAAAAAAAAGAACATTAACAGATTTCATGTGGGTGTTTGAATTGAAATTTCTTTTATACGCTAGAAGATTCAGTTGCTTCCTCTATCAATGCCAAAAGACTGGGGGTAAATTTCTCTGCACTTCTTTTTTACAATTCTTTTCTTCTCAAACCCAAACTCCCTGAGATATCACATTTTCATCTGGTAAACCAGTCTTGCAGGAACTAAATACCCTCTAGCTGCATGAATATGGTTAAGTCATAACCTAATTAAAATTAATTGATGTTTTTTTATTTTGCTCACTATGCTACTATTGACAAGCGATTTTAAACGGTGAGGCTTTGGCCGTGTCTAAAGACTCTAACTCATACACACACTGACAATGTGATGCTGTGCACAAAGGTCATCTTTTGACAGCGCTGAGATCATGAAAAGGTCAGATTCCTTGTGCCATTTGGAAAAGAGGCAGTGTGATACCAACCTGCCAATATAATTTCAGCATGTCTTTTTCATCTGAGGGTTAACACTGTACAGTGTTTACTAAATAGCTTAACATGGCTCCATGAGTGGTGGCAAACTAATTTTAGGAATGAAGTTAGTACAAACTTTGGAGGCTGAAAATAAAGAGATGCAGCGTCGAATGAAAATAAACCAAAATAGCACGACAGCTGCACACAAAGTGAAAATGAAACACGTGGTTTCTGCATTTTCGTGTTCAAGTGTGGAACAGACAAGGAAGTAAGTGAAGCATTGCATATATTGATTTGGAGAGAAGTTTCACGCAAGAGGTTTTGGCACCCTGGGGGAGATCTTACATAGCTTACATATAAACATGGAGACAGAGCAAAACTGTGAAGCTGTGTCTGTGACTGTCTAAGAAGTGTTAATTTTGTCTTGTTGTTTGGCAGGATGTGAACCTCATTCAATTAGAAACAATGTTTCAACTTGCAGAGGCAGTGGACCTACAGAACAACTGTGATACATCTCTTACAATCTAAATGTAATGATCAGCTGATTCCTGTATCATCATACCGACATGTGCACAAATACAAACCATCCAGAGCAAATAATGTCTACATCAGGTGCTCCAGTCAAGTTAATACTTAAATCAGCTCAACTGAAGATCAAAAGACTTTTTGATGATTCTAACTAAGTATCAGTGAGGTGCCTGGTTTCATGCACTCAGTACTCAATATAAATCCTTTGATCAAGGAGTCCTGCTCCATACATTTTACATCTGTATTTGTACACATTTGTAGCATCTAATACTGAAATTACAAATATGAGCAAGGCTTTGTATTTCTGAATGTTTATATGTTCAGTCAGAGAAAGACTGTTGAGTTGCATTACCTGATTGACATCAACTGTTTAATTCACTGGCTCATTCATCAGCTGTTTTATCAGCTAACTAGCAATGTCTCATCTTAGGCATGATTTACACCGAAATCTGTGCGGACGAGGGGTGGATGTGGTTTGTGTACATTTTCGTTTAGAAATGCATGTTAACAGATTAGACCATTCGCACCACGTGCATGTTCCAGCTCGAGTGCACAGACACCATGCTGCAACTAGGTAACAGAAATCAAGTCTATTTTTCTATTAAAAGCTATAGCACAACTATACATTTTATGTCAACTATGCTATCAATGTATTTATTGAGAGGGATACCTCAAAAGCCTCACGACTGTGTGAAAAATATTATTATCAAAGTGATCAATTCATTCTATGTGCAGTTATACTTTATAATAATCGTTTAAAATGAGAAAAAACAGAGAAACACATACTGTGTTTATTCAAGTGATGTCAATGGGAAACAGGGCGATGCGTGCTTTTAAAAAGACGGGGCTACACTGAGCCGTGTGCATGTAAAGACAGGGCTGGCAGCTGATGTGTTGTACACGCACCGCACCCACAGATATGCCTCGTGTGAATTACACACATGCTCCCACACCGCTCACGGACAGCTTCCGCCCCACACCGCTCACGTGCTGTGCAATGTATATCAGGCCTTATGGTCTGTATAAATAGCCTACCTACAAACATAACTTACAACTCTAAAATCCAATATGAAACTATCGCCCTAACTTGTTTTCTTCCTGTTATCATCCATTAGCATGATATGTTGGATACTTTACATGTTAGCTAAGCGATAGACAGTGTACTCAAACATGAGATGGAAGAAGCCATCATCTCTCACATATCTCAGCCAATTAAACCCATCTGCGGTCCAAATTGGTGCCAATGAGATCTTGCGACTGCATTCAAATGATGATGGATTGTGTTGGGTTTCTTTGCATCAATAATGTTGGAGCAGCCAGTCGAATATAAATGACTCCATAAATGCAGTACATACCGTATTTCTCATCTGCAAGATCAAGAACTGTGTTGAGACAGTAATAAATTTAGATTCTCTATAAATAGCTCACATGGATAGTTGTAGACAGTTGAAGTCATCTTTCTTAGATATGATCATTTAGAGGATACGGTAAGATGCACTATCTTGTGCCCAATATTTCCCCAGGTTTTATTTGTTTGGAGATAACAATGCTGGATAAGCAGGATAGGTGTGTATTTTTTAAGCAAGCAGCGCAGTAATAGTTGAACCTCACATTCATGGTTAGTTTTTAAGATTCATATCAAAGTGAGACATCGTGATCATTTTCAGTTATAAGGTTACTTTGAATCTGATCTGCATTTCCTGCATTTTTAGTTGCTGAAGGGCTAATATTGATCAAATATCCACTGAATCCGGTTCCATTCTCCGTTTTAGTCAGTCAGAGTCATTGGCTCTGTTCCTCACCTTTCAGTATTCGTGCCATTCACTTTCAAACCATGAAATACTAAATTACTTTCATTCTCAAAGTCTCCCTATCTTCCCTAAGCTCTTCTAGCTTATGCACACTGCTTTGGATACATTTTCCAGGAGTTAACCCACATTCTAGTATTGCTTATAGACAAAATTTACTTGTGGGGTTTCACTTACTTTTGTATTCAGGCAAAGTGAGAATCAAGACTCTCTGAAAAGGCTTATAGTCTCAGACAATGCAAACAGTATTTACATAAACATTCAGGGTCACCTTTGAGAATGGTCATGGTTGGATGGGCTGCTTTGGTCGTAATAGAGCTGTAATTGGAGGTAAAGCCATGGCTGTATGTGGGAAAAATATCACATTCAAATAACCAAGAACAAATCTATATCCATGTAAGAATTCAGTCAACCCATGAAACCCAAATGTACATCCTAGAAATATCATAACCTCAACATTTGATTTAATCATGCACTCTGGGCCATTACGACGCTCTCAGGGACTCGGGGACGTTCTGCTTCTCCTGACCTCTCTCTGATATTCACATATTAGAGCCAACCCTCAGTCACAGGCAAATATAGCAAGGTCTAGCACTGTGAATATCTGGAGCCTATCCAGATCCATCCAAACAAAAATACTCTCTCATTACCTTCCCTGCAGGGATGTGGAGAGCAGCACTCTGATCCAGTTGCATGGTTACATCCTTTCCTTCATGTTTCACCGATTTGTTGTTGTTGCTTCTTTGCGGCATTTATTCAAGTCGTAGGCCCTAACAAGAAACATTTAGTCTGTAACACAGTGTTTTAGTTTGACTAAACACAACAGGTGCATCAGTGACAACTGTGTGCATACAGAGCAGACTGGATTAGGAGAGTTTGTTCGAGCACACTTTAAAATGCATAACAGGACACATACCTTATGTTTTGACACTTAAGTCCTTAAGCTGATGAACCCACCTACCAGACTGTTGAATTAGTTTTAAAATGGTAAACTCAGTTTATCACTCCAAACACAAAAATTGGCAGAAAAGTCTTAAAGACATTGTTGTGAAAAACACGTTTACTGAGAAGAACCTGTATAAATTATAAGAGAAATACCACTTGTAAAAATGTTTTACCTAAATCAATGCTGAATGTCATTAAGAAAATCTAGCAAAGTGACAATATTGATCTGACATCTGACACATTCTATGTATATTTTTGGGTGACAGCTCTGGAGATATCTTAATCTTGCTCAAGACCTTCAAATGTCAAAATTCATTTCTCTCTGCTCCCTTTGGAATGATGTTATTATGGTTGGGGAGATGACAGTTGTATCAATTATGCATAAGGTACGAGTGAGTGGAAGGCATCTATGCAAATCAAGTTCACCCAATGGATGCCACTGAAATAAATGAAAATCCTCAGCTCAAAGAAGGGAGTTCAGGTAAGTTCCTGCCACTCAGAACAGAAAGGTCTGTGAACAACCACTAAGGAAGAGACACCCACGATTTTTTGACCTCTTTTGACAGGTTATATCTTAACTATTGATGATTTTAGGTTTCAGGAGACATTACTAATTCAACAACCATCGAGACATAAAAACAGACAAAACAGACTTAACTGTGCAATTTGAAGCTTGAAATATGCAGTGATGTTTTAAAAACTGTAAAATATGTATTCAGTTATTTTTGCATAGCATAAACAATGGCTAACAACTAGCCTGGCTCTAACAAAAGGTCACAAATGTACCAGCCAGCTCCTCTGAAGTTCATTAATTGAACTGTCTCTCACTTTTGAAAACTATACATCACCTTAAGCATAAAAACAATGATTTACCACTAGCAACAACCTAGCTGCACCACCTCCAGTGTTTGTGCTAAGCTAACCTCAGCACTGTACAGTTATCACAAATTTAAAAACCAACTGAAAGTTGATGCAAAAGCAACAACTAAAAGGAACAACTGCAAAGAAGACAATAAACTTACTCAGTAACGGACAGAGGATGTATTAAGACGATCCAACAACGAACAATGGGAAGACTGAGGTACATAAACACACAGGGAGAGCAGAGGACGACACACAGCTGCAGCTCATTAGGACAAGGTCAGGTAATCAACCTGGAGGATCAACACAGGAAGCAATACTCAAGACAAGAACCAAGGAAAAACAATTTCAAAATAAAACAGGAAGTTACACAAAAAACAAAAAACGCAAAACTGGTAATTGAAACCATGACAGTTTGTTTCTGAAAGGAAGACAGAGAAAATGTCAACTTTAAATTAATTAACCTAATTGTCAGTGGATGGAGTTAGCATAGTTTTCATGGCCTGTAGATATTGGCGAGAAAAAAAAAAACTACTAAAGCAAATGCAAGCCGACTGAGGAAACTCAATTTGCTGAGAAAGACTATGGAAAGTGGTTGAAAAGCTCCAGAACAAACTAGCAAGTCAACCTTGAATAAAATGATTTTTTTCAGTTTGCTCTCTAGGTCTAAAATTAACCTTGGAACTGAAATAAATATTTTTAATTGAAAACATTGTGCCTCTGTTTTCTTTTGTGAAGCAATAATAATAATTTTAAAAAGCCTGTTGGAATACATCTCTATCTATCTATCTATCTATCTATCTATCTATCTATCTATCTATCTATCTATCTATCTATCTATCTATCTATCTATCTATCTATCTATCTATCTATCTATCTATCTATCTATCTATCTATCTATCTATCTATCTATCTATCTATCTATCTATCTATCTATCTATCTATCTATCTAGGGGAGAGAGGGGGTGGTCATAGAGGGAGGATGATGTAGTGGGATGTTCTCTTCCCTGTTCCTCCACATCCCTTTCTCTACCTAATCCTCTCTCTCTCTTTGTCTCAAAATCTCTGCTATATTCTCTCTCCTTTCTCCCAGCCAGTATGCTTTACATTCTCACATCAACAGCTCCACCAACAGGTGGAAAAATGCCTCGATCACTATCCAAGAAACTCTTTAACATTTCTCCTTGATGGTAAAATGCAACCCCACACTGTTAGAATAAAGCCTGCAATTAAACATGTAAATATATATTGTTTATGTAACAGATGAAACTCTTAAATTCAAGTTTGACATTGTAAATATAAATCTAGATTTAGATTAAAGTCCAAGTTCCAAGTAAAAGAAGTACACAGTCTGTAATTGTTGTTATTGTTGTAATTATTATCATTTTACCAATGGTGTCACATTTCCTGCCAACATATGCGCAAGTGTCAGACACAAATTAGAGCCTACAGTGTGGTGTTATGTTTTCAGCTGTTATGAAGAATACAAACTTTCTTTTGTGTTTAAAAGGTCCACAGAGTGGATGGACACACATCACTTACTGACTATGTGGAAACGACTATATGAAGTTTGTGATGCTATTGTGTGACAGTGACAGAAGTGACAGTGTGTTTTTCAGCTATCATCACTTCAATTAAAACTCATCTGTGTATTTGTGAAGATTCAAGGAATGTGGAGGTGCAAATGATTTTTTTATTTCAGGAAATAACACGACAGTAACACGACAATCAGCAGATCAGCAGGTAACATCACCTTAGAGAGTCAAAAGAGGAGCTGGTTTCTGGCATCATCACATCATTGCCGTCATCACCATTATCATCATCATCATCACAACCCATGTGAGGATTCAGGTCTCAGTTTTCAGTTGTCCTCCACAACCACATGAATGACACCAAATACACCTCTTCACACATGAGGTCGTCCTTCTGTTGGCACCAATTGTTCATTTTTTACCTTTAATATCACGTCAGTCAAGACATGGTAGGTCATAATGAATCACATATACACCACAGCTGTCAGATATGAAAATATCTGCGTCATTCTGAACAACTGACGTATGAACTCACACAGTTTAATGAACTGGTCTGGCTGGTATTATAGTGGCATACTTCAATGCTTTTTATACATGTAAATATTTAATATTTCAATAAATATTTTCAAAGTGAGAAAACTGTATCTATTTCTTTTTTATCATGCAGTTGACAGTGCTGAGAGCTGTCTCCATGTAAACTGTTCAGAAGAGGGACAGGTTGTTTATTGTCTTTCTACACACAGCAATGTTGAATCAGCAGGGTCACTAGATAAAAGACTAAGGGTGCCACATATTGGCACAGACAGCAGACACAGTATCCAGTAAATGGTTAGTAAATCAGCTTCTCATCAGGATCCGTCACACTTCCAATCCTCACATTCTATATAAAAAAATAATTATGAGAAACTCAAAAACATCAGCTCTGTATCTGCAGCAGGTCCACAATTAAAACTACCAAATCCATCCACTGGGAGGCAGAGATGAGGGAATTTAAACTGTGTTTTGTGTTTACATCTTTTGGAAACCTTTCTCAAGCATTTGAACCCAGCAAGAGCCAAATGCTTTAGGCCAGCTGTGTTCCATATTTTTAACTGCCTCATGAGAACTGCTCTCAGCATATGGAGATGTGGTTAAGTTTGGTATGACATAGGGGAATTTGTCCTCTCAGTGTCTATGTCCAAGTCCTCTAAATATGCACGGATTAATACGGTATGCATCATTCAATTTTGTATCATGAGAAATAAAATAAAGATAAATGAAGTGTAATACAGTTATATTACTTTAGCATCTTAATTATAAGACATAAGAGGAAAAATACTCCTTTATATGTAAAACAAGCCTACATTTTAAAAGTATAATAAAGTAAAAGAACAAAACTATTATCAGTGAGTGCTATGATATATGTTACCATTATTAGATTGTTAATACTGATGAACCAGTGTCTTAAGAGGATTTTATAGCTTCAGCATGGCCAGTGAGCCTAACAATTTCCAAAACTTTACAAAAAAAATGAGAGAGGTCATGAGATGATTAATGGGGCTGAAAGTAAAGTTCTGCAACACAAATTTACATTTATTTAATTTGAATATATATAGCATATTATTTCATTAAATGTTCACAGAATTTAAATGTTAAATGTTTAACAACACTAGCACATGGTGACAGGAGGAAAAAAGTATAATAAATGAAACAAAATGAGCGAAGATTCATTTGTATTAATTTGGTCAATGTACCGTTTCGCCGCCAGGGGGCGCTGTTGTCGTTTGAGCCCGATGAAGAGGCGGAAAACGACGTGGCAACGAAATTGTTCACTTCCTGTTTTTTTTGTGCCGTATTGACATCCGCCTTATAACAGCGCTATCTTACTTCTATGAAACCGGACTTCGTGGCAGTTTTGCATTTCTTCCTCTGACCGGTGTCAGTGTGAGGTGAGGAGGCTGTTACATGAGGACAGCGCTGTGCTGAGGAGCTCCGCAGCCGGACAGGAGACATGACAGCCGGGCTGCTGTTGGTGTTTGTCGGGGGAGTGTTGGAGGTCTGCAGCGGCGTCTCTGCAAACCGAGGAGGGTACCCGTCCTTCACGGACGAAATCCCTTTTAAAATCACTTGGCCAGATGCTGAGTTCACGCTGGTAAGTCTGCTCATATAGTGACATGTCACCTATATCGCTTACGAGCTTTACGCTGTGCGTTTATGTCCAATTTCTGCTTTTTTTACACACCTGACGTTTGTCTGTGGATTTCAGCCAACTTCAGGTGCACTATACAACGACGATGACTTTGTCATCATGACAACGATGGAAAAGGAGAAGTACAAATGCCTCCTACCTTCCCTGACAGGCGGAGAAGAGGTGAGCAGGATCATATGACTGGTATATCTGTTTCAGAAATTCAGGAGAAACTAGACGAGAAGCAGGTCCATTCATAGAGAAAACAACTTTTATTTTGAAGAGTTAGTACCTCAATTTACCTCAACTCAACTTTGTCCGATGCAAAATTCCTTGTATTGATTTCCCATTAGATGTACATAGATATTAATGTTATGCCATGATACAAACATGACGTCAGTGTACTATCTTTAATCACTGTGAGTGAGCTTGTTGCTAATATAAGAGGTCCTCTTTTCTAACAATGTTGCCAGCAACAAAAAATGACAGTGAATTTGTTAAGGAGTTGGTCAGATTAGACAGATTTTGGAATCAAACTTGAACTGGTAAAACTGAGGTTTAAATCTTTCATATATTAGTTATACCACTTATCATCATATCCACAAGGATGTTGGAGCTATCTCCAGTTGACATCGGACAAGAGTCTGTCACTAAATGTTCAGATTTATTCAGATATTTGTCTGATGCCGTTTGTTTTGTCAGGATAATGATAAGGAGTACAGTGGACCCAGCCCGGGTGAACTTCTGGAGCCACTTTTCAAACGAAGTAGCTGCTCTTACAGGGTGAGGCTCATCAGGTTTCTTTACTATTTTCACCTGCTGTTCCCGTTACTGTTGGTGGAGAAACTGAAACTGACGGTCTGTTAGCAGAGCGTAACTCACAGGACTCACGACTTTGTTCTTGTTTCATCAACATCGCAGATTGAATCATACTGGACTTATGAAGTATGTCACGGAAAACACATAAGACAGTATCATGAGGAGAAGGAGACGGGTCAGGTCGGTATTTTGAGTGGATAAGATAAGAATTATTAACACATGTTAGAAATGATGGATGTAATGATGGTTAATGATCTTTGTTTCTGCAGAAAATTAGTGTTCAAGAGTACTTCCTGGGAAATGTAGCACAGAAGAGCCAGTCAACAGAGACAGGTGATTTTATTAAATTCTTACTTTTATATAATATACAGTGGTCCCCCTGCGATAGGTCCCACAACCCCCCCACTAGAGGTGAAAAAGTAGTAACCATATATATATATATATATATATATATATATATATATATATAAACCTCTTATAAAACCTTTCCCATTCTTGTTATTATTTTTTTAGGCTAGAAATGACCTATTTTACCTGTAGCCTGCAGAGTAATGAAGACACTTCCAAAGAGGTGAAGCGTGATATGGCGAGGGATCCCTGTACTTTCTTAAAATGTTATTCAATGTCTTTTGCTTGTTACACTAAAGCTAGGGATATTTTTTTTTACAGATAAAGCTGAAGAGGCAGAAAATGTCAAATCAACAGCTGAAACAGAAGTAGGTTTAATAATAACATTTCAATAACCATCTAAATCCACCAGACTCGGTTGTCGTTTCTCACATTTGTCATCCCTGCTTTGTTTTCTTCCAACTAAAAAACTAAGGTGCCAACTAAAAACATAGAAGGTCAACTCACTCCTTACTACTCGTTGGAAATGGGGAATGGGACTCCTTGTGTGCTGAAACAGGATCAGCCTCGTTCCACGTCTGTGCTGTACGTCTGTCATCCGGAGGCCAAGCACGAGATCTTGTCAGTCGCTGAAGTTACGACATGTGAATATGAGGTGGTGGTGTTGACGCCGCTGCTTTGTGCTCACCCAAAATACAGGTAGAGCTGCCAAAATTACTCAGTTTGAGTTCCTAAAATACTGTTTTATTTGCCACAATTGTAGTCATCTCTGAATCAGGGTTCAGTTTAAATGTATTTTACATCAGGTGAGATTCCTGCTTACATGTACTCCTTGCAGGTTTAAGTCATCCCCGGTGAATGCCATCTTATGCCAGGCTCTGGCGGGTTCACCTCTACGACCTCAGCGACTTGCTCAGTTGGACAAGGAGCAAGAGGAGCAGCTCAAACCGCCATTCAGCACCACCTCCGAACACAGAGAGGTGAGACGTGTGGGGGGGGGGATGGACGTTGCGTGCACCGGGGACACTAGGTTCAATTAAATCTTTGACTTGTCATAGGAGGAGGCGTCACCGGTGAGAGAAGAGGCTTTCACCTCCACTCATAAACCCATGACCGTCGGAGGACAGACTCATGTCACCGTCGGCACCACTCACATCTCTCGTTTGACAGATGACCAGCTCATAAAGGAGTTCCTCAGTGGCTCGTACTGTCTGCATGGGGTGAGGCATGTTCATCTATAACACCTGAGTAGTGGTCTCTCTCTCTACCGTGACATGTAATGGTCATAATGTGTGTGTTTTTAGGGAGTAGGGTGGTGGAAATATGAATTCTGTTACGGAAAGCACGTCCATCAGTACCATGAGGTAAGAGTCCTTCCTTACTACTGTGAGTGTAATTGTGCGGAACCAGAGTCATTGATGTAATTTAAGCTGTTAGCTTATCAATAAATCTTTCAATTCATTTCCAACTAAGTGATTTTAACTGTGTGTAAGACGGTGCATCCGTTTGCAATAGCACAGCGATGAAAATGTCCCATGCTTCTCCAGGATAAAGAGCAAGGAAAAAACATTGTGGTGGTTGGGAGTTGGAACGCAGAGGAGCACGTTGAGTGGGCCAAGAAAAATGTTGCCAGGTCTTATCAGCTCAAAGACGACGGAGTGCAGAAAGTCAAGTAAGCCATTCATATTTTTACTAACCTGGATGTAAAATTGGATTTTTGTTGATTTTTTTTTTTTTCTTCTCTTTCTCTGTTCGTTTCCGTGACAGGTTGGTTTCCCACTTTTACGGCCACGGAGACGTTTGTGATCTGACGGGGAAGCCCAGACAAGTCATCGTCAAGCTGAAGTGAGTGAACAGTCATAGGAGAGGGCGGAGGGGCGACGTAGCATCAGAACAGTGTCACTGCCCTGAGTCAACGCATTAATAAAACAATACCCAAATGTTTCTCTTCTCTGTGTCAGATGTAAAGAGTCTGAGTCTCCCCACGCTGTCACCGTCTATATGCTGGAGCCTCAGACTTGTCAGTACATCCTTGGGGTAAGTTCAGCTTTAAGCAGTGAGTCAGAGTCATGAAAAAAACATACACGATGCTCAGGTTAATGCTGAAACTTTGCTAGAGAACTAACCCTACTTTTGATTTACAAGCTAAATAAAAGGAAAGTGCTTTCAAACTGTCACCAGTCCATCAGTAATTTATATTTGGTTGATTGAGGATCAGGAGAAAAATGTAGATGCAATGTAACTGTTGCAATGCATAGCTGTAATCGATGTAACTGAGCGTTAGTTAGTGTTGGTTCCAATACTGACATGTCAAAATTATGCATTTATTTTTGGATGCTAAAGAAAAAATATTCCAGTGTTAGCAAACTTAACAAGATTTAGTCAGCAAAATGATATGTAAAATATAAGATATGGACGTTTCAGAAAAATGTGGATGTTGATATAAAAACTCAGTTGCACTTATTTTACTATTAGAAACAAAAGGTATTTGTCTTGTCTGTCATTTCTGTGGCATGAAATAACTAAAGAATAACAATAAATGTTACTAATATGGCATTTAAGTTATTTTTTTTGTCTCCTTAGGTTGAGTCTCCAGTCATATGCAGGATTCTCGACACTGCTGATGAACACGGACTTCTGTCGCTCTCCAGCTAAACTGACAGAGATCGTGCAACAGCAGACGACGCATGAAGGACAAGGAGGACAGATGGAGAGAGGTGCACGTAAAGAAGAGAGAACACGGATAAAAATGGAAGCCTGTTTGACTGAGGAAGAAAGACGCCCATAACACAGCGCTAAAAGCCAAAATCAAGGTTAGACTTGATCCTGAGGCTGGACTTCATGTAGCCCGAGAGCACTGCCTCAACAACACGCCCCGATGGTCGACGTTACATCATCACAGACTAACCTCACAGGCTGGCTCAGACTTTATGACAACACAGTGAAGTGGGGCTGACGTTTCCCAAGGCAGTGGATTTATTGCCTGTACTTCATATCTATGCTTCACTTTGTGTTGATTAATTGTAAGTAAAGGAGAGATGAATCAAAAGATTCATAATTATCAGGGGAATCAACAATTTTCATGGTGGTTTTATTGTCTTTAAGGTGTGTACTTGTGTGTGTGTGTGTGTGTGTGTGTGTGTGTGTGAGTGAGTAATATGAAATGATTAGCTGTTTGACAGTGGCACTTTGTACTTAAAAAGCAAGTTTGAAAATGTTTCTGCAGCAGTGTGAATGTGTGCTGTGTTAATTTCCAGGATGAGCGAGTGTAACTTAAGCATTACAAGATGCTGTGGATTAGCAACATAAATGAGTTGGTTGATTAAAATTAGTTTCATATAAGTTTGTAGGACGTTCAGACTGTCTGTGGGTTCCTATAAGAGGTATTCTGTGGTTATGTTAAAATGCACACTGGGATCCTGATCGCTGCTGTATCATGGAGAGGAAAAAAAAAAAAACAATGCATTTGCAGAAAAGAATAAAATTAAAACCTGAAACCTCATTAATAGTGTTGAATTACCACACTGGAAAAAAATATTTGACTTAACCAAGACTGGAGACAGTTGTCTTTGCTTAGTAATTATTGAGATATTTGGTGAGTTGTCATGTCCAAAAAATGAATTTTATCTTCTGTTTTTCTCACTCATTAGGTAATCTAAGTACAGTACATTGCCATGGTAAATTTCAGGCCACCAGATGGCGCCAATACTCCATCTTATTGAATAATCTCTTATGAAAACCTTTTTTCCCCACACACATGTACGAGAAACTGTGAAAGAATCATTGCCGTCTAACCACATATGTACACTGAGGTGTTGAACAAAAGCTACTCCAGTTATTTTTCAGCCCAGTCTCACATTTTTAATTTAAATAAATGGCAGATCTGAGTGTTTAATGAACTGTGCTAAGCTTCACCTGAAACTTCACTGTTATGCCACTGACATTGTTAATTGATGTTTAACGCTGTGACAGCAACTGCTTCCATTATTGATTAATTTATTATTAATTTCTTGATAAGACAACTGAAAATTAAAAAAAAAAAAAACATGACATCTTCAAATGTTATGTTGTGTTTGACCAATTGTAAAAACCAAAGATATTATGTATATTTATGATCATATACAACACAGAAAAACACTGAAAAAATTAATTGATAATAAAAAATAACTGCAGATTAATTCTCTGGTGGTGGTCTGATTAACTGATCATTTTAGTTCTGGCAGAAAAATAAATAAATAAGTGAAAGCACAGATCCACTGCACTTGCCAAACATTTATTGTTTTAAAAAGTGTATGAGGTTCACAAATACATTTTTTTCCAAGAAGCAAAAGTCCATCAAAGTGCAACCACATGCCATCAACAGCCATGTGTGGGCCTGTGCAGCGCTGCACAGCAGCTCGACACCACAGCGGCTCATTTCAGTGCTCAGCAACTTCATCAGGAGGAGGCAGCACTGAAACCAGCAGCCACAGTCTCTGGCTGCAATGAAAAACTACACTCTTGGGTTATAATGGCACATGCGTGCGCAACACAGGGGTAGATTTATGTGAAAATGCAGTATTTGTCAAAGGAAAAAAAAAAAGTTAATTCAATAACAGTAAATAACTTTTTGGAACATACTCTTTCAGTACAAATCTCTGGCTTTGTTTTTAGTTTTCATGGTAAAGCTTATGACTGGTTGTTGAATTTTTCCACTCAAGAAAACTTAACATGTACGTCCACTGTAAAAGAGAACAAGAGATTAATATTAATACTGATTTCAAATACATAAAACGGGCTGAGTTAATGTTACTTTTTAGATTCACACTGGATTTAAAGCCATGGTGAAACTGTCCAAACCTTTATTGTTTGGCAGCTCTTTGATTAGACTGAGGGAATGGGAATCTGGTGCACTGAAGTGCTTTCAAAGTCTTGTAGTGCGTCTTGGTGAGTGTGGTAGTGCATGGCTACATATGACTTGGCAAAGGCAAATGTCTGAGAGCTGACAGGCTGCAGGCTGGTGGGGGAGCTGGGTCCTGCAGAGGGACTGCTGTTGTATATGCTGTAATAGGGCTCAATGCGGGTGTTGATAGGTGTCGAAGTACTCGGCGGACGAGGTTTGCGTACACCTGTGGCCCTTGGACTGCCAGCGCAATCCCTGGAGTGACTGGGCCCACAAGCCTGGTCCACTAGCCTCCTCTGGGGCTTGGGTGACAGTACATAAGCCGAGTTGGTCTCATGGTGGGAGGATTTATTGCGGTTGACTTCCAGGCTGCCTTTTCCCATGGCATGCAGACGAGTCTTTTGCTTGCAACAGAGAAAGCCCAGCGCTGCCCACTGAACACAGCAAAGCACACGGCGACGGAGGCCCGCTGTTGCGTGAGTACACAAAGGGGTTGATGCCCGACTTGAGAAAAATAAGCACAAAGCCACACAGTTCAAACTGGTAATGTGCAAAGCTACTTTCTGGTGACAACACATCCTGTGCCAGTGAAACTCCCATTGGCAAGCAGCAAAGCAGCACAGAAAACACTATAACGACACAGGTGACGACTGCTTTAGAGTCTTTGGCTGTGGCCAAGTTGACTGTAGACACCAGCTGACAGCAGGTGGCTCCTTGCGCCGCCCCTGGAACCAGAGGCTGGCTGGTCCTGTTGGCATAAGAATGTGTCTGAACGTTCTGCAGTTTGTTATAAGTCTGGTTACGGTACAGAGGAGGGCCTTGAACGGCACACTGCATGCTCTCAAAGCCTGCTGCAAGGAGAGGTGGTGGGGGTGGAGGACATGTGGCATCTACTGTGATGATTGGACATTTCCTCACTTGTGCATTTTTCCTCAGTGTTTGAGCAATCATTAGATAAGATACAGATACCACAGCAACACAAAAGGCAAAGTCTGCAAGGTAGACATACAACACAACTCTGGCCTGTCCGCCTCCCAGTCCAAAGTGGGGCAGGCAGGGTCCATCTCTACGTGGGTAAGCTCGCATGGTAAGGAGGGCAGCCATGGTGAAGCTGGATGTCCACAGCAGGGCAGTAAGGGCCAACGTGCGGGGGAAAGAGGCAGTACGATTGGGCTGCTGCCCCAAAACCATACGCAGCCTGTGCAAAGCGATGACCGCGACCGTCTCCAGGGACATGATGATGAAGCCCGAGCTGGTCAAGTGGAAGGCGAAGCAGAAACTCTTCGAGACGCCGTCCCCTCCACCTGCATCCAGGAAAAGCACCAGCGCAAACATGGGAGCAGTCACGCAGCAAATGAACAAGTCACAGAAGGACAGGTTGAGGATCATGAAATCAAAGTTAGTGCGAAACTTGCGAAACGCTGGGTCAAAAAAGGACAGGAACACCACAAGATTGCCATAAGAGCCCAGGCAGAAGATGAAGATGAGGAGCAGAGAGCAAAAGGTCAAGGTAGCAGTGTGAATCACAGCCCAACCTGACGGGGTCTGAGTGCCCAACGTGCCATTGAAGGTCTGATGTCTTGGCACGTCCACCAGGTCTGATGGTGTAACAGTGGTGTTCATTGTATTATTAACAATTTATATGGATCCCACAGTCATCGATTTCAAAATTTTCCCTCTATGTGGAAGGAGTACATGATGATCACAGTATCTGCTGCCTCCGCCATTGCTGCCACCTTGGTAGAGAGCTACAAAGGATACAAAAGTCATAAATTAGCTGTTGTATTGTGCAGCAGACCACTAACACACACTTGATAATAGGGAGGAATAATAAATTACCATTGAAGGTAAACAGCTACATATTTAATAAGAAGCTGTGATGCACTGCATGTTAGACATAAGCTACAGTAGGCTATAGGTATGCACCACTGCATTTGGCAAATTATACCGTACACCACCCACCCCCTCCACAACGCTCACACACACAAACACACACACACCGTCCGCTAAAATCCAGATGAAATATGTTTCCACTGTTTTTTTTACTATTGTATTCCCACTCGGTGAATAGCTGGAACAATATGTAATATACTGTGGATTTCTCATCATCATATAACCTACCTTCTGTAATCGATCGTGTGTCCATCACCACCACCATCATCATCATCTGATACATCCCATCTTCACTTGAAAGCAGTGTGATAGTAAGTGAACACGCAGCGGCTTTGGAAAAAGAAAAAAAGAAAAACGTATTTCAACAGCAGCTCATCCAAAACAGAGCAACCCATTAACGAACGCGGATATAAATGAAATACGTTTGCTTACATCTCTCTCTCTCTGTGTTTTTTAAAGCCTACATAGCGCGAAAAGGTGACAGCATATTCGTTTTCTTGGCGAAACATCCATTCTTGTACAAGAGCGACGTCCACGGGACTTGGACTGAAAAATGAGTATGAAGTCACTACCTACGTATGTGAGCATGAGCACAACCACTGCATTAAAATAGTCCATCTGTAAAAACTAACCTTACCCCTGCGTTACAATACTGATTTAACAGAATTAAAATAATATATTTTTATTTATTAATTGTTCAGTTTTCACTTCACGGTTTGAAAATTTGAACGTGACCGTTACACCGAATTGACACGTCAGATATATCACCGCAGCAACCTTTTTTTTCACCATGGCAACAGAGTTCGGCTTTTACTTAACATCTTCCCGCGGTAGTTTCGCTAATAAGTAAAACTTTAATGAAGAAGTTGCGACTATGAGTAAATGTTATTTTGTGATATTTACACTGTGTGACAGGTATTGTGATTTTTTTCTGTAATAACATAAACTAAACTATGGGTTTTAACATACCTGTTTAGCATTAGCTGGTTAGATTTGAGCCAACATCCGGGATTTAAGGCACCAGACACGAGACAATTACATTACAAGGTAAAATAAAAATCCATTTCAAGTAAAATGTGTACTTTGGTTCTAATGGGTAGTTTTATTAGTATAGTATTTTTGAAAAACATTAAATAAAAATATCACAACTTTTGATAAAAACAATTTATTATCATTCAGTCAATAAGCAAACAGTACATCTAAAAAAAAAAAAAAAAAAAAAAAAAAACACTGCAGTTTTGGCACTACACTATACATAAGTGAGGTACTAAATGCTTCAATGCTTTAACTGATTTCAAGTCATCAGAGGAAAAACATAAGCTAACCAAAGTCGTTTTATTTTGCCTCACTAGATTCCAAAAAGAAAAGGTAAATAATAGTGAGGATAAGAGGAAAGAGGTCACAAATTATGGACAGGCAATTTGGTTATTTTCTTGCACCAAGACACAGGAAAAGGTAATGAAACTGTGCTCAGGTCCACACAGCAAATGCATCACACAGCACAGCAGTGGGAAGCTTTGCCCTCTCCCTTTCTGTGCAAGAACAGATGATAATATACCCCAATACTAAAAGTTCAGCCATCTATTTAAACTCAGAAATACTTTCAATGAAAAAAATAAAATAATGTTAGCACTTCAAAAAAAAAAAAAAAAAAAAAAGAAAAAAAGAAAGAAAAGAAAAAGAAAAAAATCAAATAAATAAATAAATATGTTTGTGCATATTTGATATACCATGATATATACATACATGATGCATATAATCATATATACGTAAATCAAACAGCCACACAAACATTGTGTGTTGCAGGTTTAAATCTAGTCCAAAGAGACCATTCTTCAATAGTCGATTTTGTGCGGCTTGTAACAAACACTTCACTATTGGAAGATAGTATGGAGTACGTCCTACACTGGACATGGTGTTGGCTCAGAGTTGATTCTTGGGATATAATCCTGAGAAATGTGTAGGACACCAGTAGATGTCTTCAAGCATCCCATAAACGCGCACACACGCATACATCCGTGCACATGCACACAAACAAACCAAAATAGAAGAAAAAAAAACTGTACAGTAATGTTACAAACTGCAGGGCATTCATCCCTGCTATGATTGATCCTTAAATATTAAGTATAGTAGAAATGTAAATGAGCTAAATACATAAATACACAACTTTTCAATCTTTCTGTGCCAAAACTCAGATGCTTTGTGGACAACTCTTCACAAAGCGATGCTGTGTCTTTGATCAATCGAGAGCTGGGGCCTTCTCACCAATGCAGGCTGGTATCTGTGCAGTCTGGGGTTGTCCCAAACCTACGAGAGACACAAACAGCCGTAAAAATATGACTCGAGGTCATCTCTGTCGTCCTTCTAAAATTACAGCTGCAGTAATGATTGATATTAACGTTGAATATTTTTTGTGTGAGTTTGTAACAGTGTGAGGTTCATATGCTTTACCAGGTTTTAGGCATAGTAGCAAGGGGAGACCAGCAAGTCAGTCAGGACGAGCAGCTGATCATCTGTGAACTGCTGCTTATGTTGCTGCCAGTTGTCATGGTGAGTGCGTCGGAAGTTTGACAATGTTTTCTTCACAGTCATCTGAAGAGGGACAAACACAAATAATGGCTTTTTTTCATTTCAGTTTTATTCAGTGAATTAGTCACAACTGGTTATGTTGACCCCAAGAAATAGTAAAGGAAAAAAATAGGCTTTAAGATCATCCAACTGCAAAAATATAAGGTTATCAACAGGTGATTACACATACTTCAATGGGTTGAGTGTCATTGAGATGAGCACTCAGGTCCATCAAGAGCTGGGGCATCCAGGTGGGCACATCATATGGGCTGGAGAGAATACAAGCACTCAACCCAAGAACACCAGCGTGACGCCTCACCAGGTCTACAAAAGCACAACAGGAGGGATTCCATTAAAATGAAAGAGAACAGCATACTGAGTGTTATATATTCTTGAATAGTTAAATCTAGATTAGTTTCTTACCAGCAGAGGGTATAGTGTCCACTACAAAGCCGAGCTCCCTCTTCCTCTTCTTAGGCAAGGAAGTCTTGCAGAGAGCCTCAAAATGTGCCTGCATGGGGGTGTCCATGGACAGGAAATTGCACTGAAGGAAGCCACTGAGTGTAGTGGCGGCCATTTCTCTTACCTTAAAAACAAGAGATCAGAAGTTTGAAGTTTAACAAATATTGTGTCAGAACAGTGCAGTACTAATTATTATGCACAATATGATACAACCGAGTGTGCAGATTAAAAAGATGATTATTCAAGAACTTGCTGCCAGTAATTAATATTATAATGTCCTAAAAGGAACAAGAAGTAATTGAAAAGCTAAAGCAGACTTTGCTTACAATTAACTGTAATGTGGTTTTGGCACTGTGTATTTAATGGACACTTGAACGGTATTTTGTAATGACACTTGTGCCACTTGATTGATTTTTATAAATTAGCATTAAAGCTGCTATATATATGCTAAAAGAGCCAGGTCAGTGAAGGGTCACCCAAAGAAGGTGTGCAATCATTAAAGCTAATTTATGTTCCTTCATGTACAAAAATAGATACATCCCTTTCAAGCAATGTAACTGTCATCGCCCACATACTTCTATGTGTCCTTTTTGTTAGCATGACAGTTGAACTTGCATAACCTCTGTTCAAGAAATTATTTTGTTCGTTACATGTATGTTATGTTGGGTGTTTATGGTAAATTTATTCCATTTCAAGAGGTTGTGCCGCATGTGTCACCACAGGTTCTTAAGGGTTAAATGTGACAAGGACAATGTATATCTTCCTATCTTTACTTATTTCGTACCCTTAAAACCTCTTTACCCACAAACACAGTTATTCAAAAAGTTCAAACCCTAGTGCCTGAGCTGCACTGTGAGACGTGCATAAGGTACACCATAGTAACAGTGTCATTAGACAGGGTGTTCCACTTGTGTGTACACTGACTGCTGGAAATAGCCACCAGCTGGTGACTGGGGGTGGATGTGCGTGTGGGGATGTTTCTCTATAATGTGAGCTAAAATGGTCTGTTGTACATTTTATGGTTCTATTCTCAATGTAATTCTAAGAGAGAAAGGTAAATGTATAAATAGTTAGTGAGCAGGTGTGTCTTTAAGCTATGGCTACTTAGTTAAAACAGGCTTGCTAGAATTAATATGCTAAGGTTACAGCCTTCCTCTTCTGTGCATTTTTTAAAGTTTCAGATATTTTAGGTTTGTATAAACTTATATTGTGTGATATCGCTTACTGTTGTAATAACAGAAAAGCATCACTGCATGCATAAAATGAGGTGTTGTGAATTTTTCTCATAAAGGTGATTTGGATAAAAACAGGAGCACTGTAAGTGTTATATAGCTGAGGCGTTTAAATCGAGCTTAGGTTAATTTAGAGGCCAAACAAAAATGGCTACTTCTATCCATCCCCCACTTCTCCTTTGTCTCCACTCCATCCCTCTCCCTCTCATCCTCTTTCAATCTGAACATTATCTCCATAGCAACTGATTACTGCAGCTGGGTTTCCATAGCAACAGCTTGAGGACTAGAGAGAGGGAGGGCAGGAGGAGAGTGCTGAATCACTACAGTGAAGCTGAAAGACAGTGAGAGTGCCTGCTAGCATCAACAAGCATGCACTGGCCAATAGCTTGGCGATTATTATATAATCAGACTACCATATGTTTGTTCATCTTCCAGTTACTCTGTGTACCACACTGACTATGTGTTTCAGTGTTCAGTGTTACATTTTAAATGATTTTTTATGTGAAACTGCTGTGCTCATTTTTCACCTCCAGCTGCTCATCCTCCAGCAGTCGGATCACCAGCGCCCGTACGTCATTCACTGCTTTCTGGTCACTCATAAAGGTGAACAGGTTGTAAAAAACCATAATCTGGAGGTATGTTAGCACTGTGTAGCGAGCGTGCCAGGAGCTGCTGCCTGCAATCTGCAATACACACATAACAACAGACCCATCCCACACTGGTATCAGATTCTGAGCATTTGCATGACAAGAGGAACAGACCAGGCCCTGGATGAGTACACCATTTAGATTTATTGTTATGGAGCTCCACTTTTGGGAGATATTCATAGCATATCAAACAGGTTAAACAGGCCCAGCACTTGATCTCTGCATGTGGGTCACACCAAATCACTGCTTGGAACTGCTTACTTTCTAATTATCAGCTAATCAACTTTAAATTTCATGTTGGTTGTTTCTAATTTTGTTATGACAATTATCACCAATTATGCATAATAATTGTTATTCTCTAGTGCTTGGGGGAATCCTCCAGACACTGTTGCAGTTTTTTGTTGGTTTTCCTGGGAACTGTACATTGTATGACAAAATATATAGATAACAACATGATATTATGTTAAAGAATAATTTAAGAATGAATAGTTGAGTCAGTTTAATTCAGTCAGTTCCTTTGAGACTTTTGTCTTTTTCTTTATCAATCTTATAGGTTATATGATGTGAGGGATTGTGTGATGCAGGTGAGAAGTGGAATAACAGCCACAGCTGCCAGATGACTCACCTCCTGCAGGGCACTGAGGACCATGGGGATCTGCTCTGTGTAGAGGAGTCCCTGAGACATCAGTGACAGGCAGGTCTTTGCATCTCTCTTCAGCTCATCGTAACTGTCATCATTCTCAACCGGAGCAATCTGGAGCAGAGGACATAGACGTGAGGTTAATGGGTCGGCTGGCATCTTTTTCCTTTTATGGTTCATACATTAAGAGAAAATATCAGAGCTGACAAAGAAGATGCCAAGTGGATTGTTGTTGAGTGGATGAGTGAATGTGTCACCTTGAAGAGCAGGGGAAGCAACCGTAGCTGTTCTGGGACAGCAGTGGAGAAGGAGCGACCAGCACTTGCAATCAGCCACTTTAGCACTGAAGACATTTAAAGACAAGGTTTTTTATGTAAAGAATAATCCTTGAAACCACTCCTATAATAATGAGCAATCATTGTGAGATAAGTTCAGAGTTTACAGTGATAGATCCTTTACCCACCTGTCTTGAGCAGCTTGATGGCTCGTGTTCTGTCATCCTGAACTCCCACCTCATTCTCCTCGATCACGTGGTTTTGGATCTCCTCATCGCCTTCAGTTAGAGGCTTCAGCTGCAACAGAATGCGCTCGGTGAAGTCCGAGATGCGCGGGGAGGTGGTTGGCTGGGTGTATGGCAAGTTGACATCAATCATGAAGATGTATGTGAGCACACTGGAGAGACACAAAATCGGAGATGATAGGTTGAGAGACAAAACTTTTAAAAAGCTGATAATGATGAATAATACATTTACATTCCCTGAGGGCAAGAACCTACCTGCCAATTCGTTCCCGTACATTCTTGTAGACCTGTGTGAGTTTAGGCTCCAGATATTGTAGCAGCCTGTGGAGGAGCTCAGGAACACGCCACTCCTGCTGAGCGAGGCCTCCCTGCAGCACGTACAGACGACTGGAGAGGAAACATAAGCAAAATCATCAGAGCATGTCAGTCACCTTGACAGTGTTGCTTATTGCAGCAACCTTTCTACTCACCAGGCATCAACAAAGGAGCCGCCCTCGCCATTTACTGGAGACTCCATCAGCATCTCAAACAGCCAGTGAAGTTTGCGTGGGTCCCTACTCTCCTGTAAATGCAAACAAGTTACAAGTCACGTGAGGAAGAAAGGATGATAGACGTACATGATGATTGTCAAGAAAGAAAAAACTTACACAAGCAGTGGCGATACAGGTCCCCCAGTCTGCATATGTTTCTATTGTGATGTTTGACAGTGCAGTGCGGAGCAGTGGACACAACAGCTCCCAGAGGCTCTCAACCTGTAATCACAGCAGAGGTGTCCTGGTTTGTCTGCATTGCAAGAATAATGTTCTGGAAGGATGCTCATTTTTTTAAAATAACACACCTCCAGAGGCAAGGATATTACTATAACTTGCTACCTTAGTACATCAGAATTTCAAATCCGTACCTTTGAGTAGCTCCAGTGTTTGCTGCCTCTGATCAGTCCAGAGATGATCTCAGCGACACAGCGCTGCTTGCTCTCATGGGAGTCTGCCACCAAGCGCTCCATGTGTGGCTGCAGCACTGGCAGAAAGGCATCGCTGAAGTTCCGGAACAATCCCTGAAAGACGTAGGGAACAAAAAAACAAGTTCATTTTTTAATTGACTGACATCATTGTTTTTCCAGATCTAATAGTATTCTCAGGAAATCTCACCTTGAACAAACAGAACCTGCGAGGGCTAAACTTGTCCTTGCCCTTACGATCCTCAAGGGAGAGAAACTCGATTAACTGGTTGATGAATACTGGGTCAGAGAAATGGTCATAGATGATCTGCTCCCGCTGTTAGGAAGGGAATGGAAATTAATTTTAATAGATACAGTTAATAATATATTACTTAACTGGATGTATATAAGCAGCTGTTTATATGATATGTTCTTACAAACCTCTGTCATTTCATCTCTACTCAGGTTCTGTTTGGGTTGCTCCTCATGTGGTGCATACATCATCATTTTTCTGTAAAACAATAAGGTTAAAGGTGATGTTTAAAAGATAACGTGAAACGGTGCATAAATATATCAAAGCAATGACACTAAACAAATACATTATAAAATGACAACCTTGGCCAGCAGTAGTATCCCCAGTGAGTCTTTTCCACAAAGACACAACTATCCCAGTCTTTCTGTGAGCGTGGCAGGCTACTGCTGTGATACTGAAGCCAGCGGTTGTCTGGACGGTCCCCTGCTACAGTAACCATAGGCTCATTCACTTCACCTGGCAAAGACAAGTGAAGATTTTTGAGATGACATTAAGAAACTGTGTTTAAAATGAAAATGAGATACACAAATGTCACATTTATGGACAAGAATGAAACAAAACCACATGATGCTTACAAAGCTTAGAGGGGCTGACAGGGACTTTCTTGTGTGGTCTCTTTATTTGTTTCATGATTCCTGCTACAGCTGATATTGCCACCTAATGGAGAAAATAACACATTTCAAGCTAAATATACAAAGGATAAACTGGAACGTGTAAATATGTTGTTTGAGAATCACAGTACAACAGATGCATGTCTCATAATTTGTGTTTTCCACACCTTGCGGACATAGAGGGAGTCGTGGTTGAGGTTTTTGACGAAGAACGTAATGGCAGGTGGTGGGAGTTGGTGGTCGTCTCTTAGCAGCAATGACAGGAAGCCGACTGCGATTTGTTCGAACTTCCAAGGCCTGGAACGTTGAATAAAGCGGGTGTTACCGAAAGTAATAAATATGTGCATATGTACAAATGTGTTTCAATAATGTAAACTTTAAATGAACCTACATGTTCCTGTTGTTGAGGCAGTCCAGCAGATCATCAATGAGGTGCTTGTATTTCCTACAAAAAAATTACAGTGTTATTAATGTTTACCTGTTATGCAGCCAAACCTGTTGCACTCACATTAAAGGTTGTATGCAAAGTAAACACAGATGAGCTTAGTGTCAATATTTGCAAGTTTTTAACCGTTCCATTATTCAAGACCAAAAAATTATGATGTGAAGTCAACCATGAAGTCTGAAAAGTAATAGCTCAAAGAGAAGGAAGCAGTATTCACAGGTTGTCTGTTGTTGTGATGAGTTTTTGTTTTGTTACTGTGTCAACTTACTCAATAGAGTCAGAGTTCTTGAGCTCCTGCTTCTTTTGACCCTCAGCTACGTCCTCTTCTGAAGGGAGAGGATCTTTAGGAAAAGGATTTCCAGTGATCATAAGCTGTTTGGCCACAGCACAGCAATCATCAGGGATCTAAAGAGATGAAAAAGATGGAACATAGTGTATCAGAAGTGATTGTGGGAGAGGAGGAACTTGAAGCGGATCACTGTAAGTACGTCTACACAGAGCATTGCACACACCCACTGATGATTAAATTTACGTCACTCGGACTCTCATGGACCCCCGGGTACTTGTGGATAACGAAAGTATAATGCTAGCCTTTGAAGGGAGTGATGTGGTGAACCCAGACTGAGTGCAGACCCGAGGGGAGGGAGATGTGGACTGAACAAATATTGTTTTTCCTTGTGCAACTATGTTGGAGTATAGGCTAAGCCTACAAGCACAATTTAAGAGAGAAAACACTCTATTTAACTATTTTATGTCTGTTTTTCTACAAGTTTTTAGGGACCAAATTGTACATAAAACAGTCAAAGACTGAGGATTGTAGAGGTTATGTAAAACTTTCCCTCAGTAATGATAATACAACTCAGGTAGCTACAATAAGCTTCTCTTGAATGAATTAAAGAGGAAAGACAACAGCAAGAGAGAAATATAGCAATGCCTATTTATCCTGATAATCTGATTGAAAATATTCCAATCTGCTTTCATGGGAAGGTTTATGTCACAATGGCCTTTGATGTTATGATCAATTTGTGCAGACTTGAGGTTTTTCTTACAGAGAAGTCCATGCCGATGGTCTCATACTGCCGATGGATTTTGTCAGCGAGGTCATCAAAGAGCCGCACAATGGAAGGCTTCTCCAGAGACATGGCCGAGCTGAGACCAGAGCGTACAATGGCGGGCCAGGTCAGGGCAATGCACTCCCAGTCATGCAGATTAGCCAGACACACACCACTGTGATTCCCCAGAAGACAGTACAAGGCACCCTGGAGATGTACACAGACAACGTGAGAAAATGATATATTCTTGCATATAAAAATGTAAATAAAAGTTTCTATGGTAGAGAGTAAGGGGACTTTCATACTTTAAACTGTTGCTGAGTAATGCTGCTGTTGTTTGGGTTGAGAAATGTTAGAACATGGGGGATCAGATCTCTGCAGCAGAAATTGTAGGTTCCCAGTGCAGTGAACAACACGTTTTGAGCTCTGCTGCGTACCTGAAAGGCATGAAAAACTCTCATTTAAAATATCATTCACTTACAACTTAATACTATTTTGATATAAGGTGTAAAGACTTATCTATGATTGCATAGCAATTCAAATACACATAAACACACTGACAATGTCTCAATGATCCTGTGGAACTCACTTGACTGTAGGTGCTTGTGGACAGTCTCAACAGATCCCTCATCAGTTCCTGGTGAATGCTCCTGTACTGACATCCTTCTACTGTCAGCTTTCGTAACTGGTTTAGAAAAAAAAAAACACACACAAAGATTCAGAGTTAAATGCAAAAGCAAAATGTTGCCCCATAACGTAATGATTCCTCTATTAGCAACCCACCTCGTGCTGGAGCATGACTCTGTCTATAAGCAGAGCTCTGATGTGCTGCTTTCGACCATGAAGCTGTAAATACAATAATGAGGCATTAAGCACTTTTAGTTGCTTTTCAGTTTAAACAAAATGTTTAGTATTAGTATCACTGATGACCATATATGAGCACTGAGGGAGACAGTGACTGGTTTCCATTTGTTCCCTGGAAGACAAATCTTACACCAAGTTGCCAAAGTAAAATGAAATGACAGTGTTCATACTCGGTTTTCCATTGACTTCTTCACAAGGTTGAAGCTTTTCCAGCGGGAGTCAAACTCATGTTTGTGAGAACCTTTGAAGTGCAGCAGGTCACTGATAATCTGAAACGTACCACAGACCAAAATATTGATTAGTGGACAGTGATAAGATAAATATATCTTCTATTAGACTGTGTTTGAGAATGTGAGCAAATTAATTCAGTAATAACGTTTCCCCACACAGGACATAATAATTTACACGGTGCTCCACGGTGACTTTCTAAAAATATGATGTGAATGTATGTGTTGTTTAAATAATATGTGAATATCCAAAGTAGAACAGGGTAATATTTCTGAACTCTGACACTGTACATCATTCAAAATTAACAAACCAGTAATTACACATATATAAGTTGTCATGGCACTGTCTGCCCACCTTGATGATGGAGAAAAGAGACTTTGTGTCATCTTCAGAGTGCTCCAGGATGTAATCTGAAAAAAGAGGTAAAGAAACTCACATCAATACATTGTAAGCTTGCCTGCCAAGATGAACGTCACTACAGCTTGGCTGAGAGATATGGCTGTGGAATAAAGAGAGATCACAAGCCTAAGACAGCGCCAAACTGAGTGAATACTTACGCAGCAGCTGTCTCATCACAGTACAGATAGCATCTCTGTAGTTCTCTCTGGTCTCATCTGCAGGTGGAGATAACATTACAGTGGAAGATTAAACTCCAGCCAACCCTATAAAATACATCTACTGTCAGCACCTAACAGCTATTTAGAAAGTGACGTGCGTACCGTACTCCATTCCTGTGTAGAGGGTTGTTTCATCTAGATTCACCATGCTATGGACCCTGGGGGAAAAAAGCAGGTTTGAAGCCAACTTGAATATTTAAAGTGATGTCTGAAAAATCTATTTTGTGCCTCAAAACATCAGTCCAATATCCAGTCCAGTATCCATATATATTAAGTAAATATCCATATATATATATATATATATATATATATATATATATATATAAATATTCAACAAGAATTTCTCTCAGTATTATTCAGTATTACTATTTGTTCTATTTGATCTACATTTTCTTCTATTGAATATACTTTTCAAAAGTTCAACAAAGATTCTGTCCAAAGAACTCAGCTCATCCATATTCAAATAGTGCAATAACATAACTGCAACTGCTTACAGTTCAGGGATGGGCTCTCCTTTCAGTGGAGGCATCAGACTCCCAGCACCTAGAAGGCAGTGCTGAACAATCGTCAGGCTTTGTAGGACATCATCTCTGAAAAACACAAAATAAATATTGGAATAAACATATTCTACAGTTTCCTGACATCAGGAGAAACCAGAATCTAATTTCTGCAGGAGTACAGAGGGGCATTCATACCTGCTCATGTCCTGGTCTCCCTGTGCAAATCTCTGAAGGCGCTGAAGTTCGGGCTGGAGGATCAGGTCCAGTAAATAAAAAGCAAAGGAGGTCTCCTCAACACTGGGCACATGCCACCGGATATCCAAATTCCAGAGGTCCCCAGGCCGACCCCAGTCCTACATGAGATATTGACATTAACAACTTAAACTGTTTATACATTACAAGTAGAAGTGGAAGTTTTGAAATGTAATATCTACCAATTTGACTTTAATTTCTGCACAAAGACTTGCCAGTCAGTATGTTTGTTCTAGCTGGTAACTACCACTAACATGAAACTGTTGAATGCCCCTGCTAACTAGTTCAGTTAAACTTTATTAGCAAGTAAATTAAAGAGTTACAGCCAAAAATATGTTTTGTGAGGTCACAGAGACCTTGATTCCACCCTCCCATCCATCACATAATGTCTCTAGCCACAGAGACATGATGTTTTATTCATAATGCCTCTTTTCATTATCCAATTCTTCTGTGGACATCAATTACAGAGCACTTAAAGACTGACGCAACCAAATGCACAGTACCCAAAGGCTGCATTACTGCTGGCAAGTGTGAAAAAAAACAAGTGGGAATCTCACTTTATCTCTCCTGAGGTGCAGGAGACGGTAATCCTGCCAAGTGATCTACTACCCGTGCCTCTATCCAGGAAGACACTTACTGGAATCAAAGCAGACAGTCTAAACTGTCTAAAGACAGGCTGACAATGTAACTAGGTCAGAGAGAGCACTGCAGACAGTTATCTGAGTTGTGGTTTTTGTTTCTAACGTTTTGTTAGAAACGTTTGTGACAGGGTGCACTTTTGGTCCCAAAAGTGCACCCTGTGTAAGCATAATGTTCAATCAATTAGTACCTTGATGGGTAGGTAGTCAGTAATTGGTTGATGGAAGCCTCCTGGCACACTGCAGTACTCCGTGGGATAGATAAGAGCAGAGGAACGAAGGATGTGGTGGAGCAGGTTACAAGCTAGAGTGTAGCCCTGCTTACATTTAAGATGCAGCGTCAGCTGCAAAATCTGGACAAGGTCTGAACGATAGGGCAGGATCTTGTCACCATCCACCCGAGTCACCTGGGGTGCACATGGCAAAAAGAAAAAGTAGAAGAATATTGTTTCAGTTCAGAATGATAGACCAGAGGTGTTGATTAATTCAGATGCGGTGTGAATGTGGTTATTTTATTTTGAGTCGTCTGACTCACCTCAGACAGCAGCTGGAGATTCCACAACAACTCCTTGTCAAGCTCCTCCTCATTCAACACTTCCTCATCTGTTTATAAAAAAAAAAAAAAAAAGGTAGGTGTTAGACCAATTACAAAAAAAAAAAAACAAAGCAACATATTCAATAAGCCCCTTATAGTAATTATCCCTGCTTGGTGAGCACTTACGGACAGCGATTTGGTTAATGGCATTGCAGCAGTGTGGCACAAACATCTTCAGCGATTCTGCGGGATGACACTGAAAACAGGAGAAAATAAAAAGTGAAAACATTAACAGTAGTAATAGGTTATAATAATTTTTACTTTGGGCTTAGAAAAAAAAATGTGGGTGGACGACACTGACTTTTGCAGCAGCTCTGCACATGTCGGCCACCATTCTCCCAGCTACACGCGTCTCAAAGATGTTGGTGGTTGCAAAGTTGAACACCTTTACAAGTGCCACCTGTTGAAGTAATAAGACAAACGTGTATAAATAGATGCATATACATGAGAGAATTAAAAATGAGGAATGAGACAACCTCATGATGGTTGAATCTTAACCTTGAAGATGTCGAGGGAACACTGTGTGAGGATGGTGCTGAAGGTGGAAGAAAGACCGAGCTCTACCAGACTCTCCAAATGAGTCATTTTCTCTGTTTCTGTTTCCTCACGAGTTTGTTCTAGAGTGCTGCTGTCTATGAGGGCAAAGCATCTGCACAGATAAAAAAAAATGTTTAGATTTTATTTCGCTCAAATTGCTTTCACAACAACAACACTGAGTAATAATAAATAAACATCTTTTATGAAAACTTCACATACCTGTCCATGAACTGAAGCACAAAGTCCTCAAACTCAGCTGAGGCTGAGCACATCTCTCTCTCCACCTGATTAGAAAAAGGAAAATGCTATACACCAGGACCACGTGGTATTAAAGTATGAAAAAAGTTGATTATAAAACATAACAGAAATTCACCTCTGTCAGATCAGTTTTTTCATGTAGGGCAGTCGAACAGTCCACCAAAGGCACAAGAGTCACAAATGTCGCAATAAATTGGAATGTGATCTGTAAGGACAGAAATAACATTTATGTGTTAAATACAAGGTTAAACGAGAATAAAGCCTCTAAGAATACATAGGGAAGGTAACAGTGGAGCACACCATGCACTTGCTGAAGTCATTAGGGTCAACGCCTGGCAGAGCCCTCATAAGCAGGGGCAGCATGTGAGTGGGTCCCTCTGGGAAACGTTGCCCACCGGACACCAGGCTCCGTGCCACACCGATCATGCAGCTCAAAGTGGCTGTCAGCTGGTGGGGCTCTGTTAGAGTCTCCAGAGCAGGGTATGTTCTATGGTTGAAACAGAGAACAATTAGCGTCTTTGTGTTCATTTTAAAATGTGCCCTTGTCTTTTCTCTAAAGCAGAAAATTAGCATCAGTGCACCAGATTTTTAAGAAGCAGATTTATCTTTGAGATCTAGTTCGGGGCAAACTTACTTCTCCAGCACAGGGGGAATGACCAACTCAGGCCTCATCAGAGCCAGGTTTTGGAGAGCCTGGGCTGCATCAAGACTGCCTGTCTTGCTGAACATGGCCAGCAGAACGGGCTGCATCATACTCTTCACAAACTCTGTGATATCCTCCTCTGTGAGCTTGTGACTGTCTGGTATTGGTGTTAACCACGTGGGCTTTCTGTAGCGCTCTCTGTGCAGCCGTCGTACCACGCTAGCTGGGAGACGTTGGAGCAGCTTCATGAGCTTCATCTGGACGTGAGGACAGAAGGACAAAAAGACCGATACATGACAAAGAGGTGACAAACAGTGAACAGTGTTCTTCTGTGTAGTGTGGATAGATGGAGCGGTAGAGGGTCGCATGGAGCATATGGAGACACATATGACAAAACAGACATACAAACACAAACCAATTTACTGTGAACATAGCTACATATCTTGGGTGTATATCACAATAATGCATTCACTTCAGAGGAGTCCAACCACATGAATTAATTCATTAATTAATGAATGAATTCATCATCTCACCACTCACTTTGAGACAGTGACAGGAGATTTATAATTTCCAAATTTCTCCCAGTGAGTGGGTAGACTGAAGCTCTGAAAAGACATGATTGTTTCCCGGTAAATTACAAGCTGATATCGCTGTCACATTTTACTTCACATCGATTGCAAAACACTGTTTACGTGTAATAAAAGTGGATGAACATCTCACGTGTTTCCACAGAATGCAAACTCATCCCCACGGCTAAAAATAAAGGTCCGTGCAGTGCTTCAAATCTAATACAAGGGTTTCCTCAAAACAGAAAGGCATGTGGCTCAGCTCGCAGTGACCTTTAATAGCATTGCAACCGTCTCACTCACATGCCGTCCCGTTATTTCTGAAATAGACACTGAAGAATATAAAGACGCTCAACTAGATTCTGGAACCACCTAGAAAAAAGATGACGAGTGACTATGTCCTGTCACTGTAAATGTTTCCACCATGTGTCCTGTTTATCCACACTAACACGATACTGGAATCATAGTTGGAACAAGGTGGATGAGTGATGTACCTAAACTCATCATTACTCACGCTAATCACACACTCATTAAGTTTATATTTTACAACTTTATATTTTTAATATAAACTGTTTTTGTATTAGTCAGTTTGAATTCCTGACTCTCTACATAACTGTTGATGCTTAACTTTCCATTAAACTGATCTCATGCTCCAGAGGACTGAATTCCAAACAGCCTGTCTAATACAACGGCCTTCACTGTTTATGGATTCTTCATTTTAACAGTCATCTACTTCAAGAGAAAAGTGACTCACCAACCAGCGGCCATGGTTTGATGGGTGAAAGAAGGATGTAATACTGTTGAAAAGGCCACTAAGTTGTGACTGAGTTTGCTTGCTGGGTCCTCCCTGAAAACGACACAACAGATTTTACTGAAATAGCACTTTCACTTTTCACACAGTTGTTTACAAAAATGTATGAACGATGAATTTACCAGGAGGGACGAGACCCAAAGCACCACGTGGCCAATGTCATAGGTGTTGGTGACATATCTCGGTACCATCATCTGACTGGTCCCGACGGGGAGATTCAAACTTCTCAAAATTCTTGTGAAAATCTGAAACGTGAAGAAATAGTAATGTTCAATGTTTTTATACTGGATGACTTTGATGTTGAGGTATTTGTTATAAAACTGACCACAAGCCAATTACATTCAATTGGATTTAAGAGGAGCTGTTTATGTTTATCCGAAACACATGCTGGTGTTGTCAAAAAGCAAAGAGCTAAACAGCCACTGTGTTGACACACAAACATGATGCAACTCACTTTTCTTCGACCCAGAGCAAGTGCAACAAGGAAACCGGATAGTTTGTTTCTTTGAAAAGCAGCATGAAATACACACCATGTGCAAAAGTCATAACGGTCAGGCAACACATGAGCGTACGTGCCACAAACCTCAAAACAAACCAGCAAAAAACTGTGTAGTGAGTAGTGGAGATTAGTTAGTTCATTCAGAAAAAAAGAAAGCAACAAACCTTGGGGATATAGGGGTCCCAGTCAATGTAGCCAATGTTGTCATTAGCCAACCGAGCAAAAAGACTGACAAGGTGCTGCAAGAACAAAAAAGGTAAAAGTTACACAGGGAAGACAAGTATACTTATCACTGTACATTCAAACATCTTTAACAAATGAATCTACTCACCACTTCCCAGCTTGGAAGATTTTGCACAGACACCCATAAGCTGATCAGTTCATCAAACCACAACCTGTCAACAAATGACAGGGTCAGAGAAGCAGATAACGACTGTATATATGGGATATTTCACAGACAGTAATGTGAGAAAAATTTTAGTGAAAGCACAGATCGGGATGGGTGATTTATTATTATTTTGAAATTGAAAACTGCATCTCATCTCAAAGGACTTCTGCTGGAGTGAGATCGGAAAAGTAAAGTCACTGTCATGATCCTGGAAAATAGTTCGAATGATGTCTGGCTTTGTTACCCTGGTGGAAGTTTATGTTGTAAGAAAGAAGACAGTGACTGTGACGATATGCATCTGCTGAGCAGTGTGCAACATTTCTAGCACATTAGGTAGTGCACTGCCACTGTTAAGGAGCCTCACTCATTCCATCTCTACACCACAGTGTGACAATGCTGGAGGAATGGAAAACCAGACAATATGACAATGAATAAACTATAATTGTCACAATGCCTCATTTGTGCCAGATCTAATAAAATACCCTCCAGTTGTTCCTAATATATTGCATTCACAAGAATGTAACACACACTCAGTCACTGACGTTGACTTTTGACCTCAAAAACCTATCCAGCTTGTTCTTCCCAGTGGATTTCCCTCAAGATTTTCCTGGGGTGCTGGATTCACCAGAATGTGTTAATGATTTTTTTGCAGGTAGTAAAAATACTGAGAGTCCGTGTCAGGAATCAATGTGTGTTTTTAATAGAACTGGTTAGAAAAACAGAAAACTATCTAGCCTTAACACATGACAGACATATTCATTTCCTGTAGCTTCAGAAGATAATTTCTTACTTGAAACCCTTGTGGTGCAGCTCTGGAGGCAGAGTTGTGGGGAGAAAGAGCTCAAAGTAGCTGATTGCTCTTTGCATGGTGACATCAAAGGGACAGAGGAGTGGTCTCCACTCATCCAGCATCTCCCGAGTAGCAGATTCTGAAAAGTATCTGTTTGAACAGAGAGAGGGAATTCACACAAATGTCAGCCTATGACAACAATGTCATTAATATCATTGACCAGCTTACGTTCGGATATATATGGACACCTGAAGTATCTCAACCAGCAGAGCAGCTTAGAGTGTGCTACAAGGATGGACAAGCCTCTTAGGTCCCTTACAAATCACACCTGAACACACTCATCAGATGCTGGAGACCAGTGACCAGACTTTGTGAAACTGACAACAAACATCAAGGTAACCTCAAGGCAACGATTTCCTGTGAATCATGTAATTTGGAGTTCATCTCATCAGGACCCTCTGTATGTTCATGTTATATTCATATTACAGACAAGCTGAAATGCATAAGAACAAGCAGCTACTGAAATTTTGATACTGAGAGTGCACTGTTCAACAGATGAGGGATTATAAGTCATACACCTGGCACATTTTAGCTGTTAGGGTAAATCCTGAGGTTTCACTGTGCTCATAGTCCCATGGGGGGATTTTCACAGTTCATTATGTGCTTGTGTAAACCCTGCAGGTTATATAAGGTCACCTAGCCTCCTCAGCAATTCCCCATTCAATGAAGTCCTTGAACAAACTGCTACTTACAACCAAGACTATCTCACCCTCTGCCCTGCTGCTTAGCCACAGCGTCTCAGCAGCTGACCACAAATCATTCTCTCTTTTCGCTGTAAAAGGAAACTCTCACACATGACAGAATTAGAGGAGATAATAGGATTATCTGCCTTAGTGCAAAGTGAGGGACCAGTCCAAGTGTTTGCCTAAGATATCTGCATGCGCACCGCTAGGGTGAAGATAATCAAGGATCTGCAGTAGACAGCCAAGCCATGGGTTGATGAAGCACAGTAGTGACACCTAACACTAGACTCTTCTTCACCAACTAAAGCAACATTTAAACAGAAGTTCTTCTTTCTGTGGGTCAAACTGTGTCCACTTTGTCTTTAGAAACTTCTGCATTTTCACCATTTTCAAGGCCACTTTGCTCACTTGAAGTGGACATTAGGTCCTTGTAAAAACTCAACATGAAAACTCAGTATTTTTTCATCACTTCCATATCAATTTAGCTACATAACTTATCAATCAATTAATTATCAAATTCTTTGTGGATCCATCTTCTTGTTGATTACATATCCTGTCTAACTGGCAATGGTTATATTTATAAGGTAAATGAATTGTCAGATAAGTGCAGCTCTAATTTTGAAAAGACTAATAACCTAAAATAGCACTGAGACCCTCAGAGCCTAAACTTAAAGATGAGACAGGATGTGGATGTTTACAGACAATTATTTGACTATGTACTTACGGTCTGCAGCATTTCACAAGTGTTTTCAACACGCTTTCCACAGAGCTGTAATAAGAGGAAATAAAACAATGTAAGGAATATGCTTAAACACTGAAACAGTTTCATGTTCAAAAAAACAGTTAAACAGTTTTTACACGAGTGCAATTGGACTCTGATTGCATGCACACAGAATACACACCTGCCTGGTGTACGGAGAAAGAGGAAAGGGCTGATATGTAGTGAAGAAACTAATAAAACTCTATTAAAAGGCTATAATCAGATCACTGACAATAAGCAGAGTGACTGTTAGTTGTTGACCGTTGACCTTGATTTGGTTTATACAGATACAAAGATGTGTATGCTAATGTTAATCAATCTATTGACTCTTCTAAATTCAATAATTTCCGCTATAGTTAATTAAATGTGGTTATGGGTTTACTTCTAAAAATAAAAGGTCTTACACAAACACAGACTCCTGACATGATTATCTTCAACGCAGGACGGTAGTCACATAACAGTGTTGAAAGCTCATGACTGATATAACCACAGCTTTTGAGCTCACCCCTCACAATCCCACCTTTCTGCTCACATGCAAGCTCAAGCCATGCCTTGTTGGAAATGCCCTGCCAATCCCACTCGACAACTGCTCATTTATTTCTACATTATTTAAGCCTTGTTTGGAGCTGACATACTCCACATTTAGTAGTCTAACAATATCTGAATTATGGGTGACATTCTGCAAGCCAAACTGCAGCTATCAAAATGCATGGGTTTAGCCCAGTGTTTAGCATTGTAAGCCCACAACACACAGGCCAGGGTCAAACTCATGCACTGCAAATCCAACAAAAACAAGAACTAGTTAACCTGAGTGCCCATTACAAAGTGCTTAGACACTCAGGGAGCAGGTACATCAGACTACACCATATGACCTTTGTATCTGAGGGCTCATGTTAACCTCAACACATTCCGGGAGGGTAGGAAACGCGACAAGAGATTGCGCTCCTCCATGACTCCCAAAAATGCTGTGGAGCAGTGCTGGGATGTCTAACTTCAAAACAAGCTAAGAGGAAGGGATATTTAACAACAAAAAAAATTCTCCTGAAAAGGGATGAAAATACATTTGTTGAGAAATTAAAAACAAATTTATGTGAACAATTAAACCATTGTTAAGCTTATTAAGTAATAAATATTATATAATGTGTCCTATATATCTATAATTTGCATTACCTGTTGATATACACATCATAATTTTGTTACTATATTTTTGCCACATAATCCGTAAAAGCTGAAATTCTGAAATGCAAAACGTCGCATTACGGACCCTACACAGTCTGATGACACTATCTCATATTCAATATGGGGGATAGGAGAGGGGTAAAAGATCTGTTAGCTGCAGTGCGACAGTCTCCAATATGAGTGAAATGTTAACATTGATTAAGTCTTGATGATTTTTCTGCTGTCACAAGCTGCATATGGGGTGTCCATTTTTTTTTTTTTTTTTTTTTTGCTTTCACATGCAATATAAAAAAAACAGTGCCTCAAACGATGAATTCAAAGTAAAACACAAAGAGAAGTATTGTCCTTACCACCTCTGAACCAATTTTAGCATTATGAGTTTAGAGGATGAACGAGGCCGTGGAGAACTGAATGTGAAAGGAGACAAAGGCATAAAGAACACATTCAGCATGTGACAAAGTGCCAATCACTCATAATATATATATATATATACACACTGAGCATCAACTTATACAATATGTATATTCAGCTTATCTTGATTTGTGTGCATTAAAATAGTTTTGACAGAGGTGAGCTGGCAATCAGCCAAAGCAGCTTGCTATCATCAGCTGTAACATAAAAGTGATGTGCTAGCAAGGCATTCATGTGATGAACACACAATGTTCCCATGGCACCATAAAAGAGCACCTCGCACTGCTTGCTAAGACCCTAATAGGGAAGTTCTGAGGGTGTTGAACAGGGTAAACGAAAAACTGAAACGTCCTGTAAGTGAAAAGGCCGTAGTTGACACAGTTCCTCGTAGAAAGTACAATTATGAAGAGTATGTGGCATAGAACATGTTTCACCTGTTCTCCAACAACATATTCACATATGCAACAACAACCCGATTCCATTCAAATTACAGAAAGGCATCAAAGGAGAGTAGTTACTAGTGACTAGAATGTTCTGTGAACAGTTCATTAAAGTGAAGGTGTGAAAGCATAGGACTTTATTATTTGTATGATAAGGAAACCAAACCAAATTAAAATGCATGTGCCTTTGTGTGATACCAAATCATCCATCTAGCCAGTTAGGAAATGGTCAGCAATGTACAGGTCAATAATATTTGACTATGGCTCATTTTCAAGGATTTACTCCCACACATATCGATATGACCTTTACCACAACTGGAATTCTGTTCTCCCAGCAGGAAATCACATATCTCAAAACATTAGATCTTGTTTCAACAGTACTTTTTATAAAGTAAATGAAACTTAAAACACTTGCTTACAAATGATGCTACTAAATACAATATGTCTTCCATTCAAATGCAACAAAAACACCTTCCTCACTTGACTTATGTTCAAACATGCTTTAATCACTAATAATATTAAGCGCAGTAATAAATAACAGAGGCATACTTGGGAAACCAGTTGAGGCCCAGATGCTCTGTCTTTGAGAAAAGAATCCTGTCATACAGCTCGTACAATGGTCTCCACGGCAACTCAAGGTCGTCCCTTGACAGTAGTTCCCTTTTCCTGTATGATGAATCAGACAAACAGATAGATGAGAATAAACACAAAGATATCACACAGTAATACAGCATGAAAAAAATCCACAGGATCTCACAGCTTATGAGCAATTTACAACCATTTCACATAAATTTGAGGGAAATAATGACAACAAAAATATGTTTCACAATGGCATTTAAAATGTGAAATAACTGACTTGGTACAAGTTTTTGATTAAAACAAATGAGGGCTCAATCTTACTTGAGGAGGTTGATAAGAAGCCGTGCAAGGCCCTGCATCATACTGATCTCCAGTCTGGGGATCGTCACTAGCTCGTAGAGCAACTTGATGAACAACACATGGTCTTCTTTGCTGAACTTCCGTCCATACAGTCTCATATACCTAAATAAGAGAGTTCAAAAATAATAGAGAGAGTCCTTGAGATATATTTAGCGAGTGTATACATGCAAATAGTAATAACATGATAGCTCAGGGTCATTTTAAAACATCAAGATCTGGAAATTCTTTGCTGATCATTATGAACCATTATGAATGATATGAATTGATGTCAAAATTACAAAATAATAGTGAGCACAATCTGGGTCAGCCCTACAATGAACTTTCCATCTCTCTGAGCCGGCAGTGACTCACACTTGGACAGGCCAATGCGCCGGCATTGGGGACTGAGAGGGATTACAGACAGCCCAGCAACCGAGTACAACAAAATGAAACAGCATCCTAAGTAATCCACTGTCATACTGACAATGTTTTACAAGGACAGCATGACCCTTTGTTAAACAACTTAAAGTTAAATATAAAACTGGTCGAAGATAATGTTTCTCTTAATTGTAGTGAGTCTAATTGAGGTCAAATAAACACTGTATATGAAAAACTTGCTATAAAATATAATTCCTTGAAGAAATACATAAGTAAATAATACAAACTTGTTGATATATTTAGATCGTTCATGATTGGTCATCTGACTCACTGACAATGTCGAAACCGGAACATAAGGAACATAATATTGACAATGACCTACTACCGCACAGCACAGCCTCAGTCAGGTTGAGTATATGACACTGTTTCCAAGAACCTGCTCCGCATCAGATAAAACAGGCCTGTTCATCGTTTCCAGCTAGATAGTACACAATAACCCATAAAAAGATGCCAGACTACAAGGCAATAAAAGCTTTTACCACTTTAACACGTAACATGTCAGTATCTGAGGCAGCCATTGACCGCGTTGTGTACAGTTGCGACAAGTGTTAGCCCAACAAACAAGCTGTAGCCGCCAGTGTTACCCAACAAGCCAAAAATATAAAGTACACAAAAGTGCTTGTGTGTACACCGCGTTACAATGTTGCGCAAAAGTCCCCCTGACGCTCCTCCGGGATGCTAAATATTTAAAACATTAATAAGTCAACAACAGCAACAACTATTAATATTATGCCAAGATGCCAGAGATTAGTATTACTTACGTGGAAAGTTTCCTTGTCCAAAACAGCACCCCGGGCCATATTTCTCTTAGCTGAACAGCTCGGCCCAAGTTTTCTTTTATTTTACTCAAAATAACGTTGGATTCATCGTCGAGTCTGTCCGCATACGGCAGAAGTTTGTTGTATACGATGTCTTTTTGAGGAACAAAACCCAATGTGTCAGACTGTGCCTTTTTCATATTATAAAATTCCAAGCGGCTAGCTCCACTATGCTAGCTGAAAACCGTTCACTGTGCAACTTCGTTCCGGCTCCCAGCGCACGTTGTTATGCTAATATAACGGTGAGCACCTCGCCGGCTAGCTACTAACGGGTGTATTTCAAAGGCTGCTTCGGCCCACACCGTAACCAAGTTATGAGATTCACAAGTTGATAACACGCTAGCTAGCCACCTAGCTTAAGTTAAGTCAGCTCCATTTACCGGAGAACGTTAACATTTCCACTGCCATGTTCTAAAAACGTTAAGGTTAACGAAAAAAAAAAACCGGGGTTATCCAGAGAATGCCTTGGTACTCTTATTGCTTTTTTCCGGTTAATGTTATCCTACAGACCTGACTCTTCGCTAACGGTTTAGCTAAACTTAGCTATCTACTACAAAATCACAGTCATATCCCAAGGACTGTCAACGTCGACTGCTTCATCCAACTACGGCAAAGCTGGCTGCAGACGACACCCAGCTACCAGCGACACAACAAAAACGTCACATCCGCTGCGCGCTACAGAAAACTACACTTCCCATAATTCCTCCCGTCATTCATGCTTTTTATAAATGCTTATCCTCCGGGCACTTAAACAGGATAATTTTAAATCCATTTAAGACTATGTGTCCTCCGATGCCTTCCCTGCTGCAATAGTTTGCTGTCCCTTTAGGTCAAAGTTTCTTCTCTAATTAGTTCGTGCAAATATTTTACCTAATGATGAACGAACAACTGCTGTTATTATGGCTACTATTATTTATTTAATTTTATAATTTCTTATTGTTAAAATGATTTGGAAAAATATGATGTTATGCAAGCAAAATTAAGACAAAAAGGTTAATGAATTGATGTACGGAAATCATTGTTTTGTCCTTCCCCACCATACCTTAATGTTGATTATAATAAACAATAAATAACAACACTCCCAGTAGTTTGGACCAATATATGCAAACGTTTATATAGAACACATTTGTTTATTATTTTCTCATGAATTTAACTGTTTTGTCAATGCAATCGACTGATCGTATACCCATGGTCATATATGGTAATAATAAACAGTCAGCGACCACACGATACTGTATCCTCGTGAGCAGAGATCGCCATCTTGTGGTTAAAAGCGGGTACAAGCAACAAGAAACGATCAATTTCATAAGAAAGAAGTACCACTCTGACCGCACTTCTAAGTACCACTGCGGTTATTTGCACCTTAGTCTAACAAAAACAGTAAATCCATCGTCTATGTCAGAACTCTACCTTCTTGAGAACATATAAAAGATCTGATGCGTTTATGATATTTAATGTATGAAAGTATATATCTGGCAAGCCACTTATACCCACCTGATCAAGGTTAATTTTCTCGCTTGCGTGTAGAACGTTGTTCTTTCATAGACGATCTCACGTAGCGGAAGTTGATATGGTGTCCTAGCAACGGGTAGCGGTTATCAGACTGAAACATTTGGCGTCCAGGAAATCAATTTTCTTAACGTTGGAAGGCCAGAAAAAAAATTAATTGAATTAAAAGTAACTGAAGTATAGATTAAGGTTGGCTCCTTAGCGCTGTTTGAGGCACACACAACACCACGGGTCACATGGTGGTTTGTTGAAGAGCTGAGATGTTGATTGAAAAGCTCAGTCAGGTTTGTGATGGACGTCTGTCACATAGGCAGCTCGCATGTTGTCACTCTTACTGTGGTATACCGCAGCATGGCAAGGACATATTGATTTACAACCATGTAGACATCGAGGAGAAGGTATGTCAATACACTTTTGTTAAAAGTGCACACAGTATAAAAGTGTTACTTGATGTAGAAAGCCAGTATTTAGCAAAAAGTGTTGTTTAGCAGCGAATGCTAACCACAGTGTGTGCACCACTGAGTGTGTTGGATCACTAATTCAAAACACTAAATTACAAATTAACTTGTCAGACAAAGTAACACCGTACAATGATCTTTATCAAAATACAGCCTCAGGTTTTGTTTAACACTTTAATAACTGTTGAGACAAGAAACTACAGACAACATTACAACATTTAATATAACATATTGTGTATTTGATTGGAGACTAAATGTTTGCCCACAGGCGCTGCTGCTAACTGGCCACCATGGTGAGATCAACGCCATGACCTTTGGAAAAGGAATCAGCCCTGTTCTCCTCTGCTCTGCCTCTGCTGATTATGTTATCATTTGGGATATCCAGCTGTGCAAGCAGAGAGTGAAACAGGGTGAGGAAATGATTTTTGTTGTCTTAAAACAGACTTAAAGCATTAAAGATCTCTTCATTGGTACATTCCCAACTTAAGTCACTGTGAGTGTAATTTCCCATAACGAAAAGCTCAACAAGGCTGCCATCTAGAGACATATTACCAGACAGTCACTCACATATTTTAGTTTATGCAGTTCTTCTGTTTTGAATGTGAACACTGATTAAAATTGATTTTCTTGCAGGTAAAGTTGCAGCTGGAGTAGTTATCGGGTCTTTGCTGGGTGAAGTCGTCCATCTGTCTTTCTGTTTCTCCGATGAACGAGTTGCTGCATGCTCTGGAGCTACAGTATATATTCTTAGCTCAAAGGTACAAACTGATGTTGCAGCCATCAAAAGTCAACATGTCATCTTACCAAAGTTTCATTGCTGTTTTGCACAACAGAAAAAGGAAGTTATTTCTGTCTTGACCGGCCACCTGGGACCTTTAACATCAGCAGATTTTTGTCCCTGGAACAAAGATATTCTCATCACCACATCAGAGGACCGCACTTTTAAGGTACACATTAGGGATTCAAAATAATTGTGAATAATTGAGTGAAAAATTGTCACAATTTTAAATTCGGGATGATTACTTCTATTAATACAAACAACAAACCAAGTATTAGGTACTCTGTGATGGAGTTTTAATAATATTGCCTCTCTTTTTAGCTGTGGGATTTAAAAAATGAAGCCGTTTGCTACCAGTCTTTCGTCCTCTCGGGTATGATATTGCTTTTTATTCATTTGAGCATTTTACATAAACACCTGAGTCCTCCCATTTACTTGGTACATTAGAGGTGGTAGAATTCCCACTGCTATTAGTGGGATTAATGTAAAATCGTGATCTGTTAATTTAAAGCATGAATTAGCGGCAGGTGTCCATTTGTAGGTGTGGAGACTTATCTTTAGGCACCAGTAAGACATAACCTTAGCAAGCACTTGCTAAGGTTATGAATAAAAAAGTAAAATTTTCACTGGTATGTTTTTTATGGTGGCTGCTGCAGATGAGTCATAGCCTTCGGATATGATTGAAAATATCATATTCTCAGCCAAATTTTTTTTTCTTAAGCTTCTCCACTGCTCAGTGCATTGTTCTTGGAGGAGACCCGACATCTTATTACCGGCTCGACTGATGGACAGGTTAGTGACACGCTCTTTAACAGCTCAAAATCGCCGTCAGAGCTAAATAATCCACAATAATATGTTGTTCGGTCGGTATAGGTGTGGTGTTTTTCTCTCCGTGATGATCACAAGTGTCACCTTGTGACCAAAATGGACCTTGAGAAGATGGAAAAAAGATATCGAATGCATCAGGAGTCAGTGAGCGATCAAGCAGGTGATGTAACAAACTAAGAATGACCAAGAGCATGTGATACAGGCTATTTCACAAATCAAATATCCCTTTTCTGTTTCTTTGACAAGTTGACAGACTTAATGTGACACTATTTCTCATGGTATTTATCTTCCAGCCAGTGCAAAACAATCAGCAGTGGATACAGTGGAGACTGCAAAACCAGTCCTTAAAATGGCTTTATGTAGCTCATCCACTGACACCAATAATGAGCAGAAAAAGTAAGTGAACACTGTGTGTTTGTAGTTTTCATAAACATTTTGAAATGTCAGCCATGGTTTTTCAAACATTTACTTAACCCAAAACCAGCTCGTTGTGGCTACTTGATTTGCTCATGAGGGAAACTTTCTGGGCCTAGTTACCACAGGAGACTCCTGACTCTGCGCTGGGCTAATTACATACCAGACAGGCCATAATTATTATTATGGTTAAGAAATGTTTACTTCGTTCATTAATCACAGGAAATTATAAGGTCCAAGGTGAAGTTCATAATGTCATCACATTGCCCAGTCTCCCTCTCAAGTTCACAAAATGGATAAAAGAACCTTATTATTTGACCATATAACCATGAGGAAGAACTCTGTTGCTTAATTTATGTGAAGGAATTTAAAATCTGAAGTGAGACATGATGCTGTCACATCTGTGATTATCCTCAAGGGCTCAGTTTGGTTCTTATTTCCACAAAATAAATTAAAAGAAACTATATGTGCTTCAGGAAAATATTACAAAAGCAAATGAAACGCAGTTGTTGTGAAAAAAAACAATAAACAGCTGCACATGTTTTGCCATTAAGATTATTGAGAGCTTACTCTGTCACAGCTGGCTGGAAAACATCATTCTGAACTAAATGCCACGTCTTTATGGGCTAATTGCTGCACGTGTCCGCAGAGTCATAGAAGACATCACAGGAAACTTCACACATCCAGGCTCGTAACATAAACTGTTTCAGGCTGTTAAAATATTTGATGTTATAACAGGAAGCAGGCACTTAAAAGTCTCTGACATAACTCTGTGCATTTTGGAGACCAGTGAAACAAAATGGAAGTTCATTCCTTATTAATCTAAGCAAAGCATATGATCTCAGGGCAGTGCATGTATCATCTTTTTCAACTCTTAAGCTAAACAGAAGCTGCATGATTCCTGCTGTCAAAGCCACTAAAGCTGTTAAGTGTAGAATTTGTGCATTTCAGTGGGAGAATCAAAAAGATACATAAAGAAATGAGCTGTGCTCTTTCTACAAACACTAAGAGTGATTTGAACAATACACATAAAAAATTCCACACGCAGTGTTTAATTTTCTCCCCTCTGCACAGAAGCACATGCTCAGCATGAAAATAACGATGCACTGAAATGTAAAACTTGTGCAACATATAAATTTTCCACAACATCATAACCTCAGCATGAAGCTCAAGGGAGGAAGTGGATAAAAACGATCCATCAGACTCAACGTCCTCTCCTTTCTACTCTGTGTGGCAGTAGTTTCCAACTTGCCAGGCATGCATAGTTTAGACTATGCGAAGTCAAAGGACTAAAAACCTATAGTGCTACAGTGCATAAGCCTTGCCACTCCATCACATCAGTATGTTTTTCTTTAGTATGCGGTTACGTTGTCTTTCCCCAAAATGATCTGAAAAAACAGCTTATGAGTGGAAATCCTGTAACACTGTTTTTTCCATATGTTTCTGTGTGGGCCCCTGCAGGGACAACAGCTGGTTATGTATTGGAAGCTCTGATGGCCTGTATGTGGTGGACCTGGCCACCTCAGAACTGCTAACAGCTCTTTATTTTAAAGGTAGGCTGATGAAACTGTGACATCTCTGACATTTACTTAACTGCTGGCGTATGTTAAAGCACTTCTACATGTCTAGTACACAATCACTACTTAAATACACACAAAAAAAAAACTGTTCCCATTTTGAACCTGAAAATATCTCAAATGAAGATCAGGGTTTTCCTGAATGTTTGTGTGTATGTGTGTCAGATTTCTTTGTCCAACACCTCTCACGTATGACGTGGAAAATGTAGTGCAGTCTAACATATAAATGATGTTTATTGCTCTAGATTACCCCAACCTCAGCGTCACAATGGCTGGGTCGTGGTCAGTCTCTCAAGGGAGAAACTCTGTGAGTAATTCCTGTGATATCTTGACAAACCAGAGTCATTACACTGACCTCTATTTTTCAGCTGGTATTTCTTGGGTTGCAAGTCATTTTTTGACCACTTGCTGAACATTGTTAATGCTCGGTTTGCTTTTGTGATTCCTAGTGAGGCTTAAATAAATATCACATGAAATTTTAACTGAATTTTTAAAACCTTTTAATTGTTACTACAAAATAAACCAATGAAACCATTGCCTACAGAGTAACTGGATGTATATGTGGATATTTTTTTCATTCTGTTTCTTACATTATTTTGACAGCTTTAAGGTGCTCCTGTTCTTAAATTTAAACCTAGAATAACGGTATTTTTACAACCCTGCAATAAGCTCTTTTTAATGTTTTTGCAACCCACATCATGACATTTTTACAAGACTCGACTGTGATTTTCTTCCTGAGGGAAAATCTATGTTTTACTATTCCTACGGGGAAACAATTATGTATTATAGCACATAGTAAACGCCCAACACCCTGACTTACAGTTGCCCTTAATTCATTATCCTATTATTTTTCATTATTCTTTTCATAAATAATTATGCACTAATGCAATAGTTTTAACCCTTTTTTTCTCTTCACACAGATGGTGTTTTTAGTGAACTCTTTGTTTACTCCGTGTGTGGTGCTGTTGGAGTTGCGTCTTTGTGACCTCAGAAAGATCTGGGCTTGTGATGAAGGCTTTTCAGTTTTTCCAAGGTAAACCTGGTGTTACAGCACAGGGGAGAAAATGCTCTTTTTACTTGCTGCTTTCAATATGTAATATAATACTGATGTAACAAATAATCTCTGTTGGTAAAAAAAAAAAAAAGTCAGTATATTTCTCAAAAATCCTTTGGAGCAGCCTTTTATAAACAAAGGGAATGACTTTTTGTTTAAAGGCTGTCCTGCCTGTTAAGCACAGTACCTCAGATGCTTGTGTTGTAAATAATATTCTGTTCTTCATTTTCTTATTCAGTGGCAGTCCTGCAGTTAATATTATGAAACAGTCTACAAAAGACACTCATAAGAGAAAACAACTGTGTCTCTGTATCTCATGTAATTATTTGTTTCCAGCTTGGATCTGCTCTGCTCTGCTCTGCTCAGTGAATGACTTAACTCCATGAGCATTTTTTATATGTCTAGGCTTTTAAATCCACATGAAGTTTTAATGAATCTGTCCGTACTGGATGTGCTCCTTAATCCAGAAAATCATACTTATTACTCTAACAATAACAACGCTAAATAAATGCCAGCAAATTAAAATTATCCTCTAGGGAAGGAATGAAATTCATTCAAGTATTACCTGTACCTCCATAAACAATTATTTAACAAATACCCAGAAGCACCAGTAAATAGTGATAATTTCATCAACATTATGTGTGTTTCTACTTAAATAAATGTGAAATTTATGGGCCAAAGTATAATCATGTCAACTTGTTAAAATTTGCAATAACAATGCAGTTTTAGACCTTTGTTGCCTTCTTTCACACACTGGTCACATGACCTCACCAGCAGCAGGATATATGAGTGTGGCCTGTTTTGTAGTTGGCCTCCTGCCTGTGATCCCTTCTGACTCTGACGTTTCCATATTAACTTAGCCTATTATAGCCATTCTTGCCATCTGGTTTTTCATGAGTCAACAATATCGTGGCGCTGAGAATTAGAGGGACTAATAATCCATAACCGTGGAAAATGCTGTGCTCCTTCATTTCCAGTAACTCTTTTCCCCGATTTCACCCCTCCCGTATTTTCAGCTCTCCTCCGCTGCTCGAATCTCCACTCAATGTCGAGTTTAAGAAGAAGGAACCCACTCATCCTAAAAAGAAAGGTCAGCATCCCTGTCACGGTCTAAACACTTGCTCACCTCTCACTTATGCTCATGCACATAAAATAAAAAAGGAGCTACTGCTGTTTGATGGTCCTGGGTTTTAAGCTTATGACCCGTTTTATAGTTCACTCTACAACTGGCTCATTGTCTGTTTTGCTTGGCCATAGACAATTCTTTTAAACTGTACTTATTGTAAGTTTATAGAAAGTCTCTTTGGCTGCAAGAGCCAGCGAGAACCTCCTCATTATCTGTAAATATAGAGGATTGAAAAAATTCCATCCTTTGCATTGTGGGGGTTGTTGATGTGGCATTCATATTTATGGTACCTTCAGTTTTAATTTTCCACAAGCAGATACTTAAAACAACGCAGGAAACTCTACAACACAATTAAAGTGATACATTTTCATTAATTAGGTCAGGTTTTTGCACAGTTGTTCTTTGCAGTAGTGTATTCCTAGGTAAAGTGAGCCTATTTGTGGTTCTTTGCTGTATCATTAAGATCTGGCAGCTTGAAACTATTCTGCTGGAGAACTATAGCACTGAGGTTTACATGTTGTTCTTAGTGAGAGTTAGTGCTGAGAGAGCCAGTATTAGCCGGATTCCCCACAGCTGGAGCGTAGGGAGCTGCCAGTGCCTGACTATGTAGGAGATCTTCACGGGAGTCTAGAAGTGCTGTGTGACTGCAATGTCAGACCAAAAGACAAAACCACAGACATTTACAGACGAGCACAGCCTGTCTTGCTGCCCTCATGCATCTCTGTATTCTTAAGCATGTCTGCAGAAATGTATACAAATTACACCGCAAACCTCTGAAACTCCTGGAAAGGAAAATGTTCCTCCGTTGTAAATCTGGCACAAGTGTGAAGGAACTTTTCGAAAAGAATTGTAAGCAGAGATTAGATATCTATTGTTATGTCACGATGCCATGTAACATTATCATGAAGCAAACCAGGAGTGTTGGCTTTTCGAGATGGTGATAATCAGGTGCTATTACTTTTTGCATGATGTCACTTGTCCAAAGTTTAGTGCTGGAATCTCTTTGCCTGAATTAAGTTGTTTTATGGTTGTGATATCAGAGGATTACGGCCGCAGCATTAAATGCTGAATGTCCTTGATTGCACGTTCAGAACTCACTTTTGAATGTGTTCTCTCTGTTTTCCTTGCAAAATTGTTAACAGCTGTAAACATATTGATATAGTTGACATTTTAGTGTTTGACATTTTAGTGTCTTTGTAGAAAAGAGGCAATTTGGTGCTTATCTACAATATCATCTGACTGTTTACAGTCTGCGTTGATGTGACATTCAGCATAAATTCAGTCTCATTTCTGTGAAAGTTCTGTGTGGAAAAATAATTGTGAGACCGGGGAGTGTGATGTTTTGATTACTCCAGTTTGAATGAAAAAAAAAGAAAGTGTTACATGCTTTTGACTGTTGTTCCATTAGTCACCGCTTTGCTGAAACTAGAGTACAGAGTACCTTATTGTTTACAGCACCTAGTTAACATTTAACTCACTATAAACATTTATACTTCATATTTTATTCAAACAGATATGTGTAATAGTACATCCCCTGCCTGCTTTGTACATTTCCACCTCATTACATTACAAACATGTTCCATGTGGCCCCAACATATTCTTCAGGTGCTACATGATTTCTAATGCCCTTAGTTTGGCTCCATATTTGTAATTACTGTCAGTTTCCAGTTACGGTGCCTCTGATACCTTTTTGCTATTACTCCTGCTCCTTTCTCTTACTGTGTGCCCCACTTTTCACAGGTCAGTAAGGCAATAACTCATACCAAAGACTTTAGTTACAGTCAAAATAATACCTTAGAGTCATATATATACCTACTATGGTTTATACGTTTTTAGAAGCTTGAATTATTTTCTTTTTCTCGGGCAGCTTTCCACTCGTTAACTTGAAGGGAGGTCCAAGTTTTGCCATCTCCCATTCTCTGACTGAGAGCAAGAGTTAGTGGTTTATTTTTGCGTAAACGCCTGAGCTTGTCTTGTCTAATGCAGGCTATCCAAACAGTAAAATGAAACATTGTCACTTCTTAAAATCACATCATCTAAAAAAAGTGACGTCAGTCCAAACCGTCAAATAACCATTCATGGTTTATAGCCCTACAGGCGCAGACCTAAACACAGCAGCGAGACTACCTGATGGTGCCTGATGGCAAATCCTCATTGTCAACGTAACAATTTGTTGTTCTTTAAGCTGTTGCATCAGGAGCAAAATATTCCCAAGTGTTTAGCTAGATTGAAAAAGTTTAAAGTTATGGAACTTAATTTTCCATAATGATTAAGACAGTTTAGGTTACGTTGTTCATAAGGAGAGCTATAAAAAAAAGAGCACTCAGCAAACTGCTGTGATTTTATGCAGATATGACTAGACTTGGAAATTTGTCCGAATCTCTCACTTTGCTTCACATAGTGTTTAGCGTATAGTCAGCGTAAATTATGGGATTTTTACTGCCCCGTAAATCTAAATGACCATTATATATCAGCAGGGGGTCAATAGGCCTGTTGAGCAACGCCAAGTGATTGTTTAGCAATATAATTAGATTCCTGGCCTAAAATTCTTCACTTCTTCCATATAATCTCTTCTGAATCAGAAGTTTATTCTAGTGCCCAAACCAACCAGAGGAAAGTGTTACATGTGAGTGACCACTGGTACAAGACCTTTCTAACTTAAGTCAAAGAAGCAAAGGCACATTTGTTATGTTAAGTTAAATCATTTTACATTCGTCCATTAAACACCTGATACAATAACAGCTTCTTCATGGAAAACAAGTTAAAGTCGAACTACGGAAGCAAATGAGAATATTGCTTTTACAGAAGCAACCCAGTACAAATAGTATCAGCAGCCCTTTCCTTAGGGTCGGAGCAGATAAAGAAACAATATGTGCCTGGAGAAGCTCAAATTTCAATTGAAAATCCAAGGAAAAGGGGACAGAGTAATTATTCAGAGAATGTCAGTTGTATTTTACAGGAAAATACCATTCAAGCCAAAACCAGAGTGAACACTGGCTCGTCAAAGATGAAAAGCAGTTTCGGATAAAAGCGGTTTGAAAAGACATCCAGATGTGTTTCTTTTTCATTTTGACTGGTTGATTTCACTTGCATTAAATGTCATTACCATCATGTTGGGACCAGTTGAATAACATCCGAGCCTGACATGGACAACTGAGAGTATTTAGTTCTCTGATAGTATTTAATAGGTTAATGATGCAGGTGAGTCTGTTTAAGGAAAGTTTAATGATATTTTAGAAAATAAAATCAGTGTTGTGTGTCTGTTCCTGACTAACCACAGGTTTGTTTGCAGGTATGGTGTGTTATCATTTTTATCGCTATTAACACCTTTACGAGAAAAACAGTTCCAACAGTTCAAATGCCACCTGTCATTCTTACATTCACAGTTAACTTATCCAGGTTTAGTTGCGGTTTGTAGTTTTGTCAAATGAATTCACTTACTAATTAATGTAATTAAATCATTACATTTTATACATGTTAATCTCCTGCTTTAGGCAATAAACTAGTGCTGAGTCTGGGTCAAGGCTGTAAACCAAATCAGTATTTCTTTTTCTGATGCAACTTAAGTCCTAAATTACCGCTCGTATTTGACAGGGGAACAGTTTTTGGAAAGCCTCACACGTTTTAATGGCTGTGGAAAAAGTGAGCTCATTGTAATATGGTAAAGGCACTGACAGTGAACGGGGAGCAGAATGAACCATCCCACAGTTTATGACTGATGCATTTAATCCTTACTGCACAGAGTGGTCATCGAATAATTGTATCATCTGCTCTTAGTATAATTCATGAAAGCCCACTGTAGTCTAATAACTAGTTTTCTCCCTGTCATGGAAAATAATGCATTTTTCTTTCTTTAAAATTTGGGTCATTTTGTATATCTTGCTTATCTTGCTTATGACATTTGTTGAGCATATACACGTCATTCATACTTGTCTCTGTCTTACTGACCACCTTATCATTTTAACTCAAAGGAGGCACAAAAGAGCAGCCTCTGGTTTTCCACTCAAAAGTGAAGTCATCTGGATACACCAGTGTCCCACGGTAGGTTAATAGTGTAACAATTTGCTTTATAGACAAATTAAATGACAGTTCATGCATCATCAAAAACTGGATGAGGGAAGAGCAGCTTTTAAGTACATTCAAATGGAAGGAATGGAACTTTTTTCTGTTTCTTGTACTTCTTTATTTTCTTTAAAAGCCACACTTGAATAGCTGCCGTGCAAACACTGGTTTTTCCTGTAACACTTAAGATAACTCATACCAATAAAGTAATCATCCTAGGACTTAACTTGTCATGGTAATGTAAATGGATCTAGGTGAGCTCAGTGGGGGAGGATAGTCAAACAGAGGAGTAGTTCTTTCCTCAGAAACTTTTAGGTCCTTTTAAGACTCAAATCTTTAACCGCTGGTACCTGAATAATGTCACCAGTGTGAATCACAGATAATAAAACTCTGAGATTCTAACTGATTTGACTGGTTGTCTTTTATCACCTACTCTCCATCAAATTTTCAGCATTTTAAACAGAATCTACTGAACTACTTTCACCCTTTCACTTTCTATTAAACTTCACCCAGGAGGCACAATATTGGCAGTCAGAGTTCCCAGCTAGGCATTCCCAGCAAGCCCTCCAGCCTAGTTCGACATTTGGTTCATTTAACAGCTTGACCTGTTTCTTAATGAGCAGTAGAAAAATTGCAGCATGAAATGATGCACGATTTGTTAAATAATCTGATAAATGTTTGTTTTTGTTTTTCAGA